>JAECXV010000132.1:0-600000 GCA_018153235.1 Drosophila malerkotliana malerkotliana
TACAATCAAAACATACAAAAACACAAGAAAAAATTTAGAGTACTTTGTTTTATGTTTTAATGTTAAAAAACGCTCTAGCGTGTTCCAAAAAACCTATATTTACAATCAAAACATGCAAAAATACAAAACAAAAAAATTTAGAGTATTGTTTTTTTATGTTTAGATGTTAAAAAACGCTCTATCGTGTTCCAAAAACCTATATTTACAACCAAAACATGAAAAAACACAAGAAAAAATGTAGAGTACTTTTTTTATGTTTTAATGTTAAAAAACGCTCTAGCGTGTTCCAAAAAACCTATATTTACAATCAAAACATGAAAAAATACAAAACAAAATTTAGAGTATTTTTTTTATGTTTAGATGTTAAAAAACGCTCTATCGTGTTCCAAAAATCTATATTTACAATCAAAACATGAAAAAACACAAGAACAAATTTAGAGTACTTTGTTTTATGTTTTAATGTTAAAAAAACGCTCTAGCGTGTTCCAAAAAACCTATATTTAAAATCAAAACATGCAAAAATACAAAACAAAATTTAGAGTACTTTGTTTTATGTTTTAATGTTAAAAAACGCTCTAGCGGGTTCCAAAAAACCTATATTTACAATCAAAACATAAAAAATACAAAACAAAATTTAAAGTATTGTTTTTTTATGTTTAGATGTTAAAAAACGCTCTATCGTGTTCCAAAAACCTATATTTACAATCAAAACATGAAAAAACACAAGAACAAATTTAAAGTACTTTGTTTTATGTTTTAATGTTAAAAAACGCTCTAGCGTGTTCCAAAAAACCTATATTTACAATCAAAACATGCAAAAATACAAAACAAAATTTAGAGTACTTTTTTTTATGTTTAGATGTTAAAAAACGCTCTATCGTGTTCCAAAAAACCTATATTTACAATCAAAACATGAAAAAACACAAGAAAAAATTTAAAGTACTTTGTTTTATGTTTTAATGTTAAAAACGCTCTAGCGTGTTCCAAAAAACCTATATTTACAATCAAAACATGAAAAAACACAAGACAAAATTTAGAGTATTGTTTTTTTATGTTTAGATGTTAAAAAACGCTCTAGCGTGTTCGAAAAAACCTATATTTACAATCAAAACATGAAAAAATACAAAACCAAATTTAAGGTATTGTTTTTTTATGTTTAGATGTTAAAAAACGCTCTAGCGTGTTCCAAAAAACCTATATTTACAATCAAAACATGAAAAAATACAAAACCAAATTTAAAGTATTGTTTTTTTATGTTTAGATGTTAAATAACGCTCTATCGTGTTCCAAAAACATATTTTTACATTCAAACATGAAAAAACACAAGAAAAATTTAGAGTACTTTTTTTATGTTTTAATGTTAAAAAACGCTCTAGCGTGTTCCAAAAAACCTATATTTAGAATCAAAACATGCAAAAATACAAAACAAAATTTAGAGTACTTTGTTTTATGTTTTAATGTTAAAAAACGCTCTAGCGTGTTCCAAAAAACCTATATTTACAAACAAAACATGAAAAAATACAAAACAAAATTTAGAGTATTGTTTTTTTATGTTTAGATGTTAAAAAACGCTCTATCGTGTTCCAAAAACCTTTATTTACAATCAAAACATGAACAAATACAAAACAAAATTTAGAGTATTGTTTTTTTTATGTTTAGATGTTAAAAAACGCTCTAGCGTGTTCCAAAAACCTATATTTACAATCAAAACATGAAAAAATTCAAAACCAAATTTAAAGTATTGTTTTTTTATGTTTAGATGTTAAATAACGCTCTATCGTGTTCCAAAAACCTATATTTACAATCAAAACATGAAAAAACACAAGAACAAATTTAAAGTACTTTGTTTTATGTTTTAATGTTAAAAAACGCTCTAGCGTGTTCCAAAAAACCTATATTTACAATCAAAACATGCAAAAATACAAAACAAAATTTAGAGTACTTTTTTTTATGTTTAGATGTTAAAAAACGCTCTATCGTGTTCCAAAAAACCTATATTTACAATCAAAACATGAAAAAACACAAGACAAAATTTAGAGTATTGTTTTTTTATGTTTAGATGTTAAAAAACGCTCTAGCGTGTTCGAAAAAACCTATATTTACAATCAAAACATGAAAAAATACAAAACCAAATTTAAGGTATTGTTTTTTTATGTTTAGATGTTAAAAAACGCTCTAGCGTGTTCCAAAAAACCTATATTTACAATCAAAACATGAAAAAATACAAAACCAAATTTAAAGTATTGTTTTTTTATGTTTAGATGTTAAATAACGCTCTATCGTGTTCCAAAAAACATATTTTTACATTCAAACATGAAAAACACAAAAAAAATTTAGAGTACTTTTTTTATGTTTTAATGTTAAAAAACGCTCTAGCGTGTTCCAAAAAACCTATATTTAGAATCAAAACATGCAAAAATACAAAACAAAATTTAGAGTACTTTGTTTTATTTTTTAATGTTAAAAAACGCTCTAGCGTGTTCCAAAAACCTATATTTACAAACAAAACATGAAAAAATACAAAACAAAATTTAGAGTATTGTTTTTTTATGTTTAGATGTTAAAAAACGCTCTATCGTGTTCCAAAAAACCTATATTTACAATCAAAACATGAACAAATACAAAACAAAATTTAGAGTATTGTTTTTTTTATGTTTAGATGTTAAAAAAACGCTCTAGCGTGTTCCAAAAAACCTATATTTACAATCAAAACATGAAAAAATTCAAAACCAAATTTAAAGTATTGTTTTTTTATGTTTAGATGTTAAAAAACGCTCTATCGTGTTCTAAAAACCTATATTTACAATCAAAACATGAAAAAACACAAGAAAAAATTTAGAGTACTTTGTTTTATGTTTTAATGTTAAAAAACGCTTTAGCGTGTTCCAAAAAACCTATATTTACAATCAAAACATGAAAAAACACAAAACAAAATTTAAAGTATTGTTTTTTTATGTTTAGATGTTAAAAAACGCTCTAGCGTGTTCCCAAAAACCTATATTTACAATCAAAACATGAAAAAACACAAGAAAAAATTTAGAGTACTTTGTTTTATGTTTTAATGTTAAAAAACGCTTTAGCGTGTTCCAAAAAACCTATATTTACAATCAAAACATGAAAAAACACAAAACAAAATTTAAAGTATTGTTTTTTTATGTTTAGATGTTAAAAACGCTCTAGCGTGTTCCAAAAAACATATTTTTACATTCAAACATGAAAAAACACAAAAAAATTTAGAGTACTTTTTTATGTTTTAATGTTAAAAAACGCTCTAGCTTGTTCCAAAAAACCTATATTTACAATCAAAACATACAAAAACACAAGAAAAAATTTAGAGTACTTTGTTTTATGTTTTAATGTTAAAAAACGCTCTAGCGTGTTCCAAAAAACCTATATTTACAATCAAAACATGAAAAAATACAAAACAAAATTTAAAGTATTGTTTTTTTATGTTTAGATGTTAAAAAACGCTCTATCGTGTTCTAAAAAACCTATATTTACAATCAAAACATGAAAAAACACAAGAAAAAATTTAGAGTACTTTGTTTTATGTTTTAATGTTAAAAAACGCTTTAGCGTGTTCCAAAAAACCTATATTTACAATCAAAAAATTAAAAAACACAAAACAAAATTTAAAGTATTGTTTTTTTTATGTTTAGATGTTAAAAAACGCTCTAGCGTGTTCCCAAAAACCTATATTTACAATCAAAACATGAAAAAATACAAAACAAAATTTAGAGTATTGTTTTTTTATGTTTAGATGTTAAAAAACGCTCTAGCGTGTTCCAAAAAACCTATATTTACAATCAAAACATGAAAAAAACACAGAACAAAATTTAGAGTATTGTTTTTTTATGTTTAGATGTTAAAAAGCGCTCTAGCGTGTTCCCAAAAACCTATATTTACAATCAAAACATGAAAAAATAAAAAAACAAAATTTAAAGTATTGTTTTTTTGTGTTTAGATGTTAAAAAACGCTCTATCGTGTTCCAAAAAACCTATATTTACAATCAAAACATGAAAAAACACAAGAAAAAATTTAGAGTACGTTGTTTTATGTTTTAATGTTAAAAAACGCTCTAGCGTGTTCCAAAAAACCTATATTTACAATCAAAACATGCAAAAATACAAAACAAAATTTAGAGTACTTTTTTTTATGTTTAGATGTTAAAAAACGCTCTAGCGTGTTCCAAAAAACCTATATTTACAATCAAAACATGCAAAAATACAAAACAAAATTTAGAGTACTTTTTTTATGTTTAGATGTTAAAAAACGCTCTAGCGTGTTCCCAAAAACCTATATTTACAATCAAAACATGAAAAAACACAAAACCAAATTTAAGGTATTGTTTTTTTATGTTTAGATGTTAAAAAACGCTCTAGCGTGTTCCAAAAAACCTATATTTACAATCAAAACATGAAAAAAACACAGAACAAAATTTAGAGTACTTTGTTTTATGTTTTAATGTTAAAAAACGCTCTAGCGTGTTCCAAAAAACCTATATTTACAAACAAAACATAAAAAAATACAAAACAAAATTTAGAGTATTGTTTTTTTATGTTTAGATGTTAAAAAACGCTCTATCGTGTTCCAAAAAACCTATATTTACAATCAAAACATGAACAAATACAAAACAAAATTTAGAGTATTGTTTTTTTTATGTTTAGATGTTAAAAAACGCTCTAGCGTGTTCCAAAAAAACTATATTTACAATCAAAACATGAAAAAATTCAAAACCAAATTTAAAGTATTGTTTTTTTATGTTTAGATGTTAAATAACGCTCTATCGTGTTCCAAAAAACCTATTTTTACAATCAAAACATCAAAAAACACAAGAAAAAATTAAGAGTCCTTTTTTATGTTTTAATGTTAAAAACGCTCTAGCGTGTTCCAAAAAACCTATATTTACAATCAAAACATGAAAAAATACAAAACAAATTTAGAGTACTTTGTTTTATGTTTTAATGTTAAAAAACGCTCTAGCTTGTTCCAAAAAACCTATATTTACAATCAAAACATACAAAAACACAAGAAAAAATTTAGAGTACTTTGTTTTATGTTTTAATGTTAAAAAAACGCTCTAGCTTGTTCCAAAAAACCTATATTTACAATCAAAACATACAAAAACACAAGAAAAATTTAGAGTACTTTGTTTTATGTTTTAATGTTAAAAAACGCTCTAGCGTGTTCCAAAAAACCTATATTTACAATCAAAACATGAAAAAACACAAGAAAAAATTTAGAGTACGTTGTTTTATGTTTTAATGTTAAAAAACGCTCTAGCGTGTTCCAAAAAACCTATATTTACAATCAAAACATGCAAAAATACAAAACAAAATTTTTTTTATGTTTAGATGTTAAAAACAAAACATAAAAAACAAAGCAAAACATGAAAAATAAAAAAACAAAATTTAAAGTATTGTTTTTTTGTGTTTAGATGTTAAAAAACGCTCTATCGTGTTCCAAAAAACCTATATTTACAATCAAAACATGAAAAAACACAAGAAAAAAATTTAGAGTACGTTGTTTTATGTTTTAATGTTAAAAAACGCTCTAGCGTGTTCCAAAAAACCTATATTTACAATCAAAACATGCAAAAATACAAAACAAAATTTAGAGTACTTTTTTTTATGTTTAGATGTTAAAAAACGCTGTAGCGTGTTCCCAAAAACCTATATTTACAATCAAAACATGAAAAAATACAAAACAAAATTTAGAGTATTGTTTTTTTATGTTTAGATGTTAAAAAACGCTCTAGCGTGTTCGAAAAAAACCTATATTTACAATCAAAACATGAAAAAACACAAAACCAAATTTAAGGTATTGTTTTTTTATGTTTAGATGTTAAAAAACGGTCTAGCGTGTTCCAAAAAACCTATATTTACAATCAAAACATGAAAAAAACACAGAACAAAATTTAGAGTACTTTGTTTTATGTTTTAATGTTAAAAAACGCTCTAGCGTGTTCCAAAAAACCTATATTTACAAACAAAACATAAAAAAATACAAAACAAAATTTAGAGTATTGTTTTTTTATGTTTAGATGTTAAAAAACGCTCTATCGTGTTCCAAAAAACCTATATTTACAATCAAAACATGAACAAATACAAAACAAAATTTAGAGTATTGTTTTTTTTATGTTTAGATGTTAAAAAACGCTCTAGCGTGTTCCAAAAAAACTATATTTACAATCAAAACATGAAAAAATTCAAAACCAAATTTAAAGTATTGTTTTTTTATGTTTAGATGTTAAATAACGCTCTATCGTGTTCCAAAAAACCTATTTTTACAATCAAAACATCAAAAAACACAAGAAAAAATTAAGAGTCCTTTTTTTATGTTTTAATGTTAAAAAACGCTCTAGCGTGTTCCAAAAAACCTATATTTACAATCAAAACATGAAAAAATACAAAACAAATTTAGAGTACTTTGTTTTATGTTTTAATGTTAAAAAACGCTCTAGCTTGTTCCAAAAACCTACATTTACAATCAAAACATACAAAAACACAAGAAAAAATTTAGAGTACTTTGTTTTATGTTTTAATGTTAAAAAAACGCTCTAGCGTGTTCCAAAAAACCTATATTTACAATCAAAACATGAAAAAATACAAAACAAAATTTAAAGTATTGTTTTTTTATGTTTAGATGTTAAAAAACGCTCTATCGTGTTCCAAAAAACCTTTATTTACAATCAAAACATGAACAAATACAAAACAAAATTTAGAGTATTGTTTTTTTTATGTTTAGATGTTAAAAAACGCTCTAGCGTGTTCCAAAAAAACCTATATTTACAATCAAAACATGAAAAAATACAAAACAAAATTTAGAGTATTGTTTTTTATGTTTAGATGTTAAAAAACGCTCTAGCGTGTTCGAAAAAAACCTATATTTACAATCAAAACATGAAAAAACACAAAACCAAATTTAAGGTATTGTTTTTTTATGTTTAGATGTTAAAAAACGCTCTAGCGTGTTCCAAAAAACCTATATTTACAATCAAAACATGAAAAAAACACAGAACAAAATTTAGAGTATTGTTTTTTTATGTTTAGATGTTAAAAAGCGCTCTAGCGTGTTCCCAAAAACCTATATTTACAATCAAAACATGAAAAAAATACAAAACAAAATTTAAAGTATTGTTTTTTTATGTTTAGATGTTAAAAAACGCTCTAGCGTGTTCCCAAAAACCTATATTTACAATCAAAACATGAAAAAACACAAGAAAAATTTAGAGTACTTTGTTTTATGTTTTAATGTTAAAAAACGCTCTAGCGTGTTCCAAAAAACCTATATTTACAATCAAAACATGAAAAAACACAAAACAAAATTTAAAGTATTGTTTTTTTATGTTTAGATGTTAAAAAACGCTCTAGCGTGTTCCCAAAAACCTATATTTACAATCAAAACATGAAAAAACACAAAACAAAATTTAAAGTATTGTTTTTTTATGTTTAGATGTTAAAAAACGCTCTAGCGTGTTCCCAAAAACCTATATTTACAATCAAAACATGAAAAAATACAAAACAAAATTTAGAGTATTGTTTTTTTATGTTTAGATGTTAAAAACGCTCTAGCGTGTTCCAAAAAACCTATATTTACAATCAAAACATGAAAAAAACACAGAACAAAATTTAGAGTATTGTTTTTTTATGTTTAGATGTTAAAAAGCGCTCTAGCGTGTTCCCAAAAACCTATATTTACAATCAAAACATGAAAAAATAAAAAACAAAATTTAAAGTATTGTTTTTTTGTGTTTAGATGTTAAAAAACGCTCTATCGTGTTCCAAAAAACCTATATTTACAATCAAAACATGAAAAAACACAAGAAAAAATTTAGAGTACTTTGTTTTATGTTTTAATGTTAAAAAACGCTCTAGCGTGTCCCAAAAAACCTATATTTACAATCAAAACATGCAAAAATACAAAACAAAATTTAGAGTATTGTTTTTTTATGTTTAGATGTTAAAAAACGCTCTAGCGTGTTCCAAAAAACCTATATTTACAATCAAAACATGAAAAAAACACAGAACAAAATTTAGAGTATTGTTTTTTTATGTTTAGATGTTAAAAAGCGCTCTAGCGTGTTCCCAAAAACCTATATTTACAATCAAAACATGAAAAAATAAAAAACAAAATTTAAAGTATTGTTTTTTTGTGTTTAGATGTTAAAAAACGCTCTATCGTGTTCTAAAAAACCTATATTTACAATCAAAACATGAAAAAACACAAGAAAAATTTAGAGTACTTTGTTTTATGTTTTAATGTTAAAAAACGCTCTAGCGTGTTCCAAAAAACCTATATTTACAATCAAAACATGAAAAAACACAAAACAAAATTTAAAGTATTGTTTTTTATGTTTAGATGTTAAAAAACGCTCTAGCGTGTTCCCAAAAACCTATATTTACAATCAAAACATGAAAAAATACAAAACAAAATTTAGAGTATTGTTTTTTTATGTTTAGATGTTAAAAAACGCTCTAGCGTGTTCCAAAAAACCTATATTTACAATCAAAACATGAAAAAAACACAGAACAAAATTTAGAGTATTGTTTTTTTATGTTTAGATGTTAAAAAACGCTCTAGCGTGTTCCCAAAAACCTATATTTACAATCAAAACATGAAAAAATACAAAACAAAATTTAGAGTATTGTTTTTTTATGTTTAGATGTTAAAAAACGCTCTAGCGTGTTCCAAAAAACCTATATTTACAATCAAAACATGAAAAAAACACAGAACAAAATTTAGAGTATTGTTTTTTTATGTTTAGATGTTAAAAAGCGCTCTAGCGTGTTCCCAAAAACCTATATTTACAATCAAAACATGAAAAAATAAAAAACAAAATTTAAAGTATTGTTTTTTTGTGTTTAGATGTTAAAAAACGCTCTATCGTGTTCCAAAAAACCTATATTTACAATCAAAACATGAAAAAACACAAGAAAAAATTTAGAGTACTTTGTTTTATGTTTTAATGTTAAAAAACGCTCTAGCGTGTTCCAAAAAACCTATATTTACAATCAAAACATGCAAAAATACAAAACAAAATTTAGAGTACTTTTTTTATGTTTAGATGTTAAAAAACGCTCTAGCGTGTTCCCAAAAACCTATATTTACAATCAAAACATGAAAAAATACAAAACAAAATTTAGAGTATTGTTTTTTTATGTTTAGATGTTAAAAAACGCTCTAGCGTGTTCCAAAAAACCTATATTTACAATCAAAACATGAAAAAAACACAGAACAAAATTTAGAGTATTGTTTTTTTATGTTTAGATGTTAAAAAGCGCTCTAGCGTGTTCCCAAAAACCTATATTTACAATCAAAACATGAAAAAATACAAAACAAAATTTAAAGTATTGTTTTTTTATGTTTAGATGTTAAAAAACGCTCTAGCGTGTTCCCAAAAACCTATATTTACAATCAAAACATGAAAAAACACAAGAAAAATTTAGAGTACTTTGTTTTATGTTTTAATGTTAAAAAACGCTCTAGCGTGTTCCAAAAAACCTATATTTACAATCAAAACATGAAAAAACACAAAAAAAATTTAAAGTATTGTTTTTTATGTTTAGATGTTAAAAAAACGCTCTAGCGTGTTCCCAAAAACCTATATTTACAATCAAAACATGAAAAAATACAAAACAAAATTTAGAGTATTGTTTTTTTATGTTTAGATGTTAAAAAACGCTCTAGCGTGTTCCAAAAAACCTATATTTACAATCAAAACATGAAAAAAACACAGAACAAAATTTAGAGTATTGTTTTTTTATGTTTAGATGTTAAAAAGCGCTCTAGCGTGTTCCCAAAAACCTATATTTACAATCAAAACATGAAAAAATAAAAACAAAATTTAAAGTATTGTTTTTTTGTGTTTAGATGTTAAAAAAACGCTCTATCGTGTTCCAAAAAACCTATATTTACAATCAAAACATGAAAAAACACAAGAAAAAATTTAGAGTACTTTGTTTTATGTTTTAATGTTAAAAAACGCTCTAGCGTGTTCCAAAAAACCTATATTTACAATCAAAACATGCAAAAATACAAAACAAAATTTAGAGTATTGTTTTTTTATGTTTAGATGTTAAAAAACGCTCTAGCGTGTTCCAAAAAACCTATATTTACAATCAAAACATGAAAAAAACACAGAACAAAATTTAGAGTATTGTTTTTTTATGTTTAGATGTTAAAAAGCGCTCTAGCGTGTTCCCAAAAACCTATATTTACAATCAAAACATGAAAAAATAAAAAACAAAATTTAAAGTATTGTTTTTTTGTGTTTAGATGTTAAAAAACGCTCTATCGTGTTCTAAAAAACCTATATTTACAATCAAAACATGAAAAAACACAAGAAAAATTTAGAGTACTTTGTTTTATGTTTTAATGTTAAAAAACGCTCTAGCGTGTTCCAAAAAACCTATATTTACAATCAAAACATGAAAAAACACAAAACAAAATTTAAAGTATTGTTTTTTTATGTTTAGATGTTAAAAAACGCTCTAGCGTGTTCCCAAAAACCTATATTTACAATCAAAACATGAAAAAATACAAAACAAAATTTAGAGTATTGTTTTTTTATGTTTAGATGTTAAAAAACGCTCTAGCGTGTTCCAAAAAACCTATATTTACAATCAAAACATGAAAAAAACACAGAACAAAATTTAGAGTATTGTTTTTTTATGTTTAGATGTTAAAAAGCGCTCTAGCGTGTTCCCAAAAACCTATATTTACAATCAAAACATGAAAAAATAAAAAACAAAATTTAAAGTATTGTTTTTTTGTGTTTAGATGTTAAAAAACGCTCTATCGTGTTCCAAAAAACCTATATTTACAATCAAAACATGAAAAAACACAAGAATAAATTTAGAGTACTTTGTTTTATGTTTTAATGTTAAAAAACGCTCTAGCGTGTTCCAAAAAACCTATATTTACAATCAAAACATGCAAAAATACAAAACAAAATTTAGAGTACTTTTTTTTATGTTTAGATGTTAAAAAACGCTCTAGCGTGTTCCCAAAAACCTATATTTACAATCAAAACATGAAAAAATACAAAACAAAATTTAAAGTATTGTTTTTTTATGTTTAGATGTTAAAAAACGCTCTATCGTGTTCCAAAAAACCTATATTTACAATCAAAACATGAAAAAAACACAGAACAAAATTTAGAGTATTGTTTTTTTATGTTTAGATGTTTAAAAGCGCTCTAGCGTGTTCCCAAAAACCTATATTTACAATCAAAACATGAAAAAATACAAAACAAAATTTAAAGTATTGTTTTTTTATGTTTAGATGTTAAATAACGCTCTATCGTGTTCCAAAAAACATATTTTTACATTCAAACATGAAAAAACACAAGAAAAAATTTAGAGTACTTTTTTATGTTTTAATGTTAAAAAACGCTCTAGCGTGTTCCAAAAACCTATATTTAGAATCAAAACATGCAAAAATACAAAACAAAATTTAGAGTATTGTTTTTTTATGTTTAGATGTTAAAAAACGCTCTATCGTGTTCCAAAAAACCTATATTTACAATCAAAACATGAACAAATACAAAACAAAATTTAGAGTATTGTTTTTTTTTATGTTTAGATGTTAAAAAACGCTCTAGCGTGTTCCAAAAAACCTATATTTACAATCAAAACATGAAAAAATTCAAAACCAAATTTAAAGTATTGTTTTTTTATGTTTAGATGTTAAATAACGCTCTATCGTGTTCCAAAAACCTATTTTTACAATCAAAACATCAAAAAACACAAGAAAAAATTAAGAGTCCTTTTTTATGTTTTAATGTTAAAAAACGCTCTAGCGTGTTCCAAAAAACCTATATTTACAATCAAAACATGAAAAAATACAAAACAAATTTAGAGTACTTTGTTTTATGTTTTAATGTTAAAAAACGCTCTAGCTTGTTCCAAAAAACCTATATTTACAATCAAAACATACAAAAACACAAGAAAAAATTTAGAGTACTTTGTTTTATGTTTTAATGTTAAAAAACGCTCTAGCTTGTTCCAAAAAACCTATATTTACAATCAAAACATACAAAAATACAAAACAAAATTTAGAGTATTGTTTTTTTATGTTTAGATGTTAAAAAACGCTCTATCGTGTTCCAAAAAACCTATATTTACAATCAAAACATGAACAAATACAAAACAAAATTTAGAGTATTGTTTTTTTTTATGTTTAGATGTTAAAAAACGCTCTAGCGTGTTCCAAAAACCTATATTTACAATCAAAACATGAAAAAATTCAAAACCAAATTTAAAGTATTGTTTTTTTATGTTTAGATGTTAAATAACGCTCTATCGTGTTCCAAAAAACCTATTTTTACAATCAAAACATCAAAAAACACAAGAAAAAATTAAGAGTCCTTTTTTTATGTTTTAATGTTAAAAAACGCTCTAGCGTGTTCCAAAAAACCTATATTTACAATCAAAACATGAAAAAATACAAAACAAATTTAAAGTACTTTGTTTTATGTTTTAATGTCAAAAAACGCTCTAGCTTGTTCCAAAAAACCTATATTTACAATCAAAACATGAAAAAATACAAAACAAAATTTAAAGTATTGTTTTTTTATGTTTAGATGTTAAAAAACGCTCTATCGTGTTCCAAAAAACCTATATTTACAATCAAAACATGAAAAAAACACAGAACAAAATTTAGAGTATTGTTTTTTTATGTTTAGATGTTAAAAAGCGCTCTAGCGTGTTCCCAAAAAACCTATATTTACAATCAAAACATGAAAAAATACAAAACAAAATTTAAAGTATTGTTTTTTTATGTTTAGATGTTAAATAACGCTCTATCGTGTTCCAAAAACATATTTTTACATTCAAACATGAAAAAACACAAGAAAAAATTTAGAGTACTTTTTTATGTTTTAATGTTAAAAAACGCTCTAGCGTGTTCCAAAAAACCTATATTTAGAATCAAAACATGCAAAAATACAAAACAAAATTTAGAGTACTTTGTTTTATGTTTTAATGTTAAAAAACGCTCTAGCGTGTTCCAAAAAACCTATATTTACCAACAAAACATAAAAAAATACAAAACAAAATTTAGAGTATTGTTTTTTTATGTTTAGATGTTAAAAAACGCTCTATCGTGTTCCAAAAAACCTATATTTACAATCAAAACATGAACAAATACAAAACAAAATTTAGAGTATTGTTTTTTTTATGTTTAGATGTTAAAAAACGCTCTAGCGTGTTCCAAAAAACCTATATTTACAATCAAAACATGAAAAAATTCAAAACCAAATTTAAAGTATTTTTTTTTATGTTTAGATGTTAAATAACGCTCTATCGTGTTCCAAAAAACCTATTTTTACAATCAAAACATCAAAAAACACAAGAAAAAATTAAGAGTCCTTTTTTTATGTTTTAATGTTAAAAAACGCTCTAGCGTGTTCCAAAAAACCTATATTTACAATCAAAACATGAAAAAATACAAAACAAATTTAGAGTACTTTGTTTTATGTTTTAATGTTAAAAAACGCTCTAGCTTGTTCCAAAAAACCTATATTTACAATCAAAACATACAAAAACACAAGAAAAAAATTTAGAGTACTTTGTTTTATGTTTTAATGTTAAAAAACGCTCTAGCTTGTTCCAAAAAACCTATATTTACAATCAAAACATGAAAAAACACAAGAAAAAATTTAGAGTACTTTGTTTTATGTTTTAATGTTAAAAAACGCTCTAGCGTGTTCCAAAAAACCTATATTTACATTCAAAACATGCAAAAATACAAAACAAAATTTAGAGTACTTTTTTTATGTTTAGATGTTAAAAAACGCTCTAGCGTGTTCCCAAAAACCTATATTTACAATCAAAACATGAAAAAATACAAAACAAAATTTAGAGTATTGTTTTTTTATGTTTAGATGTTAAAAAACGCTCTAGCGTGTTCGAAAAAAAACCTATATTTACAATCAAAACATGAAAAAACACAAAACTAATTTAAGGTATTGTTTTTTTATGTTTAGATGTTAAAAAGCGCTCTAGCGTGTTCCCAAAAACCTATATTTACAATCAAAACATGAAAAAATACAAAACAAAATTTAAAGTATTGTTTTTTTATGTTTAGATGTTAAATAACGCTCTATCGTGTTCCAAAAAACATATTTTTACATTCAAACATGAAAAAACACAAGAAAAAATTTAGAGTACTTTTTTTATGTTTTAATGTTAAAAAACGCTCTAGCGTGTTCCAAAAAACCTATATTTAGAATCAAAACATGCAAAAATACAAAACAAAATTTAGAGTACTTTGTTTTATGTTTTAATGTTAAAAAACGCTCTAGCGTGTTCCAAAAAACCTATATTTACAAACAAAACATAAAAAAATACAAAACAAAATTTAGAGTATTGTTTTTTTATGTTTAGATGTTAAAAAACGCTCTATCGTGTTCCAAAAAACCTATATTTACAATCAAAACATGAACAAATACAAAACAAAATTTAGAGTATTGTTTTTTTTATGTTTAGATGTTAAAAAACGCTCTAGCGTGTTCCAAAAAACCTATATTTACAATCAAAACATGAAAAAATTCAAAACCAAATTTAAAGTATTGTTTTTTTATGTTTAGATGTTAAATAACGCTCTATCGTGTTCCAAAAAACCTATTTTTACAATCAAAACATCAAAAAACACAAGAAAAATTAAGAGTCCTTTTTTATGTTTTAATGTTAAAAAACGCTCTAGCGTGTTCCAAAAACCTATATTTACAATCAAAACATGAAAAAATACAAAACAAATTTAGAGTACTTTGTTTTATGTTTTAATGTTAAAAAACGCTCTAGCTTGTTCCAAAAAACCTATATTTACAATCAAAACATACAAAAACACAAGAAAAAATTTAGAGTACTTTGTTTTATGTTTTAATGTTAAAAAACGCTCTAGCTTGTTCCAAAAAACCTATATTTACAATCAAAACATACAAAAACACAAGAAAAATTTAGAGTACTTTGTTTTATGTTTTAATGTTAAAAAACGCTCTAGCGTGTTCCAAAAAACCTATATTTACAATCAAAACATGAAAAAATACAAAACAAAATTTAAAGTATTGTTTTTTTATGTTTAGATGTTAAAAAACGCTCTATCGTGTTCCAAAAAACCTATATTTACAATCAAAACATGAAAAAATACAAAACAAATTTAGAGTACTTTGTTTTATGTTTTAATGTTAAAAAACGCTCTAGCTTGTTCCAAAAAACCTATATTTACAATCAAAACATACAAAAACACAAGAAAAAATTTAGAGTACTTTGTTTTATGTTTTAATGTTAAAAAACGCTCTAGCGTGTTCCAAAAAACCTATATTTACAATCAAAACATGAACAAATACAAAAAAAAATTTAAAGTATTGTTTTTTTATGTTTAGATGTTAAAAAACGCTCTAGCGTGTTCCCAAAAACCTATATTTACAATCAAAACATGAAAAAACACAAAACAAAATTTAAAGTATTGTTTTTTTATGTTTAGATGTTAAAAAACGCTCTAGCGTGTTCCCAAAAACCTATATTTACAATCAAAACATGAAAAAATACAAAACAAAATTTAGAGTATTGTTTTTTTATGTTTAGATGTTAAAAAACGCTCTAGCGTGTTCCAAAAAAACCTATATTTACAATCAAAACATGAAAAAAACACAGAACAAAATTTAGAGTATTGTTTTTTTATGTTTAGATGTTAAAAAGCGCTTTAGCGTGTTCCCAAAAACCTATATTTACAATCAAAACATGAAAAAATAAAAAAACAAAATTTAAAGTATTGTTTTTTTGTGTTTAGATGTTAAAAAACGCTCTATCGTGTTCCAAAAAACCTATATTTACAATCAAAACATGAAAAAACACAAGAAAAAATTTAGAGTAATTTGTTTTATGTTTTAATGTTAAAAAACGCTCTAGCGTGTTCCAAAAAACCTATATTTACATTCAAAACATGCAAAAATACAAAACAAAATTTAGAGTCTTTTTTTTATGTTTAGATGTTAAAAAACGCTCTAGCGTGTTCCCAAAAACCTATATTTACAATCAAAACATGAAAAAATACAAAACAAAATTTAGAGTATTGTTTTTTTATGTTTAGATGTTAAAAAAACGCTCTAGCGTGTTCGAAAAAAACCTATATTTACAATCAAAACATGAAAAAACACAAAACTAATTTAAGGTATTGTTTTTTTATGTTTAGATGTTAAAACACGCTCTAGCGTGTTCCAAAAAACCTATATTTACAATCAAAACATGAAAAAAACACAGAACAATTTAGAGTATTGTTTTTTATGTTTAGATGTTAAAAAGCGCTCTAGCGTGTTCCCAAAAACCTATATTTACAATCAAAACATGAAAAATACAAAACAAAATTTAAAGTATTGTTTTTTTATGTTTAGATGTTAAATAACGCTCTATCGTGTTCCAAAAACATATTTTTACATTCAAACATGAAAAAACACAAGAAAAATTTAGAGTACTTTTTTTATGTTTTAATGTTAAAAAACGCTCTAGCGTGTTCCAAAAAACCTATATTTAGAATCAAAACATGCAAAAATACAAAACAAAATTTAGAGTACTTTGTTTTATGTTTTAATGTTAAAAAACGCTCTAGCGTGTTCCAAAAAACCTATATTTAGAATCAAAACATGCAAAAATACAAAACAAAATTTAGAGTACTTTGTTTTATGTTTTAATGTTAAAAAACGCTCTAGCGTGTTCCAAAAAACCTATATTTACAAACAAAACATAAAAAAATACAAAACAAAATTTAGAGTATTGTTTGTTTATGTTTAGATGTTAAAAAACGCTCTATCGTGTTCCAAAAAACCTATATTTACAATCAAAACATGAACAAATACAAAACAAAATTTAGAGTATTGTTTTTTTTATGTTTAGATGTTAAAAAACGCTCTAGCGTGTTCCAAAAAACCTATATTTACAATCAAAACATGAAAAAATTCAAAACCAAATTTAAAGTATTGTTTTTTTATGTTTAGATGTTAAAAAACGCTCTAGCGTGTTCCAAAAAACCTATATTTACAAACAAAACATAAAAAAATACAAAACAAAATTTAGAGTATTGTTTTTTTATGTTTAGATGTTAAAAAACGCTATATCGTGTTCCAAAAAACCTATATTTACAATCAAAACATGAACAAATACAAAACAAAATTTAGAGTATTGTTTTTTTTATGTTTAGATGTTAAAAAACGCTCTATCGTGTTCCAAAAAACCTATTTTTACAATCAAAACATCAAAACACACAAGAAAAAATTAAGAGTCCTTTTTTATGTTTTAATGTTAAAAAACGCTCTAGCGTGTTCCAAAAAACCTATATTTACAATCAAAACATGAAAAAATACAAAACAAATTTAAAGTACTTTGTTTTATGTTTTAATGTTAAAAAACGCTCTAGCTTGTTCCAAAAAACCTATATTTACAATCAAAACATACAAAAACACAAGAAAAAATTTAGAGTACTTTGTTTTATGTTTTAATGTTAAAAAACGCTCTAGCGTGTTCCAAAAAACCTATATTTACAATCAAAACATGAAAAATACAAAACAAAATTTAAAGTATTGTTTTTTTATGTTTAGATGTTAAAAAACGCTCTATCGTGTTCCAAAAAACCTATATTTACAATCAAAACATGAACAAATACAAAACAAAATTTAGAGTATTGTTTTTTTTATGTTTAGATGTTAAAAAACGCTCTAGCGTGTTCCAAAAAAACCTATATTTACAATAAAAACATGAAAAAACACAAAACAAAATTTAAAGTATTGTTTTTTTATGTTTAGATGTTAAAAAACGCTCTAGCGTGTTCCCAAAAACCTATATTTACAATCAAAACATGAAAAAATACAAAACAAAATTTAAAGTATTGTTTTTTTATGTTTAGATGTTAAAAAACGCTCTATCGTGTTCTAAAAACCTATATTTACAATCAAAACATGAAAAAAACACAAGAAAAAATTTAGAGTACTTTGTTTTATGTTTTAATGTTAAAAAACGCTCTAGCTTGTTCCAAAAAACCTATATTTACATTCAAACATGAAAAAACACAAGAAAAAATTTAGAGTACTTTTTTTATGTTTTAATGTTAAAAAACGCTCTAGCGTGTTCCAAAAAACCTATATTTAGAATCAAAACATGCAAAAATACAAAACAAAATTTAAAGTACTTTGTTTTATGTTTTAATGTTAAAAAACGCTCTAGCGTGTTCCAAAAAACCTATATTTACAAACAAAACATAAAAAAATACAAAACAAAATTTAGAGTATTGTTTTTTTATGTTTAGATGTTAAAAACGCTCTATCGTGTTCCAAAAAACCTATATTTACAATCAAAACATGAACAAATACAAAACAAAATTTAGAGTATTGTTTTTTTTATGTTTAGATGTTAAAAAACGCTCTAGCGTGTTCCAAAAAACCTATATTTACAATCAAAACATGAAAAAATTCAAAACCAAATTTAAAGTATTGTTTTTTTATGTTTAGATGTTAAATAACGCTCTATCGTGTTCCAAAAAACCTATTTTTACAATCAAAACATCAAAAAACACAAGAAAAAATTAAGAGTCCTTTTTTTATGTTTTAATGTTAAAAAACGCTCTAGCGTGTTCCAAAAAACCTATATTTACAATCAAAACATGAAAAAATACAAAACAAATTTAGAGTACTTTGTTTTATGTTTTAATGTTAAAAAACGCTCTAGCTTGTTCCAAAAAACCTATATTTACAATCAAAACATACAAAAACACAAGAAAAAATTTAGAGTACTTTGTTTTATGTTTTAATGTTAAAAAACGCTCTAGCTTGTTCCAAAAAACCTATATTTACAATCAAAACATACAAAAACACAAGAAAAAATTTAGAGTACTTTGTTTTATGTTTTAATGTTAAAAAACGCTCTAGCGTGTTCCAAAAAACCTATATTTACAATCAAAACATGAAAAAATACAAAACAAAATTTAAAGTATTGTTTTTTTATGTTTAGATGTTAAATAACGCTCTATCGTGTTCCAAAAAACATATTTTTACATTCAAACATGAAAAAACACAAGAAAAAATTTAGAGTACTTTTTTATGTTTTAATGTTAAAAAACGCTCTAGCGTGTTCCAAAAAACCTATATTTAGAATCAAAACATGCAAAAATACAAAACAAAATTTAGAGTACTTTGTTTTATGTTTTAATGTTAAAAAACGCTCTAGCGTGTTCCAAAAAACCTATATTTACAAACAAAACAAAAAAAAATACAAAACAAAATTTAGAGTATTGTTTTTTTATGTTTAGATGTTAAAAAACGCTCTAGCGTGTTCCAAAAAACCTATATTTACAAACAAAACATAAAAAAATACAAAACAAAATTTAGAGTATTGTTTTTTTATGTTTAGATGTTAAAAAACGCTCTATCGTGTTCCAAAAAACCTATATTTACAATCAAAACATGAACAAATACAAAACAAAATTTAGAGTATTGTTTTTTTTATGTTTAGATGTTAAAAAACGCTCTAGCGTGTTCCAAAAAACCTATATTTACAATCAAAACATGAAAAAATTCAAAACCAAATTTAAAGTATTGTTTTTTTATGTTTAGATGTTAAAAAACGCTCTAGCGTGTTCCAAAAAACCTATATTTACAAACAAAACATAAAAAAATACAAAACAAAATTTAGAGTATTGTTTTTTTATGTTTAGATGTTAAAAAACGCTATATCGTGTTCCAAAAAACCTATATTTACAATCAAAACATGAACAAATACAAAACAAAATTTAGAGTATTGTTTTTTTTATGTTTAGATGTTAAAAAACGCTCTATCGTGTTCCAAAAAACCTATTTTTACAATCAAAACATCAAAACACACAAGAAAAAATTAAGAGTCCTTTTTTTATGTTTTAATGTTAAAAAACGCTCTAGCGTGTTCCAAAAAACCTATATTTACAATCAAAACATGAAAAAATACAAAACAAATTTAAAGTACTTTGTTTTATGTTTTAATGTTAAAAAACGCTCTAGCTTGTTCCAAAAAACCTATATTTACAATCAAAACATACAAAAACACAAGAAAAAATTTAGAGTACTTTGTTTTATGTTTTAATGTTAAAAAACGCTCTAGCGTGTTCCAAAAAACCTATATTTACAATCAAAACATGAAAAAATACAAAACAAAATTTAAAGTATTGTTTTTTTATGTTTAGATGTTAAAAAACGCTCTATCGTGTTCCAAAAACCTATATTTACAATCAAAACATGAACAAATACAAAACAAAATTTAGAGTATTGTTTTTTTTTATGTTTAGATGTTAAAAAACGCTCTAGCGTGTTCCAAAAAAACCTATATTTACAATAAAAACATGAAAAAACACAAAACAAAATTTAAAGTATTGTTTTTTTATGTTTAGATGTTAAAAAACGCTCTAGCGTGTTCCCAAAAACCTATATTTACAATCAAAACATGAAAAAATACAAAACAAAATTTAAAGTATTGTTTTTTTATGTTTAGATGTTAAAAAACGCTCTATCGTGTTCTAAAAACCTATATTTACAATCAAAACATGAAAAAAACACAAGAAAAAATTTAGAGTACTTTGTTTTATGTTTTAATGTTAAAAAACGCTCTAGCTTGTTCCAAAAAACCTATATTTACATTCAAACATGAAAAAACACAAGAAAAAATTTAGAGTACTTTTTTTATGTTTTAATGTTAAAAACGCTCTAGCGTGTTCCAAAAAACCTATATTTAGAATCAAAACATGCAAAAATACAAAACAAAATTTAGAGTACTTTGTTTTATGTTTTAATGTTAAAAAACGCTCTAGCGTGTTCCAAAAAACCTATATTTACAAACAAAACATAAAAAAATACAAAACAAAATTTAGAGTATTGTTTTTTATGTTTAGATGTTAAAAAACGCTCTATCGTGTTCCAAAAAACCTATATTTACAATCAAAACATGAACAAATACAAAACAAAATTTAGAGTATTGTTTTTTTTATGTTTAGATGTTAAAAAACGCTCTAGCGTGTTCCAAAAAACCTATATTTACAATCAAAACATGAAAAAATTCAAAACCAAATTTAAAGTATTGTTTTTTATGTTTAGATGTTAAATAACGCTCTATCGTGTTCCAAAAAACCTATTTTTACAATCAAAACATCAAAAAACACAAGAAAAAATTAAGAGTCCTTTTTTATGTTTTAATGTTAAAAAACGCTCTAGCGTGTTCCAAAAAACCTATATTTACAATCAAAACATGAAAAAATACAAAACAAATTTAGAGTACTTTGTTTTATGTTTTAATGTTAAAAAACGCTCTAGCGTGTTCCAAAAAACCTATATTTACAATCAAAACATACAAAAACACAAGAAAAAATTTAGAGTACTTTGTTTTATGTTTTAATGTTAAAAAACGCTCTAGCTTGTTCCAAAAAACCTATATTTACAATCAAAACATACAAAAACACAAGAAAAAATTTAGAGTACTTTGTTTTATGTTTTAATGTTAAAAAACGCTCTAGCGTGTTCCAAAAAACCTATATTTACAATCAAAACATGAAAAAATACAAAACAAAATTTAAAGTATTGTTTTTTTATGTTTAGATGTTAAAAAACGCTCTATCGTGTTCCAAAAACCTATATTTACAATCAAAACATGAAAAAATACAAAACAAATTTAGAGTACTTTGTTTTATGTTTTAATGTTAAAAAACGCTCTAGCTTGTTCCAAAAAACCTATATTTACAATCAAAACATACAAAAACACAAGAAAAAATTTAGAGTACTTTGTTTTATGTTTTAATGTTAAAAAAACGCTCTAGCGTGTTCCAAAAAACCTATATTTACAATCAAAACATGAAAAAATACAAAACAAAATTTAAAGTATTGTTTTTTTATGTTTAGATGTTAAAAAACGCTCTATCGTGTTCCAAAAAACCTATATTTACAATCAAAACATGAACAAATACAAAACAAAATTTAGAGTATTGTTTTTTTTATGTTTAGATGTTAAAAAACGCTCTAGCGTGTTCCAAAAAAACCTATATTTACAATCAAAACATGAAAAAACACAAAACAAAATTTAAAGTATTGTTTTTTTATGTTTAGATGTTAAAAAACGCTCTAGCGTGTTCCCAAAAACCTATATTTACAATCAAAACATGAAAAAATACAAAACAAAATTTAAAGTATTGTTTTTTATGTTTAGATGTTAAAAAACGCTCTATCGTGTTCTAAAAAACCTATATTTACAATCAAAACATGAAAAAACACAAGAAAAAATTTAGAGTACTTTGTTTTATGTTTTAATGTTAAAAAGCGCTCTAGCGTGTTCCAAAAAACCTATATTTACAATCAAAACATGAAAAAACACAAAACAAAATTTAAAGTATTGTTTTTTTATGTTTAGATGTTAAAAAACGCTCTAGCGTGTTCCCAAAAACCTATATTTACAATCAAAACATGAAAAAATAAAAAAACAAAATTTAAAGTATTGTTTTTTTGTGTTTAGATGTTAAAAAACGCTTTATCGTGTTCCAAAAAACCTATATTTACAATCAAAACATGAAAAAACACAAGAAAAAATTTAGAGTACTTTGTTTTATGTTTTAATGTTAAAAAACGCTCTAGCGTGTTCCAAAAAACCTATATTTACATTCAAAACATGCAAAAATACAAAACAAAATTTAGAGTACTTTTTTTTATGTTTGGATGTTAAAAAACGCTCTAGCGTGTTCCCAAAAACCTATATTTACAATCAAAACATGAAAAATACAAAACAAAATTTAGAGTATTGTTTTTTATGTTTAGATGTTAAAAAACGCTCTAGCGTGTTCGAAAAAAACCTATATTTACAATCAAAACATGAAAAAACACAAAACTAATTTAAGGTATTGTTTTTTTATGTTTAGATGTTAAAACACGCTCTAGCGTGTTCCAAAAAACCTATATTTACAATCAAAACATGAAAAAAACACAGAACAATTTAGAGTATTGTTTTTTTATGTTTAGATGTTAAAAAGCGCTCTAGCGTGTTCCCAAAAACCTATATTTACAATCAAAACATGAAAAAATACAAAACAAAATTTAAAGTATTGTTTTTTTATGTTTAGATGTTAAATAACGCTCTATCGTGTTCCAAAAAACATATTTTTACATTCAAACATGAAAAAACACAAGAAAAAATTTAGAGTACTTTTTTTATGTTTTAATGTTAAAAAACGCTCTAGCGTGTTCCAAAAAACCTATATTTAGAATCAAAACATGCAAAAATACAAAACAAAATTTAGAGTACTTTGTTTTATGTTTTAATGTTAAAAAACGCTCTAGCGTGTTCCAAAAACCTATATTTACAAACAAAACATAAAAAATACAAAACAAAATTTAGAGTATTGTTTTTTTATGTTTAGATGTTAAAAAACGCTCTATCGTGTTCCAAAAAACCTATATTTACAATCAAAACATGAACAAATACAAAACAAAATTTAGAGTATTGTTTTTTTTATGTTTAGATGTTAAAAAACGCTCTAGCGTGTTCCAAAAAACCTATATTTACAATCAAAACATGAAAAAATTCAAAACCAAATTTAAAGTATTGTTTTTTTATGTTTAGATGTTAAAAAACGCTCTAGCGTGTTCCAAAAAACCTATATTTACAAACAAAACATAAAAAATACAAAACAAAATTTAGAGTATTGTTTTTTTATGTTTAGATGTTAAAAAACGCTCTAGCGTGTTCCAAAAAACCTATATTTAGAATCAAAACATGCAAAAATACAAAACAAAATTTAGAGTACTTTGTTTTATGTTTTAATGTTAAAAAACGCTCTAGCGTGTTCCAAAAAACCTATATTTACAAACAAAACATAAAAAAATACAAAACAAAATTTAGAGTATTGTTTTTTTATGTTTAGATGTTAAAAAACGCTCTATCGTGTTCCAAAAAACCTATATTTACAATCAAAACATGAACAAATACAAAACAAAATTTAGAGTATTGTTTTTTTTATGTTTAGATGTTAAAAAACGCTCTAGCGTGTTCCAAAAAACCTATATTTACAATCAAAACATGAAAAAATTCAAAACCAAATTTAAAGTATTGTTTTTTTATGTTTAGATGTTAAAAAACGCTCTAGCGTGTTCCAAAAAACCTATATTTACAAACAAAACATAAAAAAATACAAAACAAAATTTAGAGTATTGTTTTTTTATGTTTAGATGTTAAAAAACGCTCTATCGTGTTCCAAAAAACCTATATTTACAATCAAAACATGAACAAATACAAAACAAAATTTAGAGTATTGTTTTTTTTATGTTTAGATGTTAAAAAAACGCTCTATCGTGTTCCAAAAAACCTATTTTTACAATCAAAACATCAAAACACACAAGAAAAAATTAAGAGTCCTTTTTTTATGTTTTAATGTTAAAAAACGCTCTAGCGTGTTCCAAAAAAACCTATATTTACAATCAAAACATGAAAAAATACAAAACAAATTTAAAGTACTTTGTTTTATGTTTTAATGTTAAAAAACGCTCTAGCTTGTTCCAAAAAACCTATATTTACAATCAAAACATACAAAAACACAAGAAAAATTTAGAGTACTTTGTTTTATGTTTTAATGTTAAAAAACGCTCTAGCGTGTTCCAAAAAACCTATATTTACAATCAAAACATGAAAAAATACAAAACAAAATTTAAAGTATTGTTTTTTTATGTTTAGATGTTAAAAAACGCTCTATCGTGTTCCAAAAAACCTATATTTACAATCAAAACATGAACAAATACAAAACAAAATTTAGAGTATTGTTTTTTTATGTTTAGATGTTAAAAAACGCTCTAGCGTGTTCCAAAAAAACCTATATTTACAATAAAAACATGAAAAAACACAAAACAAAATTTAAAGTATTGTTTTTTTATGTTTAGATGTTAAAAAACGCTCTAGCGTGTTCCCAAAAACCTATATTTACAATCAAAACATGAAAAAATACAAAACAAAATTTAAAGTATTGTTTTTTTATGTTTAGATGTTAAAAAACGCTCTATCGTGTTCTAAAAACCTATATTTACAATCAAAACATGAAAAAAACACAAGAAAAAATTTAGAGTACTTTGTTTTATGTTTTAATGTTAAAAAAACGCTCTAGCGTGTTCCAAAAAACCTATATTTACAATCAAAACATGAAAAAACACAAAACAAAATTTAAAGTATTGTTTTTTTATGTTTAGATGTTAAAAAACGCTCTAGCGTGTTCCCAAAAACCTATATTTACAATCAAAACATGAAAAAATACAAAACAAAATTTAGAGTATTGTTTTTTTATGTTTAGATGTTAAAAAACGCTCTAGCGTGTTCCCAAAAACCTATATTTACAATCAAAACATGAAAAAATACAAAACAAAATTTAAAGTATTGTTTTTTTATGTTTAGATGTTAAAAAACGCTCTATCGTGTTCTAAAAAACCTATATTTACAATCAAAACATGAAAAAACACAAGAAAAAATTTAGAGTACTTTGTTTTATGTTTTAATGTTAAAAAACGCTCTAGCGTGTTCCAAAAAACCTATATTTACAATCAAAACATGAAAAAACACAAAACAAAATTTAAAGTATTGTTTTTTTATGTTTAGATGTTAAAAAACGCTCTAGCGTGTTCCCAAAAACCTATATTTACAATCAAAACATGAAAAAATAAAAAAACAAAATTTAAAGTATTGTTTTTTTGTGTTTAGATGTTAAAAAACGCTCTATCGTGTTCCAAAAAACCTATATTTACAATCAAAACATGAAAAAAACACAAGAAAAAATTTAGAGTACTTTGTTTTATGTTTTAATGTTAAAAAACGCTCTAGCGTGTTCCAAAAAACCTATATTTACAATCAAAACATTCAAAAATACAAAACAAAATTTAGAGTACTTTTTTTTATGTTTAGATGTTAAAAAACGCTCTAGCGTGTTCGAAAAAAACCTATATTTACAATCAAAACATGAAAAAACACAAAACTAATTTAAGGTATTGTTTTTTTATGTTTAGATGTTAAAACACGCTCTAGCGTGTTCCAAAAAACCTATATTTACAATCAAAACATGAAAAAAACACAGAACAATTTAGAGTATTGTTTTTTTATGTTTAGATGTTAAAAAGCGCTCTAGCGTGTTCCCAAAAACCTATATTTACAATCAAAACATGAAAAAATACAAAACAAAATTTAAAGTATTGTTTTTTTATGTTTAGATGTTAAATAACGCTCTATCGTGTTCCAAAAAACATATTTTTACATTCAAACATGAAAAAACACAAGAAAAAATTTAGAGTACTTTTTTTATGTTTTAATGTTAAAAAACGCTCTAGCGTGTTCCAAAAACCTATATTTAGAATCAAAACATGCAAAAATACAAAACAAAATTTAGAGTACTTTGTTTTATGTTTTAATGTTAAAAAACGCTCTAGCGTGTTCCAAAAAACCTATATTTACAAACAAAACATAAAAAAATACAAAACAAAATTTAGAGTATTGTTTTTTTATGTTTAGATGTTAAAAAACGCTCTATCGTGTTCCAAAAAACCTATATTTACAATCAAAACATGAACAAATACAAAACAAAATTTAGAGTATTGTTTTTTTTATGTTTAGATGTTAAAAAACGCTCTAGCGTGTTCCAAAAAACCTATATTTACAATCAAAACATGAAAAAATTCAAAACCAAATTTAAAGTATTGTTTTTTTATGTTTAGATGTTAAAAAACGCTCTAGCGTGTTCCAAAAAACCTATATTTACAAACAAAACATAAAAAAATACAAAACAAAATTTAGAGTATTGTTTTTTTATGTTTAGATGTTAAAAAACGCTCTATCGTGTTCCAAAAAACCTATATTTACAATCAAAACATGAACAAATACAAAACAAAATTTAAAGTATTGTTTTTTTATGTTTAGATGTTAAAAAACGCTCTAGCGTGTTCCCAAAAACCTATATTTACAATCAAAACATGAAAAAAAATAAAAACAAAATTTAAAGTATTGTTTTTTTGTGTTTAGATGTTAAAAAACGCTCTATCGTGTTCCAAAAAACCTATATTTACAATCAAAACATGAAAAAAACACAAGAAAAAATTTAGAGTACTTTGTTTTATGTTTTAATGTTAAAAAACGCTCTAGCGTGTTCCAAAAAACCTATATTTACAATCAAAACATTCAAAAATACAAAACAAAATTTAGAGTACTTTTTTTATGTTTAGATGTTAAAAAACGCTCTAGCGTGTTCCAAAAAACCTATATTTAGAATCAAAACATGCAAAATACAAAACAAAATTTAGAGTACTTTGTTTTATGTTTTAATGTTAAAAAACGCTCTAGCGTGTTCCAAAAAACCTATATTTACAAACAAAACATAAAAAAATACAAAACAAAATTTAGAGTATTGTTTTTTTATGTTTAGATGTTAAAAACGCTCTAGCGTGTTCCAAAAAACCTATATTTACAATCAAAACATGAAAAAAACACAGAACAAAATTTAGAGTATTGTTTTTTTATGTTTAGATGTTAAAAAGCGCTCTAGCGTGTTCCCAAAAACCTATATTTACAATCAAAACATGAAAAAATACAAAACAAAATTTAAAGTATTGTTTTTTTATGTTTAGATGTTAAAAAACGCTCTATCGTGTTCCAAAAAACCTATATTTACAATCAAAACATGAAAAAACACAAGAAAAAATTTAGAGTACTTTGTTTTATGTTTTAATGTTAAAAAACGCTCTAGCGTGTTCCCAAAAACCTATATTTACAATCAAAACATGAAAAAATAAAAAAACAAAATTTAAAGTATTGTTTTTTTGTGTTTAGATGTTAAAAAACGCTCTATCGTGTTCCAAAAAACCTATATTTACAATCAAAACATGAAAAAACACAAGAAAAAATTTAGAGTACTTTGTTTTATGTTTTAATGTTAAAAAACGCTCTAGCGTGTTCCAAAAAACCTATATTTACAATCAAAACATTCAAAAATACAAAACAAAATTTAGAGTACTTTTTTTATGTTTAGATGTTAAAAAACGCTCTAGCGTGTTCCAAAAAACCTATATTTAGAATCAAAACATGCAAAATACAAAACAAAATTTAGAGTATTGTTTTTTTATGTTTAGATGTTAAAAAACGCTCTAGCGTGTTCCAAAAAACCTATATTTACAATCAAAACATGAAAAAAACACAGAACAAAATTTAGAGTATTGTTTTTTTATGTTTAGATGTTAAAAAGCGCTCTAGCGTGTTCCCAAAAACCTATATTTACAATCAAAACATGAAAAAATACAAAACAAAATTTAAAGTATTGTTTTTTTATGTTTAGATGTTAAAAAACGCTCTATCGTGTTCCAAAAAACCTATATTTACAATCAAAACATGAAAAAACACAAGAAAAATTTAGAGTACTTTGTTTTATGTTTTAATGTTAAAAAACGCTCTAGCGTGTTCCAAAAAACCTATATTTACAATCAAAACATGAAAAAATACAAAACAAAATTTAAAGTATTGTTTTTTTATGTTTTAATGTTAAAAAACGCTCTAGCTTGTTCCAAAAAACCTATATTTACAATCAAAACATACAAAAACACAAGAAAAAATTTAGAGTACTTTGTTTTATGTTTTAATGTTAAAAAACGCTCTAGCGTGTTCCAAAAAACCTATATTTACAATCAAAACATGAAAAAATACAAAACAAAATTTAAAGTATTGTTTTTTTATGTTTAGATGTTAAAAAACGCTCTATCGTGTTCCAAAAAACCTATATTTACAATCAAAACATGAACAAATACAAAACAAAATTTAGAGTATTGTTTTTTTTATGTTTAGATGTTAAAAAACGCTCTAGCGTGTTCCAAAAAAACCTATATTTACAATAAAAACATGAAAAAACACAAAACAAAATTTAAAGTATTGTTTTTTTATGTTTAGATGTTAAAAAACGCTCTAGCGTGTTCCCAAAAACCTATATTTACAATCAAAACATGAAAAAATACAAAACAAAATTTAAAGTATTGTTTTTTTATGTTTAGATGTTAAAAAACGCTCTATCGTGTTCTAAAAACCTATATTTACAATCAAAACATGAAAAAACACAAGAAAAAATTTAGAGTACTTTGTTTTATGTTTTAATGTTAAAAAACGCTCTAGCGTGTTCCAAAAAACCTATATTTACAATCAAAACATGAAAAAACACAAAACAAAATTTAAAGTATTGTTTTTTTATGTTTAGATGTTAAAAAACGCTCTAGCGTGTTCCCAAAAACCTATATTTACAATCAAAACATGAAAAAATACAAAACAAAATTTAGAGTATTGTTTTTTATGTTTAGATGTTAAAAAACGCTCTAGCGTGTTCCCAAAAACCTATATTTACAATCAAAACATGAAAAAATACAAAACAAAATTTAAAGTATTGTTTTTTTATGTTTAGATGTTAAAAAACGCTCTATCGTTTTCTAAAAAACCTATATTTACAATCAAAACATGAAAAAACACAAGAAAAAATTTAGAGTACTTTGTTTTATGTTTTAATGTTAAAAAACGCTCTAGCGTGTTCCAAAAAACCTATATTTACAATCAAAACATGAAAAAACACAAAACAAAATTTAAAGTATTGTTTTTTTATGTTTAGATGTTAAAAAACGCTCTAGCGTGTTCCCAAAAACCTATATTTACAATCAAAACATGAAAAAATAAAAAAACAAAATTTAAAGTATTGTTTTTTTGTGTTTAGATGTTAAAAAACGCTCTATCGTGTTCCAAAAAACCTATATTTACAATCAAAACATGAAAAAACACAAGAAAAAATTTAGAGTACTTTGTTTTATGTTTTAATGTTAAAAAACGCTCTAGCGTGTTCCAAAAAACCTATATTTACAATCAAAACATTCAAAAATACAAAACAAAATTTAGAGTACTTTTTTTATGTTTAGATGTTAAAAAACGCTCTAGCGTGTTCCAAAAAACCTATATTTAGAATCAAAACATGCAAAAATACAAAACAAAATTTAGAGTACTTTGTTTTATGTTTTAATGTTAAAAAACGCTCTAGCGTGTTCCAAAAAACCTATATTTACAAACAAAACATAAAAAAAATACAAAACAAAATTTAGAGTATTGTTTTTTTATGTTTAGATGTTAAAAAACGCTCTAGCGTGTTCCAAAAAACCTATATTTACAATCAAAACATGAAAAAAACACAGAACAAAATTTAGAGTATTGTTTTTGTATGTTTAGATGTTAAAAAGCGCTCTAGCGTGTTCCCAAAAACCTATATTTACAATCAAAACATGAAAAAATACAAAACAAAATTTAAAGTATTGTTTTTTTATGTTTAGATGTTAAAAAACGCTCTATCGTGTTCCAAAAAACCTATATTTACAATCAAAACATGAAAAAACACAAGAAAAAATTTAGAGTACTTTGTTTTATGTTTTAATGTTAAAAAACGCTCTATCGTGTTCCAAAAAACCTATATTTACAATCAAAACATGAACAAATACAAAACAAAATTTAGAGTATTGTTTTTTTTATGTTTAGATGTTAAAAAAACGCTCTAGCGTGTTCCAAAAAACCTATATTTACAATCAAAACATGAAAAAATTCAAAACCAAATTTAAAGTATTGTTTTTTTATGTTTAGATGTTAAAAAACGCTCTAGCGTGTTCCAAAAAACCTATATTTACAAACAAAACATAAAAAAATACAAAACAAAATTTAGAGTATTGTTTTTTTATGTTTAGATGTTAAAAAACGCTCTATCGTGTTCCAAAAAACCTATATTTACAATCAAAACATGAACAAATACAAAACAAAATTTAGAGTATTGTTTTTTTTATGTTTAGATGTTAAAAAACGCTCTATCGTGTTCCAAAAAACCTATTTTTACAATCAAAACATCAAAACACACAAGAAAAAATTAAGAGTCCTTTTTTTATGTTTTAATGTTAAAAAACGCTCTAGCGTGTTCCAAAAAACCTATATTTACAATCAAAACATGAAAAAATACAAAACAAATTTAAAGTACTTTGTTTTATGTTTTAATGTTAAAAAACGCTCTAGCTTGTTCCAAAAAACCTATATTTACAATCAAAACATACAAAAACACAAGAAAAATTTAGAGTACTTTGTTTTATGTTTTAATGTTAAAAAACGCTCTAGCGTGTTCCAAAAAACCTATATTTACAATCAAAACATGAAAAAATACAAAACAAAATTTAAAGTATTGTTTTTTTATGTTTAGATGTTAAAAAACGCTCTATCGTGTTCCAAAAAACCTATATTTACAAACAAAACATAAAAAAATACAAAACAAAATTTAGAGTATTGTTTTTTTATGTTTAGATGTTAAAAAACGCTCTATCGTGTTCCAAAAAACCTATTTTTACAATCAAAACATCAAAACACACAAGAAAAAATTAAGAGTCCTTTTTTTATGTTTTAATGTTAAAAAACGCTCTAGCGTGTTCCAAAAAACCTATATTTACAATCAAAACATGAAAAAATACAAAACAAATTTAAAGTACTTTGTTTTATGTTTTAATGTTAAAAAACGCTCTAGCTTGTTCCAAAAAACCTATATTTACAATCAAAACATACAAAAACACAAGAAAAATTTAGAGTACTTTGTTTTATGTTTTAATGTTAAAAAACGCTCTAGCGTGTTCCAAAAAACCTATATTTACAATCAAAACATGAACAAATACAAAACAAAATTTAGAGTATTGTTTTTTTTATGTTTAGATGTTAAAAAACGCTCTAGCGTGTTCCAAAAAAACCTATATTTACAATAAAAACATGAAAAAACACAAAACAAAATTTAAAGTATTGTTTTTTTATGTTTAGATGTTAAAAAACGCTCTAGCGTGTTCCCAAAAACCTATATTTACAATCAAAACATGAAAAAATACAAAACAAAATTTAAAGTATTGTTTTTTTATGTTTAGATGTTAAAAAACGCTCTATCGTGTTCCAAAAAACCTATATTTACAATCAAAACATGAACAAATACAAAACAAAATTTAGAGTATTGTTTTTTTTATGTTTAGATGTTAAAAAACGCTCTAGCGTGTTCCAAAAAAACCTATATTTACAATAAAAACATGAAAAAACACAAAACAAAATTTAAAGTATTGTTTTTTTATGTTTAGATGTTAAAAAACGCTCTATCGTGTTCTAAAAAACCTATATTTACAATCAAAACATGAAAAAACACAAGAAAAAATTTAGAGTACTTTGTTTTATGTTTTAATGTTAAAAAACGCTCTAGCGTGTTCCAAAAAACCTATATTTACAATCAAAACATGAAAAAACACAAAACAAAATTTAAAGTATTGTTTTTTTATGTTTAGATGTTAAAAAACGCTCTAGCGTGTTCCCAAAAACCTATATTTACAATCAAAACATGAAAAAATACAAAACAAAATTTAGAGTATTGTTTTTTTATGTTTAGATGTTAAAAAACGCTCTAGCGTGTTCCCAAAAACCTATATTTACAATCAAAACATGAAAAAATACAAAACAAAATTTAAAGTATTGTTTTTTTATGTTTAGATGTTAAAAAACGCTCTATCGTGTTCTAAAAAACCTATATTTACAATCAAAACATGAAAAAACACAAGAAAAAATTTAGAGTACTTTGTTTTATGTTTTAATGTTAAAAAACGCTCTAGCGTGTTCCAAAAAACCTATATTTACAATCAAAACATGAAAAAACACAAAACAAAATTTAAAGTATTGTTTTTTTATGTTTAGATGTTAAAAAACGCTCTAGCGTGTTCCCAAAAACCTATATTTACAATCAAAACATGAAAAAATAAAAAAACAAAATTTAAAGTATTGTTTTTTTGTGTTTAGATGTTAAAAAACGCTCTATCGTGTTCCAAAAAACCTATATTTACAATCAAAACATGAAAAAACACAAGAAAAAATTTAGAGTACTTTGTTTTATGTTTTAATGTTAAAAAACGCTCTAGCGTGTTCCAAAAAACCTATATTTACAATCAAAACATTCAAAAATACAAAACAAAATTTAGAGTACTTTTTTTTATGTTTAGATGTTAAAAAACGCTCTAGCGTGTTCCAAAAAACCTATATTTAGAATCAAAACATGCAAAAATACAAAACAAAATTTAGAGTACTTTGTTTTATGTTTTAATGTTAAAAAACGCTCTAGCGTGTTCCAAAAAACCTATATTTACAAACAAAACATAAAAAAATACAAAACAAAATTTAGAGTATTGTTTTTTTATGTTTAGATGTTAAAAACGCTCTAGCGTGTTCCAAAAAACCTATATTTACAATCAAAACATGAAAAAACACAGAACAAAATTTAGAGTATTGTTTTTTTATGTTTAGATGTTAAAAAGCGCTCTAGCGTGTTCCCAAAAACCTATATTTACAATCAAAACATGAAAAAATACAAAACAAAATTTAAAGTATTGTTTTTTTATGTTTAGATGTTAAAAAACGCTCTATCGTGTTCCAAAAAACCTATATTTACAATCAAAACATACAAAAACACAAGAAAAAATTTAGAGTACTTTGTTTTATGTTTTAATGTTAAAAAACGCTCTAGCGTGTTCCAAAAAACCTATATTTACAATCAAAACATGAAAAATACAAAACAAAATTTAAAGTATTGTTTTTTTATGTTTAGATGTTAAAAACCTATATTTACAATAAAAAAAAAAAAAAAAAAAAAAAAAAAAAAAAAAGACTTTGTTAATGTTAAATCTATCGTGTTCCAAAAAACCTATATTTACAATCAAAACATGAACAAATACAAAACAAAATTTAGAGTATTGTTTTTTTATGTTTAGATGTTAAAAAACGCTCTAGCGTGTTCCAAAAAAACCTATATTTACAATAAAAACATGAAAAAACACAAAACAAAATTTAAAGTATTGTTTTTTTATGTTTAGATGTTAAAAAAACGCTCTAGCGTGTTCCCAAAAACCTATATTTACAATCAAAACATGAAAAAATACAAAACAAAATTTAAAGTATTGTTTTTTTATGTTTAGATGTTAAAAAACGCTCTATCGTGTTCTAAAAAACCTATATTTACAATCAAAACATGAAAAAACACAAGAAAAATTTAGAGTACGTTGTTTTATGTTTTAATGTTAAAAAACGCTCTAGCGTGTTCCAAAAAACCTATATTTACAATCAAAACATGAAAAAACACAAAACAAAATTTAAAGTATTGTTTTTTTATGTTTAGATGTTAAAAAACGCTCTAGCGTGTTCCCAAAAACCTATATTTACAATCAAAACATGAAAAAATACAAAACAAAATTTAGAGTATTTTTTTTTATGTTTAGATGTTAAAAAACGCTCTAGCGTGTTCCCAAAAACCTATATTTACAATCAAAACATGAAAAAATACAAAACAAAATTTAAAGTATTGTTTTTTTATGTTTAGATGTTAAAAAACGCTCTATCGTGTTCTAAAAAACCTATATTTACAATCAAAACATGAAAAAACACAAGAAAAATTTAGAGTACTTTGTTTTATGTTTTAATGTTAAAAAACGCTCTAGCGTGTTCCAAAAAACCTATATTTACAATCAAAACATGAAAAAACACAAGAAAAAATTTAGAGTACTTTGTTTTATGTTTTAATGTTAAAAAACGCTCTAGCGTGTTCCCAAAAACCTATATTTACAATCAAAACATGAAAAAATACAAAACAAAATTTAAAGTATTGTTTTTTTATGTTTAGATGTTAAAAAACGCTCTATCGTGTTCCAAAAAACCTATATTTACAATCAAAACATGAAAAAATAAAAAAACAAAATTTAAAGTATTGTTTTTTTGTGTTTAGATGTTAAAAAACGCTCTATCGTGTTCCAAAAAACCTATATTTACAATCAAAACATGAAAAAACACAAGAAAAAATTTAGAGTACTTTGTTTTATGTTTTAATGTTAAAAACGCTCTAGCGTGTTCCAAAAAACCTATATTTACAATCAAAACATTCAAAAATACAAAACAAAATTTAGAGTACTTTTTTTATGTTTAGATGTTAAAAAACGCTCTAGCTTGTTCCAAAAAACCTATATTTACAATCAAAACATACAAAAACACAAGAAAAAATTTAGAGTACTTTGTTTTATGTTTTAATGTTAAAAAAACGCTCTAGCGTGTTCCAAAAAACCTATATTTACAATCAAAACATGAAAAAATACAAAACAAAATTTAAAGTATTGTTTTTTTATGTTTAGATGTTAAAAAACGCTCTATCGTGTTCCAAAAACCTATATTTACAATCAAAACATGAACAAATACAAAACAAAATTTAGAGTATTGTTTTTTTTATGTTTAGATGTTAAAAACGCTCTAGCGTGTTCCAAAAAAACCTATATTTACAATAAAAACATGAAAAAACACAAAACAAAATTTAAAGTATTGTTTTTTTATGTTTAGATGTTAAAAAACGCTCTAGCGTGTTCCCAAAAACCTATATTTACAATCAAAACATGAAAAAATACAAAACAAAATTTAAAGTATTGTTTTTTTATGTTTAGATGTTAAAAAACGCTCTATCGTGTTCTAAAAACCTATATTTACAATCAAAACATGAAAAAACACAAGAAAAAATTTAGAGTACGTTGTTTTATGTTTTAATGTTAAAAACGCTCTAGCGTGTTCCAAAAAACCTATATTTACAATCAAAACATGAAAAAACACAAAACAAAATTTAAAGTATTGTTTTTTTATGTTTAGATGTTAAAAAACGCTCTAGCGTGTTCCCAAAAACCTATATTTACAATCAAAACATGAAAAAATACAAAACAAAATTTAGAGTATTGTTTTTTTATGTTTAGATGTTAAAAAACGCTCTAGCGTGTTCCCAAAAACCTATATTTACAATCAAAACATGAAAAAATACAAAACAAAATTTAAAGTATTGTTTTTTTATGTTTAGATGTTAAAAAACGCTCTATCGTGTTCTAAAAAACCTATATTTACAATCAAAACATGAAAAAACACAAGAAAAAATTTAGAGTACTTTGTTTTATGTTTTAATGTTAAAAAACGCTCTAGCGTGTTCCAAAAAACCTATATTTACAATCAAAACATGAAAAAACACAAAACAAAATTTAAAGTATTGTTTTTTTATGTTTAGATGTTAAAAAACGCTCTAGCGTGTTCCCAAAAACCTATATTTACAATCAAAACATGAAAAAATAAAAAAACAAAATTTAAAGTATTGTTTTTTTGTGTTTAGATGTTAAAAAACGCTCTATCGTGTTCCAAAAAACCTATATTTACAATCAAAACATGAAAAAACACAAGAAAAAATTTAGAGTACTTTGTTTTATGTTTTAATGTTAAAAAACGCTCTAGCGTGTTCCAAAAAACCTATATTTACAATCAAAACATTCAAAAATACAAAACAAAATTTAGAGTACTTTTTTTTATGTTTAGATGTTAAAAAACGCTCTAGCGTGTTCCAAAAAACCTATATTTAGAATCAAAACATGCAAAAATACAAAACAAAATTTAGAGTACTTTGTTTTATGTTTTAATGTTAAAAAACGCTCTAGCGTGTTCCAAAAACCTATATTTACAAACAAAACATAAAAAAATACAAAACAAAATTTAGAGTATTGTTTTTTTATGTTTAGATGTTAAAAAACGCTCTAGCGTGTTCCAAAAAACCTATATTTACAATCAAAACATGAAAAAAACACAGAACAAAATTTAGAGTATTGTTTTTTATGTTTAGATGTTAAAAAGCGCTCTAGCGTGTTCCCAAAAACCTATATTTACAATCAAAACATGAAAAAATACAAAACAAAATTTAAAGTATTGTTTTTTTATGTTTAGATGTTAAAAAACGCTCTATTGTGTTCCAAAAAACCTATATTTACAATCAAAACATGAAAAAACACAAGAAAAAATTTAGAGTACTTTGTTTTATGTTTTAATGTTAAAAAACGCTCTAGCGTGTTCCAAAAAACCTATATTTACAATCAAAACATGAAAAAATACAAAACAAAATTTAAAGTATTGTTTTTTTATGTTTTAATGTTAAAAACGCTCTAGCTTGTTCCAAAAAACCTATATTTACAATCAAAACATACAAAAACACAAGAAAAAATTTAGAGTACTTTGTTTTATGTTTTAATGTTAAAAAACGCTCTAGCGTGTTCCAAAAAACCTATATTTACAATCAAAACATGAAAAAATACAAAACAAAATTTAAAGTATTGTTTTTTTATGTTTAGATGTTAAAAAACGCTCTATCGTGTTCCAAAAAACCTATATTTACAATCAAAACATGAACAAATACAAAACAAAATTTAGAGTATTGTTTTTTTTATGTTTAGATGTTAAAAAACGCTCTAGCGTGTTCCAAAAAACCTATATTTACAATAAAAACATGAAAAAACACAAAACAAAATTTAAAGTATTGTTTTTTTATGTTTAGATGTTAAAAAACGCTCTAGCGTGTTCCCAAAAACCTATATTTACAATCAAAACATGAAAAAATACAAAACAAAATTTAAAGTATTGTTTTTTTATGTTTAGATGTTAAAAAACGCTCTATCGTGTTCTAAAAAACCTATATTTACAATCAAAACATGAAAAAACACAAGAAAAATTTAGAGTACGTTGTTTTATGTTTTAATGTTAAAAAACGCTCTAGCGTGTTCCAAAAAACCTATATTTACAATCAAAACATGAAAAAACACAAAACAAAATTTAAAGTATTGTTTTTTATGTTTAGATGTTAAAAAACGCTCTAGCGTGTTCCCAAAAACCTATATTTACAATCAAAACATGAAAAAATACAAAACAAAATTTAGAGTATTGTTTTTTTATGTTTAGATGTTAAAAAACGCTCTAGCGTGTTCCCAAAAACCTATATTTACAATCAAAACATGAAAAAATACAAAACAAAATTTAAAGTATTGTTTTTTTATGTTTAGATGTTAAAAAACGCTCTATCGTGTTCTAAAAACCTATATTTACAATCAAAACATGAAAAAACACAAGAAAAAATTTAGAGTACTTTGTTTTATGTTTTAATGTTAAAAAACGCTCTAGCGTGTTCCAAAAAACCTATATTTACAATCAAAACATGAAAAAACACAAGAAAAAATTTAGAGTACTTTGTTTTATGTTTTAATGTTAAAAAACGCTCTAGCGTGTTCCCAAAAACCTATATTTACAATCAAAACATGAAAAAATACAAAACAAAATTTAAAGTATTGTTTTTTTATGTTTAGATGTTAAAAAACGCTCTATCGTGTTCCAAAAAACCTATATTTACAATCAAAACATGAAAAAATAAAAAAACAAAATTTAAAGTATTGTTTTTTTGTGTTTAGATGTTAAAAAACGCTCTATCGTGTTCCAAAAAACCTATATTTACAATCAAAACATGAAAAAACACAAGAAAAAATTTAGAGTACTTTGTTTTATGTTTTAATGTTAAAAAACGCTCTAGCGTGTTCCAAAAAACCTATATTTACAATCAAAACATTCAAAAATACAAAACAAAATTTAGAGTACTTTTTTTTATGTTTAGATGTTAAAAAACGCTCTAGCGTGTTCCAAAAAACCTATATTTAGAATCAAAACATGCAAAAATACAAAACAAAATTTAGAGTACTTTGTTTTATGTTTTAATGTTAAAAAACGCTCTAGCGTGTTCCAAAAAACCTATATTTACAAACAAAACATAAAAAAATACAAAACAAAATTTAGAGTATTGTTTTTTATGTTTAGATGTTAAAAAACGCTCTAGCGTGTTCCAAAAAACCTATATTTACAATCAAAACATGAAAAAACACAGAACAAAATTTAGAGTATTGTTTTTTTATGTTTAGATGTTAAAAAGCGCTCTAGCGTGTTCCCAAAAACCTATCTTTACAATCAAAACATGAAAAAATACAAAACAAAATTTAAAGTATTGTTTTTTTATGTTTAGATGTTAAAAAACGCTCTATCGTGTTCCAAAAAACCTATATTTACAATCAAAACATGAAAAAACACAAGAAAAAATTTAGAGTACTTTGTTTTATGTTTTAATGTTAAAAAACGCTCTATCGTGTTCCAAAAAACCTATATTTACAATCAAAACATGAACAAATACAAAACAAAATTTAGAGTATTGTTTTTTTTATGTTTAGATGTTAAAAAACGCTCTAGCGTGTTCCAAAAAACCTATATTTACAATCAAAACATGAAAAAATTCAAAACCAAATTTAAAGTATTGTTTTTTTATGTTTAGATGTTAAAAAACGCTCTAGCGTGTTCCAAAAAACCTATATTTACAAACAAAACACAAAAAAATACAAAACAAAATTTAGAGTATTGTTTTTTTATGTTTAGATGTTAAAAAACGCTCTATCGTGTTCCAAAAACCTATATTTACAATCAAAACATGAACAAATACAAAACAAAATTTAGAGTATTGTTTTTTTTATGTTTAGATGTTAAAAAACGCTCTATCGTGTTCCAAAAAACCTATTTTTACAATCAAAACATCAAAACACACAAGAAAAAATTAAGAGTCCTTTTTTTATGTTTTAATGTTAAAAAACGCTCTAGCGTGTTCCAAAAAAACCTATATTTACAATCAAAACATGAAAAAATACAAAACAAATTTAAAGTACTTTGTTTTATGTTTTAATGTTAAAAAACGCTCTAGCTTGTTCCAAAAAACCTATATTTACAATCAAAACATACAAAAACACAAGAAAAATTTAGAGTACTTTGTTTTATGTTTTAATGTTAAAAAACGCTCTAGCGTGTTCCAAAAAACCTATATTTACAATCAAAACATGAAAAAACACAAAACAAAATTTAGAGTATTGTTTTTTTATGTTTAGATGTTAAAAAACGCTCTAGCGTGTTCCCAAAAACCTATATTTACAATCAAAACATGAAAAAATACAAAACAAAATTTAAAGTATTGTTTTTTTATGTTTAGATGTTAAAAAACGCTCTATCGTGTTCTAAAAACCTATATTTACAATCAAAACATGAAAAAACACAAGAAAAAATTTAGAGTACTTTGTTTTATGTTTTAATGTTAAAAAACGCTCTAGCGTGTTCCAAAAAACCTATATTTACAATCAAAACATGAAAAAACACAAAACAAAATTTAAAGTATTGTTTTTTTATGTTTAGATGTTAAAAAACGCTCTAGCGTGTTCCCAAAAACCTATATTTACAATCAAAACATGAAAAAATACAAAACAAAATTTAGAGTATTGTTTTTTTATGTTTAGATGTTAAAAAACGCTCTAGCGTGTTCCCAAAAACCTATATTTACAATCAAAACATGAAAAAATACAAAACAAAATTTAAAGTATTGTTTTTTTATGTTTAGATGTTAAAAAACGATCTATCGTGTTCTAAAAAACCTATATTTACAATCAAAACATGAAAAAACACAAGAAAAATTTAGAGTACTTTGTTTTATGTTTTAATGTTAAAAAACGCTCTAGCGTGTTCCAAAAAACCTATATTTACAATCAAAACATGAAAAAACACAAAACAAAATTTAAAGTATTGTTTTTTTATGTTTAGATGTTAAAAAACGCTCTAGCGTGTTCCCAAAAACCTATATTTACAATCAAAACATGAAAAAATACAAAACAAAATTTAGAGTATTGTTTTTTTATGTTTAGATGTTAAAAAACGCTCTAGCGTGTTCCCAAAAACCTATATTTACAATCAAAACATGAAAAAATACAAAACAAAATTTAAAGTATTGTTTTTTTATGTTTAGATGTTAAAAAACGCTCTATCGTGTTCTAAAAAACCTATATTTACAATCAAAACATGAAAAAACACAAGAAAAAATTTAGAGTACTTTGTTTTATGTTTTAATGTTAAAAACGCTCTAGCGTGTTCCAAAAAACCTATATTTACAATCAAAACATGAAAAAACACAAAACAAAATTTAAAGTATTGTTTTTTTATGTTTAGATGTTAAAAAACGCTCTAGCGTGTTCCCAAAAACCTATATTTACAATCAAAACATGAAAAAATAAAAAAACAAAATTTAAAGTATTGTTTTTTTGTGTTTAGATGTTAAAAAACGCTCTATCGTGTTCCAAAAAACCTATATTTACAATCAAAACATGAAAAAACACAAGAAAAAATTTAGAGTACTTTGTTTTATGTTTTAATGTTAAAAAACGCTCTAGCGTGTTCCAAAAAACCTATATTTACAATCAAAACATTCAAAAATACAAAACAAAATTTAGAGTACTTTTTTTTATGTTTAGATGTTAAAAAACGCTCTAGCGTGTTCCAAAAAACCTATATTTAGAATCAAAACATGCAAAAATACAAAACAAAATTTAGAGTACTTTGTTTTATGTTTTAATGTTAAAAAACGCTCTAGCGTGTTCCAAAAAACCTATATTTACAAACAAAACATAAAAAAATACAAAACAAAATTTAGAGTATTGTTTTTTTATGTTTAGATGTTAAAAAACGCTCTAGCGTGTTCCAAAAAACCTATATTTACAATCAAAACATGAAAAAAACACAGAACAAAATTTAGAGTATTGTTTTTTTATGTTTAGATGTTAAAAAGCGCTCTAGCGTGTTCCCAAAAACCTATATTTACAATCAAAACATGAAAAAATACAAAACAAAATTTAAAGTATTGTTTTTTTATGTTTAGATGTTAAAAAACGCTCTATCGTGTTCCAAAAAACCTATATTTACAATCAAAACATGAAAAAACACAAGAAAAATTTAGAGTACTTTGTTTTATGTTTTAATGTTAAAAAACGCTCTATCGTGTTCCAAAAAACCTATATTTACAATCAAAACATGAACAAATACAAAACAAAATTTAGAGTATTGTTTTTTTTATGTTTAGATGTTAAAAAACGCTCTAGCGTGTTCCAAAAAACCTATATTTACAATCAAAACATGAAAAAATTCAAAACCAAATTTAAAGTATTGTTTTTTTATGTTTAGATGTTAAAAACGCTCTAGCGTGTTCCAAAAAACCTATATTTACAAACAAAACATAAAAAAATACAAAACAAAATTTAGAGTATTGTTTTTTTATGTTTAGATGTTAAAAAACGCTCTATCGTGTTCCAAAAAACCTATATTTACAATCAAAACATGAACAAATACAAAACAAAATTTAGAGTATTGTTTTTTTTATGTTTAGATGTTAAAAAACGCTCTATCGTGTTCCAAAAAACCTATTTTTACAATCAAAACATCAAAACACACAAGAAAAAATTAAGAGTCCTTTTTTTATGTTTTAATGTTAAAAAACGCTCTAGCGTGTTCCAAAAAACCTATATTTACAATCAAAACATGAAAAAATACAAAACAAATTTAAAGTACTTTGTTTTATGTTTTAATGTTAAAAAACGCTCTAGCTTGTTCCAAAAAACCTATATTTACAATCAAAACATACAAAAACACAAGAAAAAATTTAGAGTACTTTGTTTTATGTTTTAATGTTAAAAAACGCTCTAGCGTGTTCCAAAAAACCTATATTTACAATCAAAACATGAAAAAATACAAAACAAAATTTAAAGTATTGTTTTTTTATGTTTAGATGTTAAAAAACGCTCTATCGTGTTCCAAAAAACCTATATTTACAATCAAAACATGAACAAATACAAAACAAAATTTAGAGTATTGTTTTTTTTATGTTTAGATGTTAAAAAACGCTCTAGCGTGTTCCAAAAAAACCTATATTTACAATAAAAACATGAAAAAACACAAAACAAAATTTAAAGTATTGTTTTTTTATGTTTAGATGTTAAAAAACGCTCTAGCGTGTTCCCAAAAACCTATATTTACAATCAAAACATGAAAAAACACAAAACAAAATTTAAAGTATTGTTTTTTTATGTTTAGATGTTAAAAAACGCTCTAGCGTGTTCCCAAAAACCTATATTTACAATCAAAACATGAAAAAATACAAAACAAAATTTAGAGTATTGTTTTTTTATGTTTAGATGTTAAAAAACGCTCTAGCGTGTTCCCAAAAACCTATATTTACAATCAAAACATGAAAAAATACAAAACAAAATTTAAAGTATTGTTTTTTTATGTTTAGATGTTAAAAAACGCTCTATCGTGTTCTAAAAAACCTATATTTACAATCAAAACATGAAAAAACACAAGAAAAAATTTAGAGTACTTTGTTTTATGTTTTAATGTTAAAAAACGCTCTAGCGTGTTCCAAAAAACCTATATTTACAATCAAAACATGAAAAAACACAAAACAAAATTTAAAGTATTGTTTTTTTATGTTTAGATGTTAAAAAACGCTCTAGCGTGTTCCCAAAAACCTATATTTACAATCAAAACATGAAAAAATAAAAAAACAAAATTTAAAGTATTGTTTTTTTGTGTTTAGATGTTAAAAAACGCTCTATCGTGTTCCAAAAAACCTATATTTAGAATCAAAACATGCAAAAATACAAAACAAAATTTAGAGTACTTTGTTTTATGTTTTAATGTTAAAAAACGCTCTAGCGTGTTCCAAAAAACCTATATTTACAAACAAAACATAAAAAAATACAAAACAAAATTTAGAGTATTGTTTTTTTATGTTTAGATGTTAAAAAACGCTCTAGCGTGTTCCAAAAAACCTATATTTACAATCAAAACATAAAAAAAACACAGAACAAAATTTAGAGTATTGTTTTTTATGTTTAGATGTTAAAAAGCGCTCTAGCGTGTTCCCAAAAACCTATATTTACAATCAAAACATGAAAAAATACAAAACAAAATTTAAAGTATTGTTTTTTTATGTTTAGATGTTAAAAAACGCTCTATCGTGTTCCAAAAAACCTATATTTACAATCAAAACATGAAAAAACACAAGAAAAAATTTAGAGTACTTTGTTTTATGTTTTAATGTTAAAAAACGCTCTATCGTGTTCCAAAAACCTATATTTACAATCAAAACATGAACAAATACAAAACAAAATTTAGAGTATTGTTTTTTTTTATGTTTAGATGTTAAAAAACGCTCTAGCGTGTTCCAAAAAACCTATATTTACAATCAAAACATGAAAAAATTCAAAACCAAATTTAAAGTATTGTTTTTTATGTTTAGATGTTAAAAAATGCTCTAGCGTGTTCCAAAAAACCTATATTTACAAACAAAACAAAAAAAAATACAAAACAAAATTTAGAGTATTGTTTTTTTATGTTTAGATGTTAAAAAACGCTCTATCGTGTTCCAAAAAACCTATATTTACAATCAAAACATGAACAAATACAAAACAAAATTTAGAGTATTGTTTTTTTTATGTTTAGATGTTAAAAAACGCTCTATCGTGTTCCAAAAAACCTATTTTTACAATCAAAACATCAAAACACACAAGAAAAAATTAAGAGTCCTTTTTTATGTTTTAATGTTAAAAAACGCTCTAGCGTGTTCCAAAAAACATATATTTACAATCAAAACATGAAAAAATACAAAACAAATTTAAAGTACTTTGTTTTATGTTTTAATGTTAAAAAAACGCTCTAGCTTGTTCCAAAAAACCTATATTTACAATCAAAACATACAAAAACACAAGAAAAAATTTAGAGTACTTTGTTTTATGTTTTAATGTTAAAAAACGCTCTAGCGTGTTCCAAAAAACCTATATTTACAATCAAAACATGAAAAAATACAAAACAAAATTTAAAGTATTGTTTTTTTATGTTTAGATGTTAAAAAACGCTCTATCGTGTTCCAAAAACCTATATTTACAATCAAAACATGAACAAATACAAAACAAAATTTAGAGTATTGTTTTTTTTATGTTTAGATGTTAAAAAACGCTCTAGCGTGTTCCAAAAAAACCTATATTTACAATAAAAACATGAAAAAACACAAAACAAAATTTAAAGTATTGTTTTTTTATGTTTAGATGTTAAAAAACGCTCTAGCGTGTTCCCAAAAACCTATATTTACAATCAAAACATGAAAAAATACAAAACAAAATTTAAAGTATTGTTTTTTTATGTTTAGATGTTAAAAAACGCTCTATCGTGTTCCAAAAACCTATATTTACAATCAAAACATGAAAAAACACAAGAAAAAATTTAGAGTACTTTGTTTTATGTTTTAATGTTAAAAAACGCTCTATCGTGTTCCAAAAAACCTATATTTACAATCAAAACATGAACAAATACAAAACAAAATTTAGAGTATTGTTTTTTTTATGTTTAGATGTTAAAAAACGCTCTAGCGTGTTCCAAAAAACCTATATTTACAATCAAAACATGAAAAAATTCAAAACCAAATTTAAAGTATTGTTTTTTTATGTTTAGATGTTAAAAAACGCTCTAGCGTGTTCCAAAAAACCTATATTTACAAACAAAACATAAAAAAATACAAAACAAAATTTAGAGTATTGTTTTTTATGTTTAGATGTTAAAAAACGCTCTAGCGTGTTCCCAAAAACCTATATTTACAATCAAAACATGAAAAAATACAAAACAAAATTTAAAGTATTGTTTTTTTATGTTTAGATGTTAAAAAACGCTCTATCGTGTTCTAAAAAGCCTATATTTACAATCAAAACATGAAAAAACACAAGAAAAAATTTAGAGTACTTTGTTTTATGTTTTAATGTTAAAAAACGCTCTAGCGTGTTCCAAAAAAACCTATATTTACAATCAAAACATGAAAAAACACAAAACAAAATTTAAAGTATTGTTTTTTTATGTTTAGATGTTAGATGATGCGTGTTCCCAAAAACCTATATTTACAATCAAAACATGAAAAAATACAAAACAAAATTTAGAGTATTGTTTTTTATGTTTAGATGTTAAAAAACGCTCTAGCGTGTTCCCAAAAACCTATATTTACAATCAAAACATGAAAAAATACAAAACAAAATTTAAAGTATTGTTTTTTTATGTTTAGATGTTAAAAAACGCTCTATCGTGTTCTAAAAACCTATATTTACAATCAAAACATGAAAAAACACAAGAAAAAATTTAGAGTACTTTGTTTTATGTTTTAATGTTAAAAAACGCTCTAGCGTGTTCCAAAAAACCTATATTTACAATCAAAACATGAAAAAACACAAAACAAAATTTAAAGTATTGTTTTTTATGTTTAGATGTTAAAAAACGCTCTAGCGTGTTCCCAAAAACCTATATTTACAATCAAAACATGAAAAAATAAAAAAACAAAATTTAAAGTATTGTTTTTTTGTGTTTAGATGTTAAAAAACGCTCTATCGTGTTCCAAAAAACCTATATTTACAATCAAAACATGAAAAAACACAAGAAAAAATTTAGAGTACTTTGTTTTATGTTTTAATGTTAAAAAACGCTCTAGCGTGTTCCAAAAAACCTATATTTACAATCAAAACATTCAAAAATACAAAACAAAATTTAGAGTACTTTTTTTTATGTTTAGATGTTAAAAAAACGCTCTAGCGTGTTCCAAAAAACCTATATTTAGAATCAAAACATGCAAAAATACAAAACAAAATTTAGAGTACTTTGTTTTATGTTTTAATGTTAAAAAACGCTCTAGCGTGTTCCAAAAAACCTATATTTACAAACAAAACATAAAAAAAATACAAAACAAAATTTAGAGTATTGTTTTTTTATGTTTAGATGTTAAAAAACGCTCTAGCGTGTTCCAAAAAACCTATATTTACAATCAAAACATAAAAAAAACACAGAACAAAATTTAGAGTATTGTTTTTTATGTTTAGATGTTAAAAAGCGCTCTAGCGTGTTCCCAAAAACCTATATTTACAATCAAAACATGAAAAAATACAAAACAAAATTTAAAGTATTGTTTTTTTATGTTTAGATGTTAAAAAACGCTCTATCGTGTTCCAAAAAACCTATATTTACAATCAAAACATGAAAAAACACAAGAAAAAATTTAGAGTACTTTGTTTTATGTTTTAATGTTAAAAAACGCTCTATCGTGTTCCAAAAAACCTATATTTACAATCAAAACATGAACAAATACAAAACAAAATTTAGAGTATTGTTTTTTTTATGTTTAGATGTTAAAAAACGCTCTAGCGTGTTCCAAAAAACCTATATTTACAATCAAAACATGAAAAAATTCAAAACCAAATTGTTTTTTTATGTTTAGATGTTAAAAAACGCTCTAGCGTGTTCCAAAAAACCTATATTTACAAACAAAACATAAAAAAATACAAAACAAAATTTAGAGTATTGTTTTTTTATGTTTAGATGTTAAAAAACGCTCTATCGTGTTCCAAAAAACCTATATTTACAATCAAAACATGAACAAATACAAAACAAAATTTAGAGTATTTTTTTTTTTTATGTTTAGATGTTAAAAAACGCTCTATCGTGTTCCAAAAAACCTATATTTACAATCAAAACATGAACAAATACAAAACAAAATTTAGAGTATTGTTTTTTTTATGTTTAGATGTTAAAAAACGCTCTATCGTGTTCCAAAAAACCTATATTTACAATCAAAACATGAAAAAATACAAAACAAATTTAAAGTACTTTGTTTTATGTTTTAATGTTAAAAAACGCTCTAGCTTGTTCCAAAAAACCTATATTTACAATCAAAACATACAAAAACACAAGAAAAATTTAGAGTACTTTGTTTTATGTTTTAATGTTAAAAAACGCTCTAGCGTGTTCCAAAAAACCTATATTTACAATCAAAACATGAAAAAATACAAAACAAAATTTAAAGTATTGTTTTTTTATGTTTAGATGTTAAAAAACGCTCTATCGTGTTCCAAAAAACCTATATTTACAATCAAAACATGAACAAATACAAAACAAAATTTAGAGTATTGTTTTTTTTATGTTTAGATGTTAAAAAACGCTCTAGCGTGTTCCAAAAAAACCTATATTTACAATAAAAACATGAAAAAACACAAAACAAAATTTAAAGTATTGTTTTTTTATGTTTAGATGTTAAAAAACGCTCTAGCGTGTTCCCAAAAACCTATATTTACAATCAAAACATGAAAAATACAAAACAAAATTTAAAGTATTGTTTTTTTATGTTTAGATGTTAAAAAACGCTCTATCGTGTTCCAAAAAACCTATATTTACAATCAAAACATGAAAAAACACAAGAAAAAATTTAGAGTACTTTGTTTTATGTTTTAATGTTAAAAAACGCTCTATCGTGTTCCAAAAAACCTATATTTACAATCAAAACATGAACAAATACAAAACAAAATTTAGAGTATTGTTTTTTTATGTTTAGATGTTAAAAAACGCTCTAGCGTGTTCCAAAAAAACCTATATTTACAATCAAAACATGAAAAAATTCAAAACCAAATTTAAAGTATTGTTTTTTTATGTTTAGATGTTAAAAAACGCTCTAGCGTGTTCCAAAAAACCTATATTTACAAACAAAACATAAAAAAATACAAAACAAAATTTAGAGTATTGTTTTTTTATGTTTAGATGTTAAAAAACGCTCTAGCGTGTTCCCAAAAACCTATATTTACAATCAAAACATGAAAAAATACAAAACAAAATTTAAAGTATTGTTTTTTTATGTTTAGATGTTAAAAAACGCTCTATCGTGTTCTAAAAAGCCTATATTTACAATCAAAACATGAAAAAACACAGAAAAAATTTAGAGTACTTTGTTTTATGTTTTAATGTTAAAAAACGCTCTAGCGTGTTCCAAAAAACCTATATTTACAATCAAAACATGAAAAAACACAAAACAAAATTTAAAGTATTGTTTTTTTATGTTTAGATGTTAGATGATGCGTGTTCCCAAAAACCTATATTTACAATCAAAACATGAAAAAATACAAAACAAAATTTAGAGTATTGTTTTTTTATGTTTAGATGTTAAAAAACGCTCTAGCGTGTTCCCAAAAACCTATATTTACAATCAAAACATGAAAAAATACAAAACAAAATTTAAAGTATTGTTTTTTTATGTTTAGATGTTAAAAAACGCTCTATCGTGTTCTAAAAAACCTATATTTACAATCAAAACATGAAAAAACACAAGAAAAATTTAGAGTACTTTGTTTTATGTTTTAATGTTAAAAAACGCTCTAGCGTGTTCCAAAAAACCTATATTTACAATCAAAACATGAAAAAACACAAAACAAAATTTAAAGTATTGTTTTTTTATGTTTAGATGTTAAAAAACGCTCTAGCGTGTTCCCAAAAACCTATATTTACAATCAAAACATGAAAAAATAAAAAAACAAAATTTAAAGTATTGTTTTTTTGTGTTTAGATGTTAAAAAACGCTCTATCGTGTTCCAAAAAACCTATATTTACAATCAAAACATGAAAAAACACAAGAAAAAATTTAGAGTACTTTGTTTTATGTTTTAATGTTAAAAAACGCTCTAGCGTGTTCCAAAAAACCTATATTTACAATCAAAACATTCAAAAATACAAAACAAAATTTAGAGTACTTTTTTTTATGTTTAGATGTTAAAAAAACTCTAGCGTGTTCCAAAAAACCTATATTTAGAATCAAAACATGCAAAAATACAAAACAAAATTTAGAGTACTTTGTTTTATGTTTTAATGTTAAAAAACGCTCTAGCGTGTTCCAAAAAAACCTATATTTACAAACAAAACATACAAAAATACAAAACAAAATTTAGAGTATTGTTTTTTATGTTTAGATGTTAAAAAACGCTCTAGCGTGTTCCAAAAAACCTATATTTACAATCAAAACATAAAAAAAACACAGAACAAAATTTAGAGTATTGTTTTTTTATGTTTAGATGTTAAAAAGCGCTCTAGCGTGTTCCCAAAAACCTATATTTACAATCAAAACATGAAAAAATACAAAACAAAATTTAAAGTATTGTTTTTTTATGTTTAGATGTTAAAAAACGCTCTATCGTGTTCCAAAAAACCTATATTTACAATCAAAACATGAAAAAACACAAGAAAAAATTTAGAGTACTTTGTTTTATGTTTTAATGTTAAAAAACGCTCTATCGTGTTCCAAAAAACCTATATTTACAATCAAAACATGAACAAATACAAAACAAAATTTAGAGTATTGTTTTTTTTATGTTTAGATGTTAAAAAACGCTCTAGCGTGTTCCAAAAAACCTATATTTACAATCAAAACATGAAAAAATTCAAAACCAAATTTAAAGTATTGTTTTTTTATGTTTAGATGTTAAAAAACGCTCTATCGTGTTCCAAAAAACCTATATTTACAATCAAAACATGAACAAATACAAAACAAAATTTAGAGTATTGTTTTTTTTATGTTTAGATGTTAAAAAACGCTCTAGCGTGTTCCAAAAAACCTATATTTACAATCAAAACATGAAAAAATTCAAAACCAAATTTAAAGTATTGTTTTTTTATGTTTAGATGTTAAAAAACGCTCTAGCGTGTTCCAAAAAACCTATATTTACAAACAAAACATAAAAAAATACAAAACAAAATTTAGAGTATTGTTTTTTTATGTTTAGATGTTAAAAAAACGCTCTATCGTGTTCCAAAAAACCTATATTTACAATCAAAACATGAACAAATACAAAACAAAATTTAGAGTATTGTTTTTTTATGTTTAGATGTTAAAAAACGCTCTATCGTGTTCCAAAAAACCTATTTTTACAATCAAAACATCAAAACACACAAGAAAAAATTAAGAGTCCTTTTTTTATGTTTTAATGTTAAAAAACGCTCTAGCGTGTTCCAAAAAACCTATATTTACAATCAAAACATGAAAAAATACAAAACAAATTTAAAGTACTTTGTTTTATGTTTTAATGTTAAAAAACGCTCTAGCTTGTTCCAAAAAACCTATATTTACAATCAAAACATACAAAAACACAAGAAAAATTTAGAGTACTTTGTTTTATGTTTTAATGTTAAAAAACGCTCTAGCGTGTTCCAAAAAACCTATATTTACAATCAAAACATGAAAAAATACAAAACAAAATTTAAAGTATTGTTTTTTTATGTTTAGATGTTAAAAAACGCTCTATCGTGTTCCAAAAAACCTATATTTACAATCAAAACATGAACAAATACAAAACAAAATTTAGAGTATTGTTTTTTTTATGTTTAGATGTTAAAAAACGCTCTAGCGTGTTCCAAAAAAACCTATATTTACAATAAAAACATGAAAAAACACAAAACAAAATTTAAAGTATTGTTTTTTTATGTTTAGATGTTAAAAAACGCTCTAGCGTGTTCCCAAAAACCTATATTTACAATCAAAACATGAAAAAATACAAAACAAAATTTAAAGTATTGTTTTTTTATGTTTAGATGTTAAAAAACGCTCTATCGTGTTCTAAAAAACCTATATTTACAATCAAAACATGAAAAAACACAAGAAAAAATTTAGAGTACTTTGTTTTATGTTTTAATGTTAAAAAACGCTCTAGCGTGTTCCAAAAAACCTATATTTACAATCAAAACATGCAAAAATACAAAACAAAATTTAGAGTACTTTTTTTTATGTTTAGATGTTAAAAAAACGCTCTAGCGTGTTCCCAAAAACCTATATTTACAATCAAAACATGAAAAAATACAAAACAAAATTTAGAGTATTGTTTTTTTATGTTTAGATGTTAAAAAACGCTCTATCGTGTTCCAAAAAACCTATATTTACAATCAAAACATGAACAAATACAAAACAAAATTTAGAGTATTGTTTTTTTTATGTTTAGATGTTAAAAAACGCTCTAGCGTGTTCCAAAAAACCTATATTTACAATCAAAACATGAAAAATACAAAACCAAATTTAAAGTATTGTTTTTTTATGTTTAGATGTTAAATAACGCTCTATCGTGTTCCAAAAAACCTATTTTTACAATCAAAACATGAAAAAACACAAGAAAAAATTAAGAGTACTTTTTTATGTTTTAATGTTAAAAAACGCTCTAGCGTGTTCCAAAAAACCTATATTTACAATCAAAAGATGAAAAAATACAAAACAAATTTAGAGTACTTTGTTTTATGTTTTAATGTTAAAAAACGCTCTAGCGTGTTCCAAAAAACCTATATTTACAATCAAAACATACAAAAACACAAGAAAAAATTTAGAGTACTTTGTTTTATGTTTTAATGTTAAAAAACGCTCTAGCGTGTTCCAAAAAACCTATATTTACAATCAAAACATGAAAAAATACAAAACCAAATTTAAGGTATTGTTTTTTTATGTTTAGATGTTAAAAAACGCTCTAGCGTGTTCCAAAAAACCTATATTTACAATCAAAACATGAAAAAAACACAGAACAAAATTTAGAGTATTGTTTTTTATGTTTAGATGTTAAAAAGCGCTCTAGCGTGTTCCCAAAAACCTATATTTACAATCAAAACATGAAAAAATACAAAACAAAATTTAAAGTATTGTTTTTTTATGTTTAGATGTTAAAAAACGCTCTATCGTGTTCCAAAAAACCTATATTTACAATCAAAACATGCAAAAATACAAAACAAAATTTAGAGTTTTTTTTTTATGTTTAGATGTTAAAAAAACGCTCTAGCGTGTTCCCGAAAACCTATATTTACAATCAAAACATGAAAAAATACAAAACAAAATTTAGAGTATTGTTTTTTTATGTTTAGATGTTAAAAAACGCTCTATCGTGTTCCGAAAAACCTATATTTACAATCAAAACATGAACAAATACAAAACAAAATTTAGAGTATTGTTTTTTTTATGTTTAGATGTTAAAAAACGCTCTAGCGTGTTCCAAAAAACCTATATTTACAATCAAAACATGAAAAAACACAAGAAAAAATTTAGAGTACTTTGTTTTATGTTTTAATGTTAAAAAACGCTCTAGCGTGTTCCAAAAAACCTATATTTACAATCAAAACATGAAAAAACACAAAACCAAATTTAAAGTATTGTTTTTTTATGTTTAGATGTTAAAAAAACGCTCTAGCGTGTTCCCAAAAACCTATATTTACAATCAAAACATGAAAAAATAAAAAAACAAAATTTAAAGTATTGTTTTTTTGTGTTTAGATGTTAAAAAACGCTCTATCGTGTTCCGAAAAACCTATATTTACAATCAAAACATGAACAAATACAAAACAAAATTTAGAGTATTGTTTTTTTTATGTTTAGATGTTAAAAAACGCTCTAGCGTGTTCCAAAAAACCTATATTTACAATCAAAACATGAAAAAACACAAGAAAAAATTTAGAGTACTTTGTTTTATGTTTTAATGTTAAAAAACGCTCTAGCGTGTTCCCAAAAACCTATATTTACAATCAAAACATTCAAAAATACAAAACAAAATTTAGAGTACTTTTTTTATGTTTAGATGTTAAAAAACGCTCTAGCGTGTTCCAAAAAACCTATATTTACAATCAAAACATGCAAAAACACAAGAAAAATTTAGAGTACTTTGTTTTATGTTTTAATGTTAAAAAACGCTCTAGCGTGTTCCAAAAAACCTATATTTACAATCAAAACATGAAAAAACACAAAACAAAATTTAAAGTATTGTTTTTTTATGTTTAGATGTTAAAAAGCGCTCTAGCGTGTTCCCAAAAACCTATATTTACAATCAAAACATGAAAAAATACAAAACAAAATTTAAAGTATTGTTTTTTTATGTTTAGATGTTAAAAAAACGCTCTATCGTGTTCCAAAAAACCTATATTTACAATCAAAACATGAAAAAACACAAGAAAAAATTTAGAGTACTTTGTTTTATGTTTTAATGTTAAAAAACGCTCTAGCGTGTTCCAAAAAACCTATATTTACAATCAAAACATGCAAAAATACAAAACAAAATTTAGAGTACTTTTTTTATGTTTAGATGTTAAAAAAACGCTCTAGCGTGTTCCCAAAAACCTATATTTACAATCAAAACATGAAAAAATACAAAACAAAATTTAGAGTATTGTTTTTTTATGTTTAGATGTTAAAAAACGCTCTATCGTGTTCCAAAAAACCTATATTTACAATCAAAACATGAACAAATACAAAACAAAATTTAGAGTATTGTTTTTTTATGTTTAGATGTTAAAAAACGCTCTAGCGTGTTCCAAAAAACCTATATTTACAATCAAAACATGAAAAAATACAAAACCAAATTTAAAGTATTGTTTTTTTTATGTTTAGATGTTAAATAACGCTCTATCGTGTTCCAAAAAACCTATTTTTACAATCAAAACATGAAAAAACACAAGAAAAAATTAAGAGTACTTTTTTTATGTTTTAATGTTAAAAAACGCTCTAGCGTGTTCCAAAAAACCTATATTTACAATCAAAAGATGAAAAAATACAAAACAAATTTAGAGTACTTTGTTTTATGTTTTAATGTTAAAAAACGCTCTAGCGTGTTCCAAAAAACCTATATTTACAATCAAAACATACAAAAACACAAGAAAAATTTAGAGTACTTTGTTTTATGTTTTAATGTTAAAAAACGCTCTAGCGTGTTCCAAAAAACCTATATTTACAATCAAAACATGAAAAAATACAAAACCAAATTTAAGGTATTGTTTTTTTATGTTTAGATGTTAAAAAACGCTCTAGCGTGTTCCAAAAAACCTATATTTACAATCAAAACATGAAAAAACACAGAACAAAATTTAGAGTATTGTTTTTTTATGTTTAGATGTTAAAAAGCGCTCTAGCGTGTTCCCAAAAACCTATATTTACAATCAAAACATGAAAAAATACAAGACAAAATTTAAAGTATTGTTTTTTTATGTTTAGATGTTAAAAAACGCTCTATCGTGTTCCAAAAAACCTATATTTACAATCAAAACATGCAAAAATACAAAACAAAATTTAGAGTACTTTTTTTATGTTTAGATGTTAAAAAAACGCTCTAGCGTGTTCCCGAAAACCTATATTTACAATCAAAACATGAAAAAATACAAAACAAAATTTAGAGTATTGTTTTTTTATGTTTAGATGTTAAAAAACGCTCTATCGTGTTCCAAAAAACCTATATTTACAATCAAAACATGAACAAATACAAAACAAAATTTAGAGTATTGTTTTTTTATGTTTAGATGTTAAAAAACGCTCTAGCGTGTTCCAAAAAACCTATATTTACAATCAAAACATGAAAAAATACAAAACCAAATTTAAAGTATTGTTTTTTTATGTTTAGATGTTAAATAACGCTCTATCGTGTTCCAAAAAACCTATTTTTACAATCAAAACATGAAAAAACACAAGAAAAAATTAAGAGTACTTTTTTTATGTTTTAATGTTAAAAACGCTCTAGCGTGTTCCAAAAAACCTATATTTACAATCAAAAGATGAAAAAATACAAAACAAATTTAGAGTACTTTGTTTTATGTTTTAATGTTAAAAAACGCTCTAGCGTGTTCCAAAAAACCTATATTTACAATCAAAACATACAAAAACACAAAACAAAATTTAAAGTATTGTTTTTTTATGTTTAGATGTTAAAAAACGCTCTAGCGTGTTCCCAAAAACCTATATTTACAATCAAAACATGAAAAAATACAAAACAAAATTTAAAGTATTGTTTTTTTATGTTTAGATGTTAAAAAACGCTCTATCGTGTTCTAAAAAACCTATATTTACAATCAAAACATGAAAAAACACAAGAAAAATTTAGAGTACTTTGTTTTATGTTTTAATGTTAAAAAACGCTCTAGCGTGTTCCAAAAAACCTATATTTACAATCAAAACATGAAAAAAACACAAAACAAAATTTAAAGTATTGTTTTTTATGTTTAGATGTTAAAAAACGATCTAGCGTGTTCCCAAAAACCTATATTTACAATCAAAACATGAAAAAATACAAAACAAAATTTAGAGTATTGTTTTTTTATGTTTAGATGTTAAAAAACGCTCTAGCGTGTTCCAAAAAACCTATATTTACATTCAAAACATGAAAAAAACACAGAACAAAATTTAGAGTATTGTTTTTTTTATGTTTAGATGTTAAAAAGCGCTCTATCGTGTTCCCAAAAACCTATATTTACAATCAAAACATGAAAAAATAAAAAACAAAATTTAAAGTATTGTTTTTTTGTGTTTAGATGTTAAAAAACGCTCTATCGTGTTCCAAAAAACCTATATTTACAATCAAAACATGAAAAAACACAAGAAAAAATTTAGAGTACTTTGTTTTATGTTTTAATGTTAAAAAACGCTCTAGCGTGTTCCAAAAAACCTATATTTACAATCAAAACATGCAAAAATACAAAACAAAATTTAGAGTACTTTTTTTATTTTTAGATGTTAAAAAACGCTCTAGCGTGTTCCAAAAAACCTATATTTACAATCAAAACATGCAAAAATACAAAACAAAATTTAGAGTACTTTTTTTATGTTTAGATGTTAAAAAAACGCTCTAGCGTGTTCCCAAAAACCTATATTTACAATCAAAACATGAAAAATACAAAACAAAATTTAGAGTATTGTTTTTTATGTTTAGATGTTAAAAAACGCTCTATCGTGTTCCAAAAAACCTATATTTACAATCAAAACATGAAAAAATACAAAACAAAATTTAGAGTATTGTTTTTTTATGTTTAGATGTTAAAAAACGCTCTAGCGTGTTCCAAAAAACCTATATTTACATTCAAAACATGAAAAAAACACAGAACAAAATTTAGAGTATTGTTTTTTTATGTTTAGATGTTAAAAAGCGCTCTAGCGTGTTCCAAAAAACCTATATTTACAATCAAAACATGAAAAAACACAAGAAAAAATTTAGAGTACTTTGTTTTATGTTTTAATGTTAAAAAACGCTCTAGCGTGTTCCAAAAAACCTATATTTACAATCAAAACATGAAAAAAACACAAAACAAAATTTAAAGTATTGTTTTTTTATGTTTAGATGTTAAAAAACGATCTAGCGTGTTCCCAAAAACCTATATTTACAATCAAAACATGAAAAAATACAAAACAAAATTTAGAGTATTGTTTTTTTATGTTTAGATGTTAAAAAACGCTCTAGCGTGTTCCAAAAAACCTATATTTACATTCAAAACATGCAAAAATACAAAACAAAATTTAGAGTACTTTTTTTATTTTTAGATGTTAAAAAACGCTCTAGCGTGTTCCAAAAAACCTATATTTACAATCAAAACATGCAAAAATACAAAACAAAATTTAGAGTACTTTTTTTATGTTTAGATGTTAAAAAAACGCTCTAGCGTGTTCCCAAAAACCTATATTTACAATCAAAACATGAAAAAATACAAAACAAAATTTAGAGTATTGTTTTTTTATGTTTAGATGTTAAAAAACGCTCTATCGTGTTCCAAAAAAACTAAATTTACAATCAAAACATGAACAAATACAAAACAAAATTTAGAGTATTGTTTTTTTATGTTTAGATGTTAAAAAACGCTCTAGCGTGTTCCAAAAACCTATATTTACAATCAAAACATGAAAAAATACAAAACCAAATTTAAAGTATTGTTTTTTTATGTTTAGATGTTAAATAACGCTCTATCGTGTTCCAAAAAACCTATTTTTACAATCAAAACATGAAAAAACACAAGAAAAAATTAAGAGTACTTTTTTTATGTTTTAATGTTAAAAAACGCTCTAGCGTGTTCCAAAAAACCTATATTTACAATCAAAAGATGAAAAAATACAAAACAAATTTAGAGTACTTTGTTTTATGTTTTAATGTTAAAAAACGCTCTAGCGTGTTCCAAAAAACCTATATTTACAATCAAAACATACAAAAACACAAAACAAAATTTAAAGTATTGTTTTTTTATGTTTAGATGTTAAAAAACGCTCTAGCGTGTTCCCAAAAACCTATATTTACAATCAAAACATGAAAAAATACAAAACAAAATTTAAAGTATTGTTTTTTTATGTTTAGATGTTAAAAAACGCTCTATCGTGTTCTAAAAACCTATATTTACAATCAAAACATGAAAAAACACAAGAAAAAATTTAGAGTACTTTGTTTTATGTTTTAATGTTAAAAAACGCTCTAGCGTGTTCCAAAAAACCTATATTTACAATCAAAACATGAAAAAAACACAAAACAAAATTTAAAGTATTGTTTTTTTATGTTTAGATGTTAAAAAACGATCTAGCGTGTTCCCAAAAACCTATATTTACAATCAAAACATGAAAAAATACAAAACAAAATTTAGAGTATTGTTTTTTTATGTTTAGATGTTAAAAAACGCTCTAGCGTGTTCCAAAAAACCTATATTTACATTCAAAACATGAAAAAAACACAGAACAAAATTTAGAGTATTGTTTTTTTTTATGTTTAGATGTTAAAAAAGCGCTCTATCGTGTTCCCAAAACCTATATTTACAATCAAAACATGAAAAAATAAAAAAACAAAATTTAAAGTATTGTTTTTTTGTGTTTAGATGTTAAAAAACGCTCTATCGTGTTCCAAAAAACCTATATTTACAATCAAAACATGAAAAAACACAAGAAAAAATTTAGAGTACTTTGTTTTATGTTTTAATGTTAAAAAACGCTCTAGCGTGTTCCAAAAAACCTATATTTACAATCAAAACATGCAAAAATACAAAACAAAATTTAGAGTACTTTTTTTTATTTTTAGATGTTAAAAAACGCTCTAGCGTGTTCCAAAAAACCTATATTTACAATCAAAACATGCAAAAATACAAAACAAAATTTAGAGTACTTTTTTTTATGTTTAGATGTTAAAAAAACGCTCTAGCGTGTTCCCAAAAACCTATATTTACAATCAAAACATGAAAAAATACAAAACAAAAATTAGAGTATTGTTTTTTTATGTTTAGATGTTAAAAAACGCTCTATCGTGTTCCAAAAAACCTATATTTACAATCAAAACATGAAAAAATACAAAACAAAATTTAGAGTATTGTTTTTTTATGTTTAGATGTTAAAAAACGCTCTAGCGTGTTCCAAAAAACCTATATTTACATTCAAAACATGAAAAAAACACAGAACAAAATTTAGAGTATTGTTTTTTTATGTTTAGATGTTAAAAAGCGCTCTAGCGTGTTCCCAAAAACCTATATTTACAATCAAAACATGAAAAAACACAAAACCAAATTTAAGGTATTGTTTTTTTATGTTTAGATGTTAAAAACGCTCTAGCGTGTTCCAAAAAACCTATATTTACAATCAAAACATGAAAAAACACAGAACAAAATTTAGAGTATTGTTTTTTTATGTTTAGATGTTAAAAAGCGCTCTAGCGTGTTCCCAAAAACCTATATTTACAATCAAAACATGAAAAAACACAAGAAAAAATTTAGAGTACTTTGTTTTATGTTTTAATGTTAAAAAACGCTCTAGCGTGTTCCAAAAAACCTATATTTACAATCAAAACATGCAAAAATACAAAACAAAATTTAGAGTACTTTTTTTATGTTTAGATGTTAAAAAAACGCTCTAGCGTGTTCCCAAAAACCTATATTTACAATCAAAACATGAAAAAATACAAAACAAAATTTAGAGTATTGTTTTTTTTATGTTTAGATGTTAAAAAACGCTCTATCGTGTTCCAAAAAACCTATATTTACAATCAAAACATGAACAAATACAAAACAAAATTTAGAGTATTGTTTTTTTATGTTTAGATGTTAAAAAACGCTCTAGCGTGTTCCAAAAAACCTATATTTACAATCAAAACATGAAAAAAACACAGAACAAAATTTAGAGTATTGTTTTTTTATGTTTAGATGTTAAATAACGCTCTATCGTGTTCCAAAAAACCTATTTTTACAATCAAAACATGAAAAAACACAAGAAAAAATTAAGAGTACTTTTTTTATGTTTTAATGTTAAAAAACGCTCTAGCGTGTTCCAAAAAACCTATATTTACAATCAAAACATACAAAAACACAAGAAAAAATTTAGAGTACTTTGTTTTATGTTTTAATGTTAAAAAACGCTCTAGCGTGTTCCAAAAAACCTATATTTACAATCAAAACATGAAAAAATACAAAACCAAATTTAAGGTATTGTTTTTTTATGTTTAGATGTTAAAAAACGCTCTAGCGTGTTCCAAAAAACCTATATTTACAATCAAAACATGAAAAAACACAGAACAAAATTTAGAGTATTGTTTTTTTATGTTTAGATGTTAAAAAGCGCTCTAGCGTGTTCCCAAAAACCTATATTTACAATCAAAACATGAAAAAACACAAGAAAAAATTTAGAGTACTTTGTTTTATGTTTTAATGTTAAAAAACGCTCTAGCGTGTTCCAAAAAAACCTATATTTACAATCAAAACATGCAAAAATACAAAACAAAATTTAGAGTACTTTTTTTATGTTTAGATGTTAAAAAAACAGCTCTAGCGTGTTCCCAAAAAACCTATATTTACAATCAAAACATGAAAAAATACAAAACAAAATTTAGAGTATTGTTTTTTTTTATGTTTAGATGTTAAAAAGCGCTCTATCGTGTTCCCAAAAACCTATATTTACAATCAAAACATGAAAAAATAAAAAAACAAAATTTAAAGTATTGTTTTTTTGTGTTTAGATGTTAAAAAACGCTCTATCGTGTTCCAAAAAACCTATATTTACAATCAAAACATGAAAAAACACAAGAAAAAATTTAGAGTACTTTGTTTTATGTTTTAATGTTAAAAAACGCTCTAGCGTGTTCCAAAAAACCTATATTTACAATCAAAACATGCAAAAATACAAAACAAAATTTAGAGTACTTTTTTTTATTTTTAGATGTTAAAAAACGCTCTAGCGTGTTCCAAAAAACCTATATTTACAATCAAAACATGCAAAAATACAAAACAAAATTTAGAGTACTTTTTTTTATGTTTAGATGTTAAAAAAAACGCTCTAGCGTGTTCCCAAAAACCTATATTTACAATCAAAACATGAAAAAATACAAAACAAAATTTAGAGTATTGTTTTTTTATGTTTAGATGTTAAAAAACGCTCTATCGTGTTCCAAAAAAACCTATATTTACAATCAAAACATGAAAAAATACAAAACAAAATTTAGAGTATTGTTTTTTTATGTTTAGATGTTAAAAAACGCTCTAGCGTGTTCCAAAAAACCTATATTTACATTCAAAACATGAAAAAAACACAGAACAAAATTTAGAGTATTGTTTTTTTATGTTTAGATGTTAAAAAGCGCTCTAGCGTGTTCCAAAAAACCTATATTTACAATCAAAACATGAAAAAACACAAGAAAAAATTTAGAGTACTTTGTTTTATGTTTTAATGTTAAAAAACGCTCTAGCGTGTTCCAAAAAACCTATATTTACAATCAAAACATGAAAAAAACACAAAACAAAATTTAAAGTATTGTTTTTTTATGTTTAGATGTTAAAAAACGATCTAGCGTGTTCCCAAAAACCTATATTTACAATCAAAACATGAAAAAATACAAAACAAAATTTAGAGTATTGTTTTTTTATGTTTAGATGTTAAAAAACGCTCTAGCGTGTTCCAAAAAACCTATATTTACATTCAAAACATGCAAAAATACAAAACAAAATTTAGAGTACTTTTTTTATTTTTAGATGTTAAAAAACGCTCTAGCGTGTTCCAAAAAACCTATATTTACAATCAAAACATGCAAAAATACAAAACAAAATTTAGAGTACTTTTTTTATGTTTAGATGTTAAAAAAACGCTCTAGCGTGTTCCCAAAAACCTATATTTACAATCAAAACATGAAAAAATACAAAACAAAATTTAGAGTATTGTTTTTTATGTTTAGATGTTAAAAAACGCTCTATCGTGTTCCAAAAAACCTATATTTACAATCAAAACATGAACAAATACAAAACAAAATTTAGAGTATTGTTTTTTTTATGTTTAGATGTTAAAAAACGCTCTAGCGTGTTCCAAAAAACCTATATTTACAATCAAAACATGAAAAAATACAAAACCAAATTTAAAGTATTGTTTTTTTATGTTTAGATGTTAAATAACGCTCTATCGTGTTCCAAAAAACCTATTTTTACAATCAAAACATGAAAAAACACAAGAAAAAATTAAGAGTACTTTTTTTATGTTTTAATGTTAAAAAACGCTCTAGCGTGTTCCAAAAAACCTATATTTACAATCAAAAGATGAAAAAATACAAAACAAATTTAGAGTACTTTGTTTTATGTTTTAATGTTAAAAAACGCTCTAGCGTGTTCCAAAAAACCTATATTTACAATCAAAACATACAAAAACACAAAACAAAATTTAAAGTATTGTTTTTTTTATGTTTAGATGTTAAAAAACGCTCTAGCGTGTTCCCAAAAACCTATATTTACAATCAAAACATGAAAAAATACAAAACAAAATTTAAAGTATTGTTTTTTTATGTTTAGATGTTAAAAAACGCTCTATCGTGTTCTAAAAAACCTATATTTACAATCAAAACATGAAAAAACACAAGAAAAAATTTAGAGTACTTTGTTTTATGTTTTAATGTTAAAAAACGCTCTAGCGTGTTCCAAAAAACCTATATTTACAATCAAAACATGAAAAAAACACAAAACAAAATTTAGAGTATTGTTTTTTTATGTTTAGATGTTAAAAAACGATCTAGCGTGTTCCCAAAAACCTATATTTACAATCAAAACATGAAAAAATACAAAACAAAATTTAGAGTATTGTTTTTTTATGTTTAGATGTTAAAAAACGCTCTAGCGTGTTCCAAAAAACCTATATTTACATTCAAAACATGAAAAAAACACAGAACAAAATTTAGAGTATTGTTTTTTTTTATGTTTAGATGTTAAAAAGCGCTCTATCGTGTTCCCAAAAACCTATATTTACAATCAAAACATGAAAAAATAAAAAAACAAAATTTAAAGTATTGTTTTTTTGTGTTTAGATGTTAAAAAACGCTCTATCGTGTTCCAAAAAACCTATATTTACAATCAAAACATGAAAAAACACAAGAAAAATTTAGAGTACTTTGTTTTATGTTTTAATGTTAAAAAACGCTCTAGCGTGTTCCAAAAAACCTATATTTACAATCAAAACATGCAAAAATACAAAACAAAATTTAGAGTACTTTTTTTATTTTTAGATGTTAAAAAACGCTCTAGCGTGTTCCAAAAAACCTATATTTACAATCAAAACATGCAAAAATACAAAACAAAATTTAGAGTACTTTTTTTTATGTTTAGATGTTAAAAAACAACTCTAGCGTGTTCCCAAAAACCTATATTTACAATCAAAACATGAAAAAATACAAAACAAAATTTAGAGTATTGTTTTTTTATGTTTAGATGTTAAAAAACGCTCTATCGTGTTCCAAAAACCTATATTTACAATCAAAACATGAAAAAATACAAAACAAAATTTAGAGTATTGTTTTTTTATGTTTAGATGTTAAAAACGCTCTAGCGTGTTCCAAAAAACCTATATTTACATTCAAAACATGAAAAAAACACAGAACAAAATTTAGAGTATTGTTTTTTTATGTTTAGATGTTAAAAAGCGCTCTAGCGTGTTCCCAAAAACCTATATTTACAATCAAAACATGAAAAAACACAAAACCAAATTTAAGGTATTGTTTTTTATGTTTAGATGTTAAAAACGCTCTAGCGTGTTCCAAAAAACCTATATTTACAATCAAAACATGAAAAAACACAGAACAAAATTTAGAGTATTGTTTTTTTATGTTTAGATGTTAAAAAAGCGCTCTAGCGTGTTCCCAAAAAACCTATATTTACAATCAAAACATGAAAAACACACGGAAAAAATTTAGAGTACTTTGTTTTATGTTTTAATGTTAAAAAACGCTCTAGCGTGTTCCAAAAAACCTATATTTACAATCAAAACATGCAAAAATACAAAACAAAATTTAGAGTACTTTTTTTTATGTTTAGATGTTAAAAAAACGCTCTAGCGTGTTCCCAAAAAACCTATATTTACAATCAAAACATGAAAAAATACAAAACAAAATTTAGAGTATTGTTTTTTTATGTTTAGATGTTAAAAAAACGCTCTATCGTGTTCCAAAAAACCTATATTTACAATCAAAACATGAACAAATACAAAACAAAATTTAGAGTATTGTTTTTTTTATGTTTAGATGTTAAAAAACGCTCTAGCGTGTTCCAAAAAACCTATATTTACAATCAAAACATGAAAAAAACACAGAACAAAATTTAGAGTATTGTTTTTTTATGTTTAGATGTTAAATAACGCTCTATCGTGTTCCAAAAACCTATTTTTACAATCAAAACATGAAAAAACACAAGAAAAAATTAAGAGTACTTTTTTATGTTTTAATGTTAAAAAACGCTCTAGCGTGTTCCAAAAAACCTATATTTACAATCAAAACATACAAAAACACAAGAAAAAATTTAGAGTACTTTGTTTTATGTTTTAATGTTAAAAAACGCTCTAGCGTGTTCCAAAAAAACCTATATTTACAATCAAAACATGAAAAAATACAAAACCAAATTTAAGGTATTGTTTTTTTATGTTTAGATGTTAAAAAACGCTCTAGCGTGTTCCAAAAAACCTATATTTACAATCAAAACATGAAAAAAACACAGAACAAAATTTAGAGTATTGTTTTTTTATGTTTAGATGTTAAAAAGCGCTCTAGCGTGTTCCCAAAAACCTATATTTACAATCAAAACATGAAAAAATACAAAACAAAATTTAAAGTATTGTTTTTTTATGTTTAGATGTTAAAAAAACGCTCTATCGTGTTCCAAAAAACCTATATTTACAATCAAAACATGCAAAAATACAAAACAAAATTTAGAGTACTTTTTTTTATGTTTAGATGTTAAAAAAACGCTCTAGCGTGTTCCCAAAAACCTATATTTACAATCAAAACATGAAAAAATACAAAACAAAATTTAGAGTATTGTTTTTTTATGTTTAGATGTTAAAAAAACGCTCTATCGTGTTCCAAAAAACCTATATTTACAATCAAAACATGAACAAATACAAAACAAAATTTAGAGTATTGTTTTTTTTATGTTTAGATGTTAAAAAACGCTCTATCGTGTTCTAAAAACCTATATTTACAATCAAAACATGAAAAAACACAAGAAAAATTTAGAGTACTTTGTTTTATGTTTTAATGTTAAAAAACGCTCTAGCGTGTTCCAAAAAACCTATATTTACAATCAAAACATACAAAAACACAAGAAAAAATTTAGAGTACTTTGTTTTATGTTTTAATGTTAAAAAACGCTCTATCGTGTTCCAAAAAACCTATATTTACAATCAAAACATGAAAAAACACAAAACAAAATTTAAAGTATTGTTTTTTTATGTTTAGATGTTAAAAAACGCTCTAGCGTGTTCCCAAAAACCTATATTTACAATCAAAACATGAAAAAAACACAGAACAAAATTTAGAGTATTGTTTTTTTATGTTTAGATGTTAAAAAGCGCTCTAGCGTGTTCCCAAAAACCTATATTTACAATCAAAACATAAAAAAATACAAAACAAAATTTAAAGTATTGTTTTTTTATGTTTAGATGTTAAAAAACGCTCTATCGTGTTCCAAAAACCTATATTTACAATCAAAACATGAAAAACACAAGAAAAAATTTAAAGTACTTTTTTTATGTTTAGATGTTAAAAAAACGCTCTATCGTGTTCCAAAAAACCTATATTTACAATCAAAACATGAAAAAACACAAGAAAAAATTTAAAGTACTTTGTTTTATGTTTTAATGTTAAAAAACGCTCTAGCGTGTTCCAAAAAACATATATTTACAATCAAAACATGAAAAAACACAAGACAAAATTTAGAGTATTGTTTTTTTATGTTTAGATGTTAAAAAACGCTCTAGCGTGTTCCAAAAAACCTATATTTACAATCAAAACATGAAAAAACACAAGACAAAATTTAGAGTATTGTTTTTTTATGTTTAGATGTTAAAAACGCTCTAGCGTGTTCCAAAAAACCTATATTTACAATCAAAACATGAAAAAAACACAGAACAAAATTTAGAGTATTGTTTTTTTATGTTTAGATGTTAAAAAGCGCTCTAGCGTGTTCCCAAAAACCTATATTTACAATCAAAACATGAAAAAATACAAAACAAAATTTAAAGTATTGTTTTTTTATGTTTAAATGTTAAAAAACGCTCTATCGTGTTCCAAAAACCTATATTTACAATCAAAACATGCAAAAATACAAAACAAAATTTAGAGTACTTTTTTTATGTTTAGATGTTAAAAAAACAACTCTAGCGTGTTCCCAAAAACCTATATTTACAATCAAAACATGAAAAAATACAAAACAAAATTTAGAGTATTGTTTTTTTTATGTTTAGATGTTAAAAAACGCTCTAGCGTGTTCCAAAAAACCTATATTTACAATCAAAACATGAAAAAATACAAAACCAAATTTAAAGTATTGTTTTTTATGTTTAGATGTTTAATAACGCTCTATCGTGTTCCAAAAAACCTATTTTTACAATCAAAACATGAAAAAACACAAGAAAAAATTAAGAGTACTTTTTTATGTTTTAATGTTAAAAAACGCTCTAGCGTGTTCCCAAAAACCTATATTTACAATCAAAACATGAAAAAATACAAAACAAAATTTAAAGTATTGTTTGTTTTTATGTTTAGATGTTAAAAAACGCTCTATCGTGTTCCAAAAAACCTATATTTACAATCAAAACATGCAAAAATACAAAACAAAATTTAGAGTATTGTTTTTTTATGTTTAGATGTTAAAAAAACGCTCTAGCGTGTTCCAAAAAACCTATATTTACAATCAAAACATGAAAAAAACACAGAACAAAATTTAGAGTATTGTTTTTTATGTTTAGATGTTAAAAAACGCTCTAGCGTGTTCCAAAAAACCTATTTTTACAATCAAAACATGAAAAAACACAAGAAAAAATTAAGAGTACTTTTTTATGTTTTAATGTTAAAAAACGCTCTAGCGTGTTCCAAAAACCTATATTTACAATCAAAAGATGAAAAAATACAAAACAAATTTAGAGTACTTTGTTTTATGTTTTAATGTTAAAAAACGCTCTAGCGTGTTCCAAAAAACCTATATTTACAATCAAAACATACAAAAACACAAGAAAAAATTTAGAGTACTTTGTTCTATGTTTTAATGTTAAAAAACGCTCTATTGTGTTCCAAAAAACCTATATTTACAATCAAAACATGAAAAAACACAAAACAAAATTTAAAGTATTGTTTTTTATGTTTAGATGTTAAAAAACGCTCTAGCGTGTTCCCAAAAACCTATATTTACAATCAAAACATGAAAAAATACAAAACAAAATTTAAAGTATTGTTTTTTTATGTTTAGATGTTAAAAAACGCTCTATCGTGTTCTAAAAAACCTATATTTACAATCAAAACATGAAAAAACACAAGAAAAAAATTTAGAGTACTTTGTTTTATGTTTTAATGTTAAAAAACGCTCTAGCGTGTTCCAAAAAACCTATATTTACAATCAAAACATAAAAAAACACAAAACAAAATTTAAAATATTGTTTTTTTATGTTTAGATGTTAAAAAACGCTCTAGCGTGTTCCCAAAAACCTATATTTACAATCAAAACATGAAAAAATACAAAACAAAATTTAGAGTATTGTTTTTTTATGTTTAGATGTTAAAAAAACGCTCTAGCGTGTTCCAAAAACCTATATTTACAATCAAAACATGAAAAAACACAGAACAAAATTTAGAGTATTGTTTTTTTATGTTTAGATGTTAAAAAGCGCTCTAGCGTGTTCCCAAAAACCTATATTTACAATCAAAACATGAACAAATACAAAACAAAATTTAGAGTATTGTTTTTTTATGTTTAGATGTTAAAAAACGCTCTAGCGTGTTCCAAAAAACCTATATTTACAATCAAAACATGAAAAAATACAAAACCAAATTTAAAGTATTGTTTTTTTATGTTTAGATGTTAAATAACGCTCTATCGTGTTCCAAAAACCTATTTTTACAATCAAAACATGAAAAAACACAATAAAAAATTAAGAGTACTTTTTTTATGTTTTAATGTTAAAAAACGCTCTAGCGTGTTCCAAAAAACCTATATTTACAATCAAAAGATGAAAAAATACAAAACAAATTTAGAGTACTTTGTTTTATGTTTTAATGTTAAAAAACGCTCTAGCGTGTTCCAAAAAACCTATATTTACAATCAAAACATACAAAAACACAAGAAAAAATTTAGAGTACTTTGTTCTATGTTTTAATGTTTAAAAACGCTCTATTGTGTTCCAAAAAACCTATATTTACAATCAAAACATGAAAAAACACAAAACAAAATTTAAAGTATTGTTTTTTTATGTTTAGATGTTAAAAAAGCTCTAGCGTGTTCCAAAAAACCTATATTCACAATCAAAACATAAAAAAACACAAAACAAAATTTAAAATATTGTTTTTTATGTTTAGATGTTAAAAAACGCTCTAGCGTGTTCCCAAAAACCTATATTTACAATCAAAACATGAAAAAATACAAAACAAAATTTAGAGTATTGTTTTTTTATGTTTAGATGTTAAAAAAACAGCTCTAGCGTGTTCCAAAAAACCTATATTTACAATCAAAACATGAAAAAAACACAGAACAAAATTTAGAGTATTTTTTTTTTATGTTTAGATGTTAAAAAGCGCTCTAGCGTGTTCCCAAAAACCTATATTTACAATCAAAACATGAAAAAATACAAAACAAAATTTAAAGTATTGTTTTTTTATGTTTAGATGTTAAAAAACGCTCTATCGTGTTCCAAAAAAACCTATATTTACAATCAAAACATGAAAAAACACAAGAAAAATTTAAAGTACTTTTTTTATGTTTAGATGTTAAAAAACGCTCTATCGTGTTCCAAAAAACCTATATTTACAATCAAAACATGAAAAAACACAAGAAAAAATTTAAAGTACTTTGTTTTATGTTTTAATGTTAAAAAACGCTCTAGCGTGTTCCAAAAAACCTATATTTACAATCAAAACATGAAAAAACACAAGACAAAATTTAGAGTATTGTTTTTTTATGTTTAGATGTTAAAAAACGCTCTAGCGTGTTCCAAAAACCTATATTTACAATCAAAACATGAAAAAACACAAGACAAAATTTAGAGTATTGTTTTTTTATGTTTAGATGTTAAAAAACGCTCTAGCGTGTTCCAAAAAACCTATATTTACAATCAAAACATGAAAAAAACACAGAACAAAATTTAGAGTATTGTTTTTTATGTTTAGATGTTAAAAAAGCGCTCTAGCGTGTTCCCAAAAACCTATATTTACAATCAAAACATGAAAAAATACAAAACAAAATTTAAAGTATTGTTTTTTTATGTTTAGATGTTAAAAAAACGCTCTATCGTGTTCCAAAAAACCTATATTTACAATCAAAACATGCAAAAATACAAAACAAAATTTAGAGTACTTTTTTTTATGTTTAGATGTTAAAAAAACGCTCTAGCGTGTTCCAAAAAACCTATATTTACAATCAAAAGATGAAAAAATACAAAACAAATTTAGAGTACTTTGTTTTATGTTTTAATGTTAAAAAACGCTCTAGCGTGTTCCAAAAAACCTATATTTACAAACAAAACATGAAAAAATACAAAACAAAATTTAGAGTATTGTTTTTTATGTTTAGATGTTAAAAAACGCTATATCGTGTTCCAAAAAACCTATATTTACAATCAAAACATGAACAAATACAAAACAAAATTTAGAGTATTGTTTTTTTATGTTTAGATGTTAAAAAACGCTCTAGCGTGTTCCAAAAAACCTATATTTACAATCAAAACATGAAAAAATTCAAAACCAAATTTAAAGTATTGTTTTTTTATGTTTAGATGTTAAATAACGCTCTAGCTTGTTCCAAAAAACCTATATTTACAATCAAAACATACAAAAACACAAGAAAAAATTTAGAGTACTTTGTTTTATGTTTTAATGTTAAAAACGCTCTAGCGTGTTCCAAAAAACCTATATTTACAATCAAAACATGAAAAAATACAAAACAAAATTTAAAGTATTGTTTTTTTATGTTTAGATGTTAAAAAACAGCTCTATCGTGTTCCAAAAAACCTATATTTACAATCAAAACATGAAAAAATACAAAACAAAATTTAAAGTATTGTTTTTTTATGTTTAGATGTTAAAAAACGCTCTAGCGTGTTCCCAAAAACCTATATTTACAATCAAAACATGAAAAAATACAAAACAAAATTTAGAGTATTGTTTTTTTATGTTTAGATGTTAAAAAACGCTCTAGCGTGTTCCAAAAAACCTATATTTACAATCAAAACATGGAAAAACACAAGAAAAATTTAGAGTACTTTGTTTTATGTTTTAATGTTAAAAAACGCTCTAGCGTGTTCCAAAAAACCTATATTTACAATCAAACCATGAAAAAATACAAAACAAATTTAGAGTACTTTGTTTTATGTTTTAATGTTAAAAAACGCTCTATCGTGTTCCAAAAAACCTATATTTACAATCAAAACATGGAAAAACACAAGACAAAATTTAGAGTATTGTTTTTTATGGTAAGATGTTAAAAAACGATCTAGTGTGTTCCAAAAAACCTATATTTACAATCAAAAAATGAAAAAATACAAAACCAAATTTAAAGTATTGTTTTTTTATGTTTAGATGTTAAATAACGCTCTATCGTGTTCCAAAAAACCTATATTTACAATCAAAACATGAAAAAACACAAGAAAAATTTAGATTACTTTTTTTGTTTTAATGTTAAAAAACGCTCTAGCGTGTTCCAAAAAACCTATATTTACAATCAAAACATGAAAAAACACAAGAAAAAATTTAGATTACTTTTTTTGTTTTAATGTTAAAAAACGCTCTAGCGTGTTCCAAAAAACCTATATTTACAATCAAAACATGAAAAAATACAAAACAAAATTTAGAGTATTGTTTTTTATGTTTAGATGTTAAAAAACGCTCTAGCGTGTTCCAAAAAACCTATATTTACAATCAAAACATGAAAAAACACAAGAAAAATTTAAAGTATTGTTTTTTTATGTTTAGATGTTAAAAAACGCTCTAGCGTGTTCCAAAAAACCTATATTTACAATCAAAACATGGAAAAACACAAGAAAAAATTTAGAGTACTTTGTTTTATGTTTTAATGTTAAAAAACGCTCTAGCGTGTTCCAAAAAACCTATATTTACAATCAAACCATGAAAAAATACAAAACAAATTTAGAGTACTTTGTTTTATGTTTTAATGTTAAAAAACGCTCTAGCGTGTTCCAAAAAACCTATATTTACAATCAAAACATACAAAAACACAAGAAAAATTTAGAGTACTTTGTTTTATGTTTTAATGTTAAAAAACGCTCTAGCGTGTTCCAAAAAACCTATATTTACAATCAAAACATGAAATAATACAAAACAAAATTTAAAGTGTTGTTTTTTTTATGTTTAGATGTTAAAAAACGCTCTATCGTGTTCCAAAAACCTATATTTACAATCAAAACTTGAAAAAACACAAAACAAAATTTAGAGTATTGTTTTTTATGTTTAGATGATAAAAAACGCTCTATCGTGTTCCAAAAAACCTATATTTACAATCAAAACATGAAAAAACACAAGAAAAAATGTTACTTTGTTTTATGTTTTAATGTTAATAAACGCTCTAGCGTGTTCCAAAAAACCTATATTTACAATCAAAACATGAAAAAACACAAGAAAACATTTAGAGTACTTTGTTTTATGTTTTAATGTTAAAAAACGCTCTAGCGTGTTCCAAAAAACCTATATTTACAATCAAAACATGAAAAAACACAAGACAAAATTTAGAGTATTGTTTTTTATGTTTAGATGTTAAAAAACGCTCTAGCGTGTTCCAAAAAACCTATATTTACAATCAAAACATGAAAAAATACAAAACCAAATTTAAGGTATTGTTTTTTTATGCTTAGATGTTAAAAAACGCTCTATCGTGTTCCAAAAAACCTATTTTTACAATCAAAACATGAAAAAACACAAGAAAAAATTTAGAGTACTTTTTTTATGTTTTAATGTTAAAAAACGCTCTAGCGTGTTCCAAAAAACCTATATTTACAATCAAAACATACAAAAACACAAGAAAAAATTTAGAGTACTTTGTTTTATGTTTTAATGTTAAAAAAACGCTCTAGCATGTTCCAAAAACCTATATTTACAATCAAAACATGAAAAAATACAAAACAAAATTTAAAGTGTTTGTTTTTTTATGTTTAGATGTTAAAAAAACGCTCTATCGTGTTCCAAAAACCTATATTTACAATCAAAACTTGAAAAAAAAAAACACAAAACAAAATTTAGAGTATTGTTTTTTATGTTTAGATGATAAAAACGCTCTAGCGTGTTCCAAAAAACCTATTTTTACAATCAAAACATGAAAAAACACAAGAAAAAATTTAGAGTACTTTTTTATGTTTTAATGTTAAAAAACGCTCTAGCGTGTTCCAAAAAACCTATATTTACAATCAAAACATGAAAAAACACAAGAAAAAATTTTACTTTGTTTTATGTTCTAATGTTAAAAAACGCTCTAGCGTGTTCCAAAAAACCTATATTTACAATCAAAACATGAAAAAATACAAAACAAAATTTAAAGTATTGTTTTTTTTTTGTTTAGATGTTAAAAAACGCTCTATCGTGTTCCAAAAAACCTAAATTTACAATCAAAACATGAAAAAACACAAGAACAAATTTAGAGTACTTTGTTTTATGTTTTAATGTTAAAAAAACGCTCTAGCGTGTTCCAAAAAACCTATATTTACAATCAAAACATGAAAAAATACAAAACAAAATTAAGAGTATTGTTTTTTTATGTTTAGATGTTAAAAACGCTCTATCGTGTTCCAAAAAACCTATATATACAATCAAAACATGAAAAAACACAAGACAAAATTTAGATTATTGTTTTTTTATGTTTAGATGTTAAAAAAACGCTTTAGCGTGTTCCAAAAAACCTATATTTACAATCAAAACATGAAAAAACACAAAACAAAATTTAGAGTATTGTTTTTTTTATGTTTAGATGTTAAAAAACGCTCTATCGTGTTCCAAAAAACCTATATTTACAATCAAAACATGGAAAAACACAAGACAAAATTTAGAGTATTGTTTTTTTATGGTAAGATGTTAAAAAACGATCTAGTGTGTTCCAAAAAACCTATATTTACAATCAAAACATGAAAAAATACAAAACCAAATTTAAAGTATTGTTTTTTTATGTTTAGATGTTAAATAACGCTCTATCGTGTTCCAAAAAACCTATATTTACAATCAAAACATGAAAAAACACAAGAAAAATTTAGATTACTTTTTTTTGTTTTAATGTTAAAAAACGCTCTAGCGTGTTCCAAAAAACCTATATTTACAATCAAAACATGAAAAAATACAAAACAAAATTTAGAGTATTGTTTTTTTATGTTTAGATGTTAAAAAAACGCTCTAGCGTGTTCCAAAAAAACCTATATTTACAATCAAAACATGAAAAAACACAAGAAAAATTTTAGAGTACTTTGTTTTATGTTTTAATGTTAAAAAACGCTCTAGCGTGTTCCCAAAAACCTATATTTACAATAAAAACATGAAAAAATACAAAACACAATTTAGAGTACTTTGTTTTATGTTTTAATGTTAAAAACGCTCTAGCGTGTTCCAAAAAACCTATATTTCAATCAAAACATGAAAAAATACAAAACAAAATTTAGAGTATTGTTTTTTTATGTTTAGATGTTAAAAAACGATCTATCGTGTTCCAAAAACCTATTTTTACTATCAAAACATGAAAAAATACAAAACAAAATTTAGAGTATTGTTTTTTATGTTTAGATGTTAAAAAACGCTCTAGCGTGTTCCAAAAAACCTATATATACAATCAAAACATGAAAAAACACAAGAAAAAAATTAGAGTACTTTGTTTTATGTTTTAATGTTAAAAAAACGCTCTAGCGTGTTCCAAAAAACCTATATTTACAATCAAAACATGAAAAAACACAAGGCCCTGCCAAGGCCGATCCCCCTGGCGAGGCGTGGAGTGCCCAGCCGATTTCCCTGCCGACGCGTGGAGTGCCTGGCCGATCCTTAGCCAGCTGATAACCCTCCAATACGTGAAGTGCCTGGTCGATCTCCCTGCCAAGGCCTGGAGTGCCCGGCCGATCCCCCTGCCGAGGTGGGAGTGCCCAGCCGATTCCCCTGCAAGCTGATACCCCTGCCGAGACGTAAAGTGCCTGGCCGATCTCCCTGCCAAGGCCTGGAGTGCCCGGCCGATCCCCCTGCCGAGGTGGGACTGCCCAGCCGATCCCCCTGCCAGCTGATAAGCCTCCAATACGTGAAGTGCCTGGCCGATTCCCCTGGCGACGCGTGGAGTGCCCGGCCGATCCGCCTGCCGAGGCGAGGAGTGCCCAGCCGACTCCCTTCCGACGCGTGGAGTGCCTGGCCAATCCCCTGCCGCTGATTACCCGCCAATAAATGATATGCCTGGCCGATCTCCCTACCAAGGCCTGGAGTGCCCGGCCGATTCCCCTGCCGTGGCGTGGAGTGCCTGGCCGATCCCCTGCCAGCTGATAACACTCCAATAAATAATATGACTGGCCGATCCCCCTGCCGAGGTTGGAGTGCCCAGCCGATTCCCCTGCAAGCTGATACCCCTGCCGATACGTGAAGTGCCTGGCCGATCTCCATGCCAAGGCCTGGAGTGGTGTCCGATCCCCCTGGCGAGGCGTGGAGTGCCCAGCCGATTTCCCTGCCGACGCGTGGAGGGCCTGGCCTATTCCCTGCTAGCTGATAACCCGCCAATACGTGACGTGCGTGGCCGATCTCCCTGCCATGGCCTTGAGTGCCCGGCCGATCCACCTGCCGAGGCGAGGAGTGCCCAGCCGATTTCCCTGCCGACGCGTGGAGGGCCTGGCCTATTCCCTGCCAGCTGATAACCCGCCAATACGTGAAGTGCCTGGCCGATCTCCCTGCCAAGGCCTGGAGTGCCCGGCCGATCCCCCTGCCGAGGTGGGAGTGCCCAGCCGATTCCCCTGCAAGCTGATACCCCTGCCGAGACGTGAAGTGCCTGGCCGATCTCAATGCAAAGGCCTGGAGTGTTGGCCGATCCCCCTGGCGAGGCGTGGAGTGCCCAGCCGATTTCCCTGCCGACGCGTGGAGGGCCTGGCCTATTCCCTGCCAGCTGATAACCCGCCAATGCGTGAAGTGCCTGGCCGATCTCCCTGCCAAGGCCTGGAGTGCCCGGCCGATCCCCCTGACGAGGTGGGAGTGCCCAGCCGATTCCCCTGCAAGCTGATACCCCTGCCGAGACGTTAAGTGCCTGGCCGATCTCCATGCCAAGGCCTGGAGTAGTGGCCGATCCCCCTGGCGAGGCGTGGAGTGCCCAGCCGATTTCCCTGCCGACGCGTGGAGGGCCTGGCCTATTCCCTGCCAGCTGATAACCCGCCAATGCGTGAAGTGCCTGGCCGATCTCCCTGCCAAGGCCTGGAGTGCCCGGCCGATCCCCCTGCCGAGGTGGGAGTGCCCAGCCGATTCCCCTGCAAGCTGATACCCCTGCCGAGACGTGAAGTGCCTGGCCGATCTCAATGCAAAGGCCTGGAGTGTTGGCCGATCCCCCTGGCGAGGCGTGGAGTGCCCAGCCGATTTCCCTGCCGACGCGTGGAGGGCCTGGCCGATCCCCAGCCAGCTGATAACCCTCCAATACGTGAAGTGCCTGGCCGATCTCACTGCCAAGGCCTGGAGTGCCCGTCCGATCCCCCTGCCGAGGTGGGAGTGCCCAGCCGATTCCCCTGCAAGCTGATACCCGTGCCGAGACGTGAAGTGCCTGGCCGATCTCCATGCCAAGGCCTGGAGTGTTGGCCGATCTCCATGCCAAGGCCTGGAGTGTTTGCCGATCCCCCTGGCGAGGCGTGGAGTGCCTGGCCTATCCCCTGCCAGCTTATAACCCGCCAATACGTGACGTGCCTGGCCGATCTCACTGCCAAGGCCTGGAGTGCCCGGCCGATCCTCCTGCCGAGGTGGGAGTGCCTAGGCGATTTCCCTGCAAGCTGATAACCCTGCCGAGACGTGAAGTGCCTGGCCGATCTCCATGCCAAGGCCTTAAGTGCCCGGCCGATTGCCTGCCAGCTGATAACCCGCAATACGTAAAGTGCCAAGCCGATTTCCCTGCAAGCTGATAACCCTGCCGAGACGTGAAGTGCCTGGCCGATCTCCATGCCAAGGCCTTGAGTGCCCGGCCGATCGCCTGCCAGCTGATAACCCGCAATACGTGAAGTGCCTGGCCGATCTCACTTCCAAGGCCTGGAGTGCCCGGCCGATCCTCCTGCTGAGGTGGGAGTGCCTAGCCGATTTCCCTGCAAGCTGATACCCCTGCCGAGACGTGAAGTGCCTGGCCGATCTCCATGCCAAGGCCTGGAGTGTTGGCCGATCCCCCTGGCGAGGCGTGGAGTGCCCAGCCGATTTCCCTGCCGACGCGTGGAGGGCCTGGCCTATTCCCTGCCAGCTGATAGCCCGCCAATACGTGAAGTGCCTGGCCGATCTCCCTGCCAAGGCCTGGAGTGCCCGGCCGATCCCCCTGCCGAGGTGGGAGTGCCCAGCCGATTCCCCTGCAAGCTGATACCCCTGCCGAGACGTGAAGTGCCTGGCCGATCTCAATGCAAAGGCCTGGAGTGTTGGCCGATCCCCCTGCCGAGGCGGGGAGTACCCAAACGATTCCCCTGCCGACGATCCCCTGCCAACTGATAAGCCTCCAATACGTGAAGTGCCTGGCCGATCTCACTGCCAAGGCCTGGAGTGCCCGGCCGATCCTTCTACCGAGGTGGGAGTGCCCAGCCGATTTCCCTGCAAGCTGATACCCCTGCCGAGACGTGAAGTGTCTGGCCGATCTCCCTGCTAAGGCCTGGAGTGCCCGGCCGATCCCCCTGCCGAGGTGGGAGTGCCCAGCCGATTCCCCTGCAAGCTGATACCCCTGCCGAGACGTGAAGTGCCTGGCCGATCTCCATGCCAGGGCCTTGACTGCCCAGCGATTCCCCTGCCGACGCGTGGAGTGCCGGGCCGATCTCCATGCCAAAGCCTTGAGTGCCCGGCCGATCCGCCTGCCGAGGCGAGGAGTGCCCAGCCGACTCCCTTCCGACGCGTGGAGTGGCTGGCCAATCCCCTGCCAGCTGATTACCCGCCACCCGATCGCCTGCCAGCTTATAACCCACCAATACGTGAAGTGCCTTGCCGATCTCCCTGCCAAGGCCTGGTGTGCCCGGCCGATCCGCCTGCCGATGCGGGGAGTACCCAACCGATTCCCTGCCGACGATCCCCTGCTAACTGATAAGCCTCCAATACGTGAAGTGTCTGGCCGATCTCCCTGCCAAGGCCTTGAGTGCCCGGCCGATCCACCTGCCAAGGCGAGGAGTGCCCAGCCGATTCACCTGCCGACGCGTGGAGTGCCTGGCCGATCGCCTGCCAGCTGATAAGCCTCCAATACGTGAAGTGCCTGGCCGATCTCCCTGCCATGGCCTTGAGTGCCCGGCCGATCCACCTGCCGAGGCGAGGAGTGCCCAGCCGATTCCCCTGCCGACGCGTGGAGTGCCGAGCCGATCGCCTGCCAGCTGATAAGCCTCCAATACGTGAAGTGCCTGGCGGATCTCCCTGCCAAGGCCTGGAATGCCCGGCCGATCCCACTACCGAGGCGGGGAGTTCCCAACCGATTCCCCTGCCGACGATCCCCTGCCAGCTGATAAGCCTCCAATACGTGAAGTGCCTGGCGGATCTCCCTGCCAAGGCCTGGACGCCCAGCCGATTCCCCTTCCGACGCGTGGAGTGCTTGGCCGATCCCCTGCCAGCTGATAACCCGCCAATACTAGAAGTGCCTGGCCAATCTCCCTGCCAAGGCCTGGAGTGCCCGGTCGATCCCCATGCCGAGGCGTGGAGTGCCCAGCCGATTCCCCTGCCGACGCGCGGACTCCCTGGCCGATCGCCTGCCGGCTTATAACCACCCAATACCTGAAGTGCCTGGCCGATCTCCCTGCTAAGGCCTGGAGTGCCCGGCCGATCCCCCTGCCGAGGTGGGAGTGCCCAGCCGATTCCCCTGCAAGCTGATACCCCTGCCGAGACGTGAAGTGCCTGGCCGATCTCCATGCCAAGGCCTTGACTGCCCAGCGATTCCCCTGCCGACGCCTGGAGTGCCTGGCCGATTCCCCTGGCGACGCGTGGAGTGCCCGGCCGATCCGCCTGCCGAGGCGAGGAGTGCCCAGCCGACTCCCTTCCGACGCGTGGAGTGCCTGGCCAATCCCCTGCCGCTGATTACCCGCCAATAAATGATATGCCTGGCCGATCTCCCTACCAAGGCCTGGAGTGCCCGGCCGATTCCCCTGCCGTGGCGTGGAGTGCCTGGCCGATCCCCTGCCAGCTGATAACACTCCAATAAATAATATGACTGGCCGATCCCCCTGCCGAGGTTGGAGTGCCCAGCCGATTCCCCTGCAAGCTGATACCCCTGCCGAGACGTGAAGTGCCTGGCCGATCTCCATGCCAAGGCCTTGAGTGCCCGGCCGATCCGCCTGCCGAGGCGAAGAGAGCCCAGCCGATTTCCCTGCCATGGCCTTGAGTGCCCGGCCGATCCACCTGCCGAGGCGAAGAGTGCCCAGCCGATTCCCCTGCGAGGCGGGGAGTACCCAACCGATTCCCCTGCCGACGATCCCCTGCCAGCTGATAAGCCTCCAATACGTGAAGTGCCTGGCGGATCTCCCTGCCAAGGCCTGGAATGCCCGGCCGATCCACCTGCCGAGGCGAGGAGTGCCCAGCCGATTCCCCTGCCGACGCGTGGAGTCCCTGGCCGATCGCCTGCCAGCTTATAACCACCCAATACCTGAAGTGCCTGGCCGATCTCCCTGCTAAGGCCTGGAGTGCCCGGCCGATCCCCCTGCCGAGGTGGGAGTGCCCAGCCGATTCCCCTGCAAGCTGATACCCCTGCCGAGACGTGAAGTGCCTGGCCGATCTCCATGCCAAGGCCTTGACTGCCCAGCGATTCCCCTGCCGACGCCTGGAGTGCCTGGCCGATTCCCTGGCGACGCGTGGAGTGCCCGGCCGATCCGCCTGCCGAGGCGAGGAGTGCCCAGCCGACTCCCTTCCGACGCGTGGAGTGCCTGGCCAATCCCCTGCCGCTGATTACCCGCCAATAAATGATATGCCTGGCCGATCTCCCTACCAAGGCCTGGAGTGCCCGGCCGATTCCCCTGCCGTGGCGTGGAGTGCCTGGCCGATCCCCTGCCAGCTGATAACACTCCAATAAATAATATGACTGGCCGATCCCCCTGCCGAGGTGGGAGTGCCCAGCCGATTCCCCTGCAAGCTGATACCCCTGCCGAGACGTGAAGTGCCTGGCCGATCTCCATGCCAAGGCCTTGAGTGCCCGGCCGATCCGCCTGCCGAGGCGAAGAGTGCCCAGCCGATTTCCCTGCCATGGCCTTGAGTGCCCGGCCGATCCACCTGCCGAGGCGAAGAGTGCCCAGCCGATTCCCCTGCGAGGCGGGGAGTACCCAACCGATTTCCCTGCCGACGATCCCCTGCCAGCTGATAAGCCTCCAATACGTGAAGTGCCTGGCGGATCTCCCTGCCAAGGCCTGGAATGCCCGGCCGATCCACCTGCCGTGGCGCGGAGTGCCTGGCCGATCCCCTTCCAGCTGATAACACTCCAATAAATAATATGACTGGCCGATCCCCCTGCCGAGGTGGGAGTGCCCAGCCGATTCCCCTGCAAGCTGATACCCCTGCCGAGACGTGAAGTGCCTGGCCGATCTCCATGCCAAGGCCTTGAGTGCCCGGCCGATCCGCCTGCCGAGGCGAAGAGTGCCCAGCCGATTTCCCTGCCATGGCCTTGAGTGCCCGGCCTATCCACCTGCCGAGGCGAGGAGTGCCCAGCCGACTCCCCTGCCGACGAGTGGAGTGCCTGGCCGATCACCTCCCAGCTGATAACCCTCTAATACGTGAAGTGCCTGGCCGATCTTCCTGCCAAGAGTGCCGGGCCGATCGCCTGCCAGCTGATAAGCCTCCAATACGTGAAGTGCCTGGCCGATCTCCATGCCAAGGCCATGAGTGCCCGGCCGATCCGCTTGCCGAGGCGAAGAGTGCCCAGCCGATTCCCTTCCGACGCGTGGAGTGCCTAGCCAATCCCCTGCCAGCTGATAACCCGCCAATAAATGATATGCCTGGCCGGTCTCCCTGCCAAGGCCTGGAGTGCCCGGCCGATCCCCCTACCGAGGTGGGAGTGCCCAGCCGATTTTCCTGCAAGCTGATACCCCTGCCGAGACGTGAAGTGCCTGGCCGATCTCCATGCCAAGGCCATGAGTGCCCGGCCGATCCCCCTGCCGAGGCGGGGAGTACCCAACCGATTCCCCTGCCGACGATCCCCTGCCAACTGATAAGCCTCCAATAAGTGAAGTGCCTGGCCGATCTCACTGACAAGGCCTGGAGTGCCCGGCCGATCCCCCTACCGAGGTGGGAGTGCCCAGCCGATTTCCCTGCAAGCTTATACCCCTGCCGAGACGTGAAGTGTCTGGCCGATCTCCATGCCAAGGCCATGAGTGCCCGGCCGATCCGCTTGCCGAGGCGAAGAGTGCCCAGCCGATTCCCTTCCGACGCGTGGAGTGCCTGGCCGATCCCCTGCCAGCTGATAACCCGCCAATAAATGATATGTCTGACCGATCTCCCTCCCAAGACCTTGAGTGCCCCTGCTAGCTGATACCCCTGCCGAGACGCGAAGTGCCTGGACGATCTCCCCGCCAAGGCCTTGAGTGCCCGGTCGATCCACCTGCCGAGGCGAGGAGTGCCCAGCCGATTCCCCTGCCGACGCGTGGAGTGCCTGGCCGATCGCCTGCCAGCTGATAACCCTCCAATACGTGAAGTGCCTGGCCGATCTCCATGCCAAGGTCTTGAGTGCCCGGCCGATCCGCCTGCCGAGGCGGGGAGTACCCAACCGATTCCCCTGCCGACGCGTGGAGTGCCTGGCCGATCCCCTGCCAGCTGATAACCCTCCAATACGTGAAGTGCCTGGCCGATCTCCCTGCCAAGGCCTGGAGTGCCCGGCCGATCCCCCTGCCGAGGCGGGGAGTACCCAACCGATTCCCCTGCCGACGATCCCCTGCCAACTGATAAGCCTCCAATACGTGAAGTGCCTGGCCGATCTCCCTGCCAAGGCATTGAGTGCCCGGCCGATCCACCTGCCGAGGCGAGGAGTGCCCAGCCGATTCCCCTGCCGACGCGTGGAGTGCCGGGCCGATCGCCTGCCAGCTGATAAGCCTCCAATACGTGAAGTGCCTGGCCGATCTCACTGCCAAGGCCTGGAGTGCCCGGCCGATCCTTCTACCGAGGTGGGAGTGCCCAGCCGATTTCCCTGCAAGCTGATAACCCTCCAATACGTGAAGTGCCTGGTCGATCTCCCTGCCAAGGCCTTGAGTGCCCGGCCGATCCACCTGCCGAGACGTGAAGTGCCTGGCCGATCTCCATGCCAAGGCCTTGACTGCCCAGCGATTCCCCTGCCGACGCGTGGAGTGCCTGGCCGATCTCCATGCCAAAGCCTTGAGTGGCCGGCCGATCCGCCTGCCGAGGCGAGGAGTGCCCAGCCGACTCCCTTCCGACGCGTGGAGTGCCTGGCCAATCCCCTGCCAGCTGATTACCCGCCACCCGATCGCCTGCCAGCTTATAACCCACCAATACGTGAAATGCCGTGCCGATCTCCCTGCCAAGGCCTGGAGTGCCCGGCCGATCCCCTGCCGAGGCGGGGAGTACCCAACCGATTCCCTGCCGACGATCCCCTGCCAGCTGATAAGCCTCCAATACGTGAAGTGCCTGGCCGATCTCCCTGCCAAGGCATTGAGTGCCCGGCCGATCCACCTGCCGAGGCGAGGAGTGCCCAGCCGATTCCCCTGCCGACGCGTGGAGTGCCGGGCCGATCGCCTGCCAGCTGATAAGCCTCCAATACGTGAAGTGCCTGGCCGATCTCCCTGCCAAGGCCTTGAGTGCCCGGCCGATCCACCTGCCGAGGCGAGGAGTGCCCAGCCGATTTACCTGCCGACGCGTGGAGTGCCGAGCCGATCGCCTGCCAGCTGATAAGCCTCCAATACGTGAAGTGCCTGGCGGATCTCCCTGCCAAGGCCTGGAATGCCCGGCCGATCCCACTACCGAGGCGGGGAGTTCCCAACCGATTCCCCTGCCGACGATCCCCTGCCAGCTGATAAGCCTCCAATACGTGAAGTGCCTGGCGGATCTCCCTGGCAAGGCCTGGAATGCCCGGCCGATCCACCTGCCGAGGCGAGGAGTGCCCAGCCGATTCCCCTGCCGACGCGCGGACTCCCTGGCCGATCGCCTGCCGGCTTATAACCACCCAATACCTGAAGTGCCTGGCCGATCTCCCTGCTAAGGTCTGGAGTGCCCGGCCGATCCCCCTGCCGAGGTGGGAGTGCCCAGCCGATTCCCCTGCAAGCTGATACCCCTGCCGAGACGTGAAGTGCCTGGCCGATCTCCATGCCAAGGCCTTGACTGCCCAGCGATTCCCCTGCCGACGCCTGGAGTGCCTGGCCGATTCCCCTGGCGACGCGTGGAGTGCCCGGCCGATCCGCCTGCCGAGGCGAGGAGTGCCCAGCCGACTCCCTTCCGACGCGTGGAGTGCCTGGCCAATCCCCTGCCGCTGATTACCCGCCAATAAATGATATGCCTGGCCGATCTCCCTACCAAGGCCTGGAGTGCCCGGCCGATTCCCCTGCCGTGGCGTGGAGCGCCTGGCCGATCCCCTGCCAGCTGATAACACTCCAATAAATAATATGACTGGCCGATCCCCCTGCCGAGGTGGGAGTGCCCAGCCGATTCCCCTGCAAGCTGATACCCCTGCCGAGACGTGAAGTGCCTGGCCGATCTCCATGCCAAGGCCTTGAGTGCCCGGCCGATCCGCCTGCCGAGGCGAAGAGAGCCCAGCCGATTTCCCTGCCATGGCCTTGAGTGCCCGGCCGATCCACCTGCCGAGGCGAAGAGTGCCCAGCCGATTCCCCTGCGAGGCGGGGAGTACCCAACCGATTCCCCTGCCGACGATCCCCTGCCAGCTGATAAGCCTCCAATACGTGAAGTGCCTGGCGGATCTCCCTGCCAAGGCCTGGAATGCCCGGCCGATCCACCTGCCGAGGCGAGGAGTGCCCAGCCGATTCCCCTGCCGACGCGTGGAGTCCCTGGCCGATCGCCTGCCAGCTTATAACCACCCAATACCTGAAGTGCCTGGCCGATCTCCCTGCTAAGGCCTGGAGTGCCCGGCCGATCCCCCTGCCGAGGTGGGAGTGCCCAGCCGATTCCCCTGCAAGCTGATACCCCTGCCGAGACGTGAAGTGCCTGGCCGATCTCCATGCCAAGGCCTTGACTGCCCAGCGATTCCCCTGCCGACGCCTGGAGTGCCTGGCCGATTCCCCTGGCGACGCGTGGAGTGCCCGGCCGATCCGCCTGCCGAGGCGAGGAGTGCCCAGCCGACTCCCTTCCGACGCGTGGAGTGCCTGGCCAATCCCCTGCCGCTGATTACCCGCCAATAAATGATATGCCTGGCCGATCTCCCTACCAAGGCCTGGAGTGCCCGGCCGATTCCCCTGCCGTGGCGTGGAGTGCCTGGCCGATCCCCTGCCAGCTGATAACACTCCAATAAATAATATGACTGGCCGATCCCCCTGCCGAGGTGGGAGTGCCCAGCCGATTCCCCTGCAAGCTGATACCCCTGCCGAGACGTGAAGTGCCTGGCCGATCTCCATGCCAAGGCCTTGAGTGCCCGGCCGATCCGCCTGCCGAGGCGAAGAGTGCCCAGCCGATTTCCCTGCCATGGCCTTGAGTGCCCGGCCGATCCACCTGCCGAGGCGAAGAGTGCCCAGCCGATTCCCCTGCGAGGCGGGGAGTACCCAACCGATTTCCCTGCCGACGATCCCCTCCCAGCTGATAAGCCTCCAATACGTGAAGTGCCTGGCGGATCTCCTGCCAAGGCCTGGAATGCCCGGCCGATCCACCTGCCGAGGCGAGGAGTGCCCAGCCGATTCCCCTGCCGACGCGTGGAGTCCCTGGCCGATCGCCTGCCAGCTTATAACCACCCAATACCTGAAGTGCCTGGCCGATCTCCCTGCTAAGGCCTGGAGTGCCCGGCCGATCCCCCTGCCGAGGTGGGAATGCCCAGCCGATTCCCCTGCAAGCTGATACCCCTGCCGAGACGTGAAGTGCCTGGCCGATCTCCATGCCAAGGCCTTGACTGCCCAGCGATTCCCCTGCCGACGCGTGGAGTGCCTGGCCGATTCCCCTGGCGACGCGTGGAGTGCCCGGCCGATCCGCCTGCCGAGGCGAGGAGTGCCCAGCCGACTCCCTTCCGACGCGTGGAGTGCCTGGCCAATCCCCTGCCGCTGATTACCCGCCAATAAATGATATGCCTGGCCGATCTCCCTACCAAGGCCTGGAGTGCCCGGCCGATTCCCCTGCCGTGGCGTGGAGTGCCTGGCCGATCCCCTGCCAGCTGATAACACTCCAATAAATAATATGACTGGCCGATCCCCCTGCCGAGGTGGGAGTGCCCAGCCGATTCCCCTGCAAGCTGATACCCCTGCCGAGACGTGAAGTGCCTGGCCGATCTCCATGCCAAGGCCTTGAGTGCCCGGCCGATCCACCTGCCGAGGCGAAGAGTGCCCAGCGATTCCCCTGCCGACGCGTGGAGTGCCTGGCCGATTCCCCTGGCGACGCGTGGAGTGCCCGGCCGATCCGCCTGCCGAGGCGAGGAGTGCCCAGCCGACTCCCTTCCGACGCGTGGAGTGCCTGGCCAATCCCCTGCCGCTGATTACCCGCCAATAAATGATATGCCTGGCCGATCTCCCTACCAAGGCCTGGAGTGCCCGGCCGATTCCCCTGCCGTGGCGCGGAGTGCCTGGCCGATCCCCTTCCAGCTGATAACACTCCAATAAATAATATGACTGGCCGATCCCCCTGCCGAGGTGGGAGTGCCCAGCCGATTCCCCTGCAAGCTGATACCCCTGCCGAGACGTGAAGTGCCTGGCCGATCTCCATGCCGAGGCCTTGAGTGCCCGGCCGATCCGCCTGCCGAGGCGAAGAGTGCCCAGCCGATTTCCCTGCCATGGCCTTGAGTGCCCGGCCTATCCACCTGCCGAGGCGAGGAGTGCCCAGCCGACTCCCCTGCCGACGAGTGGAGTGCCTGGCCGATCACCTCCCAGCTGATAACCCTCTAATACGTGAAGTGCCTGGCCGATCTTCCTGCCAAGAGTGCCGGGCCGATCGCCTGCCAGCTGATAAGCCTCCAATACGTGAAGTGCCTGGCCGTTCTCCCTGCCAAGGCCTTGAGTGCCCGGCCGATCCACCTGCCGAGGCGAGGAGTGCCCAGCCGATTCCCCTGCCGACGCGTGGAGTGCCAAGCCGATCGCCTGCCAGCTGATAAGCCTCCAATACGTGAAGTGCCTGGCGGATCTCCCTGCCAAGGCCTGGAATGCCCGGCCGATCCATCTGCCGAGGCGAGGAGTGCCCAGCCGATTCCCCTGCCGACGCGTGGAGTCCCTGGCCGATCGCCTGCCAGCTTATAACCCACCAATACCTGAAGTGCCTGGCCGATCTCCCTGCTAAGGCCCGGAGTGCCCGGCCGATCCCCCTGCCGAGGTGGGAGTGCCCAGCCGATTCCCCTGCAAGCTGATACCCCTGCCGAGACGTGAAGTGCCTGGCCGATCTCCATGCCAAGGCCTTGACTGCCCACCGATTCCCCTGCCGACGCGTGGAGTGCCTGGCCGATCTCCATGCCAAAGCCTTGAGTGCCCGGCCGATCCGCCTGCCGAGGCGAAGAGTGCCCAGCCGACTCCCTTCCGACGCGTGGAGTGCCTGGCCAATCCCCTGCCGCTGATTACCCGCCAATAAATGATATGCCTGGCCGATCTCCCTGCCAAGGCCTGGAGTGCCCGGCCGATTCCCCTGCCGTGGCGTGGAGTGCCTGGCCGATCCCCTGCCAGCTGATAACACTCCAATAAATAATATGCCTGGCCGATCCCCCTGCCGAGGTGGGAGTGCCCAGCCGATTCCCCTGCAAGCTGATACCCCTGCCGAGACGTGAAGTGCCTGGCCGATCTCCATGCCAAGGCCTTGAGTGCCCGGCCGATCCGCCTGCCGAGGCGAAGAGTGCCCAGCCGATTTCCCTGCCATGGCCTTGAGTGCCCGGCCGATCCACCTGCCGAGGCGAGGAGTGCCCAGCCGACTCCCCTGCCGACGAGTGGAGTGCCTGGCCGACCCCCTCCCAGCTGATAACCCTCCAATACGTGAAGTGCCTGGCCGATCTTCCTGCCAAGGCCTGGAGTGCCCGCCCGATCCCCCTGCCGAGGTGGGACTGCCTGGCCGATCCCCTGCCGACGCGTGGAGTGCCTGGCCGATCCCCTGCCAGCTGATAACCCTCCAATACGTGAAGTGCCTGGCCGATCTCACTGCCAAGGCCTTGAGCGCTCAGCCGATTCCCTTGCCGACGCGTGGAGTGCCTGGCTTATCCCCTGCCGACGCGTGGAGTGCCTGGCCGAACTCCATGCCAAGGTCTTGAGTGCCCGGCCGATCCGCCTGCCGAGGCGGGGAGTACCCAACCAATTCCCCTGCCGACGCGTGGAGTGCCTGGCCGATCCCCTGCCAGCTGATAACCCTCCAATACGTGAAGTGCCTGGCCGATCCTTCTGCCAAGGTCTTGCGTGCCCGGCTGATCCGCCTGCCGAGACGAGGAGTGCCCAGCCAATTCCCCTGCCGACGCGTGGAGTGCCTGGCCGATCCCCTGCCAGCTGATAACCCTCCAATACGTGAAGTGCCTGGCCGATCCTTCTGCCAAGGTCTTGCGTGCCCGCCTGATCCGCCTGCCGAGACGAGGAGTGCCCAACCAATTCCCCTGCCGACGCGTGGAGTGCCTGGCCGATCCCCTGCCAGCTGATAACCCGCCAATAAATGATATGCCTGGCCGGTCTCCCTGCCAAGGCCTGGAGTGCCCGGCCGATCCCCCTGCCGAGGTGGGACTGCCTGGCCGATCCCCTGCCGACGCGTGGAGTGCCTGGCCGATCCCCTGCCAGCTGATAACCCTCCAATACGTGAAGTGCCTGGCCGATCTCCCTGCCAAGGCCTTGTGTGCTCAGCCGATTCCCCTGCCGACGCGTGGAGTGCCTGGCTTATCTTCCTGCCAAGGCCTGGAGTGCCCGGCCGATCCCCCTGCCGAGGTGGGAGTGCCCAGCCGATTCCCCTGCCGTGGCGTGGAGTGCCTGGCCGATCCCCTGCCAGCTGATAACACACCAATAAATAATATGCCTGGCCGATCCCCCTGCCGAGGTGGGAGTGCCCAGCCGATTCCCCTGCACGCTGATACCCCTGCCGAGAGGTGAAGTGCCTGGCCGATCTCCATGCCAAGGCCATGAGTGCCCGGCCGATCCGCCTGCCGAGGCGAAGAGTGCCCAGCCGATTAACCTGCCGACGCGTGGAGGCCTGCCCGATCCCCTGCCAGCTGATAACCCGCCAATACGTGACGTGCCTGGCGGATCCCCCCTCCAAGGCCTGGAGTGCCCGGCCGATCCCCCTGCCGAGGCGGGGAGTACCCAACCGATTCCCCTGCCGACGATCCCCTGCCAGCTGATAAGCCTCCAATACTTGAAGTGCCTGGTCGATCTCCCTGCCAAGGCCTAGAGTGCCCGGCCGATCCACCTGCCGAGACGAGGAGTGCCCAGCCGATTCCCCTGCCGATGCGTGGAGTCCCTGGCCGATCGCCTGCCAGCTTATAACCCACCAATACTTGAAGTGCCGTGCCGATCTCCCTGCCAAGGCCTGGAGTGCCCGGCCGATCCCCCTGCCGAGGCGGGGAGTACCCAACCGATTCCCTGCCGACGATCCCCTGCCAGCTGATAAGCCTCCAATACGTGAAGTGCCTGGCCGATCTTCCTGCCAAGGCTTTGAGTGCCCGGCCGATCCCCCTGCCGAGGCGGGGAGTACCCAACCGATTCCCTGCCGACGATCCCCTGCCAGCTGATAAGCCTCCAATACGTGAAGTGCCTGGCCGATCTCCCTGCCAAGGCCTGGAGTGCCCGGCCGATCCCCTGCCGAGGCGGGGAGTACCCAAACGATTCCCCTGCCGACGATCCCCTGCCAACTGATAAGCCTCCAATACGTGAAGTGCCTGGCCGATCTCACTGCCAAGGCCTGGAGTGCCCGGCCGATCCTTCTACCGAGGTGGGAGTGCCCAGCCGATTTCCCTGCAAGCTGATACCCCTGCCGAGACGTGAAGTGTCTGGCCGATCTCCCTGCCAAGGCCTGGAGTGCCCGGCCGATCCCCCTGCCGAGGCGGGGAGTACCCAACCGATTCCCCTGCCGACGATCCCCTGCCAGCTGATAAGCCTCCAATACGTGAAGTGCCTGGCCGATCTCCCTGCCAAGGCCTTGAGTGCCCGGCCGATCCACCTGCCGAGGCGAGGAGTGCCCAGCCGATTCACCTGCCGACGCGTGGAGTGCCTGGCCGATCGCCTGCCAGCTGATAAGCCTCCAATACGTGAAGTGCGTGGCCGATCTCCCTGCCATGGCCTTGAGTGCCCGGCCGATCCACCTGCCGAGGCGAGGAGTGCCCAGCCGATTCCCCTGCCGACGCGTGGAGTCCCTGGCCGATCGCCTGCCAGCTTATAACCCTCCAATACGTGAAGTGCCTGGCCGATCTCCCTGCTAAGGCCTGGAGTGCCCGGCCGATCCCCCTGCCGAGGTGGGAGTGCCCAGCCGATTCCCCTGCAAGCTGATACCCCTGCCGATACGTGAAGTGCCTGGCCGATCTCCATGCCAGGGCCTTGACTGCCCAGCGATTCCCCTGCCGACGCGTGGAGTGCCGGGCCGATCTCCATGCCAAAGCCTTGAGTGCCCGGCCGATCCGCCTGCCGAGGCGAGGAGTGCCCAGCCGACTCCCTTCCGACGCGTGGAGTGGCTGGCCAATCCCCTGCCAGCTGATTACCCGCCACCCGATCGCCTGCCAGCTTATAACCCACCAATACGTGAAGTGCCTTGCCGATCTCCCTGCCAAGGCCTGGAGTGCCCGGCCGATCCCCCTGCCGAGGCGGGGAGTACCCAACCGATTCCCCTGCCGACGATCCCCTGCCAGCTGATAAGCCTCCAATACGTGAAGTGCCTGGCCGATCTCCCTGCCAAGGCATTGAGTGCCCGGCCGATCCACCTGCCGAGGCGAGGAGTGCCCAGCCGATTCCCCTGCCGACGCGTGGAGTGCCGGGCCGATCGCCTGCCAGCTGATAAGCCTCCAATACGTGAAGTGCCTGGCCGATCTCCCTGCCAAGGCCTTGAGTGCCCGGCCGATCCACCTGCCGAGGCGAGTAGGGCCCAGCCGATTCCCCTGCCGACGCGTGGAGTGCCGAGCCGATCGCCTGCCAGCTGATAAGCCTCCAATACGTGAAGTGCCTGGCGGATCTCCCTGCCAAGGCTTGGAATGCCCGGCCGATCCCCTACCGAGGCGGGGAGTACCCAACCGATTCCCCTGCCGACGATCCCCTGCCAGCTGATAAGCCTCCAATACGTGAAGTGCATGGCGGATCTCCCTGCCAAGGCCTGGAATGCCCGGCCGATCCACCTGCCGAGGCGAGGAGTGCCCAGCCGATTCCCCTGCCGACGCGTGGAGTCCCTGGCCGATCGCCTGCCAGCTTATAACCCACCAATACCTGAAGTGCCTGGCCGATCTCCCTGCTAAGGCCTGGAGTACCCGGCCGATCCCCCTGCCGAGGTGGGAGTGCCCAGCCGATTCCCCTGCAAGCTGATACCTCTGCCGAGACGTGAAGTGCCTGGCCGATCTCCATGCCAAGGCCTTGACTGCCCAGCGATTCCCCTGCCGACGCGTGGAGTGCCTGGCCGATCTCCATGCCAAAGCCTTGAGTGCCCGGCCGATCCGCCTGCCGAGGCGAGGAGTGCCCAGCCGATTCCCCTGCCGACGCGTGGAGTCCCTGGCCGATTGCCTGCCAGCTTATAACCCACCAATACGTGAAGTGCCTGGCCGATCTCCCTGCCAAGGCCTGGAGTGCCCGGCCGATCCCCCTGCCGAGGCGGGAAGTACCCAACCGATTCCCCTGCCGACGATCCCCTGCCAACTGATAAGCCTCCAATACGTGAAGTGCCTGGCCGATCTCACTGACAAGGCCTGGAGTGCCCGGCCGATCCCCCTACCGAGGTGGGAGTGTCCAGCCGATTTCCCTGCAAGCTGATATCCCTGCCGAGACGTGAAGTGTCTGGCCGATCTCCATGCCAAGGCCATGAGTGCCCGGCCGATCCGCTTGCCGAGGCGAAGAGTGCCCAGCCGATTCCCTTCCGACGCGTGGAGAGCCTGGCCGATCCCCTGCCAGCTGATAACCCTCCACTACGTGAAGTGCCTTGCCGATCTCCCTGCCAAGGCCTTGAGTGCTCAGCCGATTCCCCTGCCGACGCGTGGAGTGCCTGGCCGATCTTCCTGCCAAGGCCTGGAGTGCCCGGCCGATCCCCCTGCCGAGGTGGTAGTGCCCAGCCGATTCCCCTGCAAGCTGATACCCCTGCCGAGACGTGAAGTGCCTGGCCGATCTCCCTGCCAAGGCCTGGAGTGCCCGGCCGATCCCCCTGCCGAGGTGGGAGTGCCCAGCCGATTCCCCTGCAAGCTGATACCCCTGCCGAGACGTGAAGTGCCTGGCCGATCTCCATGCCAAGGCCTGGAGTGTTGGCCGATCCCCCTGCCGAGGCGTGGAATGGGCAGCCGATTTCCCTGCCGACGCGTGGAGGGCCTGGCCTATCCCCTGCCAGCTAATAACCCGCCAATACGTGACGTGCATGGCCGCTCTCACTGCCAAGGCCTGGAGTGCCCGGCCGATCCTCCTGCCGAGGTGGGAGTGCCTAGCCGATTCCCCTACTGACGCGTGGAGTGCCTGGCCGATCCCCAGCCAGCTGATAACCCTCCAATACGTGAAGTGCCTGGCCGATCTCACTGCCAAGGCCTGGAGTGCCCGTCCGATCCCCCTGCCGAGGTGGGAGTGCCCAGCCGATTCCCCTGCAAGCTGATACCCGTGCCGAGACGTGAAGTGCCTGGCCGATCTCCATGCCAAGGCCTGGAGTGTTGGCCGATCTCCATGCCAAGGCCTGGAGTGTTTGCCGATCCCCCTGGCGAGGCGTGGAGTGTCTGGCCTATCCCCTGCCAGCTTATAACCCGCCAATACGTGACGTGCCTGGCCGATCTCACTGCCAAGGCCTGGAGTGCCCGGCCGATCCTCCTGCCGAGGTGGGAGTGCCTAGGCGATTTCCCTGCAAGCTGATAACCCTGCCGAGACGTGAAGTGCCTGGCCGATCTCCATGCCAAGGCCTTAAGTGCCCGGCCGATTGCCTGCCAGCTGATAACCCGCAATACGTAAAGTGCCAAGCCGATTTCCCTGCAAGCTGATAACCCTGCCGAGACGTGAAGTGCCTGGCCGATCTCCATGCCAAGGCCTTGAGTGCCCGGCCGATCGCCTGCCAGCTGATAACCCGCAATACGTGAAGTGCCTGGCCGATCTCACTTCCAAGGCCTGGAGTGCCCGGCCGATCCTCCTGCTGAGGTGGGAGTGCCTAGCCGATTTCCCTGCAAGCTGATACCCCTGCCGAGACGTGAAGTGCCTGGCCGATCTCCATGCCAAGGCCTGGAGTGTTGGCCGATCCCCTGGCGAGGCGTGGAGTGCCCAGCCGATTTCCCTGCCGACGCGTGGAGGGCCTGGCCTATTCCCTGCCAGCTGATAACCCGCCAATACGTGAAGTGCCTGGCCGATCTCCCTGCCAAGGCCTGGAGTGCCCGGCCGATCCCCTGCCGAGGTGGGAGTGCCCAGCCGATTCCCCTGCAAGCTGATACCCCTGCCGAGACGTGAAGTGCCTGGCCGATCTCAATGCAAAGGCCTGGAGTGTTGGCCGATCCCCCTGGCGAGGCGTGGAGTGCCCAGCCGATTTCCCTGCCGACGCGTGGAGGGCCTGGCCTATTCCCTGCCAGCTGATAACCCGCCAATACGTGAAGTGCCTGGCCGATCTCCCTGCCAAGGCCTGGAGTGCCCGGCCGATCCCCCTGACGAGGTGGGAGTGCCCAGCCGATTCCCCTGCAAGCTGATACCCCTGCCGAGACGTTAAGTGCCTGGCCGATCTCCATGCCAAGGCCTGGAGTAGTGGCCGATCCCCCTGGCGAGGCGTGGAGTGCCCAGCCGATTTCCCTGCCGACGCGTGGAAGGCCTGGCCTATTCCCTGCCAGCTGATAATCCGCCAATACGTGACGTTCCTGGCCGATCTCACTTCCAAGGCCTGGAGTGCCCGGCCGATCCTCCTGCCGAGGTGGGAGTGCCTAGCCGATTTCCATGCAAGCTGATACCCCTGCCGAGACGTGAAGTGCCTGGCCGATCTCCATGCCAAGGCCTGGAGTGTTGGCCGATCCCCCTGGCGAGGCGTGGAGTGCCCAGCCGATTTCCTTGCCGACGCGTGGAGGGCCTGGCCTATTCCCTGCCAGCTGATAACCCGCCAATACGTGACGTGCCTGGCCGATCTCACTTCCAAGGCCTGGAGTGCCGGGCCGATCCTCCTGCCGAGGTGGGAGTGCCTAGCCGATTTCCCTGTAAGCTGATACCCCTGCCGAGACGTGAAGTGCCTGGCCGATCTCCATGCCAAGGCCTGGAGTGGTGGCCGATCCCCCTGCCGACGCGTGGAGGGCCTGGCCTATTCCCTGCCAGCTGATAACCCGCCAATACGTGACGTGCCTGGCCGATCTCACTTCCAAGGCCTGGAGTGCCCGGCCGATCCTCCTGCCGAGGTGGGAGTGCCTAGCCGATTTCCCTGCAAGCTGATACCCCTGCCGAGACGTGAAGTGCCGGGCCGATCTCCATGCCAAGGCCTGGAGTGGTGGCCGATCCCCCTGGCGAGGCGTGGAGTGCTCAGCCGATTTCCCTGCCGATGCGTGGAGGGCCTGGCCTATTCCCTGCCAGCTAATAACCCGCCAATACGTGACGTGCCTGGCCGATCTCACTGCCAAGGCCTGGAGTGCCCGGCCGATCCTCCTGCCGAGGTGGGAGTGCCTAGCCGATTCCCCTGGCGAGGCGTGGAGTGCCTGGCCTATCCCCTGCCAGCTTATAACCCGCCAATACGTGACGTGCCTGGCCGATCTCACTGCCAAGGCCTGGAGTGCCCGGCCGATCCTCCTGCCGAGGTGGGAGTGCCTAGCCGATTCCCCTGGCGAGGCGTGGAGTGCCTGGCCTATCCCCTGCCAGTTTATAACCCGCCAATACGTGAAGTGCCTGGCCGATCTCCATGCCAAGGCCTTGAGTGCCCGGCCGATCGCCTGCCAGCTGATAACCCGCAATACGTAAAGTGCCAAGCCGATTTCCCTGCAAGCTGATAACCCTGCCGAGACGTGAAGTGCCTGGCCGATCTCCATGCCAAGGCCTTGAATGCCCGGCCGATCGCCCGCCAGCTGATAACCCGCAATACGTGAAGTGCCTGGCCGATCTCACTTCCAAGGCCTGGACTGCCCGGCCGATCCTCCTGCCGAGGTGGGAGTGCCTAGCCGATTTCCCTGCAAGCTGATACCCCTGCCGAGACGTGAAGTGCCTGGCCGATCTCCATGCCAAGGCCTGGAGTGTTGGCCGATCCCCTTGGCGAGGCGTGGAGTGCCCAGCCGATTTCCCTGCCGACGCGTGGAGGGCCTGGCCTATTCCCTGCCAGCTGATAACCCGCCAATACGTGACGTGCCTGGCCGATCTCACTGCCAAGGCCTGGAGTGCCCGGCCGATCCTCCTGCCGAGGTGGGAGTGCCTAGCCGATTCCCCTGGCGAGGCGTGGAGTGCCTGGCCTATCCCCTGCCAGTTTATAACCCGCCAATACGTGAAGTGCCTGGCCGATCTCCATGCCAAGGCCTTGAGTGCCCGGCCGATCGCCTGCCAGCTGATAACCCGCAATACGTAAAGTGCCAAGCCGATTTCCCTGCAAGCTGATAACCCTGCCGAGACGTGAAGTGCCTGGCCGATCTCCATGCCAAGGCCTTGAATGCCCGGCCGATCGCCCGCCAGCTGATAACCCGCAATACGTGAAGTGCCTGGCCGATCTCACTTCCAAGGCCTGGACTGCCCGGCCGATCCTCCTGCCGAGGTGGGAGTGCCTAGCCGATTTCCCTGCAAGCTGATACCCCTGCCGAGACGTTAAGTGCCTGGCCGATCTCCATGCCAAGGCCTGGAGTAGTGGCCGATCCCCCTGGCGAGGCGTGGAGTGCCCAGCCGATTTCCCTGCCGACGCGTGGAGGGCCCAGCCTATTCCCTGCCAGCTGATAACCCGCCAATACGTGACGTGCCTGGCCGATCTCACTGCCAAGGCCTGGAGTGCCCGGCCGATCCTCCTGCCGAGGTGGGAGTGCCTAGCCGATTCCCCTACCGATGCGTGGAGTGCCTGGCCGATCCCCAGCCAGCTGATAACCCTCCAATACGTGAAGTGCCTGGTCGATCTCCCTGCCAAGGCCTTAAGTGCCCGGCCGATCCACCAGTCGAGGCGAGGAGTGCCCAGCCGATTCCCCTGCCGACGCGTGGAGTGCCTGGCCGATCCCCTGACAGCTGATAACCCTCCAATACGCGAAGTGCCTGGCCGATCTCCCTGCCAAGGCCTTGAGTGTCCGGCCGATCCATCTGCCGAGGCGAGGAGTTCCCCGCCGATTCCCCTGCCGACACGTGGAGTCCCTGGCCGATCGCCTGCCAGCTGATAACCCGCCAATACGTGAAGTGCCTGGCCGATCTCCCTGCCAAGGCCTGGAGTGCCCGGCCGATCCCCCTGCCGAGGTGGGAGTGCCCAGCCGATTCCCCTGCAAGCTGATACCCCTGCCGAGACGTGAAGTGCCTGGCCGATCTCCATGCCAAGGCCTGGAGTGCTCGGCCGATCCCCCTGGCGAGGCGTGGAGTGCCCAGCCGATTCCCCTGCCGACGCGTGGAGGGCCTGGCCTATTCCCTGCCAGCTGATAACCCGCCAATACGTGACGTGCCTGGCCGATCTCCCTGCCAAGGCCTGGAGTGCCCGGCCGATCCCCCTGCCGAGGTGGGAGTGCCCAGCCGATTCCCCTGCAAGCTGATACCCCTGCCGAGACGTGAAGTGCCTGGCCGATCTCCATGCCAAGGCCTGGAGTGTTGGCCGATCCCCCTGGCGAGGCGTGGAGTGCCCAGCCGATTCCCTTGCCGACGCGTGGAGGGCCTGGCCGATCCCCTGCCAGCTGATAACCCGCCAATACGTGAAGTGCCTGGCCGATCTCACTGCCAAGGCCTGGAGTGCCCGGCCGATCCCCCTGCCGAGGTGGGAGTGCCTAGCCGATTTCCCTGCAAGCTGATACCCCTGCCGAGACGTGAAGTGCCTGGCCGATCTCCATGCCAAGGCCTGGGTGGTGGCCGATCCCCCTGGCGAGGCGCGGAGTGCCCAGCCGATTTCCCTGCCGACGCGTGGAGGGCCTGGCCTATTCCCTGCCAGCTGATAACCCGCCAATACGTGACGTGCCTGGCCGATCTCCCTGCCAAGTCCTGGAGTGCCCGGCCGATCCCCCTGCCGAGGTGGGAGTGCCTAGCCGATTTCCCTGCAAGCTGATACCCCTGCCGAGACGTGAAGTGCCTGGCCGATCTCCATGCCAAGGCCTGGAGTGGTGGCGGATCCCCCTGGCGAGGCGTGGAGTGCCCAGCCGATTTCCCTGCCGACGCGTGGAGGGCCTGGCCTATTCCCTGCCAGCTGATAACCCTCCAATACGTGAAGTGCCTGGTCGATCTCCCTGCCATGGCCTTGAGTGCCCGGCCGATCCACCTGCCGATGCGAGGAGTGCCCAGCCGATTCCCCTGCCGACACGTGGAGTCCCTGGCCGATCGCCTGCCAGCTGATAACCCGCCAAATACGTGAAGTGCCTGGCCGATCTCCCTGCCAAGGCCTGGAGTGCCCGGCCGATCCCCCTGCCGAGGTGGGAGTGCCTAGCCGATTTCCCTGCAAGCTGATACCCCTGCCGAGACGTGAAGTGCCTGGCCGATCTCCATGCCAAGGCCTGGAGTGGTGTCCGATCCCCCTGGCGAGGCGTGGAGTGCCCAGCCGATTTCCCTGCCGACGCGTGGAGTGCCTGGCCGATCCCCTGACAGCTGATAACCCTCCAATACGCGAAGTGCCTGGCCGATCTCCCTGCCAAGGCCTTGAGTGTCCGGCCGATCCATCTGCCGAGGCGAGGAGTTCCCCGCCGATTCCCCTGCCGACACGTGGAGTCCCTGGACGATCGCCTGCCAGCTGATAACCCGCCAATACGTGAAGTGCCTGGCCGATCTCCCTGCCAAGGCCTGGAGTGCCCGGCCGATCCCCTGCCGAGGTGGGAGTGCCCAGCCGATTCCCCTGCAAGCTGATACCCCTGCCGAGACGTGAAGTGCCTGGCCGATCTCCATGCCAAGGCCTGGAGTGTTGGCCGATCCCCCTGGCGAGGCGTGGAGTGCCCAGCCGATTTCCCTGCCGACGCGTGGAGGGCCTGGCCTATTCCCTTCCAGCTGATAACCCGCCAATACGTGACGTGCCTGGCCGATCTCCCTGCCAAGGCCTGGAGTGCCCGGCCGATCCTCCTGCCGAGGTGGGAGTTTCTAGCCGATTCCCCTACAAGCTGATACCACTGCCGAGACGTGAAGTGCCTGGCCGATCTCCATGCCAAGGCCTGGAGTGTTGGCCGATCCCCCTGGCGAGGCGTGGAGTGCCCAGCCGATTTCCCTGCCGACGCGTGGAGGGCCTGGCCTATTCCCTGCCAGCTGATAACCCGCCAATACGTGAAGTGCCTGGCCGATCTCCCTGCCAAGGCCTGGAGTGCCCGGCCGATCCCCCTGCCGAGGTGGGAGTGCCCAGCCGACGTGAAGTGGCTGGCCGATCTCCATGCCAAGGCCTGGAGTGGTGGCCGATCCCCCTGGCGAGGCGTGGAGTGCCCACCCGATTTCCCTGCCGACGCGTGGAGGGCCTGGCCAGCTGATAACCCTCCAATACGTGAAGTGCCTGGCCGATCTCCCTGCCAAGGCCTTGAGTGTCCGGCCGATCCATCTGCTGAGGCGTGGAGTGCCCAGCCGATTTCCCTGCCGACGCGTAGAGGGCCTGGCCTATTCCCTGCCAGCTGATAACCCGACAATACGTGAAGTGCCTGGCCGATCTCCCTGCCAAGGCCTGGAGTGCCCGGCCGATCCCCCTGCCGAGGTGGGAGTGCCCAGCCGATTCCCCTGCAAGCTGATACCCCTGCCGAGACGTGAAGTGCCTGGCCGATCTCCATGCCAAGGCCTGGAGTGTTGGCCGATCCCCCTGGCGAGGCGTGGAGTGCCCAGCCGATTTCCCTGCCGACGCGTGGAGGGCCTGGCCTATTCCCTGCCAGCTGATAACCCGCCAATACGTGACGTGCCTGGCCGATCTCCCTGCCAAGGCCTGGAGTGCCCGGCCGATCCCCCTGCCGAGGTGGGAGTGCCCAGCCGATTCCCCTGCAAGCTGATACCCCTGCCGAGACGTGAAGTGGCTGGCCGATCTCCATGCCAAGGCCTGGAGTGGTGGCCGATCCCCCTGGCGAGGCGTGGAGTGCCCACCCGATTTCCCTGCCGACGCGTGGAGGGCCTGGCCTATTGCCTGCCAGCTGATAACCCGCCAATACGTGACGTGCCTGGCCGATCTCACTTCCAAGGCCTGGAGTGCCCGGCCGATCCTCCTGCCGAGGTGGGAGTGCCTAGCCGATTTCCCTGCAAGCTTATACCCCTGCCGAGACGTGAAGTGCCTGGCCGATCTCCATGCCAAGGCCTGGAGTGGTGGCCGATCCCCCTGGCGAGGCGTGGAGTGCCCAGCCGATTTCCCTGCCGACGCGTAGAGGGCCTGGCCTATTCCCCTGCCAGCTGATAACCCGCCAATACGTGACGTGCCTGGCCGATCTCCCTGCCAAGGCCTTGAGTGCCCGGCCGATCCACCAGCCGAGGCGAGGAGTGCCCAGCCGATTCCCCTGCCGACGCGTGGAGTGCCTGGCCAGCTGATAACCCTCCAATACGTGAAGTGCCTGGCCGATCTCCCTGCCAAGGCCTTGAGTGTCCGGCCGATCCATCTGCTGAGGCGAGGAGTTCCCAGCCGATTTCCCTGCCGACGCGTGGAGGGCCTGGCCAGCTGATAACCCTCCAATACGTGAAGTGCCTGGCCGATCTCCCTGCCAAGGCCTTGAGTGTCCGGCCGATCCATCTGCTGAGGCGTGGAGTGCCCAGCCGATTTCCCTGCCGACGCGTAGAGGGCCTGGCCTATTCCCTGCCAGCTGATAACCCGACAATACGTGAAGTGCCTGGCCGATCTCCCTGCCAAGGCCTGGAGTGCCCGGCCGATCCCCCTGCCGAGGTGGGAGTGCCCAGCCGATTCCCCTGCAAGCTGATACCCCTGCCGAGACGTGAAGTGCCTGGCCGATCTCCATGCCAAGGCCTGGAGTGTTGGCCGATCCCCCTGGCGAGGCGTGGAGTGCCCAGCCGATTTCCCTGCCGACGCGTGGAGGGCCTGGCCTATTCCCTGCCAGCTGATAACCCGCCAATACGTGAAGTGCCTGGCCGATCTCCCTGCCAAGGCCTGGAGTGCCCGGCCGATCCCCCTGCCGAGGTGGGAGTGCCCAGCCGATTCCCCTGCAAGCTGATACCCCTGCCGAGACGTGAAGTGGCTGGCCGATCTCCATGCCAAGGCCTGGAGTGGTGGCCGATCCCCCTGGCGAGGCGTGGAGTGCCCACCCGATTTCCCTGCCGACGCGTGGAGGGCCTGGCCTATTGCCTGCCAGCTGATAACCCGCCAATACGTGAAGTGCCTGGCCGATCTCCCTGCCAAGGCCTGGAGTGCCCGGCCGATCCCCCTGCCGAGGTGGGAGTGCCCAGCCGATTCCCCTGCAAGCTGATACCCCTGCCGAGACGTGAAGTGGCTGGCCGATCTCCATGCCAAGGCCTGGAGTGGTGGCCGATCCCCCTGGCGAGGCGTGGAGTGCCCACCCGATTTCCCTGCCGACGCGTGGAGGGCCTGGCCTATTCCCTGCCAGCTGATAACCCGCCAATACGTGAAGTGCCTGGCCGATCTCCCTGCCAAGGCCTGGAGTGCCCGGCCGATCCCCCTGCCGAGGTGGGAGTGCCCAGCCGATTCCCCTGCAAGCTGATACCCCTGCCGAGACGTGAAGTGCCAGGCCGATCTCCATGCCAAGGCCTGGAGTGTTGGCCGATCCCCCTGGCGAGGCGTGGAGTGCCCAGCCGATTTCCCTGCCGACGCGTAGAGGGCCTGGCCTATTCCCTGGCAGCTGATAACCCGCCAATACGTGAAGTGCCTGGCCGATCTCCCTGCCAAGGCCTGGAGTGCCCGGCCGATCCCCCTGCCGAGGTGGGAGTGCCCAGCCGATTCCCCTGCAAGCTGATACCCCTGCCGAGACGTGAAGTGCCTGGCCGATCTCCATGCCAAGGCCTGGAGTGTTGGCCGAGCCCCTTGGCGAGGCGTGGAGTGCCCAGCCGATTTCCCTGCCGACGCGTGGAGGGCCTGGCCTATTCCCTGCCAGCTGATAACTCGCCAATACGTGACGTGCCTGGCCGATCTCACTTCCAAGGCCTGGAGTGCCCGGCCGATCCTCCTGCCGAGGTGGGAGTGCCTAGCCGATTCCCCTACCGATGCGTGGAGTGCCTGGCCGATCCCCAGCCAGCTGATAACCCTCCAATACGTGAAGTGCCTGGTCGATCTCCCTGCCAAGGCCTTGAGTGCCCGGCCGATCCACCAGCCGAGGCGAGGAGTGCCCAGCCGATTCCCCTGCCGACGCGTGGGGTGCCTGGCCGATCCCCTGACAGCTGATAACCCTCCAATACGCGAAGTGCCTGGCCGATCTCCCTGCCAAGGCCTTGAGTGTCCGGCCGATCCATCTGCCGAGGCGAGGAGTTCCCCGCCGATTCCCCTGCCGACACGTGGAGTCCCTGGCCGATCGCCTGCCAGCTGATAACCCGCCAATACGTGAAGTGCCTGGCCGATCTCCCTGCCAAGGCCTGGAGTGCCCGGCCGATCCCCCTGCCGAGGTGGGAGTGCCCAGCCGATTCCCCTGCAAGCTGATACCCCTGCCGAGACGTGAAGTGCCTGGCCGATCTCCATGCCAAGGTCTGGAGTGTTGGCCGATCCCCCTTGCGAGGCGTGGAGTGCCCAGCCGATTTCCCTGCCGACGCGTGGAGGGCCTGGCCTATTCCCTTCCAGCTGATAACCCGCCAATACGTGACGTGCCTGGCCGATCTCCCTGCCAAGGCCTGGAGTGCCCGGCCGATCCTCCTGCCGAGGTGGGAGTTTCTAGCCGATTCCCCTGCAAGCTGATACCACAGCCGAGACGTGAAGTGCCTGGCCGATCTCCATGCCAAGGCCTGGAGTGTTGGCCGATCCCCCTGGCGAGGCGTGGAGTGCCCAGCCGATTTCCCTGCCGACGCGTGGAGGGCCTGGCCTATTCCCTGCCAGCTGATAACCCGCCAATACGTGAAGTGCCTGGCCGATCTCCCTGCCAAGGCCTGGAGTGCCCGGCCGATCCCCCTGCCGAGGTGGGAGTGCCCAGCCGATTCCCCTGCAAGCTGATACCCCTGCCGAGACGTGAAGTGGCTGGCCGATCTCCATGCCAAGGCCTGGAGTGGTGGCCGATCCCCCTGGCGAGGCGTGGAGTGCCCAGCCGATTTCCCTGCCGACGCGTGGAGGGCCTGGCCTATTCCCTGCCAGCTGATAACCCGACAATACGTGACGTGCCTGGCCGATCTCACTTCCAAGGCCTGGAGTGCCCGGCCGATCCTCCTGCCGAGGTGGGAGTGCCTAGCCGATTTCCCTGCAAGCTTATACCCCTGCCGAGACGTGAAGTGCCTGGCCGATCTCCATGCCAAGGCCTGGAGTGGTGGCCGATCGCCTGCCAGCTGATAACCCGCCAATACGTGAAGTGCCTGGCCGATCTCCCTGCCAAGGCCTGGAGTGCCCGGCCGATCCCCCTGCCGAGGTGGGAGTGCCCAGCCGATTCCCCTGCAAGCTGATACCCCTGCCGAGACGTGAAGTGCCTGGCCGATCTCCATGCCAAGGTCTGGAGTGTTGGCCGATCCCCCTGGCGAGGCGTGGAGTGCCCAGCCGATTTCCCTGCCGACGCGTGGAGGGCCTGGCCTATTCCCTTCCAGCTGATAACCCGCCAATACGTGACGTGCCTGGCCGATCTCCCTGCCAAGGCCTGGAGTGCCCGGCCGATCCCCCTGCCGAGGTGGGAGTGCCCAGCCGATTCCCCTGCAAGCTGATACCCCTGCCGAGACGTGAAGTGGCTGGCCGATCTCCATGCCAAGGCCTATCCGATCTCCATACCAAGGCCTAGAGTGCCCGGAGTGGTGGCCGATCCCCCTGGCGAGGCGTGGAGTGCCCAGCCGATTTCCCTGCCGACGCGTGGAGGGCCTGGCCTATTCCCTGCCAGCTGATAACCCGACAATACGTGACGTGCCTGGCCGATCTCACTTCCAAGGCCTGGAGTGCCCGGCCGATCCTCCTGCCGAGGTGGGAGTGCCTAGCCGATTTCCCTGCAAGCTTATACCCCTGCCGAGACGTGAAGTGCCTGGCCGATCTCCATGCCAAGGCCTGGAGTGGTGGCCGATCCCCCTGGCGAGGCGTGGAGTGCCCAGCCGATTTCCCTGCCGACGCGTGGAGGGCCTGGCCTATTCCCTGCCAGCTGATAACCCGCCAATACGTGAAGTGCCTGGCCGATCTCCCTGCCAAGGCCTGGAGTGCCCGGCCGATCCTCCTGCCGAGGTGGGAGTGCCTAGCCGATTTCCCTGCAAGCTTATACCCCTGCCGAGACGTGAAGTGCCTGGCCGATCTCCATGCCAAGGCCTGGAGTGGTGGCCGATCCCCCTGGCGAGGCGTGGAGTGCCCAGCCGATTTCTCTGCCGACGCGTGGAGGGCCTGGCCTATTCCCTGCCAGCTGATAACCCGCCAATACGTGACGTGCCTGGCCGATCTCCCTGCCAAGGCCTTGAGTGCCCGGCCGATCCACCAGCCGAGGCGAGGAGTGCCCAGCCGATTCCCCTGCCGACGCGTGGAGTGCCTGGCCAGCTGATAACCCTCCAATACGTGAAGTGCCTGGCCGATCTCCCTGCCAAGGCCTTTAGTGTCCGGCCGATCCATCTGCTGAGGCGAGGAGTTCCCCGCCGATTCCCCTGCCGACACGTGGAGTCCCTGGCCGATCGCCTGCCAGCTGATAACCCGCCAATACGTGAAGTGCCTGGCCGATCTCCCTGCCAAGGCCTGGAGTGCCCGGCCGATCCCCCTGCCGAGGTGGGAGTGCCCAGCCGATTCCCCTGCAAGCTGATACCCCTGCCGAGACGTGAAGTGCCAGGCCGATCTCCATGCCAAGGCCTGGAGTGTTGGCCGATCCCCCTGGCGAGGCGTGGAGTGCCCAGCCGATTTCCCTGCCGACGCGTGGAGGGCCTGGCCTATTCCCTGCCAGCTGATAACTCGCCAATACGTGACGTGCCTGGCCGATCTCACTTCCAAGGCCTGGAGTGCCCGGCCGATCCTCCTGCCGAGGTGGGAGTGCCTAGCCGATTCCCCTACCGATGCGTGGAGTGCCTGGCCGATCCCCAGCCAGCTGATAACCCTCCAATACGTGAAGTGCCTGGTCGATCTCCCTGCCAAGGCCTTGAGTGCCCGGCCGATCCACCAGCCGAGGCGAGGAGTGCCCAGCCGATTCCCCTGCCGACGCGTGGAGTGCCTGGCCGATCCCCTGACAGCTGATAACCCTCCAATACGCGAAGTGCCTGGCCGATCTCCCTGCCAAGGCCTTGAGTGTCCGGCCGATCCATCTGCCGAGGCGAGGAGTTCCCCGCCGATTCCCCTGCCGACACGTGGAGTCCCTGGCCGATCGCCTGCCAGCTGATAACCCGCCAATACGTGAAGTGCCTGGCCGATCTCCCTGCCAAGGCCTGGAGTGCCCGGCCGATCCCCCTGCCGAGGTGGGAGTGCCCAGCCGATTCCCCTGCAAGCTGATACCCCTGCCGAGACGTGAAGTGCCTGGCCGATCTCCATGCCAAGGTCTGGAGTGTTGGCCGATCCCCCTGGCGAGGCGTGGAGTGCCCAGCCGAATTCCCTGCCGACGCGTGGAGGGCCTGGCCTATTCCCTTCCAGCTGATAACCCGCCAATACGTGACGTGCCTGGCCGATCTCCCTGCCAAGGCCTGGAGTGCCCGGCCGATCCTCCTGCCGAGGTGGGAGTTTCTAGCCGATTCCCCTGCAAGCTGATACCACTGCCGAGACGTGAAGTGCCTGGCCGATCTCCATGCCAAGGCCTGGAGTGTTGGCCGATCCCCTGGCGAGGCGTGGAGTGCCCAGCCGATTTCCCTGCCGACGCGTGGAGGGCCTGGCCTATTCCCTGCCAGCTGATAACCCGCCAATACGTGAAGTGCCTGGCCGATCTCCCTGCCAAGGCCTGGAGTGCCCGGCCGATCCCCCTGCCGAGGTGGGAGTGCCCAGCCGATTCCCCTGCAAGCTGATACCCCTGCCGAGACGTGAAGTGGCTGGCCGATCTCCATGCCAAGGCCTGGAGTGGTGGCCGATCCCCTGGCGAGGCGTGGAGTGCCCAGCCGATTTCCCTGCCGACGCGTGGAGGGCCTGGCCTATTCCCTGCCAGCTGATAACCCGCCAATACGTGACGTGCCTGGCCGATCTCACTTCCAAGGCCTGGAGTGCCCGGCCGATCCTCCTGCCGAGGTGGGAGTGCCTAGCCGATTTCCCTGCAAGCTTATACCCCTGCCGAGACGTGAAGTGCCTGGCCGATCTCCCTGCCAAGGCCTTGAGTGTCCGGCCGATCCATCTGCCGAGGCGAGGAGTTCCCCGCCGATTCCCCTGCCGACACGTGGAGTCCCTGGCCGATCGCCTGCCAGCTGATAACCCGCCAATACGTGAAGTGCCTGGCCGATCTCCCTGCCAAGGCCTGGAGTGCCCGGCCGATCCCCCTGCCGAGGTGGGAGTGCCCAGCCGATTCCCCTGCAAGCTGATACCCCTGCCGAGACGTGAAGTGCCTGGCCGATCTCCATGCCAAGGTCTGGAGTGTTGGCCGATCCCCCTGGCGAGGCGTGGAGTGCCCAGCCGATTTCCCTGCCAACGCGTGGAGGGCCTGGCCTATTCCCTTCCAGCTGATAACCCGCCAATACGTGACGTGCCTGGCCGATCTCCCTGCCAAGGCCTGGAGTGCCCGGCCGATCCTCCTGCCGAGGTGGGAGTTTCTAGCCGATTCCCCTGCAAGCTGATACCACTGCCGAGACGTGAAGTGCCTGGCCGATCTCCATGCCAAGGCCTGGAGTGTTGGCCGATCCCCCTGGCGAGGCGTGGAGTGCCCAGCCGATTTCCCTGCCGACGCGTGGAGGGCTTGGCCTATTCCCTGCCAGCTGATAACCCGCCAATACGTGAAGTGCCTGGCCGATCTCCCTGCCAAGGCCTGGAGTGCCCGGCCGATCCCCCTGCCGAGGTGGGAGTGCCCAGCCGATTCCCCTGCAAGCTGATACCCCTGCCGAGACGTGAAGTGGCTGGCCGATCTCCATGCCAAGGCCTGGAGTGGTGGCCGATCCCCCTGGCGAGGCGTGGAGTGCCCAGCCGATTTCCCTGCCGACGCGTGGAGGGCCTGGCCTATTCCCTGCCAGCTGATAACCCGACAATACGTGACGTGCCTGGCCGATCTCACTTCCAAGGCCTGGAGTGCCCGGCCGATCCTCCTGCCGAGGTGGGAGTGCCTAGCCGATTTCCCTGCAAGCTTATACCCCTGCCGAGACGTGAAGTGCCTGGCCGATCTCCATGCCAAGGCCTGGAGTGTTGGCCGATCCCCCTGGCGAGGCGTGGAGTGCCCAGCCGATTTCCCTGCCGACGCGTGGAGGGCTTGGCCTATTCCCTGCCAGCTGATAACCCGCCAATACGTGAAGTGCCTGGCCGATCTCCCTGCCAAGGCCTGGGTGCCCGGCCGATCCCCCTGCCGAGGTGGGAGTGCCCAGCCGATTCCCCTGCAAGCTGATACCCCTGCCGAGACGTGAAGTGGCTGGCCGATCTCCATGCCAAGGCCTGGAGTGGTGGCCGATCCCCCTGGCGAGGCGTGGAGTGCCCAGCCGATTTCCCTGCCGACGCGTGGAGGGCCTGGCCTATTCCCTGCCAGCTGATAACCCGACAATACGTGACGTGCCTGGCCGATCTCACTTCCAAGGCCTGGAGTGCCCGGCCGATCCTCCTGCCGAGGTGGGAGTGCCTAGCCGATTTCCCTGCAAGCTTATACCCCTGCCGAGACGTGAAGTGCCTGGCCGATCTCCATGCCAAGGCCTGGAGTGGTGGCCGATCGCCTGCCAGCTGATAACCCGCCAATACGTGAAGTGCCTGGCCGATCTCCCTGCCAAGGCCTGGAGTGCCCGGCCGATCCCCCTGCCGAGGTGGGAGTGCCCAGCCGATTCCCCTGCAAGCTGATACCCCTGCCGAGACGTGAAGTGCCTGGCCGATCTCCATGCCAAGGTCTGGAGTGTTGGCCGATCCCCCTGGCGAGGCGTGGAGTGCCCAGCCGATTTCCCTGCCGACGCGTGGAGGGCCTGGCCTATTCCCTGCCAGCTGATAACCCGCCAATACGTGACGTGCCTGGCCGATCTCCCTGCCAAGGCCTGGAGTGCCCGGCCGATCCTCCTGCCGAGGTGGGAGTTTCTAGCCGATTCCCCTGCAAGCTGATACCACTGCCGAGACGTGAAGTGCCTGGCCGATCTCCATGCCAAGGCCTGGAGTGTTGGCCGATCCCCTGGCGAGGCGTGGAGTGCCCAGCCGATTTCCCTGCCGACGCGTGGAGGGCCTGGCCTATTCCCTGCCAGCTGATAACCCGCCAATACGTGAAGTGCCTGGCCGATCTCCCTGCCAAGGCCTGGAGTGCCCGGCCGATCCCCCTGCCGAGGTGGGAGTGCCCAGCCGATTCCCCTGCAAGCTGATACCCCTGCCGAGACGTGAAGTGGCTGGCCGATCTCCATGCCAAGGCCTGGAGTGGTGGCCGATCCCCCTGGCGAGGCGTGGAGTGCCCAGCCGATTTCCCTGCCGACGCGTGGAGGGCCTGGCCTATTCCCTGCCAGCTGATAACCCGCCAATACGTGAAGTGCCTGGCCGATCTCCCTGCCAAGGCCTGGAGTGCCCGGCCGACCCTCCTGCCGAGGTGGGAGTGCCTAGCCGATTTCCCTGCAAGCTTATACCCCTGCCGAGACGTGAAGTGCCTGGCCGATCTCCATGCCAAGGCCTGGAGTGGTCGGCCGATCCCCTGGCGAGGCGTGGAGTGCCCAGCCGATTTCCCTGCCGACGCGTGGAGTGCCTGGCCGATCCCCTGCCAGCTGATAACCCGCCAATACGTGAAGTGCCTGGCCGATCTCCCTGCCAAGGCCTGGAGTGCCCGGCCGACCCTCCTGCCGAGGTGGGAGTGCCTAGCCGATTTCCCTGCAAGCTTATACCCCTGCCGAGACGTGAAGTGCCTGGCCGATCTCCATGCCAAGGCCTGGAGTGGTGGCCGATCCCCCTGGCGAGGCGTGGAGTGCCCAGCCGATTTCCCTGCCGACGCGTGGAGGGCCTGGCCTATTCCCTGCCAGCTGATAACCCGCCAATACGTGACGTGCCTGGCCGATCTCCCTGCCAAGGCCTTGAGTGCCCGGCCGATCCACCAGCCGAGGCGAGGAGTGCCCAGCCGATTCCCCTGCCGACGCGTGGAGTGCCTGGCCAGCTGATAACCCTCCAATACGTGAAGTGCCTGGCCGATCTCCCTGCCAAGGCCTTGAGTGTCCGGCCGATCCATCTGCTGAGGCGAGGAGTTCCCCGCCGATTCCCCTGCCGACACGTGGAGTCCCTGGCCGATCGCCTGCCAGCTGATAACCCGCCAATACGTGAAGTGCCTGGCCGATCTCCCTGCCAAGGCCTGGAGTGCCCGGCCGATCCCCCTGCCGAGGTGGGAGTGCCCAGCCGATTCCCCTGCAAGCTGATACCCCTGCCGAGACGTGAAGTGCCAGGCCGATCTCCATGCCAAGGCCTGGAGTGTTGGCCGATCCCCTGGCGAGGCGTGGAGTGCCCAGCCGATTTCCCTGCCGACGCGTGGAGGGCCTGGCCTATTCCCTGCCAGCTGATAACCCGTTAATACGTGAAGTGCCTGGCCGATCTCCCTGCCAAGGCCTGGAGTGCCCGGCCGATCCCCCTGCCGAGGTGGGAGTGCCCAGCCGATTCCCCTGCAAGCTGATACCCCTGCCGAGACGTGAAGTGCCTGGCCGATCTCCATGCCAAGGTCTGGAGTGTTGGCCGATCCCCCTGGCGAGGCGTGGAGTGCCCAGCCAAATTCCCTGCCGACGCGTGGAGGGCCTGGCCTATTCCCTTCCAGCTGATAACCCGCCAATACGTGACGTGCCTGGCCGTTCTCCCTGCCAAGGCCTGGAGTGCCCGGCCGTTCCTCCTGCCGAGGTGGGAGTTTCTAGCCGATTCCCCTGCAAGCTGATACCACTGCCGAGACGTGAAGTGCCTGGCCGATCTCCATGCCAAGACCTGGAGTGTTGGCCGATCCCCCTGGCGAGGCGTGGAGTGCCCAGCCGATTTCCCTGCCGACGCGTGGAGGGCCTGGCCTATTCCCTGCCAGCTGATAACCCGCCAATACGTGAAGTGCCTGGCCGATCTCCCTGCCAAGGCCTGGAGTGCCCGGCCGATCCCCCTGCCGAGGTGGGAGTGCCCAGCCGATTCCCCTGCAAGCTGATACCCCTGCCGAGACGTTAAGTGGCTGGCCGATCTCCATGCCAAGGCCTGGAGTGGTGGCCGATCCCCCTGGCGAGGCGTGGAGTGCCCAGCCGATTTCCCTGCCGACGCGTGGAGGGCCTGGCCTATTCCCTGCCAGCTGATAACCCGCCAATACGTGACGTGCCTGGCCGATCTCACTTCCAAGGCCTGGATTGCCCGGCCGATCCTCCTGCCGAGGTGGGAGTGCCTAGCCGATTTCCCTGCAAGCTTATACCCCTGCCGAGACGTGAAGTGCCTGGCCGATCTCCATGCCAAGGCCTGGAGTGGTGGCCGATCCCCCTGGCGAGGCGTGGAGTGCCCAGCCGATTTCCCTGCCGACGCGTGGAGGGCCTGGCCTATTCCCTGCCAGCTGATAACCCGCCAATACGTGAAGTGCCTGGCCGATCTCCCTGCCAAGGCCTGGAGTGCCCGGCCGATCCCCCTGCCGAGGTGGGAGTGCCCAGCCGATTCCCCTGCAAGCTGATACCCCTGCCGAGACGTTAAGTGGCTGGCCGATCTCCATGCCAAGGCCTGGAGTGGTGGCCGATCCCCTTGGCGAGGCGTGGAGTGCCCAGCCGATTTCCCTGCCGACGCGTGGAGGGCCTGGCCTATTCCCTGCCAGCTGATAACCCGCCAATACGTGACGTGCCTGGCCGATCTCACTTCCAAGGCCTGGAGTGCCCGGCCGATCATCCTGCCGAGGTGGGAGTGCCTAGCCGATTTCCCTGCAAGCTTATACCCCTGCCGAGACGTGAAGTGCCTGGCCGATCTCCATGCCAAGGCCTGGAGTGGTGGCCGATCCCCCTGGCGAGGCGTGGAGTGCCCAGCCGATTTCCCTGCCGACGCGTGGAGGGCCTGGCCTATTCCCTGCCAGCTGATAACCCGCCAATACGTGAAGTGCCTGGCCGATCTCCCTGCCAAGGCCTGGAGTGCCCGGCCGATCCCCCTGCCGAGGTGGGAGTGCCCAGCCGATTCCCCTGCAAGCTGATACCCCTGCCGAGACGTGAAGTGCCAGGCCGATCTCCATGCCAAGGCCTGGAGTGTTGGCCGATCCCCCTGGCGAGGCGTGGAGTGCCCAGCCAATTTCCCTGCCGACGCGTGGAGGGCCTGGCCTATTCCCTTCCAGCTGATAACCCGCCAATACGTGACGTGCCTGGCCGATCTCACTTCCAAGGCCTGGAGTGCCCGGCCGATCCCCCTGCCGAGGTGGGAGTGCCCAGCCGATTCCCCTGCAAGCTGATACCCCTGCCGAGACGTGAAGTGCCTGGCCGATCTCCATGCCAAGGCCTGGAGTGTTGGCCGAGCCCCTTGGCGAGGCGTGGAGTGCCCAGCCGATTTCCCTGCCGACGCGTGGAGGGCCTGGCCTATTCCCTGCCAGCTGATAACTCGCCAATACGTGACGTGCCTAGCCGATCTCACTTCCAAGGCCTGCAGTGCCCGGCCGATCCTCCTGCCGAGGTGGGAGTGCCTAGCCGATTCCCCTACCGATGCGTGGAGTGCCTGGCCGATCCTCAGCCAGCTGATAACCCTCCAATACGTAAAGTGCCTGATCGATCTCCCTGCCAAGGCCTTGAGTGCCCGGCCGATCCACCAGCCGAGGCGAGGAGTGCCCAGCCGATTCCCCTGCCGACGCGTGGAGTGCCTGGCCGATCCCCTGACAGCTGATAACCCTCCAATACGTGAAGTGCCTGGCCGATCTCCCTGCCAAGGCCTTGAGTGTCCGGCCGATCCATCTGCCGAGGCGAGGAGTTCCCCGCCGATTCCCCTGCCGACACGTGGAGTCCCTGGCCGATCGCCTGCCAGCTGATAACCCGCCAATACGTGAAGTGCCTGGCCGATCTCCCTGCCAAGGCCTGGAGTGCCCGGCCGATCCCCCTGCCGAGGTGGGAGTGCCCAGCCGATTCCCCTGCAAGCTGATACCCCTGCCGAGACGTGAAGTGCCTGGCCGATCTCCATGCCAAGGCCTGGAGTATTGGCCGATCCCCCTGGCGAGGCGTGGAGTGCCCAGCCGATTTCCCTGCCGACGCGTGGAGGGCCTGGCCTATTCCCTTCCAGCTGATAACCCGCCAATACGTGACGTGCCTGGCCGATCTTACTTCCAAGGCCTGGAGTGCCCGGCCGATCCTCCTGCCGAGGTGGGAGTGCCTAGCCGATTCCCCTGCAAGCTGATACCACTGCCGAGACGTGAAGTGCCTGGCCGATCTCCATGCCAAGGCCTGGAGTGTTGGCCGATCCCCCTGGCGAGGCGTGGAGTGCCCAGCCGATTTCCCTGCCGACGCGTGGAGGGCCTGGCCTATTCCCTGCCAGCTGATAACCCGCCAATACGTGAAGTGCCTGGCCGATCTCCCTGGCAAGGCCTGGAGTGCCCGGCCGATCCCCCTGCCGAGGTGGGAGTGCCCAGCCGATTCCCCTGCAAGCTGATACCCCTGCCGAGACGTGAAGTGCCTGGCCGATCTCCATGCCAAGGCCTGGAGTGGTGGCCGATCCCCCTGGCGAGGCGTGGAGTGCCCAGCCGATTTCCCTGCCGACGCGTGGAGGGCCTGGCCTATTCCCTGCCAGCTGATAACCCCGCCAATACGTGACGTGCCTGGCCGATCTCACTTCCAAGGCCTGGAGTGCCCGGCCGATCCTCCTGCCGAGGTGGGAGTGCCTAGCCGATTTCCCTGCAAGCTGATACCCCTGCCGAGACGTGAAGTGCCTGGCCGATCTCCATGCCAAGGCCTGGAGTGTTGGCCGATCCCCTGGCGAGGCGTGGAGTGCCCAGCCGATTTCCCTGCCGACGCGTGGAGGGCCTGGCCTATTCCCTGCCAGCTGATAACCCGCCAATACGTGACGTGCCTGGCCGATCTCCCTGGCAAGGCCTGGAGTGCCCGGCCGATCCCCCTGCCGAGGTGGGAGTGCCCAGCCGATTCCCCTGCAAGCTGATACCCCTGCCGAGACGTGAAGTGCCTGGCCGATCTCCATGCCAAGGCCTGGAGTGGTGGCCGATCCCCCTGGCGAGGCGTGGAGTGCCCAGCCGATTTCCCTGCCGACGCGTGGAGGGCCTGGCCTATTCCCTGCCAGCTGATAACCCGCCAATACGTGACGTGCCTGGCCGATCTCACTTCCAAGGCCTGGAGTGCCCGGCCGATCCTCCTGCCGAGGTGGGAGTGCCTAGCCGATTTCCCTGCAAGCTGATACCCCTGCCGAGACGTGAAGTGCCTGGCCGATCTCCATGCCAAGGCCTGGAGTGTTGGCCGATCCCCCTGGCGAGGCGTGGAGTGCCCAGCCGATTTCCCTGCCGACGCGTGGAGGGCCTGGCCTATTCCCTGCCAGCTGATAACCCGCCAATACGTGACGTGCCTGGCCGATCTCACTTCCAAGGCCTGGAGTGCCCGGCTGATCCTCCTGCCGAGGTGGGAGTGCCTAGCCGATTTCCCTGCAAGCTTATACCCCTGCCAAGACGTGAAGTGCCTGGCCGATCTCCATGCCAAGGCCTGGAGTGGTGGCCGATCCCCCTGGCGAGGCGTGGAGTGCCCAGCCGATTTCCCTGCCGACGCGTGGAGGGCCTGGCCTATTCCCTGCCAGCTGATAACCCGCCAATACGTGACGTGCCTGGCCGATCTCCCTGCCAAGGCCTGGAATGCCCGGCCGATCCCCCTGCCGAGGTGGGAGTGCCTAGCCGATTTCCCTGCAAGCTGATACCCCTGCCGAGACGTGAAGTGCCTGGCCGATCTCCATGCCAAGGCCTGGAGTGTTGGCCGATCCCCCTGGCGAGGCGTGGAGTGCCCCGCCGATTTCCCTGCCGACGCGTGGAGTGCCTGGCCGATCCCCAGGCAGCTGATAACCCTCCAATACGTGAAGTGCCTGGCCGATCTCCCTGCCAAGGCCTTGAGTGCCCGGCCGATCCACCAGCCGAGGCGAGGAGTGCCCAGCCGATTCCCCTGCCGACGCGTGGAGTGCCTGGCCAGCTGATAACCCTCCAATACGTGAAGTGCCTGGCCGATCTCCCTGCCAAGGCCTTGAGTGTCCGGCCGATCCATCTGCTGAGGCGAGGAGTTCCCCGCCGATTCCCCTGCCGACACGTGGAGTCCCTGGCCGATCGCCTGCCAGCTGATAACCCGCCAATACGTGAAGTGCCTGGCCGATCTCCCTGCCAAGGCCTGGAGTGCCCGGCCGATCCCCCTGCCGAGGTGGGAGTGCCCAGCCGATTCCCCTGCAAGCTGATACCCCTGCCGAGACGTGAAGTGCCAGGCCGATCTCCATGCTTAGGCCTGGAGTGTTGGCCGATCCCCCTGGCGAGGCGTGGAGTGCCCAGCCGATTTTCCTGCCGACGCGTGGAGGGCCTGGCCTATTCCCTTCCAGCTGATAACCCGCCAATACGTGACGTGCCTGGCCGATCTCACTTCCAAGGCCTGGAGTGCCCGGCCGATCCTCCTGCCGAGGTGGGAGTGCCTAGCCGATTCCCCTGCAAGCTGATACCACTGCCGAGACGTGAAGTGCCTGGCCGATCTCCATGCCAAGGCCTGGAGTGTTGGCCGATCCCCCTGGCGAGGCGTGGAGTGCCCAGCCGATTTCCCTGCCGACGCGTGGAGGGCCTGGCCTATTCCCTTCCAGCTGATAACCCGCCAATACGTGACGTGCCTGGCCGATCTCACTTCCAAGGCCTGGAGTGCCCGGCCGATCCTCCTGCCGAGGTGGGAGTGCCTAGCCGATTCCCCTGCAAGCTGATACCACTGCCGAGACGTGAAGTGCCTGGCCGATCTCCATGCCAAGGCCTGGAGTATTGGCCGATCCCCCTGGCGAGGCGTGGAGTGCCCAGCCGATTTCCCTGCCGACGCGTGGAGGGCCTGGCCAATTCCCTGCTAGCTGATAACCCGCCAATACGTGACGTGCCAGGCCGATCTCCCTGCCAAGGCCTGGAGTGCCCGGCCGATCCCCCTGCCGAGGTGGGAGTGCCTAGCCGATTCCCCTACCGACGCGTGGAGTGCCTGGCCGATCCCCAGCCAGCTGATAACCCTCCAATACGTGAAGTGCCTGGTCGATCTCCCTGCCAAGGCCTTGAGTGTCCGGCCGATCCATCTGCCGAGGCGAGGAGTTCCCCGCCGATTCCCCTGCCGACACGTGGAGTCCCTGGCCGATCGCCTGCCAGCTGATAACCCACCAATACGTGAAGTGCCTGGCCGATCTCCCTGCCAAGGCCTGGAGTGCCCGGCCGATCCCCCTGCCGAGGTGGGAGTGCCCAGCCGATTCCCCTGCAAGCTGATACCCCTGTCGAGACGTGAAGTGCCTGGCCGATCTCCCTGCCAAGGCCTTGAGTGTCCGGCCGATCCATCTGCCGAGGCGAGGAGTTCCCCGCCGATTCCCCTGCCGACACGTGGAGTCCCTGGCCGATCGCCTGCCAGCTGATAACCCACCAATACGTGAAGTGCCTGGCCGATCTCCCTGCCAAGGCCTGGAGTGCCCGGCCGATCCCCCTGCCGAGGTGGGAGTGCCCAGCCGATTCCTTTGCAAGCTGATACCCCTGCCGAGACGTGAAGTGCCTGGCCGATCACCATGCCAAGGCCTGGAGTGTTGGCCGATCCCCCTGGCGAGGCGTGGAGTGCCCAGCCGATTTCCCTGCCGACGCGTGGAGGGCCTGGCCTATTCCCTGCCAGCTGATAACCCGCCAATACGTGAAGTGCCTGGCCGATCTCCCTGCCAAGGCCTGGAGTGTTGGCCGATCCCCCTGGCGAGGCGTGGAGTGCCCAGCCGATTTCCCTGCCGACGCGTGGAGTGCCTGGCCGATCCCCAGCCAGCTGATAATCCTCCAATACGTGAAGTGCCTGGTCGATCTCCCTGCCAAGGCCTTGAGTGCCCGGCCGATCCACCAGCCTAGGCGAGAAGTGCTCAGCCGATTCCCCTGCCGACGCGTGGAGTGCCTGGCCGATCCCCTGACAGCTGATAACCCTCCAATACGTGAAGTGCCTGGCCGATCTCCCTGCCAAGGCCTGGAGTGTTGGCCGATCCCCCTGGCGAGGCGTGGAGTGCCCAGCCGATTTCCCTGCCGACGCGTGAAGGGCCTGGCCTATTCCCTGCCAGCTGATAACCCGCCAATACGTGAAGTGCCTGGCCGATCTCCCTGCCAAGGCCTGGAGTGCCCGGCCGATCCCCCTGCCGAGGTGGGAGTGCCCAGCCGATTCCCCTGCAAGCTGATACCCCTGCCGAGACGTGAAGTGACTGGCCGATCTCCATGCCAAGGCCTGGAGTGGTGGCCGATCCCCCAGGCGAGGCGTGGAGTGCCCAGCCGATTTCCCTGCCGACGCGTGGAGGGCCTGGCCTATTCCCTGCCAGCTGATAACCCGCCAATACGTGACGTGCCTGGCCGATCTCCCTGCCAAGCCCTGGAGTGCCCGGCCGATCCCCCTGCCGAGGTGAGAGTGCCTGGCCGATCCCCAGCCAGCTGATAACCCTCCAATACGTGAAGTGCCTGGTCGATCTCCCTGCCAAGGCCTTGAGTGTCCGGCCGATCCATCTGCGGAGGCGAGGAGTTCCCCGCCGATTCCCCTGCCGACACGTGGAGTCCCTGGCCGATCGCCTGCCAGCTGATAACCCACCAATACGTGAAGTGCCTGGCCGATCCCCAGCCAGCTGATAACCCTCCAATACGTGAAGTGCCTGGTCGATCTCCCTGCCAAGGCCTTGAGTGCCCGGCCGATCCACCAGCCGAGGCGAGAAGTGCTCAGCCGATTCCCCTGCCGACGCGTGGAGTGCCTGGCCGATCCCCTGACAGCTGATAACCCTCCAATACGTGAAGTGCCTGGCCGATCTCCCTGCCAAGGCCTTGAGTGTCCGGCCGATCCATCTGCCAAGGCGAGGAGTTCCCCGCCGATTCCCCTGCCGACACGTGGAGTCCCTGGCCGATCGCCTGCCAGCTGATAACCCGCCAATACGTGAAGTGCCTGGCCGATCTCCCTGCCAAGGCCTGGAGTGCCCGGCCGATCCCCCTGCCGAGGTGGGAGTGCCCAGCCGATTCCCCTGCAAGCTGATACCCTGCCGAGACGTGAAGTGCCTGGCCGATCTCCATGCCAAGGCCTAGAGTGGTCGGCCGATCCCCCTGGTGAGGCGTGGAGTGCCCAGCCGATTTCCCTGCCGACGCGTGGAGGGCCTGGCCTATTCCCTGCCAGCTGATAACCCGCCAATACGTGACGTGCCTGGCCGATCTCCCTGCCAAGGCCTGGAATGCCCGGCCGATCCTCCTGCCGAGGTGGGAGTCCCTAGCCGATTTCCCTGCAAGCTGATACCCCTGCCGAGACGTGAAGTGCCTGGCCGATCTCCATGCCAAGGCCTGGAGTGTTGGCCGATCCCCCTGGCGAGGCGTGGAGTGCCCAGCCGATTTCCCTGCCGACGCGTGGAGTGCCTGGCCGATCCCCAGCCAGCTGATAACCCTCCAATACGTGAAGTGCCTGGTCGATCTCCCTGCCAAGGCCTTGAGTGCCCGGCCGATCCACCAGCCGAGGCGAGAAGTGCTCAGCCGATTCCCCTGCCGACGCGTGGAGTGCCTGGCCGATCCCCTGACAGCTGATAACCCTCCAATACGTGAAGTGCCTGGCCGATCTCCCTGCCAAGGCCTTGAGTGTCCGGCCGATCCATCTGCCAAAGCGAGGAGTTCCCCGCCGATTCCCCTGCCGACACGTGGAGTCCCTGGCCAATCGCCTGCCAGCTGATAACCCGCCAATACGTGAAGTGCCTGGCCGATCTCCCTGCCAAGGCCTGGAGTGCCCGGCCGATCCCCCTGCCGAGGTGGGAGTGCCCAGCCGATTCCCCTGCAAGCTGATACCCCTGCCGAGACGTGAAGTGCCTGGCCGATCTCCATGCCAAGGCCTGGAGTGTTGGCCGATCCCCCTGGCGAAGCGTGGAGTGCCCAGCCGATTCCCCTGCCGACGCGTGGAGTGCCTGGCCGATCCCCTGACAGCTGATAACCCTCCAATACGTGAAGTGCCTGGCCGATCTCCCTGCCAAGGCCTTGAGTGTCCGGCCGATCCATCTGCCGAGGCGAGGAGTTCCCCGCCGATTCCCCTGCCGACACGTGGAGTCCCTGGCCGATCGCCTGCCAGCTGATAACCCGCCAATACGTGAAGTGCCTGGCCGATCTCCCTGCCAAGGCCTGGAGTGCCCGGCCGATCCCCCTGCCGAGGTGGGAGTGCCCAGCCGATTCCCCTGCAAGCTGATACCCCTGCCGAGACGTGAAGTGCCTGGCCGATCTCCATGCCAAGCCCTGGAGTGGTGGCCGATCCCCCTGGCGAGGCGTGGAGTGCCCAGCCGATTTCCCTGCCGACGCGTGGAGTGCCTGGCCGATCCCCAGCCAGCTGATAACCCTCCAATACGTGAAGTGCCTGGTCGATCTCCCTGCCAAGGCCTTGAGTGCCCGGCCGATCCACCAGCCGAGGCGAGAAGTGCTCAGCCGATTCCCCTGCCGACGCGTGGAGTGCCTGGCCGATCCCCTGACAGCTGATAACCCTCCAATACGTGAAGTGCCTGGCCGATCTCCCTGCCAAGGCCTTGAGTGTCCGGCCGATCCATCTGCCAAGGCGAGGAGTTCCCCGCCGATTCCCCTGCCGACACGTGGAGTCCCTGGCCGATCGCCTGCCAGCTGATAACCCGCCAATACGTGAAGTGCCTGGCCGATCTCCCTGCCAAGGCCTGGAGTGCCCGGCCGATCCCCCTGCCGAGGTGGGAGTGCCCAGCCGATTCCCCTGCAAGCTGATACCCCTGCCGAGACGTGAAGTGCCTGGCCGATCTCCATGCCAAGGCCTGGAGTGGTGGCCGATCCCCCTGGCGAGGCGTGGAGTGCCCAGCCGATTTCCCTGCCGACGCGTGGAGGGCCTGGCCTATTCCCTGCCAGCTGATAACCCGCCAATACGTGACGTGCCTGGCCGATCTCCCTGCCAAGGCCGATCCCCCTGGCGAGGCGTGGAGTGCCCAGCCGATTTCCCTGCCGACGCGTGGAGTGCCTGGCCGATCCTTAGCCAGCTAATAACCCTCCAATACGTGAAGTGCCTGGTCGATCTCCCTGCCAAGGCCTGGAGTGCCCGGCCGATCCACCAGCCGAGGCGAGGAGTGCTCAGCCGATTCCCCTGCCGACGCGTGGAGTGTCTGGCCGATCCCCTGACAGCTGATAACCCTCCAATACGTGAAGTGCCTGGCCGATCTCCCTGCCAAGGCCTTGAGTGTCCGGCCGATCCATCTGCCGAGGCGAGGAGTTCCCCGCCGATTCCCCTGCCGACACGTGGAGTCCCTGGCCGATCGCCTGCCATCTGATAACCCGCCAATACGTGAAGTGCCTGGCCGATCTCCCTGCCAAGGCCTGGAGTGTCCGGCCGATCCCCCTGCCGAGGTGGGAGTGCCCAGCCGATTCCCCTGCAAGCTGATACCCCTGCCGAGACGTGAAGTGCCTGGCCGATCTCCATGCCAAGGCCTGGAGTGGTGGCCGATCCCCTGGCGAGGCGTGGAGTGCCCATCCGATTTCCCTGCCGACGCGTGGAGGGCCTGGCCTATTCCCTGCCAGCTGATAACCCGCCAATACGTGACGTGCCTGGCCGATCTCACTTCCAAGGCCTGGAGTGCACGGCCGATCCTCCTGCCGAGGTGGGAGTGCCTAGCCGATTTCCCTGCAAGCTGATACCCCTGCCGAGACGTGAAGTGCCTGGCCGATCTCCATGCCAAGGCCTGGAGTGTTGGCCGATCCCCCTGGCGAGGCGTGGAGTGCCCAGCCGATTTCCCTGCCGACAGCTATCCCCTGACAGCTGATAACCCTCCAATACGTGAAGTGCCTGGCCGATCTCCCTGCCAAGGCCTTGAGTGTCCGGCCGATCCATCTGCCGAGGCGAGGAGTTCCCCGCCGATTCCCCTGCCGACACGTGGAGTCCCTGGCCGATCGCCTGCCAGCTGATAACCCGCCAATACGTGAAGTGCCTGGCCGATCTCCCTGCCAAGGCCTGGAGTGCCCGGCCGATCCCCCTGCCGAGGTGGGAGTGCCCAGCCGATTCCCCTGCAAGCTGATACCCCTGCCGAGACGTGAAGTGCCTGGCCGATCTCCATGCCAAGGCCTGGAGTGTTGGGCGATCCCCCTGGCGAGGCGTGGAGTGCCCAGCCGATTTCCCTGCCGACGCGTGGAGTGCCTGGCCGATCCCCAGCCAGCTGATAACCCTCCAATACGTGAAGTGCCTGGTCGATCTCCCTGCCAAGGCCTTGAGTGCCCGGCCGATCCACCAGCCGAGGCGAGAAGTGCTCAGCCGATTCCCCTGCCGACGCGTGGAGTGCCTGGCCGATCCCCTGACAGCTGATAACCCTCCAATACGTGAAGTGCCTGGCCGATCTCCATGCCAAGGCCTGGAGTGTTGGCCATCCCCCTGGCGAGGCGTGGAGTGCCCAGCCGATTTCCCTGCCGACGCGTGGAGTGCCTGGCCGATCCCCAGCCAGCTGATAACCCTCCAATACGTGAAGTGCCTGGTCGATCTCCCTGCCAAGGCCTTGAGTGCCCGGCCGATCCACCAGCCGAGGCGAGAAGTGCTCAGCCGATTCCCCTGCCGACGCGTGGAGTGCCTGGCCGATCCCCTGACAGCTGATAACCCTCCAATACGTGAAGTGCCTGGCCGATCTCCCTGCCAAGGCCTTGAGTGTCCGGCCGATCCATCTGCCAAGGCGAGGAGTTCCCCGCCGATTCCCCTGCCGACACGTGGAGTCCCTGGCCGATCGCCTGCCAGCTGATAACCCGCCAATACGTGAAGTGCCTGGCCGATCTCCCTGCCAAGGCCTGGAGTGCCCGGCCGATCCCCCTGCCGAGGTGGGAGTGCCCAGCCGATTCCCCTGCAAGCTGATACCCCTGCCGAGACGTGAAGTGCCTGGCCGATCTCCATGCCAAGGCCTGGAGTGGTGGCCGATCCCCCTGGCGAGGCGTGGAGGGCCCAGCCGATTTCCCTGCCGACGCGTGGATGGCCTGGCCTATTCCCTGCCAGCTGATAACCCGCCAATACGTGACGTGCCTGGCCGATCTCCCTGCCAAGGCCGATCCCCCTGGCGAGGCGTGGAGTGCCCAGCCGATTTCCCTGCCGACGCGTGGAGTGCCTGGCCGATCCTTAGCCAGCTGATAACCCTCCAATACGTGAAGTGCCTGGTCGATCTCCCTGCCAAGGCCTGGAGTGCCCGGCCGATCCACCAGCCGAGGCGAGGAGTGCTCAGCCGATTCCCCTGCCGACGCGTGGAGTGTCTGGCCGATCCCCTGACAGCTGATAACCCTCCAATACGTGAAGTGCCTGGCCGATCTCCCTGCCAAGGCCTTGAGTGTCCGGCCGATCCATCTGCCGAGGCGAGGAGTTCCCCGCCGATTCCCCTGCCGACACGTGGAGTCCCTGGCCGATCGCCTGCCATCTGATAACCCGCCAATACGTGAAGTGCCTGGCCGATCTCCCTGCCAAGGCCTGGAGTGTCCGGCCGATCCCCCTGCCGAGGTGGGAGTGCCCAGCCGATTCCCCTGCAAGCTGATACCCCTGCCGAGACGTGAAGTGCCTGGCCGATCTCCATGCCAAGGCCTGGAGTGGTGGCCGATCCCCCTGGCGAGGCGTGGAGTGCCCATCCGATTTCCCTGCCGACGCGTGGAGGGCCTGGCCTATTCCCTGCCAGCTGATAACCCGCCAATACGTGACGTGCCTGGCCGATCTCACTTCCAAGGCCTGGAGTGCACGGCCGATCCTCCTGCCGAGGTGGGAGTGCCTAGCCGATTTCCCTGCAAGCTGATACCCCTGCCGAGACGTGAAGTGCCTGGCCGATCTCCATGCCAAGGCCTGGAGTGTTGGCCGATCCCCTGGCGAGGCGTGGAGTGCCCAGCCGATTTCCCTGCCGACGCGTGGAGTGCCTGGCCGATCCCCAGCCAGCTGATAACCCTCCAATACGTGAAGTGCCTGGTCGATCTCCCTGCCAAGGCCTTGAGTGCCCGGCCGATCCACCAGCCGAGGCGAGAAGTGCTCAGCCGATTCCCCTGCCGACGCGTGGAGTGCCTGGCCGATCCCCTGACAGCTGATAACCCTCCAATACGTGAAGTGCCTGGCCGATCTCCCTGCCAAGGCCTTGAGTGTCCGGCCGATCCATCTGCCAAGGCGAGGAGTTCCCCGCCGATTCCCCTGCCGACACGTGGAGTCCCTGGCCGATCGCCTGCCAGCTGATAACCCGCCAATACGTGAAGTGCCTGGCCGATCTCCCTGCCAAGGCCTGGAGTGCCCGGCCGATCCCCCTGCCGAGGTGGGAGTGCCTAGCCGATTCCCCTGCAAGCTGATACCCCTGCCGAGACGTGAAGTGCCTGGCCGATCTCCATGCCAAGGCCTGGAGTGGTGGCCGATCCCCCTGGCGAGGCGTGGAGTGCCCAGCCGATTTCCCTGCCGACGCGTGGAGTGCCTGGCCGATTCCCTGCCAGCTGATAACCCGCCAATACGTGACGTGCCTGGCCGATCTCCCTGCCAAGGCCGATCCCCCTGGCGAGGCGTGGAGTGCCCAGCCGATTTCCCTGCCGACGCGTGGAGTGCCTGGCCGATCCTTAGCCAGCTGATAACCCTCCAATACGTGAAGTGCCTGGCCGATCTCCCTGCCAAGGCCTGGAGTGCCCGGCCGATCCACCAGCCGAGGCGAGGAGTGCTCAGCCGATTCCCCTGCCGACGCGTGGAGTGTCTGGCCGATCCCCTGCCAGCTGATAACCCGCCAATACGTGAAGTGCCTGGCCGATCTCCCTGCCAAGGCCTGGAGTGCCCGGCCGATCCATCTGCCGAGGCGAGGAGTTCCCCCGCCGATTCCCCTGCCGACACGTGGAGTCCCTGGCCGATCGCCTGCCATCTGATAACCCGCCAATACGTGAAGTGCCTGGCCGATCTCCCTGCCAAGGCCTGGAGTGCCCGGCCGATCCCCCTGCCGAGGTGGGAGTGCCCAGCCGATTCCCCTGCAAGCTGATACCCCTGCCGAGACGTGAAGTGCCTGGCCGATCTCCATGCCAAGGCCTGGAGTGGTGGCCGATCCCCCTGGCGAGGCGTGGAGTGCCCAGCCGATTTCCCTGCCGACGCGTGGAGGGCCTGGCCTATTCCCTGCCAGCTGATAACCCGCCAATACGTGACGTGCCTGGCCGATCTCACTTCCAAGGCCTGGAGTGCACGGCCGATCCTCCTGCCGAGGTGGGAGTGCCTAGCCGATTTCCCTGCAAGCTGATACCCCTGCCGAGACGTGAAGTGCCTGGCCGATCTCCATGCCAAGGCCTGGAGTGTTGGCCGATCCCCCTGGCGAGGCGTGGAGTGCCCAGCCGATTTCCCTGCCGACGCGTGGAGGGCCTGGCCTATTCCCTGCCAGCTGATAACCCGCCAATACGTGACGTGCCTGGCCGATCTCACTTCCAAGGCCTGGAGTGCCCGGCCGATCCTCCTGCCGAGGTGGGAGTGCCTAGCCGATTTCCCTGCAAGCTTATACCCCTGCCGAGACGTGAAGTGCCTGGCCGATCTCCATGCCAAGGCCTGGAGTGTTGGCCGATCCCCTGGCGAGGCGTGGAGTGCCCAGCCGATTTCCCTGCCGACGCGTGGAGGGCCTGGCCTATTCCCTGCCAGCTGATAACCCGCCAATACGTGACGTGCCTGGCCGATCTCCCTGCCAAGGCCTGGAATGCCCGGCCGATCCCCCTGCCGAGGTGGGAGTGCCTAGCCGATTTCCCTGCAAGCTGATACCCCTGCCGAGACGTGAAGTGCCTGGCCGATCTCCATGCCAAGGCCTGGAGTGTTGGCCGATCCCCCTGGCGAGGCGTGGAGTGCCCAGCCGATTTCCCTGCCGACGCGTAGAGTGCCTGGCCGATCCCCAGCCAGCTGATAACCCTCCAATACGTGAAGTTTCTGGTCGATCTCCCTGCCAAGGCCTTGAGTGCCCGGCCGATCCACCAGCCGAGGCGAGAAGTGCTCAGCCGATTTCCCTGCAAGCTGATACCCCTGCCGAGACGTGAAGTGCCTGGCCGATCTCCATGCCAAGGCCTGGAGTGTTGGCCGATCCCCCTGGCGAGGCGTGGAGTGCCCAGCCGATTTCCCTGCCGACGCGTAGAGTGCCTGGCCGATCCCCAGCCAGCTGATAACCCTCCAATACGTGAAGTGCCTGGTCGATCTCCCTGCCAAGGCCTTGAGTGCCCGGCCGATCCACCAGCCGAGGCGAGAAGTGCTCAGCCGATTCCCCTGCCGACGCGTGGAGTGCCTGGCCGATCCCCTGACAACTGATAACCCTCCAATACGTGAAGTGCCTGGCCGATCTCCCTGCCAAGGCCTTGAGTGTCCGGCCGATCCATCTGCCGAGGCGAGGAGTTCCCCGCCGATGCCCCTGCCGACACGTGGAGTCCCTGGCCGATCGCCTGCCAGCTGATAACCCGCCAATACGTGAAGTGCCTGGCCGATCTCCCTGCCAAGGCCTGGAGTGCCCGGCCGATCCCCCTGCCGAGGTGGGAGTGCCCAGCCGATTCCCCTGCAAGCTGATACCCCTGCCGAGACGTGAAGTGCCTGGCCGATCTCCATGCCAAGGCCTGGAGTGCCCGGCCGATCCCCCTGGCGAGGCGTGGAGTGCCCAGCCGATTTCCCTGCCGACGCGTAGAGTGCCTGGCCGATCCCCAGCCAGCTGATAACCCTCCAATACGTGAAGTGCCTGGTCGATCTCCCTGCCAAGGCCTTGAGTGCCCGGCCGATCCACCAGCCGAGGCGAGAAGTGCTCAGCCGATTCCCCTGCCGACGCGTGGAGTGCCTGGCCGATTCCCCTGCCGACGCGTGGAGTGCCTGGCCGATCCCCTGACAGCTGATAACCCTCCAATACGTGAAGTGCCTGGCCGATCTCCCTGCCAAGGCCTTGAGTGTCCGGCCGATCCATCTGCCGAGGCGAGGAGTTCCCCGCCGATGCCACTGCCGACACGTGGAGTCCCTGGCCGATCGCCTGCCAGCTGATAACCCGCCAATACGTGAAGTGCCTGGCCGATCTCCCTGCCAAGGCCTGGAGTGCCCGGCCGATCCCCCTGCCGAGGTGGGAGTGCCCAGCCGATTCCCCTGCAAGCTGATACCCCTGCCGAGACGTGAAGTGCCTGGCCGATCTCCATGCCAAGGCCTGGAGTGCCCGGCCGATCCCCTGCCGAGGTGGGAGTGCCCAGCCGATTCCCCTGCAAGCTGATACCCCTGCCGAGACGTGAAGTGCCTGGCCGATCTCCATGCCAAGGCCTGGAGTGCTTGGCCGATCCCCCTGGCGAGGCGTGGAGTGCCCAGCCGATTTCCCTGCCGACGCGTGGAGTGCCTGGCCGATCCCCAGCCAGCTGATAACCCTCCAATACGTGAAGTGCCTGGTCGATCTCCCTGCCAAGGCCTTGAGTGCCCGGCCGATCCACCAGCCGAGGCGAGAAGTGCTCAGCCGATTCCCCTGCCGGCGCGTGGAGTGCCTGGCCGATCCCCTGACAGCTGATAACCCTCCAATACGTGAAGTGCCTGGCCGATCTCCCTGCCAAGGCCTTGAGTGTCCGGCCGATCCATCTGCCGAGGCGAGGAGTTCCCCGCCGATTCCCCTGCCGACACGTGGAGTCCCTTGCCGATCGCCTGCCAGCTGATAACCCGCCAATACGTGAAGTGCCCGGCCGATCCCCCTGCCGAGGTGGGAGTGCCCAGCCGATTCCCCTGCAAGCTGATACCCCTGCCGAGACGTGAAGTGCCTGGCCGATCTCCATGCCAGGGCCTGGAGTGTTGGCCGATCCCCCTGGCGAGGCGTGGAGTGCCCAGCCGATTTCCCTGCCGACGCGTGGAGGGCCTGGCCTATTCCCTTCCAGCTGATAACCCGCCAATACGTGACGTGCCTGGCCGATCTCACTTCCAAGGCCTGGAGTGCCCGGCCGATCCTCCTGCCGAGGTGGGAGTGCCTAGCCGATTCCCCTGTAAGCTGATACCACTGCCGAGACGTGAAGTGCCTGGCCGATCTCCATGCCAAGGCCTGGAGTGTTGGCCGATCCCCCTGGCGAGGCGTGGATTGCCCAGCCGATTTCCCTGCCGACGCGTGGAGGGCCTGGCCTATTCCCTGCTAGTTGATAACCCGCCAATACGTGACGTGCCTGGCCGATCTCCCTGCCAAGCCCTGGAGTGCCCGGCCGATCCCCCTGCCGAGGTGAGAGTGCCTAGCCGATTCCCCTACCGACGCGTGGAGTGCCTGGCCGATCCCCAGCCAGCTGATAACCCTCCAATACGTGAAGTGCCTGGTCGATCTCCCTGCCAAGGCCTTGAGTGTCCGGCCGATCCATCTGCCGAGGCGAGGAGTTCACCGCCGATTCCCCTGCCGACACGTGGAGTCCCTGGCCGATCGCCTGCCAGCTGATAACCCACCAATACGTGAAGTGCCTGGCCGATCTCCCTGCCAAGGCCTGGAGTGCCCGGCCGATCCCCCTGCCGAGGTGGGAGTGCCCAGCCGATTCCCCTGCAAGCTGATACCCCTGCCGAGACGTGAAGTGCCTGGCCGATCTCCATGCCAAGGCCTGGAGTGGTGGCCGATCCCCCAGGCGAGGCGTGGAGTGCCCAGCCGATTTCCCTGCCGACGCGTGGAGGGCCTGGCCTATTCCCTGCCAGCTGATAACCCGCCAATACGTGACGTGCCTGGCCGATCTCACTTCCAAGGCCTGGGTGCCCGGCCGATCCTCCTGCCGAGGTGGGAGTGCCTAGCCGATTTCCCTGCAAGCTGATACCCCTGCCGAGACGTGAAGTGCCTGGCCGATCTCCATGCCAAGGCCTGGAGTGTTGGCCGATCCCCCTGGCGAGGCGTGGAGTGCCCAGCCGATTCCCCTGCCGACGCGTGGAGTGCCTGGCCGATCCCCAGCCAGCTGATAACCCTCCAATACGTGAAGTGCCTGGTCGATCTCCCTGCCAAGGCCTGGAGTGCCCGGCCGATCCCCCTGTCGGGGCGTGGAGTGCTCAGCCGATTCCCCTGCCGACGCGTGGAGTGCCTGGCCGATCCCCTGCCAGCTGATAACCCTCCAATACGTGAAGTGCCTGGCCGATCTCCCTGCCAAGGCCTTGAGTGTCCGGCCGATCCATCTGCCGAGGCGAGGAGTTCCCCGCCGATTCCCCTGCCGACACGTGGAGTCCCTGGCCGATCGCCTGCCAGCTGATAACCCGCCAATACGTGAAGTGCCTGGCCGATCTCCCTGCCAAGGCCTGGAGTGCCCGGCCGATCCCCCTGCCGAGGTGGGAGTGCCCAGCCGATTCCCCTGCAAGCTGATACCCCTGCCGAGACGTGAAGTGCCTGGCCGATCTCCATGCCAAGGCCTGGAGTGTTGGCCGATCCCCCTGGCGAGGCGTGGAGTGCCCAGCCGATTCCCCTACCGACGCGTGGAGTGCCTGGCCGATCCCCAGCCAGCTGATAACCCTCCAATACGTGAAGTGCCTGGTCGATCTCCCTGCCAAGGCCTTGAGTGCCCGGCCGGTCCATCTGCCGAGGCGAGGAGTTCACCGCCGATTCCCCTGCCGACACGTGGAGTCCCTGGCCGATCGCCTGCCAGCTGATAACCCACCAATGCGTGAAGTGCCTGGCCGATCTCCCTGCCAAGGCCTGGAGTGCCCGGCCGATCCTCCTGCCGAGGTGGGAGTGCCCAGCCGATTCCCCTGCAAGCTGATACCCCTGTCGAGACGTGAAGTGCCTGGCCGATCTCCATGCCAAGGCCTGGAGTGTTGGCCGATCCCCCTGGCGAGGCGTGAAGTGCCCAGCCGATTTCCCTGCCGACGCGTGGAGGGCCTGGCCTATTCCCTGCCAGCTGATAACCCGCCAATACGTGACGTGCCTGGCCGATCTCACTTCCAAGGCCTGGAGTGCCCGGCCGATCCTCCTGCCGAGGTGGGAGTGCCCAGCCGATTCCCCTGCAAGCTGATACCCCTGCCGAGACGTGAAGTGCCTGGCCGATCTCCATGCCAAGGCCTGGAGTGGTGGCCGATCCCCCTGGCAAGGCGTGGAGTGCCCAGCCGATTTCCCTGCCGACGCGTGGAGTGCCTGGCCGATCCCCAGCCAGCTGATAACCCTCCAATACGTGAAGTGCCTGGTCGATCTCCCTGCCAAGGCCTTGAGTGCCCGGCCGATCCACCAGCCGAGGCGAGAAGTGCTCAGCCGATTCCCCTGCCGACGCGTGGAGTGCCTGGCCGATCCCCTGACAGCTGATAACCCTCCAATACGTGAAGTGCCTGGCCGATCTCCCTGCCAAGGCCTTGAGTGTCCGGCCGATCCATCTGCCGAGGCGAGGAGTTCCCCGCCGATTCCCCTGCCGACACGTGGAGTCCCTGGCCGATCGCCTGCCAGCTGATAACCCGCCAATACGTGAAATGCCTGGCCGATCCCCCTGCCAAGGCCTGGAGTGCCCGGCCGATCCCCCTGCCGAGGTGGGAGTGCCCAGCCGATTCCCCTGCAAGCTGATACCCCTGCCGAGACGTGAAGTGCCTGGCCGATCTCCATGCCAAGGCCTGGAGTGGTGGCAGGCGAGGCGTGGAGTGCCCAGCCGATTTCCCTGCCGACGCGTGGAGGGCCTGGCCTATTCCCTGCCATCTGATAACCCGCCAATACGTGACGTGCCTGGCCGATCTCACTTCCAAGGCCTGGAGTGCCCGGCCGATCCTCCTGCCGAGGTGGGAGTGCCTAGCCGATTTCCCTGCAACCTTATACCCCTGCCGAGACGTGAAGTGCCTGGCCGATCTCCATGCCAAGGCCTGGAGTGTTGGCCGATCCCCCTGGCGAGGCGTGGAGTGCCCAGCCGATTTCCCTGCCGACGCGTGGAGGGCCTGGCCTATTCCCTGCCAGCTGATAACCCGCCAATACGTGACGTGCCTGGCCGATCTCACTGCCAAGGCCTGGAGTGCCCGGCCGATCCTCCTGCCGAGGTGGAAGTGCCTAGCCGATTTCCCTGCAAGCTGATACCCCTGCCGAGACGTGAAGATCGGCATGGCCGATCTCCATGCCAAGGCCTTGATTGCCCGGCCGATCCGTCTGCTGAGGCGAGGAGTGCCCAGCCAATTCCCCTACCAACGCGTGGAGTGCCTGGCCGATCCCCAGCCAGCTGATAACCCTCCAATACGTGAAGTGCCTGGCCGATCTCCCTGCCAAAACCTTGAGTGCCCGGCCGATCCACCTGCCGAGGCGAGGAGTGCCCAGCCAATTCCCCTGCCGACACGTGAAGTCCCTGGCCGATCGCCTGCCAGCTGATAACCCGCAATACGTGAAGTGCATGGCCGATCTCCATGCCAAGGCCTTGATTGCCCGGCCGATCCGTCTGCTGAGGCGAGGAGTGCCCAGCCAATTCCCCTACCAACGCGTGGAGTGCCTGGCCGATCCCCAGCCAGCTGATAACCCTCCAATACGTGAAGTGCCTGGCCGATCTCCCTGCCAAAACCTTGAGTGCCCGGCCGATCCACCTGCCGAGGCGAGGAGTGCCCAGCCGATTCCCCTGCCGACACGTGAAGTCCCTGGCCGATCGCCTGCCAGCTGATAACCCGCAATACGTGAAGTGCCTGGCCGATCTCCCTGCCAAGGCCTTGAGTGTCCGGCCGATCCATCTGCCGAGGCGAGGAGTGCCCAGCCGATTCCCCTGCCGACACGTGAAGTCCCTGGCCGATCGCCTGCCAGCTGATAACCCGCAATACGTGAAGTGCCTGGCCGATCTCCCTGCCAAGGCCTTGAGTGTCCGGCCGATCCATCTGCCGAGGCGAGGAGTGCCCAGCCGATTCCCCTGCCGACACGTGAAGTCCCTGGCCGATCGCCTGCCATCTGATAACCCGCAATACGTGAAGTGCCTGGCCGATCTCCCTGCCAAGGCCTTGAGTGTCCGGCCGATCCATCTGCCGAGGCGAGGAGTGCCCAGCCGATTCCCCTGCCGACACGTGAAGTCCCTGGCCGATCGCCTGCCAGCTGATAACCCGCAATACGTGAAGTGCCTGGCCGATCTCACTTCCAAGGCCTGGAGTGCCCGGCCGATCCTCCTGCCGAGGTGGGAGTGCCTAGCCGATTTCCCTGCAACCTTATACCCCTGCCGAGACGTGAAGTGCCTGGCCGATCTCCATGCCAAGGCCTGGAGTGGTGGCCGATCCCCCAGGCGAGGCGTGGAGTGCCCAGCCGATTTCCCTGCCGACGCGTGGAGGGCCTGGCCTATTCCCTGCCAGCTGATAACCCGCCAATACGTGACGTGCCTGGCCGATCTCACTTCCAAGGCCTGGAGTGCCCGGCCGATCCTCCTGCCGAGGTGGGAGTGCCTAGCCGATTCCCCTGCAAGCTGATACCACTGCCGAGACGTGAAGTGCCTGGCCGATCTCCATGCCAAGGCCTGGAGTGTTGGCCGATCCCCCTGGCGAGGCGTGGAGTGCCCAGCCGATTTCCCTGCCGACGCGTGGAGGGCCTGGCCTATTCCCTGCCAGGTGATAACCCGCCAATACGTGAAGTGCCTGGCCGATCTCCCTGCCAAGGCCTGGAGTGCCCGGCCGATCCCCCTGCCGAGGTGGGAGTGCCCAGCCGATTCCCCTGCAAGCTGATACCCCTGCCGAGACGTAAAGTGTCTGGCCGATCTCCATGCCAAGGCCTGGAGTGTTGGCCGATCCCCCTGGCGAGGCGTGGAGTGGGCAGCCGATTTCCCTGCCGACGCGTGGAGGGCCTGGCCTATCCCCTGCCAGCTAATAACCCGCCAATAAGTGACGTGCCTGGCCGATCTCACTGCCAAGGCCTGGAGTGCCCGGCCGATCCTCCTGCCGAGGTGGGAGTGCCTAGCCGATTCCCTGCAAGCTGATACCCCTGCCGAGACGTGAAGTGCCTGGCCGATCTCCATGCCAAGGCCTTGAGTGCCCGGCCGATCCGCCTGCCGAGGCGAGAAGTGCCCAGCCGATTACCCTAACGACGCGTGGAGTGCCTGGCCGATCCCCTGCCAAGGCATTGAGTGCCCAGCCGATCCATCTGCCGAGGCGAGGAGTGCCCAGCCGATTCCCCTGCCGACACGTGGAGTCCCTGGCCGATCGCCTGCCAGCTGATAACCCGCCAATACGTGAAGTGCCTGGCCGATCTCCCTGCCAAGGCCTGGAGTGCCCGGCCGATCCCCCTGCCGAGGTGGGAGTGCCCAGCCGATTCCCCTGCAAGCTGATACCCCTGCCGAGACGTAAAGTGCCTGGCCGATCTCCCTGCCAAGGCCTGGAGTGCTCGGCCGACCCCCTGACGAGGTGGGAGTGCCCAGCCGATTTCCCTGCCGACGCGTGGAGGGCCTGGCCTATCCCCTGCCAGCTAATAACCCGCCAATAAGTGACGTGCCTGGCCGATCTCACTGCCAAGGCCTGGAGTGCCCGGCCGATCCTCCTGCCGAGGTGGGAGTGCCTAGCCGATTCCCCTGCAAGCTGATACCCCTGCCGAGACGTGAAGTGCCTGGCCGATCTCCATGCCAAGGCCTTGAGTGCCCGGCCGATCCGCCTGCCGAGGCGAGAAGTGCCCAGCCGATTACCCTAACGACGCGTGGAGTGCCTGGCCGATCCCCTGCCAAGGCATTGAGTGCCCAGCCGATCCATCTGCCGAGGCGAGGAGTGCCCAGCCGATTCCCCTGCCGACACGTGGAGTCCCTGGCCGATCGCCTGCCAGCTGATAACCCGCCAATACGTGAAGTGCCTGGTCGATCTCCCTGCCAAGGCCTTGAGTGCCCGGCCGATCCACCTGCCGAGGCGAGGAGTGCCCAGCCGATTCCCCTGCAAGCTGATACCCCTGCCGAGACGTAAAGTGCCTGGCCGATCTCCCTGCCAAGGCCTGGAGTGCTCGGCCGACCCCCTGCCGAGGTGGGAGTGCCCAGCCGATTCCCCTGCAAGCTGATACCCCTGCCGAGACGTGAAGTGCCTGGCCGATCTCCATGCAAAGGCCTGGAGTGTTGGCCGATCCCCCTGGCGAGGCGTGGAGTGCCCAGCCGATTTCCCTGCCGACGCGTGGAGGGCCTGGCCTATTCCCTGCCAGCTGATAACCCGCCAATACGTGAAACGCCTGGCCGATCTCCCTGCCAAGGCCTGGAGTGCCCGGCCGATCCCCCTGCCGAGGCGAGGAGTGCCCAGCCGATTCCCCTGCAAGCTGATACCCCTGCCGAGACGTTAAGTGCCTGGCCGATCTCCATGGCAAGGCCTGGAGTGGTGGCCGATCCCCTGCCAGCTGATTACCCGCCAATACGTGACGTGCCTGGCCGATCTCACTGCCAAGTCCTGGAGTGCCCGGCCGATACCCCTGCCGAGGTGGGAGTGCCCAGCCGATTCCCCTGCAAGCTGATACCCCTGCCGAGACGTGAAGTTCCTGGCCGATCTCCATGCCAAGGCCTGGAGTGTTGGCCGATCCCCCTGGCGAGGCGTGGAGTGCCCAGCCGATACCCTTCCGACGCGTGGAGGGCCTGGCCTATCCCCTGCCAGCTGATAACCCGCCAATACGTGACGTGCCTGGCCGATCTCCCTGCCAAGGCCTGGAATGCCCGGCCGATACCCCTGCCGAGGTGGGAGTGCCCAGCCGATTCCCCTGCAAGCTGATACCCCTGCCGAGACGTGAAGTGCCTGGCCGATCTCCATGCAAAGGCCTGGAGTGTTGGCCGATCCCCCTGGCGAGGCGTGGAGTGCCCAGCCGATTTCCCTGCCGACGCGTGGAGGGCCTGGCCTATTCCCTGCCAGCTGATAACCCGCCAATACGTGAAACGCCTGGCCGATCTCCCTGCCAAGGCCTGGAGTGCCCGGCCGATCCCCCTGCCGAGGCGAGGAGTGCCCAGCCGATTCCCCTGCAAGCTGATACCCCTGCCGAGACGTTAAGTGCCTGGCCGATCTCCATGCCAAGGCCTGGAGTGGTGTCCGATCCCCCTGGCGAGGCGTGGAGTGCCCAGCCGATTTCCCTGCCGACGCGTGGAGGGCCTGGCCTATTCGCTGCCAGCTGATAACCCGCCAATACGTGAAGTGCCTGGTCGATCTCCCTGCCAAGGCCTTGAGTGCCCGGCCGATCCACCTGCCGAGGCGAGGAGTGCCCAGCCGATTCCCCTGCCGACGCGTGGAGTGCCTGGCCGATCCCCTGCCAGCTGATAACCCTCCAATACGTGAAGTGCCTGGCCGATCTCCCTGCCAAGGCCTTGAGTGCCCAGCCGATTCCCCTGCCGACACGTGGAGTCCCTGGCCGATCGCCTGCCAGCTGATAACCCTCCAATACGTGAAGTGCCTGGCCGATCTCCCTGCCAAGGCCTTGAGTGTCCGGCCGATCCATCTGCCGAGGTGGGAGTGCCTAGCCGATTTCCCTACCGACGCGTGGAGTGCCTGGGCGATCCCCAGCCAGCTGATAACCCTCCAATACGTGAAGTGCCTGGTCGATCTCCCTGCCAAGGCCTTGAGTGCCCAGCCGATTCCCCTGCCGACACGTGGAGTCCCTGGCCGATCGCCTGCCAGCTGATTTCCCCGATCTCCCTGCCAAGCCCTGGAGTGCCCGGACGATCCCCCTGCCGAGGTGGGAGTGCCTAGCCGATTTCCCTGCAAGCTGATACCCCTGCCGAGACGTGAAGTGCCTGGCCGATCTCCATGCCAAGGCCTGGCCGATCTCCCTGCCAAGGCCTGGAGTGCCCGGCCGATCCCCCTGCCGAGGCTTGGAGTGCCCAGCCGATTTCCCTGCAAGCTGAGACCCCTGCCGAGACGTGAAGTGCCTGGCCGATCTCCATGCCAAGGCCTGGAGTGTTGGCCGATCCCCCTGGCGAGGCGTGGAGTGCCCAGCCGATTTCCCTGCCGACGCGTGGAGGGCCTGGCCTATTCCCTGCCAGCTGATAACCCGCCAATACGTGACGTGCCTGGCCGATCTCACTTCCAAGGCCTGGAGTGCCCGGCCGATCCTCCTGCCGAGGTGGGAGTGCCTAGCCGATTTCCCTGCAAGCTGATACCCCTGCCGAGATGTGAAGTGCCTGGCCGATCTCCATGCCAAGGCCTGGAGTGGTGTCCGATCCCCCTGGCGAGGCGTGGAGTGCCCAGCCGATTTCCCTGCCGACGCGTGGAGGGCCTGGCCTATTCCCTGCTAGCTGATAACCCGCCAATACGTGACGTGCCTGGCCGATCTCCCTGCCAAGGCCTGGAGTGCCCGGCCGATCCCCCTGCCGAGGTGGGAGTGCCTAGCCGATTTCCCTGCAAGCTGATACCCCTGCCGAGACGTGAAGTGCCTGGCCGATCTCCCTGCCAAGCCCTGGAGTGCCCGGACGATCCCCTTGCCGAGGTGGGAGTGCCTAGCCGATTTCCCTGCAAGCTGATACCCCTGCCGAGACGTGAAGTGGCTGGCCGATCTCCATGCCAAGGCCTGGAGTGGTGTCCGATCCCCCTGGCGAGGCGTGGAGTGCCCAGTCGATTTCCCTGCCGACGCGTGGAGGGCCTGGCCTATTCCCTGCCAGCTGATAACCCGCCAATACGTAACGTGCCTGGCCGATCTCACTGCCAAGGCCTGGAGTGCCCGGCCGATCCTCCTGCCGAGGTGGGAGTGCCTAGCCGATTTCCCTACCGACGCGTGGAGTGCCTGGGCGATCCCCAGCCAGCTGATAACCCTCCAATACGTGAAGTGCCTGGTCGATCTCCCTGCCAAGGCCTTGAGTGCCCAGCCGATTCCCCTGCCGACACGTGGAGTCCCTGGCCGATCGCCTGCCAGCTGATTTCCCGCCAATACGTGAAGTGCCTGGCCGATCTCCCTGCCAAGCCCTGGAGTGCCCGGACGATCCCCCTGCCGAGGTGGGAGTGCCTAGCCGATTTCCCTGCAAGCTGATACCCCTGCCGAGACGTGAAGTGCCTGGCCGATCTCCATGCCAAGGCCTGGAGTGGTGTCCGATCCCCCTGGCGAGGCCAATACGTGACGTGCCTGGCCGATCTCCCTGCCAAGGCCTGGAGTGCCCGGCCGATCCCCCTGCCGAGGTGGGAGTGCCCAGCCGATTCCCCTGCAAGCTGATACCCCTGCCGATACGTGAAGTGCCTGGCCGATCTCCATGCCAAGGCCTGGAGTGCTCGGCCGATCCCCCTGGCGAGGCGTGGAGTGCCCAGCCGATTCCCCTGCCGACGCGTGGAGGGCCTGGCCTATTCCCTGCCAGCTGATAACCCGCCAATACGTGACGTGCCTGGCCGATCTCACTTCCAAGGCCTGGAGTGCCCGGCCGATCCTCCTGCCGAGGTGGGAGTGCCTAGCCGATTTCCCTGCAAGCTGATACCCCTGCCGAGATGTGAAGTGCCTGGCCGATCTCCATGCCAAGGCCTGGAGTGGTGTCCGATCCCCCTGGCGAGGCGTGGAGTGCCCAGCCGATTTCCCTGCCGACGCGTGGAGGGCCTGGCCTATTCCCTGCTAGCTGATAACCCGCCAATACGTGACGTGCCTGGCCGATCTCCCTGCCAAGGCCTGGAGTGCCCGGACGTTCCCCTTGCCGAGGTGGGAGTGCCTAGCCGATTTCCCTGCAAGCTGATACCCCTGCCGAGACGTGAAGTGCCTGGCCGATCTCCCTGCCAAGCCCTGGAGTGCCCGGACGATCCCCCTGCCGAGGTGGGAGTGCCTAGCCGATTTCCCTGCAAGCTGATACCCCTGCCGAGACGTGAAGTGCCTGGCCGATCTCCATGCCAAGGCCTGGAGTGGTGTCCGATCCCCCTGGCGAGGCGTGGAGTGCCCAGCCGATTTCCCTGCCGACGCGTGGAGGGCCTGGCCTATTCCCTGCCAGCTGATTACCCGCCAATACGTGAAGTGCCTGGCCGATCTCCCTGCCAAGCCCTGGAGTGCCCGGACGATCCCCTTGCCGAGGTGGGAGTGCCTAGCCGATTTCCCTGCAAGCTGATACCCCTGCCGAGACGTGAAGTGCCTGGCCGATCTCCATGCCAAGGCCTGGAGTGGTGTCCGATCCCCCTGGCGAGGCGTGGAGTGCCCAGCCGATTTCCCTGCCGACGCGTGGAGGGCCTGGCCTATTCCCTGCTAGCTGATAACCCGCCAATACGTGACGTGCCTGGCCGATCTCCCTGCCAAGGCCTGGAGTGCCCGGCCGATCCCCCTGCCGAAGTGGGAGTGCCTAGCCGATTCCCCTACCGACGCGTGGAGTGCCTGGCCGATCCCCAGCCAGCTGATAACCCTCCAATATGTGAAGTGCCTGGTCGATCTCCCTGCCAAGGCCTTGAGTGCCCGGCCGATCCACCAGCCGAGGCGAGGAGTGCCCAGCCGATTCCCCTGCCGACGCGTGGAGTGCCTGGCCGATCCCCTGACAACTGATAACCCTCCAATACGTGAAGTGCCTGGCCGATCTCCCTGCCAAGGCCTTGAGTGTCCGGCCGATCCATCTGCCGAGGCGAGGAGTTCCCCGCCGATTCCCCTGCCGACACGTGGAGTCCCTGGCCGATCGCCTGCCAGCTGATAACCCGCCAATACGTGAAGTGCCTGGCCGATCTCCCTGCCAAGGCCTGGAGTGCCCGGCCGATCCCCCTGCCGAGGTGGGAGTGCCCAGCCGATTCCCCTGCAAGCTGATACCCCTGCCGAGACGTGAAGTGCCTGGCCGATCTCCATGCCAAGGCCTGGAGTGTTGGCCGATCCCCTGGCGAGGCGTGGAGTGCCCAGCCGATTTCCCTGCCGACGCGTGGAGGGCCTGGCCTATTCCCTGCCAGCTGATAACCCGCCAATACGTGACGTCCCTGGCCGATCTCACTTCCAAGGCCTGGAGTGCCCGGCCGATCCTCCTGCCGAGGTGGGAGTGCCTAGCCGATTTCCTTGCAAGCTGATACCCCTGCCGTGACGTGAAGTGCCTGGCCGATCTCCATGCCAAGGCCTGGAGTGTTGTCCGATCCCCCTGGCGAGGCGTGGAGTGCCCAGCCGATTTCCCTGCCGACGCGTGGAGGGCCTGGCCTATTCCCTGCCAGCTGATAACCCGCCAATACGTGACGTGCCTGGCCGATCTCACTTCCAAGGCCTGGAGTGCCCGGCCGATCCTCCTGCCGAGGTGGGAGTGCCTAGCCGATTTCCCTGCAAGCTTATACCCCTGCCGAGACGTGAAGTGCCTGGCCGATCTCCATGCCAAGGCCTGGAGTGTTGGCCGATCCCCTGGCGAGGCGTGGAGTGCCCAGCCGATTTCCCTGCCGACGCGTGGAGTGCCTGGCCGATCCCCAGCCAGCTGATATCCCTCCAATACGTGAAGTGCCTGGTCGATCTCCCTGCCAAGGCCTTGAGTGTCCGGACGATCCATCTGCCGAGGCGAGGAGTTCCCCGCCGATTCCCCTGCCGACACGTGGAGTCCCTGGCCGATCGCCTGCCAGCTGATAACCCGCCAATACGTGAAGTGCCTGGCCGATCTCCCTGCCAAGGCCTGGAGTGCCCGGCCGATCCCCCTGCCGAGGTGGGAGTGCCCAGCCGATTCCCCTGCAAGCTGATACCCCTGCCGAGACGTGAAGTGCCTGGCCGATCTCCATGCCAAGGCCTGGAGTGTTGGCCGAACCCCCTGGCGAGGCGTGGAGTGCCCAGCCGATTTCCCTGCCGACGCGTGGAGGGCCTGGCCTATTCCCTTCCAGCTGATAACCCGCCAATACGTGACGTGCCTGGCCGATCTCACTTCCAAGGCCTGGAGTGCCCGGCCGATCCTCCTGCCGAGGTGGGAGTGCCTAGCCCATTCCCCTGCAAGCTGATACCACTGCCGAGACGTGCAGTGCCTGGCCGATCTTAATGCCAAGGCCTGGAGTGTTGGCCGATCCCCCTGGCGAGGCGTGGAGTGCCCAGCCGATATCCCTGCCGACGCGTGGAGGGCCTGGCCTATTCCCTGCCAGCTGATAACCCGCCAATACGTGAAGTGCGTGGCCGATCTGCCTGCCAAGGCCTGGAGTGCCCGGCCGATCCCCCTGCCGAGGTGGGAGTGCCCAGCCGATTCCCCTGCAAGCTGATACCCCTGCCGAGACGTGAAGTGCCTGGCCGATCTCCATGCCAAGGCCTGGAGTGGTGGCCGATCCCCCTGGCGAGGCGTGGAGTGCCCAGCCGATTTCCCTGCCGACGCGTGGAGGGCCTGGCCTATTCCCTGCCAGCTGATAACCCGCCAATACGTGACGTGCCTGGCCGATCTCACTTCCAAGGCCTGGAGTGCCCGGCCGATCCTCCTGCCGAGGTGGGAGTGCCTAGCCGATTTCCCTGCAAGCTGATACCCCTGCCGAGACGTGAAGTGCCTGGCCGATCTCCATGCCAAGGCCTGGAGTGTTGGCCGATCCCCCTGGCGAGGCGTGGAGTGCCCAGCCGATTTCATAGCCGACGCGTGGAGGGCCTGGCCTATTCCCTGCCAGCTGATAACCCGCCAATACGTGACGTGCCTGGCCGATCTCACTTCCAAGGCCTGGAGTGCCCTGCCGATCCCCCTGCCGAGGTGGGAGTGCCTAGCCGATTCCCCTGCAAGCTGATACCCCTGCCGAGACGTGAAGTGCCTGGCCGATCTCCATGCCAAGGCCTGGAGTGTTGGCCGATCCCCCTGGCGAGGCGTGGAGTGCCCAGCCGATTTCCCTGCCGACGCGTGGAGGGCCTGGCCTATTCCCTGCCAGCTGATAACCCGCCAATACGTGACGTGCCTGGCCGATCTCACTTCCAAGGCCTGGAGTGCCCGGCCGATCCTCCTGCCGAGGTGGGAGTGCCTAGCCGATTTCCCTGCAAGCTTATTCCCCTGCCGAGACGTGAAGTGCCTGGCCGATCTCCATGCCAAGGCCTGGAGTGGTGGACGATCCCCCTGGCGAGGCGTGGAGTGCCCAGCCGATTTCCCTGCCGACGCGTGGAGGGCCTGGCCTATTCCCTGCCAGCTGATAACCCGCCAATACGTGAAGTGCCTGGCCGATCTCCCTGCCAAGGCCTGGAGTGCCCGGCCGATCCCCCTGCCGAGGTGGGAGTGCCTAGCCGATTCCCCTGCAAGCTGATACCCCTGCCGAGACGTGAAGTGCCTGGCCGATCTCCATGCCAAGGCCTGGAGTTGCCGGCCGATCCCCCTGCCGAGGTGGGAGTGCCTAGCCGATTTCCCTGCAAGCTGATACCCCTGCCAAGACGTGAAGTGCCTGGCCGATCTCCATGCCAAGGCCTGGAGTGTTGGCCGATCCCCCTGGCGAGGCGTGGAGTGCCCAGCCGATTTCCCTGCCGACGCGTGGAGGGCCTGGCCTATTCCCTGCCAGCTGATAACCCGCCAATACGTGAAGTGCCTGGCCGATCTCCCTGCCAAGGCCTGGAGTGCCCGGCCGATCCCCTGCCGAGGTGGGAGTGCCTAGCCGATTCCCCTGCAAGCTGATACCCCTGCCGAGACGTGAAGTGCCTGGCCGATCTCCATGCCAAGGCCTGGAGTGTTGGCCGACCCCCTGGCGAGGCGTGGAGTGCCCAGCCGATTTCCCTGCCGACGCGTGGAGTGCCTAGCCGATTCCCCTGCCAGCTGATAACCCGCCAATACGTGACGTGCCTGGCCGATCTCACTTCCAAGGCCTGGAGTGCCCGGCCGATCCTCCTGCCGAGGTGGGAGTGCCTAGCCGATTTCCCTGCAAGCTGATACCCCTGCCGAGACGTGAAGTGCCTGGCCGATCTCCATGCCAAGGCCTGGAGTGTTGGCCGATCCCCCTGGCGAGGCGTGGAGTGCCCAGCCGATTTCATAGCCGACGCGTGGAGGGCCTGGCCTATTCCCTGCCAGCTGATAACCCGCCAATACGTGACGTGCCTGGCCGATCTCACTTCCAAGGCCAGGAGTGCCCGGCTGATCCTCCTGCCGAGGTGGGAGTGCCTAGCCGATTTCCCTGCAAGCTGATACCCCTGGCGAGACGTGAAGTGCCTGGCCGATCTCCATGCCAAGGCCTGGAGTGTTGGCCGATCCCCCTGGCGAGGCGTGGAGTGCCCAGCCGATTTCCCTGCCGACGCGTGGAGGGCCTGGCCTATTCCCTGCCAGCTGATAACCCGCCAATACGTGAAGTGCCTGGCCGATCTCCCTGCCAAGGCCTGGAGTGCCCGGCCGATCCCCCTGCCGAGGTGGGAGTGCCCAGCCGATTCCCCTGCAAGCTGATACCCCTGCCGAGACGTGAAGTGCCTGGCCGATCTCCATGCCAAGGGCTGGAGTGTTGGCCGATCCCCCTGGCGAGGCGTGGAGTGCCCAGCCGATTTCATAGCCGACGCGTGGAGGGCCTGGCCTATTCCCTGCCAGCTGATAACCCGCCAATACGCGACGTGCCTGGCCGATCTCCCTGCCAAGGCCTGGAGTTGCCGGCCGATCCCCCTGCCGAGGTGGGAGTGCCTAGCCGATTTCCCTGCAAGCTAATACCCCTGCCAAGACGTGAAGTGCCTGGCCGATCTCCATGCCAAGGCCTGGAGTGTTGGCCGATCCCCTGGCGAGGCGTGGAGTGCCCAGCCGATTTCCCTGCCGACGCGTGGAGGGCCTGGCCTATTCCCTGCCAACTGATAACCCGCCAATACGTGACGTGCCTGGCCGATCTCACTTCCAAGGCCTGGAGTGCCCGGCCGATCCTCCTGCCGAGGTGGGAGTGCCTAGCCGATTCCCCTGCAAGCTGATACCCCTGCCGAGACGTGAAGTGCCTGGCCGATCTCCATGCCAAGGCCTGGAATGTTGGCCGATCCCCCTGGCGAGGCGTGGAGTGCCCAGCAGATTTCCCTGCCGACGCGTGGAGGGCCTGGCCTATTCCCTGCCAGCTGATAACCCGCCAATACGTGACGTGCCTGGCCGATCTCACTTCCAAGGCCTGGAGATCCCGGCTGATCCTCCTGCCGAGGTGGGAGTGCCTAGCCGATTTCCCTGCAAGCTGATACCCCTGCCGAGACGTGAAGTGCCTGGCCGATCTCCATGCCAAGGCCTGGAGTGTTGGCCGATCCCCCTGGCGAGGCGTGGAGTGCCCAGCCGATTTCCCTGCCGACGCGTGGAGGGCCTGGCCTATTCCCTGCCAGCTGATAACCCGCCAATACGTGAAGTGCCTGGCCGATCTCCCTGCCAAGGCCTGGAGTGCCCGGCCGATCCCCCTGCCGAGGTGGGAGTGCCCAGCCGATTCCCCTGCAAGCTGATACCCCTGCCGAGACGTGAAGTGCCTGGCCGATCTCCATGCCAAGGCCTGGAGTGTTGGCCGATCCCCCTGGCGAGGCGTGGTGTGCCCAGCCGATTTCATAGCCGACGCGTGGAGGGCCTGGCCTATTCCCTGCCAGCTGATAACCCGCCAATACGTGACGTGCCTGGCCGATCTCACTGCCAAGGCCTGGAGTGCCCGGCCGATCCTCCTGCCGAGGTGGAAGTGCCTAGCCGATTTCCCTGCAAGCTAATACCCCTGCCGAGACGTGAAGATCGGCATGGCCGATCTCCATGCCAAGGCCCTGATTGCCCGGCCGATCCGTCTGCTGAGGCGAGGAGTGCCCAGCCGATTCCCCTACCAACGCGTGGAGTGCCTGGCCGATCCCCAGCCAGCTGATAACCCTCCAATACGTGAAGTGCCTGGCCGATCTCCCTGCCAAAACCTTGAGTGCCCGGCCGATCCATCTGCCGAGGCGAGGAGTGCCCAGCCGATTCCCCTGCAAGCTGATACCCCTGCCGAGACGTGAAGTGTCTGGCCGATCTCCATGCCAAGGCCTGGAGTGTTGGCCGATCCCCCTGGCGAGGCGTGGAGTGCCCAGCCGATTTCATAGCCGACGCGTGGAGGGCCTGGCCTATTCCCTGCCAGCTGATAACCCGCCAATACGTGACGTGCCTGGCCGATCTCACTTCCAAGGCCTGGAGTGCCCGGCCGATCCTCCTGCCGAGGTGGGAGTGCCTAGCCGATTTCCCTGCAAGCTGATACCCCTGCCGAGACGTGAAGTGCCTGGCCGATCTCCATGCCAAGGCCTGGAGTGTTGGCCGATCCCCCTGGCGAGGCGTGGAGTGCCCAGCCGATTTCATAGCCGACGCGTGGAGGGCCTGGCCTATTCCCTGCCAGCTGATAACCCGCCAATACGTGACGTGCCTGGCCGATCTCCCTGCCAAGGCCTGGAGTTGCCGGCCGATCCCCCTGCCGAGGTGGGAGTGCCTAGCCGATTTCCCTGCAAGCTGATACCCCTGCCAAGACGTGAAGTGCCTGGCCGATCTCCATGCCAAGGCCTGGAGTGTTGGCCGATCCCCTGGCGAGGCGTGGAGTGCCCAGCCGATTTCCCTGCCGACGCGTGGAGGGCCTGGCCTATTCCCTGCCAACTGATAACCCGCCAATACGTAACGTGCCTGGCCGATCTCACTTCCAAGGCCTGGAGTGCCCGGCCGATCCTCCTGCCGAGGTGGGAGTGCCTAGCCGATTCCCCTGCAAGCTGATACCCCTGCCGAGACGTGAAGTGCCTGGCCGATCTCCATGCCAAGGCCTGGAATGTTGGCCGATCCCCCTGGCGAGGCGTGGAGTGCCCAGCAGATTTCCCTGCCGACGCGTGGAGGGCCTGGCCTATTCCCTGCCAGCTGATAACCCGCCAATACGTGACGTGCCTGGCCGATCTCACTTCCAAGGCCTGGAGTGCCCGGCTGATCCTCCTGCCGAGGTGGGAGTGCCTAGCCGATTTCCCTGCAAGCTGATACCCCTGGCGAGACGTGAAGTGCCTGGCCGATCTCCATGCCAAGGCCTGGAGTGTTGGCCGATCCCCCTGGCGAGGCGTGGAGTGCCCAGCCGATTTCCCTGCCGACGCGTGGAGGGCCTGGCCTATTCCCTGCCAGCTGATAACCCGCCAATACGTGAAGTGCCTGGCCGATCTCCCTGCCAAGGCCTGGAGTGCCCGGCCGATCCCCCTGCCGAGGTGGGAGTGCCTAGCCGATTTCCCTGCAAGCTGATACCCCTGCCAAGACGTGAAGTGCCTGGCCGATCTCCATGCCAAGGCCTGGAGTGTTGGCCGATCCCCCTGGCGAGGCGTGGAGTGCCCAGCCGATTTCCCTGCCGACGCGTGGAGGGCCTGGCCTATTCCCTGCCAACTGATAACCCGCCAATACGTGACGTGCCTGGCCGATCTCACTTCCAAGGCCTGGAGTGCCCGGCCGATCCTCCTGCCGAGGTGGGAGTGCCTAGCCGATTCCCCTGCAAGCTGATACCCCTGCCGAGACGTGAAGTGCCTGGCCGATCTCCATGCCAAGGCCTGGAATGTTGGCCGATCCCCCTGGCGAGGCGTGGAGTGCCCAGCAGATTTCCCTGCCGACGCGTGGAGGGCCTGGCCTATTCCCTGCCAGATGATAACCCGCCAATACGTGACGTGCCTGGCCGATCTCACTTCCAAGGCCTGTAGATCCCGGCTGATCCTCCTGCCGAGGTGGGAGTGCCTAGCCGATTTCCCTGCAAGCTGATACCCCTGCCGAGACGTGAAGTGCCTGGCCGATCTCCATGCCAAGGCCTGGAGTGTTGGCCGATCCCCCTGGCGAGGCGTGGAGTGCCCAGCCGATTTCATAGCCGACGCGTGGAGGGCCTGGCCTATTCCCTGCCAGCTGATAACCCGCCAATACGTGAAGTGCCTGGCCGATCTCCCTGCCAAGGCCTGGAGTGCCCGGCCGATCCCCCTGCCGAGGTGGGAGTGCCCAGCCGATTCCCCTGCAAGCTGATACCCCTGCCGAGACGTGAAGTGCCTGGCCGATCTCCATGCCAAGGCCTGGAGTGTTGGCCGATCCCCCTGGCGAGGCGTGGTGTGCCCAGCCGATTTCATAGCCGACGCGTGGAGGGCCTGGCCTATTCCCTGCCAGCTGATAACCCGCCAATACGTGACGTGCCTGGCCGATCTCACTGCCAAGGCCTGGAGTGCCCGGCCGATCCTCCTGCCGAGGTGGAAGTGCCTAGCCGATTTCCCTGCAAGCTAATACCCCTGCCGAGACGTGAAGTGCCTGGCCGATCTCCATGCCAAGGCCTGGAGTGTTGGCCGATCCCCCTGGCGAGGCGTGGAGTGCCCAGCCGATTTCATAGCCGACGCGTGGAGGGCCTGGCCTATTCCCTGCCAGCTGATAACCCGCCAATACGTGACGTGCCTGGCCGATCTCCCTGCCAAGGCCTGGAGTTGCCGGCCGATCCCCCTGCCGAGGTGGGAGTGCCTAGCCGATTTCCCTGCAAGCTGATACCCCTGCCAAGACGTGAAGTGCCTGGCCGATCTCCATGCCAAGGCCTGGAGTGTTGGCCGATCCCCTGGCGAGGCGTGGAGTGCCCAGCCGATTTCCCTGCCGACGCGTGGAGTGCCTGGCCGATTCCCTGCCAGCTGATAACCCGCCAATACGTGAAGTGCCTGGCCGATCTCCCTGCCAAGGCCTGGAGTGCCCGGCCGATCCCCCTGCCGAGGTGGGAGTGCCTAGCCGATTCCCCTGCAAGCTGATACCCCTGCCGAGACGTGAAGTGCCTGGCCGATCTCCATGCCAAGGCCTGGAGTGTTGGCCGATCCCCCTGGCGAGGCGTGGAGTGCCCAGCCGATTTCCCTGCCGACGCGTGGAGGGCCTGGCCTATTCCCTGCCAGCTGATAACCCGCCAATACGTGACGTGCCTGGCCGATCTCACTTCCAAGGCCTGGAGTGCCCGGCCGATCCTCCTGCCGAGGTGGGAGTGCCTAGCCGATTTCCCTGCAAGCTGATACCCCTGCCGAGACGTGAAGTGCCTGGCCGATCTCCATGCCAAGGCCTGGAGTGTTGGCCGATCCCCCTGGCGAGGCGTGGAGTGCCCAGCCGATTTCATAGCCGACGCGTGGAGGGCCTGGCCTATTCCCTGCCAGCTGATAACCCGCCAATACGTGACGTGCCTGGCCGATCTCACTTCCAAGGCCTGGAGTGCCCGGCTGATCCTCCTGCCGAGGTGGGAGTGCCTAGCCGATTTCCCTGCAAGCTGATACCCCTGGCGAGACGTGAAGTGCCTGGCCGATCTCCATGCCAAGGCCTGGAGTGTTGGCCGATCCCCCTGGCGAGGCGTGGAGTGCCCAGCCGATTTCCCTGCCGACGCGTGGAGGGCCTGGCCTATTCCCTGCCAGCTGATAACCCGCCAATACGTGAAGTGCCTGGCCGATCTCCCTGCCAAGGCCTGGAGTGCCCGGCCGATCCCCCTGCCGAGGTGGGAGTGCCCAGCCGATTCCCCTGCAAGCTGATACCCCTGCCGAGACTTGAAGTGCCTGGCCGATCTCCATGCCAAGGCCTGGAGTGTTGGCCGATCCCCCTGGCGAGGCGTGGAGTGCCCAGCCGATTTCATAGCCGACGCGTGGAGGGCCTGGCCTATTCCCTGCCAGCTGATAACCCGCCAATACGTGACGTGCCTGGCCGATCTCACTTCCAAGGCCTGGAGTGCCCGGCCGATCCTCCTGCCGAGGTGGGAGTGCCTAGCCGATTTCCCTGCAAGCTGATACCCCTGCCGAGACGTGAAGTGCCTGGCCGATCTCCATGCCAAGGCCTGGAGTGTTGGCCGATCCCCCTGGCGAGGCGTGGAGTGCCCAGCCGATTTCATAGCCGACGCGTGGAGGGCCTGGCCTATTCCCTGCCAGCTGATAACCCGCCAATACGTGACGTACCTGGCCGATCTCCCTGCCAAGGCCTGGAGTTGCCGGCCGATCCCCCTGCCGAGGTGGGAGTGCCTAGCCGATTTCCCTGCAAGCTGATACCCCTGCCAAGACGTGAAGTGCCTGGCCGATCTCCATGCCAAGGCCTGGAGTGTTGGCCGATCCCCCTGGCGAGGCGTGGAGTGCCCAGCCGATTTCCCTGCCGACGCGTGGAGGGCCTGGCCTATTCCCTGCCAACTGATAACCCGCCAATACGTGACGTGCCTGGCCGATCTCACTTCCAAGGCCTGGAGTGCCCGGCCGATCCTCCTGCCGAGGTGGGAGTGCCTAGCCGATTCCCTGCAAGCTGATACCCCTGCCGAGACGTGAAGTGCCTGGCCGATCTCCATGCCAAGGCCTGGAATGTTGGCCGATCCCCCTGGCGAGGCGTGGAGTGCCCAGCAGATTTCCCTGCCGACGCGTGGAGGGCCTGGCCTATTCCCTGCCAGCTGATAACCCGCCAATACGTGACGTGCCTGGCCGATCTCACTTCCAAGGCCTGGAGATCCCGGCTGATCCTCCTGCCGAGGTGGGAGTGCCTAGCCGATTCCCCTGCAAGCTGATACCCCTGCCGAGACGTGAAGTGCCTGGCCGATCTCCATGCCAAGGCCTGGAGTGTTGGCCGATCCCCCTGGCGAGGCGTGGTGTGCCCAGCCGATTTCATAGCCGACGCGTGGAGGGCCTGGCCTATTCCCTGCCAGCTGATAACCCGCCAATACGTGACGTGCCTGGCCGATCTCACTGCCAAGGCCTGGAGTGCCCGGCCGATCCTCCTGCCGAGGTGGAAGTGCCTAGCCGATTTCCCTGCAAGCTAATACCCCTGCCGAGACGTGAAGATCGGCATGGCCGATCTCCATGCCAAGGCCCTGATTGCCCGGCCGATCCGTCTGCTGAGGCGAGGAGTGCCCAGCCGATTCCCCTACCAACGCGTGGAGTGCCTGGCCGATCCCCAGCCAGCTGATAACCCTCCAACACGTGAAGTGCCTGGCCGATCTCCCTGCCAAAACCTTGAGTGCCCGGCCGATCCATCTGCCGAGGCGAGGAGTGCCCAGCCGATTCCCCTGCAAGCTGATACCCCTGCCGAGACGTGAAGTGTCTGGCCGATCTCCATGCCAAGGCCTGGAGTGTTGGCCGATCCCCCTGGCGAGGCGTGGAGTGCCCAGCCGATTTCATAGCCGACGCGTGGAGGGCCTGGCCTATTCCCTGCCAGCTGATAACCCGCCAATACGTGACGTGCCTGGCCGATCTCACTTCCAAGGCCTGGAGTGCCCGGCCGATCCTCCTGCCGAGGTGGGAGTGCCTAGCCGATTTCCCTGCAAGCTGATACCCCTGCCGAGACGTGAAGTGCCTGGCCGATCTCCATGCCAAGGCCTGGAGTGTTGGCCGATCCCCCTGGCGAGGCGTGGAGTGCCCAGTCGATTTCATAGCCGACGCGTGGAGGGCCTGGCCTATTCCCTGCCAGCTGATAACCCGCCAATACGTGACGTGCCTGGCCGATCTCCCTGCCAAGGCCTGGAGTTGCCGGCCGATCCCCCTGCCGAGGTGGGAGTGCCTAGCCGATTTCCCTGCAAGCTGATACCCCTGCCAAGACGTGAAGTGCCTGGCCGATCTCCATGCCAAGGCCTGGAGTGTTGGCCGATCCCCCTGGCGAGGCGTGGAGTGCCCAGTCGATTTCATAGCCGACGCGTGGAGGGCCTGGCCTATTCCCTGCCAGCTGATAACCCGCCAATACGTGACGTGCCTGGCCGATCTCCCTGCCAAGGCCTGGAGTTGCCGGCCGATCCCCCTGCCGAGGTGGGAGTGCCTAGCCGATTTCCCTGCAAGCTGATACCCCTGCCAAGACGTGAAGTGCCTGGCCGATCTCCATGCCAAGGCCTGGAGTGTTGGCCGATCCCCCTGGCGAGGCGTGGAGTGCCCAGCCGATTCCCCTACCAACGCGTGGGGTGCCTGGCCGATCCCCAGCCAGCTGATAACCCTCCAACACGTGAAGTGCCTGGCCGATCTCCCTGCCAAAACCTTGAGTGCCCGGCCGATCCATCTGCCGAGGCGAGGAGTGCCCAGCCGATTCCCCTGCAAGCTGATACCCCTGCCGAGACGTGAAGTGTCTGGCCGATCTCCATGCCAAGGCCTGGAGTGTTGGCCGATCCCCCTGGCGAGGCGTGGAGTGCCCAGCAGATTTCCCTGCCGACGCGTGGAGGGCCTGGCCTATTCCCTGCCAGCTGATAACCCGCCAACACGTGAGGTGCCTGGCCGATCTCACTTCCAAGGCCTGGAGTGCCCGGCTGATCCTCCTGCCGAGGTGGGAGTGCCTAGCCGATTTCCCTGCAAGCTGATACCCCTGCCGAGACGTGAAGTGCCTGGCCGATCTCCATGCCAAGGCCTGGAGTGTTGGCCGATCCCCCTGGCGAGGCGTGGAGTGCCCAGCCGATTTCCCTGCCGACGCGTGGAGGGCCTGGCCTATTCCCTGCCAGCTGATAACCCGCCAATACGTGAAGTGCCTGGCCGATCTCCCTGCCAAGGCCTGGAGTGCCCGGCCGATCCCCCTGCCGAGGTGGGAGTGCCCAGCCGATTCCCCTGCAAGCTGATACCCCTGCCGAGACGTGAAGTGCCTGGCCGATCTCCATGCCAAGGCCTGGAGTGTTGGCCGATCCCCCTGGCGAGGCGTGGAGTGCCCAGCCGATTTCCCTGCCGACGCGTGGAGGGCCGGGCCTATTCCCTGCCAACTGATAACCCGCCAATACGTGACGTGCCTGGCCGATCTCACTGCCAAGGCCTGGAGTGCCCGGCCGATCCTCCTGCCGAGGTGGAAGTGCCTAGCCGATTTCCCTGCAAGCTAATACCCCTGCCGAGACGTGAAGATCGGCATGGCCGATCTCCATGCCAAGGCCCTGATTGCCCGGCCGAAACGTCTGCTGAGGCGAGGAGTGCCCAGCCGATTCCCCTACCAACGCGTGGAGTGCCTGGCCGATCCCCAGCCAGCTGATAACCCTCCAATACGTGAAGTGCCTGGCCGATCTCCCTGCCAAAACCTTGAGTGCCCGGCCGATCCACCTGCCGAGGCGAGGAGTGCCCAGCCGATTCCCCTGCCGACACGTGAAGTCCCTGGCCGATCGCCTGCCAGCTGATAACACGCAATACGTGAAGTGCCTGTCCGATCTCCCTGCCAAGGCCTTGAGTGTCCGGCCGATCCATCTGCCGAGGCGAGGAGTGCCCAGCCGATTCCCCTGCAAGCTGATACCCCTGCCGAGACGTGAAGTGCCTGGCCGATCTCCATGCCAAGGCCTGGAGTGTTGGCCGATCCCCCTGGCGAGGCGTGGAGTGGGCAGCCGATTTCCCTGCCGACGCGTGGAGGGCCTGGCCGATCCCCTGCCAGCTAATAACCCGCCAATAAGTGACGTGCCTGGCCGATCTCACTGCCATGGCCTGGAGTGCCCGGCCGATCCTCCTGCCGAGGTGGGAGTGCCTAGCCGATTCCCCTACCGACGCGTGGAGTGCCTGGCCGATCCCCAGCCAGTTGATAACCCTGGCAGCTGATAACCCGCCAATACGTGAAGTGCCTGGCCGATCTCCCTGCCAAGGCCTGGGTGCCCGGCCGATCCCCCTGCCGAGGTGGAAGTGCCCAGCCGATTCCCCTGCAAGCTGATACCCCTGCCGAGATGTTAAGTGCCTGGCCGATCTCCATGCCAAGGCCTGGAGTGTTGGCCGATACCCCTGGCGAGGCGTGGAGTGCCCAGCCGATTTCCCTGCCGACGCGTGGAGGGCCTGGCCGATCCACCTGCTGATAACCCTCCAATACGTGAAGTGCCTGGCTGATCTCCCTGCCAAGGCCTTGAGTGTCCGGCCGATCCATCTGCCGAGGCGAGGAGTGCCCAGCCGATTCCCGTGCAAGCTGATACCCCTGCCGAGACGTGAAGTGCCTGGCCGATCTCCATGCCAAGGCCTGGAGTGTTGGCCGATCCCCCTGGCGAGGCGTGGAGTGCCTGGCCGATCCCCTGCCAGCTGATATCCCTCCAATACGTGAAGTGCCTGGCCGATCTCCCTGCCAAGGCCTTGAGTGCCCGGCCGATCCACCTGCTGATAACCCTCCAATACGTGAAGTGCCTGGCCGATCTCCCTGCCAAGGCCTTGAGTGTCCGGCCGATCCATCTGCCGAGGCGAGGAGTGCCCAGCCGATTCCCCTGCAAGCTGATACCCCTGCCGAGACGTGAAGTGCCTGGCCGATCTCCATGCCAATCAGCAAGGCCTGGAGTGTTGGCCGATCCCCCTGGCGAGGCGTGGAGAGCCCAGCCGATTTCCCTGCCGACGCGTGGAGGGCCTGGCCTATTCCCTGCCAGCTGATAACCCGCCAATACGTGACGTTCCTGGCCGATCTCACTGCCAAGGCCTGGAGTGCCCGGCCGATCCACCTGCTGATAACCCTCCAATACGTGAAGTGCCTGGCCGATCTCCATGCCAAGGCCTTGAGTGTCCGGCCGATCCATCTGCCGAGGCGAGGAGTGCCCAGCCGATTCCCCTGCAAGCTGATACCCCTGCCGAGACGTGAAGTCCCTGGCCGATCTCCATGCCAAGGCCTGGAGTGTTGGCCGATCCCCCTGGCGAGGCGTGGAGTGCCTGGCCGATCCCCTGCCAGCTGATATCCCTCCAATACGTGAAGTGCCTGGCCGATCTCCCTGCCAAGGCCTTGAGTGCCCGGCCGATCCACCTGCTGATAACCCTCCAATACGTGAAGTGCCTGGCCGATCTCCCTGCCAAGGCCTTGAGTGTCCGGCCGATCCATCTGCATAGGAGAGGAGTGCCCAGCCGATTCCCCTGCTGACACGTGGAGTCCCTGGCCGATCGCCTGCCAGCTGATAACCCTCGAATACGTGAAGTGCCTGGCCGATTCCCCTGCCGACGCGTGGAGTCCCTGGCCGATTTCCATGCCAAGGCCTTGAGTGCCCGGCCGTTCCACCTGCCGAGGCGAGGAGTGCCCAGCCGATTCCCCTGCCGACGCGTGGAGTGCCTGGCCGATCCCCTGCCATCTGATAACCCTCCAATACGTGAAGTGCCTGGTCGATCTCCCTGCCAAGGCCTTGAGTGCCCGGCCGTTCCGCCTGCCGAGGCGTGGAGTGCCTGGCCGATCCCCTGCCATCTGATAACCCGCCAATACGTGAAGTGCCTGGCCGATCTCCCTGCCAAGGCCTGGAGTGCCCGGCCGATCCCCCTGCCGAGGTGGGAGTGCCCAGCCGATTCCCCTGCAAGCTGATACCCCTGCCGAGACGTGAAGTGCCTGGTCGATCTTTATGCCAAGGCCTGGAGTGTTGGCCGATCCCCCTGGCGAGGCGTGGAGTGCCCAGCCGATTTCCCTGCCGACGCGTGGAACCCTCCAATACGTGAAGTGCCTGGTCGATCTCCCTGCCAAGGCCTTGAGTGCCCGGCCGATCCACCTGCCGAGGCGTGGAGTGCCTAGCCGATTTCCCTGCAAGCTGATACCCCTGCCGAGACGTGAAGTGCCTGGCCGATTTCCATGCCAAGGCCTTGAGTGCCCGGCCGTTCCACCTGCCGAGGCGAGGAGTGCCCAGCCGATTCCCCTGCCGACGCGTGGAGTGCCTGGCCGATCCCCTGCCATCTGATAACCCTCCAATACGTGAAGTGCCTGGTCGATCTCCCTGCCAAGGCCTTGAGTGCCCGGCCGATCCACCTGCCGAGGCGAGGAGTACCAAGCCGATTCCCCTGCCGACGCGTGGAGTGCCTGGCCGATCCCCTGCCAGCTGATAACCCTCCAATACGTGAAGTGCCTGGCCGATCTCCCTGCCAAGGCCTTGAGTGTCCGGCCGATCTATCTGCCGAGGCGAGGAGTGCCCAGCCGATTCCCCTGCCGACACGTGGAGGGCCTGGCCTATTCCCTGCCAACTGATAACCCGCCAATACGTGACGTGCCTGGCCGATCTCACTGCCAAGGCCTGGAGTGCCCGGCCGATCCTCCTGCCGAGGTGGAAGTGCCTAGCCGATTTCCCTGCAAGCTGATACCCCTGCCGAGACGTGAAGATCGGCATGGCCGATCTCCATGCCAAGGCCTTGATTGCCCGGCCGATCCGTCTGCTGAGGCGAGGAGTGCCCAGCCGATTCCCCTACCAACGCGTGGAGTGCCTGGCCGATCCCCAGCTAGCTGATAACCCTCCAATACGTGAAGTGCCTGGCCGATCTCCCTGCCAGAACCTTGAGTGCCCGGCCGATCCACGTGCCGAGGCGAGGAGTGCCCAGCCGATTCCCCTGCAAGCTGATACCCCTGCCGAGACGTGAAGTGTCTGACCGATCTCCATGCCAAGGCCTGGAGTGTTGGCCGATCCCCCTGGCGAGGCGTGGAGTGGGCAGCCGATTTCCCTGCCGACGCGTGGAGGGCCTGGCCTATCCCCTGCCAGCTAATAACCCGCCAATAAGTGACGTGCCTGGCCGATCTCACTGCCAGGGCCTGGAGTGCCCGGCCGATCCTCCTGCCGAGGTGGGAGTGCCTAGCCGATTCCCCTACCGACGCGTGGAGTGCCTGGCCGATCCCCAGCCAGTTGATAACCCTGGCAGCTGATAACCCGCCAATACGTGAAGTGCCTGGCCGATCTCCCTGCCAAGGCCTGGGGTTCCCGGCCGATCCCCCTGCCGAGGTGGAAGTGCCCAGCCGATTCCCCTGCAAGCTGATACCCCTGCCGAGATGTGAAGTGCCTGGCCGATCTCCATGCCAAGGCCTGGAGTGTTGGCCGATCCCCCTGGCGAGGCGTGGAGTGCCCAGCCGATTTCCCTGCCGACGCGTGGAGGGCCTGGCCGATCCCCTGCCAGCTGATTACCCGCCAATACGTGACGTGACTGGCCGATCTCACTTCCAAGGCCTGGAGTGCCCGGCCGATTCCCCTGCAAGCTGATACCCCTGCCGAGACGTGAAGTGCCTGGCCGATCTCCATGCCAAGGCCTTGAGTGCCCGGCCGATCCGCCTGCCGAGGCGAGCAGTGCCCAGCCGATTCCCCTGCCGACGCGTGCCTGGCCGATCCCCCTGCCAAGGTCTTGAGAGCCCGGCTGATCCGCCTACCGATACGAGGAGTGCCCAGCCGATTCCACTGCCGACGCGTCGAGTGCCTGGCCGATCCCCAGCCAGTTGATAACCCTGGCAGCTGATAACCCTCCAATTCGTGAACTGCCTGGCCGATCTCCCTGCCAAGGCCTTGAGTGCCCGGCCGATCCACCTGCCGAGGCGAGGAGTGCCCAGCCGATTCCCTTGCCGACGCGTGGAGTGCCTGGCCGATCCCCTGCCAGCTGATAACCCTCCAATACGTGAAGTGCCTGGCCGATCTCCCAGCCAAGGCCTTGAGTGTCCGGCCGATCCATCTGCCGAGGCGAGGAGTGCCCAGCCGATTCCCCTGCCGACACGTGGAGTCCCTGGCCGATCAACTGCCAGCTGATAACCCGCCAATACGTGAAGTGCCTGGCCGATCTCCCAGCCAAGGCCTTGAGTGTCCGGCCGATCCATCTGCCGAGGCGAGGAGTGCCCAGCCGATTCCCCTGCCGACACGTGGAGTCCCTGGCCGATCAACTGCCAGCTGATAACCCGCCAATACGTGAAGTGCCTGGCCGATCTCCCTGCCAAGGCCTGGAGTGCCCGGCCGATCCCCCTGCCGAGGTGGGAGTGCCCAGCCGATTCCCCTGCAAGCTGATACCCCTTCCGAGACGTGAAGTGCCTGGCCGATCTCCATGCCAAGGCCTTGAGTGCCCGGCCGTTCCACCTGCCGAGGCGAGGAGTGCCTAGCCGATTCCCCTGCCGACGCGTGGAGTGACTGGCCGATCCCCTGCCAGCTGATAACCCTCCAATACGTGAAGTGCCTGGTCGATCTCCCTGCCAAGGCCTTGAGTGCCCGGCCGATTCCCCTACCGACGCGTGGAGTGCCTGGCCGATCCCCTGCCAGCTGATAACCCTCCAATACGTGAAGTGCCTGGCCGATCTCCCTGCCAAGGCCTTGAGTACCCGGCCGATCCACCTGCTGATAACCCTCCAATACGTGAAGTGCCTGGCCGATCTCCCTGCCAAGGCCTTGAGTGTCCGGCCGATCCATCTGACGAGGCGAGGAGTGCCCAGCCGATTCCCCTGCAAGCTGATACCCCTGCCGAGACGTGAAGTGCCTGGCCGATCTCCATGCCAAGGCCTGGAGTGTTGGCCGATCCCCCTGGCGAGGCGTGGAGAGCCCAGCCGATTTCCCTGCCGACGCGTGGAGGGCCTGGCCTATTCCCTGCCAGCTGATAACCCGCCAATACGTGACGTTCCTGGCCGATCTCACTGCCAAGGCCTTGAGTGCCCGGCCGTTCCACCTGCCGAGGCGAGGAGCGCCCAGCCGATTCCCCTGCCGACGCGTGGAGTGACTGGCCGATCCCCTGCCAGCTGATAACCCTCCAATACGTGAAGTGCCAGGCCGATCTCCCTGCCAAGGCCTTGAGTGTCCGGCCGATCCATCTGCCGAGGCGAAGAGTGCCTGGCCGATTCCCCTGCCGACGCGTGGAGTCCCTGGCCGATCGCCTGCCAGCTGATAACCCGCCAATACGTGAAGTGCCTGGCCGATCTCCCTGCCAAGGCCTGGAGTGCCCGGCCGATCCATCTGCCCAGGCGAGGAGTGCCCAGCCGATTCCCCTGCCGACGCGTGGAGTGCCTGGCCGATCCCCAGCCAGCTGATAAACCTCCAATACGTGAAGTGCCTGGCCGATCTCCCTGCCAAGGCCTTGAGTGCCCGGCCGATCCACCTGCCGAGCCGAGGAGTGCCCAGCCGATTCCCCTGCCGACGCGTGGAGTGCCTGGCCGATCCCCTGCCAGCTGATAACCCTCCAATACGTGAAGTGCCTGGCCGATCTCCCTGCCAAGGTCTTGAGTGCCCGGCTGATCCGCCTACCGAGACGAGGAGTGCCCAGCCGATTCCCCTGCCGACGCGTGGAGTCCCTGGCCGATCGCCTGCCAGCTGATAACCCGCCAATACGTGAAGTGCCTGGCCGATCTCCCTGCCAAGGCCTGGAGTGCCCGGCCGATCCATCTGCCGAGGCGAGGAGTGCCCAGCCGATTCCCCTGCCGACGCGTGGAGTGCCTGGCCGATCCCCAGCCAGCTGATAAACCTCCAATACGTGAAGTGCCTGGCCGATCTCCCTGCCAAGGCCTTGAGTGTCCGGCCGATACATCTGCCGAGGCGAGGAGTGCCCAGCCGATTCCCCTGCCGACACGTGGAGTCCCTGGCCGATCGCCTGCCAGCTGATAACCCGCCAATACGTGAAGTGCCTGGCCGATCTCCCTGCCAAGGCCTGGAGTGCCCGGCCGATCCCCCTGCCGAGGTGGGAGTGCCCAGCCGTTTCCCCTGCAAGCTGATACCCCTGCCGAGACGTAAAGTGCCTGGCCGATCTCCATGCCAAGGCCTTGAGTGCCCGGCCGATCCGCCTGCCGAGGCAAGGAGTGCCCAGCCGATTCCACTGCCGACGCGTGGAGTGCCTGGCCGATCCCCTGCAAGCTGATAACCCTCCAATACGTGAAGTTGTAACGAACTGTTATTTCTGCTTCCGCTCGCCACAATTTGCCGCGGCTAGCTCACAGAGTTTCGCGGATCCGTTCCACCGAATTTATAGATTCGACGTGATTGCCCAAGCCCAGAAAATAATACAAGTAGCTTTCCGTTGCGTAGTCTCTTTATTTTCTGCTCTCTCTGTTTACAACTGTGATTCATGCGGGTTCCCGGGAATGACCCTTGGTGTGTCCTTGGTGACCCTTGGTGTGTCCGTCCTGGATATCTTCTCCGTTGCTGGTGTTTCCGCTGTTGCTCTCGTTGCCGGGGCTCCTCCTCGTTGATCCGTCGTCACCTTCCACCCCTTCGGTTCGGTCTGGCCTTCGGCTATGAACTGAAAAGCCTCCACTAAGCCGTCGGGGATACGCGCATACGCGCCGTACCGCCGGGGCTCGGGAGTTGGCGGGCTGTAGCCTCCGCTACACCAGGATGAACGCCGTGCTCTGCGCACCGGCGACGCTGGTTCGGGAGATAGCTACTGACTGTCGCCTCTGCACCACCAGGGAGACGCGCCGTGCCTGCGCACCGGCGGACCTGGTTCGGGGTGTGCGGCCTGTAGGCTCCGCTACGCCAGGAGCCTTTCGCACCGGCGGGCCTGGATTGGGAGTTGCCGAAGTCTTGTCAGTCGCCTGTCCAGGACCGTACGTCACTCTTTCGGCCGGGTGACCACCGCGCGTACGCGGCAATGGGCCCGGGTCAAGAGCTGCTTGGTGGGTGATCGGGGCCTACCCGATCGCGTTCCAAGGCGGGCGTGAGTTCCCGAGTTGGCTTATCCACGTCCTGCAGGACCACGCCTGTTGGTTGCGAGTCAAGAACCCGCGTGGCGTACGCCAGACTTGTTCTTTCCTCACTTCCTTGCAAGGCTACCTGCTTTGACTTGGAATAGCCCACGCTCGACTCTGTTACCCTGTAGCTTTCGAGGAAACCAACCGACGCCGATCCTCTCTCGTCCTGTCCTTCTCGTCCTCCGGAGCGAAACCGGGCTCGGGATCTTGAGTCGGCCTGTCCTTTCCGGTGCAGGACCACGCCTGTTGGTTGTGAGTCAGGAGTCCGAATGGCGTACGCCAGACTTATCCTTTCTGCACTTCCTAGCAAGGCTACCTGCCGTGGCCAGGAACTGGTCCAACTCGTCTCCTGTCGCCTAGGTCGTTCCCCGTAACTGTCCTCGTACCGTTCTTTCCTTGTCTCGTTCGTTCTCCTTACGTTTGGCTGTTGGACTCTCCAAAGGCGGTCCTTCAACTCAAACAACCGAATCCTTTTTAGAAACGCTCTAACACTTGATTGGCGGACTCTCCAAAGGCGGTCCCCAACTCAACGCTACAAGCTTCCTAAAAAGACTCGTCTCGAGCCGCTCCAGTGGGCCTCCTTTTATACTGACTGGAGCGCCCGTTAATCCTCCTGGACTCTGCTCCTGCCGTTAATCCTGCTTCCAGAATCACGCCACTTTCCCGTTGGCGAGCTGCCGTTACTCCTGTTTCCAAGATCACGCCACTTTCCCGTTGGCGGGCTGCCGTTACTCCTTTTTCCTGCTGGCAGGTGGCCATCCGTGCGGCCGTTGCCCTTTTCCGTTCGGCCACTGACCCCTGCTGTTGCTATGCGACGTGACGCTGGCCTCCTCCGCCTCCCCTGTTGCTCCTTGCTCCTTTGCTGCTCCCAGTCATGTCGCCCATCCTGAACTCCGCTGCGCGGCGGGCTCATGTGCCCGCCGTCGCCTCAGAAGCCGTTACGTTCCACGTTGACCCGTCTTCCACTCGATGATGGAGCTCTGCCTCTCACTGCCCTCACTGCCTTCCCATTCGTCCACTGGTGCTCCGGGGACCGTTACGTTCCACGTTGATTCCGTCTTCCCACTGGGCGATGTAACCTTGCATTTCCATTTGTCTGCTGGGGCTCCGGGAACCGTTACGTTCCACGTTGATTCCGTCTTCCCACTGGACGATGTAACCTTGCATTTCCATTTGTCTGCTGGCGCTCCGGGAACCGTTACGTTCCACGTTGATTCCGTCTTCCCACTGGACGATGTAACCTTGCATTTCCATTTGTCTGCTGGTGCTCCGGGAACCGTTACGTTCCACGTTGATTCCGTCTTCCCACTGGGCACTGTAACCCTGTCCTTCCATTCGTCTACTGCTGCTCCGGGAACCGTTACGTTCCACCTCGATTCTGTCTTCGCCCTTGATGGTGAACCCTACCCCTCCCCGTTCGTATTGGTCATCAGCCTATCTCCCGCGGCCCCCTAAACTGATTGGCTATTGCTGTCTTAGCGTGTGAGGAGGCGAATTCTCCTCACACTTTCCCCCTTCTTCGGGAACGACAGAGACACTTGCCCATGTAACGAAAACTTCGCCACTCTCAGCTCACCGAAAAAAAACTGTGCCTGATCGCTCTTCTCTTTGGTGCGGATGCCCATCCACTTGTGTGGTGTGGATGCCCATCCACTTCCCCCCTCCTTCGGAAGACGGCCGATGGCTTCCCCCTCTCGCTGGCGTTGTTCGGTCGTTTTTGGTTTTTTTTTTTTTTTTTTCCTTTTCCTTTTCCCCCTTCTTTTTTTGTTTTCTTCTCTCTTTTTTTTTGTTTAGATTTTTACTACTAACCCTATATTTATATATACTTTTTTTTTTTTTTTTTTTTTTTTTTTAAATAATTATGCTAAACCTATTCATTTTTTTTCCCCAAATACTAACTATGCTAACCCTTTTTTTTTTTTTTTTTTTTCTTAAAATCTTTTATTCCTCCCCTATATATATTATTTATTTTTTTTTTTTTTTTGTTTGTTTATTTAAATTTTTTTTTTTTTTTTTATTATTTTTTTTTTTTCCTTAAAACCCTTTATGTCTACCCTATATTTATTATTATTATTATTATTTTTTTTTTTTTTTTTTTTTTTTTTTTTTTTTTTTCCTATATATTTATTTATTATTTAATTATTTTTCCTTTCCTTTTTTTTTTTGTTTTTTTTTTTTTTTTTTTTTTTTAATTAATTTTTTTTTTACTTCTATTTTTTTCCATTTCCATTTTTTTCCTCACCACCCTTACTCCTCTACCGCCTCCTCGCACCCGGAAGCACGTGGCACCAACTTGTACCAAGATGCACCATCTTCCGGGTTTGCCTCGCCGCTTGGTCATCTCCGCCTTCACCCTTGCGGCAAGCTCCGGCGGCCAATTGTCTTCCGGCACATCTCGCCCGCCTCCGACCGATGCCTGCCGCTCCAGCACCGGCCTTGCCGGCCGCTTCTCTGGGCAAGATGTCTGCCGGCCCAGCGCAGGCCTCCGCGGCTCTGGCCACACCCACGGCCCCTTCTCCAACGGCTGCTCCTCCTTTTTCTCCCGTGGACACGGTGTCGGGGGCACCGCGGGCCACGGCGTCGACGCCCGGACCCTCCTCCAGCTCGAGGTCGCCCTGCACGGCTTCTCCTCCGGCCTCTCCGGTCTGGGGCGTGGCGTCGGCGGTATCTTCCTCTTCCATTTCCTGGCCTGTCGCACCCTTCCGGCGGCGGCCCTTCTCTTCGCAGTCTTCACTATCTTCCGGATCCGCCGCTGCCGTGCCGTTTTCGCCCTCGCCCTGACCATGGCCCTCTGGCGTCCGTCGATGCGCCGCTGCCTGGCCTCCTTCGCGTTCCTCCTTCGCATTTGGGCAATCACTTTGACGCGGGCCCTTGCCATGTTCTCCGTCGCCTCCATCAGGGACAGCCGCCGATTGTCCCACTCCGCTCGCAGGCGCAGGACCAGCTCCTCGCTCCTGCGCCGCCGCTCCACCTCGAAAGACCCGACCGGGATGCATCCTCCTCTTCCTGCTGCCCGCCGGACCATCCACTCCGATCTTGCCTTCTTGGCGTTCCACGAAGGATCGCCGACTATTTCAATGTCGCTGTCGTCGGACGAAACAACTATTGATGCGCTTGATGACATGCTTGATGATGCTTGCGGCTGCGTGTTGATTTCGAATAGGCCGACCATCTCCCACGTCTCCACTTATATAGCGCATTCATTTCCCGTTGCTGGAAATGTCCCGCTAATGCTCCCGTTGCTTGCTCTCCTCCTCTTTGCGGGGTTTTTGTTGTTGTTGTTTTCCTTTTTTTTTTGTGTGCCCGTTATGCGGACACAATGTATTTGTCCGCTTTCGTTATCCCTTTGCTGTTTCTTCCGTGTCTTGAGCCTTTAGCTCGCTCACATGAGCTCTCTTCTCCCTCCTTGTTCTGCCGTGTCGTAACGTGACAATTACTGGAGAAACGAAATCCACCACCGTATATGGCCCGTCGTACCGAGGGGCCAGTTTCGCCGCGAATCCTTCAGCCGCCTTTGATAGGTGGTGCTCCTTTGCCCACACTGTTTCACCGACCTTTGGGCTCCACTCCCGCCTTCTCAAGTTGTAATGTCGCGCCTGGTCCTGGGCAGCTCGCTCCATATTCCTTCTTACTATCTCGAATGTCTCCTTGAGTCTCGCCGCGTTTTCCATGGGTGTTCCTTGCTCGGCTCCCGTGCCCAACACATTCTCGTCGAACAGGGCTCGCGGCATCCTTGGCTCCCTGCCCTGCGTTATAAAACAAGGCGAGTACCCCGTGGACTCCGAGATTGCGGAATTTACCGCCAACATTAGCTCCGGCCAGTGTTCGTCCCACTTCCTTTGCTCTTTCCCAGCGAACTGGGCGATCATTGTTTTTACCGTCCTGTTCGCTCTTTCCGTGGGGTTCTCCTGCGGCGTATATGGCGCGGTGAACTGATGGCGTACGCCGAGTTCTCCGAGGAATTTCTTGAAGCTGCGACTGGTGAACTGCACCCCGTTGTCCGTTATTATTATTTTTGGTACTCCATATCGAGCGACGATTCTCTCCCTGAATGCCTTCTGCAGCGCCTCTGTTGTTGCTTTTCGAAGAGGCACTATCTCCGTCCATTTCGAAAACCGATCGATTATCACCAGGATCATCGTATTGCCGTGTTTCGACCTGGGCAGTGGGCCTACGAAATCTGCACATACCGTCGCCCATGGCTCCTCCGGAACCTGTGTCAGCATTTGCCCGGCCATCTGCATCTGATTCGGCTTGTACTTCAGGCACGTCTCGCACTTCCTGACGTATTTCCGGATGTCCCTCTGCATCCCTGGCCAGAAATACCGGGCGGCCACTCTGGCTATGGTTTTCCTTACGCCCAAATGTCCCGCCGTTGGTGCGTCATGATTTTCATTGAGGACCTGCTGCCTCATCTCCAGCGGCACGCAAAGCTTCCATGACGCCACTTCCTCGCTTCCGGCTCTATGCGGGACGTGGCGGTAGATCAACCCGCCCTCTTCCACGTAATCCGGGAATTTTTGTGGGCTTGTTGTCATCTTTTTCCTCAATGCGCTTATCCACCCGCATTGTTCGGCGACCACCTCCATGGCTTTCCTAAATTTTTCCATTACCGGCTGGCGGGACAGAGCGTCGGCCACCACATTGAGCTTTCCTTTCCGGTAACTGATGACGTAGTCATACTGCTGTAGTTCGAATACCCACCTCGCTATTCTGCCGAGTGGGCTCTCGATGTTATTCAGCCACTTCAACGCCATGTGGTCCGTGATCACGTCGAACTGGTACCCCTCCAGGTAGGGCTTCATTTGCCTTATCGCCCATACTATGGCCAGGCACTCCTTTTCCGTTGCGGAGTAATTTTTCTCGGCCCCAATCAACGTTCGACTGGCGTACGCGATCACGCGTTCGCCCTCCTCGGTGTCCTGGGTCAGGACCGCCCCGACGCCGTAGTCGCTGGCGTCCGTTTGCAGCACGAATTTTCTTTCGAAGTCTGGGCACGCTAGCACTGGATCCTCTGCCAGCCGTGACTTTAAAGTCTCAAAGGCCTCTTGGTGTTTGGTTGTCCACTCCCATTTTGTTCCTTTTCGCAGAAGATCGTTCAGGGGCTTCGCTATTCCTGCGAAGTCTGGGACGAAACGCCGATACCACGATGCCATCCCTATGAACTGGCGCACTCCCTTGACGTTCGTCGGGGGTTGTAGCTCTGTAATCGCGGCCACCTTTCCCGGATCCATTCCGATCCCTTGGCTTGTTATCCGGTGGCCCAGGTAGAGCAGCTCCTGCCTGAAGAAATGGCACTTTTCCGTATTTATCCGCAGGTTTGCCGCTCTCAACCTCCTGAACACCTCTTGTAGATTCCGCATATGCTCCTCCTTGGTGCGTCCGATCACTATAATGTCATCCTGATACGCGAATGCGTGTGGAGCCATATCCGGGCCTATGACCTGGTCCAGGGCCCTTTGAAACGTTGCCGAGGCTGAGTGCAAACCAAAAGGCATGACTTTCCATTGGTATAGACCCTTCCCTGGAACGGTGAAGGCGGTGAATTTCCTGCTGCTTTCCTCTAGGGGGATCTGCCAGTACCCATCCTTCAAATCGAGACTGCTGAAGAACCTTGCTTCTCTCAGCTGCTCCAAAATGAAATTTATGCGAGGCATCGGGTACGCATCTTTTATTGATTTTGCATTAATTTGTCGGAAATCCACGCACATCCTCCATTGCCCCGTTTTCTTCTTCACCATTACGATGGGTGAACTGTACGCGCTATTTGAGGGCTCGATGCATCCCTTCTCCAGCAATTCCTCCACCTTTGAGTTTATCTCCCCCTGAATTTTTGGATTTTTGGGGTAATACCGTTGTTTTATGGGAATGTCGTCCTTCATCGTGATCCTGTGCTGGGTTATGTTCGAACAACCCTTCTGGCCTGCGAACGCCTCCAGTTCTCTATCGATGAATCTTCTGACCCGTTCCTCTTCCCATTTTTCCGGGCATCCGGCTACCGCTACAGACAGTCTATCCTCCAGGCAGCCGGCCCATCTTTTCCTTTTGGGTATTGAAATTCGGTGGCCTGCGCACGTCAAGGTTGTGCCGAACTCGCTGAGGAAATCCCATCCTAGCACCAGATCGTCCTCCATGCCTGGCATCACCAGCAAGTTTAGTGTTTTTGTGCGATCGCCGAAACTTATCCTGGCTTGGAGCACGACGCGTGTCTCCGTATGGCTTCCGTTAGCCAGCTTCACCAGTTTCCTTGTTGCGATTCGTTGCCCGGTGACCTCCGGCCTTTCCGCTAGCTCTTCGGAGATGAAACTCGCCGTTGCTCCTGTGTCCAGCATGGCCTTTATTTCTGTGCCCTCGACCTCGATGGTTGCGTCTGCTGCTCCTCCTCGGATAATCCTCCTATTAATTTTGAGAGGCAGCACCGTGCGATCCCGGCTCTCCTCCCTGTTGCTGAGACCGCTGCGCGTTTCCGCCCTCTGGCAGCATTCCGTGCTCCTTACCCCTATTGCGCCGCACATCTTGCAGAACAAAATTCGTGGGTTCCTGCACCCGCTGGCCCAATGGCCCATGCCACCGCACCTGTTGCATGCTTGAGCCGGGTTCTCCACAGAACCCTGCCTTGGCCCTGCTGCCCACTGCTGACTAGGCTGTTGCGGAGCCGGCCTATGCTGGGTCTCAGGCTGCCATCTTGGCATCCAACTCTGGTTCATGCTGTTCTCTCGCTCCGGTGGGCCTTGGCGCGGTTCCTCTCTTTGCCACCTCGGTGCCCATTGTGTGTTTTGGACGGCCTGGTGGTGGAACTCGTCCCGTTGTCCTTTCTGGGTCCATTGGTTCCTCTGGTACCTTGCCGCTTCGCTATGCTGCGGTTCTTCTCCCTTCCATCTCTCGTTTACGGGCGGCTGACTGTGGCTCCACCTTTGTTCCGTGGCCACTTGCCTGTTAAAGGCCTCTTCCTCCTGCGCTAGTTCCTCAAACTCCTCTGCTAGGCCCATCACCTCCTCTAACGACGCGCAGGCGTATGGCCTTATGAACATTTTTATTCTCGGCATGCAGTTCTCGACGAGCCTCTCTATCACTTCTTTCGTGGATTTGCCTAATGGTTTCATTAGTGACTGAAGGTCCACCATGTATTCTTTGAAAGGCTCTCCACGACGCTGCTTCCGTTGGCGAACTTGGTCCGCCAACTTTTCGAAGTATCCTTTCGGCAGGAAGAAATTCTCGAAGCTTGCCTTGAACCTCGCCCATGTCGGCCATTCCTCGTCGTTCATGATGAACCATCTTTGGGCCCTGCCCTGCAGTAGCTCTGGCATGGCTCTGGGGATCGTGTTTATGTCCAATCCGTATGTCTTTGCGGACCACGTTACTCGGTCCAGGAACTCTAACGGGTCCCCTGTACCGTCGAAACGAAACGACCAGTCCCGCACTTGTCTGGCTACTTTGGCGTAATCCACCGGGGCCGGAACATACTTCCTTGACTGCGGCTCTATACTCCTTCCCATCCTTGGATCTGGTACCGCCAGGCTTTCTATAAACTTCTCGGTTTCGCTGGCTGCTCTCTGCCTGGGGGTTGATCTCTGTCCAAATCTTTCCTCTAGGCCGTGCGTTAACGCCAGTACCTCCTCTTCCTTGGATTCGTCGACCCACCTCGCCACTGAGGATCTCATTGCTTCCACAGTCCCGTCTGCTGGTAGACCGAGCTCTTTACACACCTCGCTCAGCTCCTCCTTTCTCAATGTGTAGATCCAATTCTTTCTTCCCATCTTTCTGCTACGTTATTTTCTAGGCTAAATGCAATCAACAAGTTTGGGCGCCAGGTGTAACGAACTGTTATTTCTGCTTCCGCTCGCCACAATTTGCCGCGGCTAGCTCACAGAGTTTCGCGGATCCGTTCCACCGAATTTATAGATTCGACGTGATTGCCCAAGCCCAGAAAATAATACAAGTAGCTTTCCGTTGCGTAGTCTCTTTATTTTCTGCTCTCTCTGTTTACAACTGTGATTCATGCGGGTTCCCGGGAATGACCCTTGGTGTGTCCTTGGTGACCCTTGGTGTGTCCGTCCTGGATATCTTCTCCGTTGCTGGTGTTTCCGCTGTTGCTCTCGTTGCCGGGGCTCCTCCTCGTTGATCCGTCGTCACCTTCCACCCCTTCGGTTCGGTCTGGCCTTCGGCTATGAACTGAAAAGCCTCCACTAAGCCGTCGGGGATACGCGCATACGCGCCGTACTGCCGGGGCTCGGGAGTTGGCGGGCTGTAGCCTCCGCTACACCAGGATGAACGCCGTGCTCTGCGCACCGGCGACGCTGGTTCGGGAGATAGCTACTGACTGTCGCCTCTGCACCACCAGGGAGATGCGCCGTGCATGCGCACCGGCGGACCTGGTTCGGGGTGTGCGGCCTGTAGGCTCCGCTACGCCAGGAGCACGCCGTGCTTTTCGCACCGGCGAGTCTGGTTTGGGAGATGGCTACTGGTGGTCGTCCCGCAACCCGCTGTGCATGCGCACCAGCGGCCCTGGTTCAGAGATTGCTGTCTACAGCCGGCTCCGCTACGCCAGGAGACGCCGTGCCTTTTCGCACCGGCGGGCCTGGATTGGGAGTTGCCGAAGTCTTGTCAGTCGCCTGTCCAGGACCGTACGTCACTCTTTCGGCCGGGTGACCACCGCGCGTACGCGGCAATGGGCCCGGGTCAAGAGCTGCTTGGTGGGTGATCGGGGCCTCCCCGATCGCGTTCCAAGGCGGGCGTGAGTTCCCGAGTTGGCTTATCCGCGTCCTGCAGGACCACGCCTGTTGGTTGCGAGTCAAGAACCCGCGTGGCGTACGCCAGACTTGTTCTTTCCTCACTTCCTTGCAAGGCTACCTGCTTTGACTTGGAATAGCCCACGCTCGACTCTGTTACCCTGTAGCTTTCGAGGAAACCAACCGACGCCGATCCTCTCTCGTCCTGTCCTTCTCGTCCTCCGGAGCGAAACCGGGCTCGGGATCTTGAGTCGGCCTGTCCTTTCCGGTGCAGGACCACGCCTGTTGGTTGTGAGTCAGGAGTCCGAATGGCGTACGCCAGACTTATCCTTTCTGCACTTCCTAGCAAGGCTACCTGCCGTGGCCAGGAACTGGTCCAACTCGTCTCCTGTCGCCTAGGTCGTTCCCCGTAACTGTCCTCGTACCGTTCTTTCCTTGTCTCGTTCGTTCTCCTTACGTTTGGCTGTTGGACTCTCCAAAGGCGGTCCTTCAACTCAAACAACCGAATCCTTTTTAGAAACGCTCTAACACTTGATTGGCGGACTCTCCAAAGGCGGTCCCCAACTCAACGCTACAAGCTTCCTAAAAAGACTCGTCTCGAGCCGCTCCAGTGGGCCTCCTTTTATACTGACTGGAGCGCCCGTTAATCCTCCTGGACTCTGCTCCTGCCGTTAATCCTGCTTCCAGAATCACGCCACTTTCCCGTTGGCGAGCTGCCGTTACTCCTGTTTCCAAGATCACGCCACTTTCCCGTTGGCGGGCTGCCGTTACTCCTTTTTCCTGCTGGCAGGTGGCCATCCGTGCGGCCGTTGCCCTTTTCCGTTCGGCCACTGACCCCTGCTGTTGCTATGCGACGTGACGCTGGCCTCCTCCGCCTCCCCCTGTTGCTCCTTGCTCCTTTGCTGCTCCCAGTCATGTCGCCCATCCTGAACTCCGCTGCGCGGCGGGCTCATGTGCCCGCCGTCGCCTCGGAAGCCGTTACGTTCCACGTTGACCCGTCTTCCACTCGATGATGGAGCTCTGCCTCTCACTGCCCTCACTGCCTTCCCATTCGTCCACTGGTGCTCCGGGGACCGTTACGTTCCACGTTGATTCCGTCTTCCCACTGGGCGATGTAACCTTGCATTTCCATTTGTCTGCTGGGGCTCCGGGAACCGTTACGTTCCACGTTGATTCCGTCTTCCCACTGGACGATGTAACCTTGCATTTCCATTTGTCTGCTGGCGCTCCGGGAACCGTTACGTTCCACGTTGATTCCGTCTTCCCACTGGACGATGTAACCTTGCATTTCCATTTGTCTGCTGGTGCTCCGGGAACCGTTACGTTCCACGTTGATTCCGTCTTCCCACTGGGCACTGTAACCCTGTCCTTCCATTCGTCTACTGCTGCTCCGGGAACCGTTACGTTCCACCTCGATTCTGTCTTCGCCCTTGATGGTGAACCCTACCCCTCCCCGTTCGTATTGGTCATCAGCCTATCTCCCGCGGCCCCCTAAACTGATTGGCTATTGCTGTCTTAGCGTGTGAGGAGGCGAATTCTCCTCACAAAGTGCCTGGTCGATCTCCCTGCCAAGGCCTTGAGTGCCCGGCCGATCCACCTGCCGAGGCGAGGAGTGCCCAGCCGATTCCCCTGCCGACGCGTGGAGTGCCTGGCCGATCCCCTGCCAGCTGATAACCCGACAATACGTGAAGTGCCTGGCCGATCTCCCTGCCAAGGCCTTGAGTGTCCGGCCGATCCATCTGCCGAGGCGAGGAGTGCCCAGCCGATTCCCCTGCCGACACGTGGAGTCCCTGGCCGATCGCCTGCCAGCTGATAACCCTCCAATACGTGAAGTGCCTGGCCGATCTCCCTGCCAAGGCCTTGAGTGTCCGGCCGATCCATCTGCCGAGGCGAGGAGTGCCAAGCCGATTCCCCTGCCGACACGTGGAGTCCCTGGCCGATCGCCTGCCAGCTGATAACCCGCCAATACGTGAAGTGCCTGGCCGATCTCCCTGCCAAGGCCTGGAGTGCCCGGCCGATCCCCCTGCCGAGGTGGGAGTGCATAGCCGATTCCCCTGCAAGCTGATACCCCTGCCGAGACGTGAAGTGCCTGGCCGATCTCCATGCCAAGGCCTAGAGTGCCCGGCCGATCCGCCTGCCGAGGCAATGAGTGCCCAGCCGATTCCACTGCCGACGCGTGGAGTGCCTGGCCGATCCCCTGACAGCTGATAACCCTCCAATACGTGAAGTGCCTGGCCGATCTCCCTGCCAAGGCCTGGAGTGCCCGGCCGATCCCCCTGCCGAGGTGGGAGTGCCCAGCCGATTCCCCTGCAAGCTGATACCCCTGCCGAGACGTGAAGTGCCTGGCCGATCGCCTGCCAGCTGATAACCCTCCAATACGTGAAGTGCCTGGCCGATCTCCCTGCCAAGGCCTTGAGTGTCCGGCCGATCCATCTGCCGAGGCGAGGAGTGCCAAGCCGATTCCCTTGCCGACACGTGGAGTCCCTGGCCGATCGCCTGCCAGCTGATAACCCGCCAATACGTGAAGTGCCTGGCCGATCTCCCTGCCAAGGCCTGGAAGGCCCGGCCGATCCCCCTGCCGAGGTGGGAGTGCCCAGCCGATCCACCTGCCGAGGCGAGGAGTGCCTAGCCGATTTCCCTGCAAGCTGATACCCCTGCCGAGACGTGAAGTGCCTGGCCGATTTCCATGCCAAGGCCTTGAGTGCACGGCCGTTCCACCTGCCGAGGCGAGGAGTGCACAGCCGATTCCCCTGCCGACGCGTGGAGTGCCTGGCCGATCCCCTGCCAGCTGATAACCCTCCAATACGTGAAGTGCCTGGTCGATCTCCCTGCCAAGGCCTTGAGTGCCCGGCCGATCCACCTGCCGAGGCGAGGAGTGCCCAGCCGATTCCCCTGCCGACGCGTGGAGTGCCTGGCCGATCCCCTGCCAGCTGATAACCCGACAATACGTGAAGTGCCTGGCCGATCTCCCTGCCAAGGCCTTGAGTGTCCGGCCGATACATCTGCCGAGGCGAGGAGTGCCCAGCCGATTCCCCTGCCGACACGTGGAGTCCCTGGCCGATCGCCTGCCAGCTGATAACCCGCCAATACGTGAAGTGCCTGGCCGATCTCCCTGCCAAGGCCTGGAGTGCCCGGCCGATCCCCCTGCCGAGGTGGGAGTGCCCAGCCGATTCCCCTGCAAGCTGATACCCCTGCCGAGACGTAAAGTGCCTGGCCGATCTCCATGCCAAGGCCTTGAGTGCCCGGCCGATCCGCCTGCCGAGGCAAGGAGTGCCCAGCCGATTCCACTGCCGACGCGTGGAGTGCCTGGCCGATCCCCTGCCAGCTGATAACCCTCCAATACGTGAAGTGCCTGGTCGATCTCCCTGCCAAGGCCTTGAGTGCCCGGCCGATCCACCTGCCGAGGCGAGGAGTGCCCAGCCGATTCCCCTGCCGACGCGTGGAGTGCCTGGCCGATCCCCTGCCAGCTGATAACCCGACAATACGTGAAGTGCCTGGCCGATCTCCCTGCCAAGGCCTTGAGTGTCCGGCCGATCCATCTGCCGAGGCGAGGAGTGCCCAGCCGATTCCCCTGCCGACACGTGGAGTCCCTGGCCGATCGCCTGCCAGCTGATAACCCTCCAATACGTGAAGTGCCTGGCCGATCTCCCTGCCAAGGCCTGGAGTGCCCGGCCGATCCCCCTGCCGAGGTGGGAGTGCCCAGCCGATTCCCCTGCAAGCTGATACCCCTGCCGAGACGTGAAGTGCCTGGCCGATCTCCATGCCAAGGCCTTGAGTGCCCGGCCGATCCGCCTGCCGAGGCAAGGAGTGCCCAGCCGATTCCACTGCCGACGCGTGGAGTGCCTGGCCGATCCCCTGACAGCTGATAACCCTCCAATACGTGAAGTGCCTGGCCGATCTCCCTGCCAAGGCCTTGAGTGTCCGGCCGATCCATCTGCCGAGGCGAGGAGTGCCCAGCCGATTCCCCGGCCGACACGTGGAGTCCCTGGCCGATCGCCTGCCAGCTGATAAGCCGCCAATACGTGAAGTGCCTGGCCGATCTCCCTGCCAAGGCCTTGAGTGCCCGGCCGTTCTACCTGCCGAGGCGAGGAGTGCCCAGCCGATTCCCTTGCCGACGCGTGGAGTGCCTGGCCGATCCCCTGCCAGCTGATAACCCTCCAATACGTAAAGTGCCTGGCCGATCTCCCTGCCAAGGCCTTGAGTGCCCGGCTGATCCACCTGCCGAGGCGAGCAGTGCCCAGCCCATTCCCCTGCCGACGCGTGCCTGGCCGATCTCCCTGCCAAGGCCTTGAGTGTCCGGCCGATCCATCTGCCGAGGCGAGGAGTGCCCAGCCGATTCCCTTGCCGACACGTGGAGTCCCTGGCCGATCGCCTGCCAGCTGATAACCCTCCAATACGTGAAGTGCCTGGCCGATCTCCCTGCCAAGGCCTTGAGTGCCCGGCTGATCCGCCTACCGATACGAGGAGTGCCCAGCCGATTCCCCTGACGACGCGTGGAGTGCCTGGCCGATCCCATGCCAGCTGACAACCCCCCAATTCGTGAACTGCCTGGCCGATCTCCCTGCCAAGGCCTTGAGTGCCCGGCCGATCCACCTGCCGAGGCGAGGAGTGCCCAGCCGATTCCCTTGCCGACGCGTGGAGTGCCTGGCCGATCCCCTGCCAGCTGATAACCCTCTAATACGTGAAGTGCCTGGCCGATCTCCCTGCCAAGGCCTTGAGTGTCCGGCCGATCCACCTGCCGAGGCGAGCAGTGCCCAGCCGATTATCCGGCCGACGCGTGCATGGCCGATCTCCCTGTCAAGGCCTTGAGTGTCCGGCCGATCCATCTGCCGAGGCGAGGAGTGCCCAGCCGATTCCCCCGCCGACACGTGGAGTCCCTGGCCGATCGCCTGCCAGCTGATAACCCTCTAATACGTGAAGTGCCTGGCCGATCTCCCTGCCGAGGCGAGGAGTGCCCAGCCGATTCCCCGGCCGACACGTGGAGTCCCTGGCCGATCGCCTGCCAGCTGATAACCCGCCAATACGTGAAGTGCCTGGCCGATCTCCCTGCCAAGGCCTTGAGTGCCCGGCCGTTCTACCTGCCGAGGCGAGGAGTGCCCAGCCGATTCCCTTGCCGACGCGTGGAGTGCCTGGCCGATCCCCTGGCAGCTGATAACCCTCCAATACGTGAAGTGCCTGGCCGATCTCCCTGCCAAGGCCTTGAGTGCCCGGCTTATCCACCTGCCGAGGCGAGCAGTGCCCAGCCGATTCCCCTGCCGACGCGTGCCTGGCCGATCTCCCTGCCAAGGCCTTGAGTGTCCGGCCGATCCATCTGCCGAGTCGAGGAGTGCCCAGCCGATTCCCCTGCCGACACGTGGAGTCCCTGGCCGATCGCCTGCCAGCTGATAACCCGCCAATACGTGAAGTGCCTCCCTGCCAAGGCCTGGAGTGCCCGGCCGATCCCCCTGCCGAGGTGGGAGTGCCCAGCCGATTCCCCTGCAAGCTGATACCCCTACCGACACGTGAAGTGCCTGGCCGATCTCCATGCCAAGGCCTTGAGTGCCCGGCCGATCCGCCTGCCGAGGCAAGGAGTGCCCTGCCGATTCCACTGCCGACGCGTGGAGTGCCTGGCCGATCCCCTGACAGCTGATAACCCTCCAATACGTGAAGTGCCTGGCCGATCTCCCTGCCAAGGCCTTGAGTGTCCGGCCGATCCATCTGCCGAGGCGAGGAGTGCCCAGCCGATTCCCCTGCCGACACGTGGAGTCCCTGGCCGATTGCCTGCCAGCTGATAAACCTCCAATACGTGAAGTGCCTGGCCGATCTCCCTGCCAAGGCCTTGAGTGTCCGGCCGATCCATCTGCCGAGTCGAGGAGTGCCCAGCCGATTCCCCTGCCGACACGTGGAGTCCCTGGCCGATCGCCTGCAAGCTGATAACCCTCCAATACGTGAAGTGCCTGGCCGATCTCCATGCCAAGGCCTTGAGTTCCCGGCCGATCCACCTGCCGAGGCGAGCAGTGCCCAGCCGATTCCCCTGCCGACGCGTGCCTAGCCGATTCCCCTGTCAAGGCCTTGAGTGCCCGGCTGATCCACCTGCCGAGGCGGGCAGTGCCCAGCCGATTCCCCTGCCGACGCGTGCCTGGCCGATCCCCTGCCAGCTGATAACCCTCCAATACGTGAAGTGCCTGGTCGATCTCCCTGCCAAGGCCTTGAGTGCCCGGCCGATCCACCTGCCGAGGCGAGGAGTGCCCAGCCGATTCCCCTGCCGACACGTGGAGTCCCTGGCCGATCGCCTGCCAGCTGATAACCCTCCAATACGTGAAGTGCCTGGCCGATCTCCCTGCCAAGGCCTTGAGTGTCCGGCCGATCCATCTGCCGCGGCGAGGAGTGCCCAGCCGATTCCCCTGCCGACACGTGGAGTCCCTGGCCGATTGCCTGCCAGCTGATAACCCTCCAATACGTGAAGTGCCTGGCCGATCTCCCTGCCAAGGCCTTGAGTGTCCGGCTGATCCATCTGCCGAGGCAAGGAGTGCCCAGCCGATTCCCCTGCCGACACGTGGAGTCCCTGGCCGATCGCCTGCCAGCTGATAACCCTCCAATACGTGAAGTGCCTGGCCGATCTCCCTGCCAAGGCCTTGAGTGTCCGGCAGATCCATGTGCCGAGGCGAGGAGTGCCTAGCCGATTTCCCTGCCGACACTTGGAGTCCCTGGCCGATCGCTTGCCAGCTGATAACCCGCCAACACGTGAAGTCTCCCTGCCAAGGCCTGGAGTGCCCGGCCGATCCCCCTGCCGAGGTGGGAGTGCCCAGCTGATTCCCCTGCAAGCTGATACCCCTGCCGAGACGTGAAGTGCCTGGCCGATCTCCATGCCAAGGCCTTGAGTGCCCGGCCGATCCGCCTGCCGAGGCAAGGAGTGCCCAGCCGATTCCACTGCCGACGCGTGGAGTGCTTGGCCGATCCCCTGACAGCTGATAACCCTCCAATACGTGAAGTGCCTGGCCGATCTCCCTGCCAAGGCCTTGAGTGTCCGGCCGATCCATCTGTTGAGGCGAGGAGTGCCCAGCCGATTCCCCTGCCGACACGTGGAGTCCCTGGCCGATTGCCTGCCAGCTGATAACCCTCCAAAACGTGAAGTGCCTGGCCGATCTCCCTGCCAAGGCCTTGAGTGTCCGGCCGATCCATCTGCCGAGTCGAGGAGTGCCCAGCCGATTCCCCTGCCGACACGTGGAGTCCCTGGCCGATCGCCTTCCAGCCGACACGTGGAGTCCCTGGCCGATTGCCTGCCAGCTGATAACCCTCCAATACGTGAAGTGCCTGACCGATTTCCCTGCCAAGGCCTTGGGTGCCCGGCCGATCCCCCTGCCGAGGTGGGAGTGCCCAGCCGATTCCCCTGCAAGCTGATAACCCTCCAATACGTGAAATGCCTGGCCGATCTCCATGCCAAGGCCTTGAGTGCCCGGCCGATCCACCTGCCGAGGCGAGCAGTGCCCAGCCGATTCCCCTGCCGACGCGTGCCTGGCCGATCCCCCTGTCAAGGCCTTGAGTGCCCGGCTGATCCACCTGCCGAGGCGAGCAGTGCCCAGCCGATTCACCTGCCGACGCGTGCCCTGCCAGCTGATAACCCTCCAATACGTGAAGTGCCTGGTCGATCTCCCTGCCAAGGCCTTGAGTGCCCGGCCGATCCTCCTGCCGAGGCGAGGAGTGCCCAGCCGATTCCCCTGCCGACACGTGGAGTCCCTGGCCGATCGCCTGCCAGCTGATAACCCTCCAATACGTGAAGTGCCTGGCCGATCTCCCTGCCAAGGTCTTGAGTGTCCGGCCGATCCTCCTGCCGAGGCGAGGAGTGCCCAGCCGATTCCCCTGCCGACATGTGGAGTCCCTGGCCGATCGCCTGCCAGCTGATAACCCGCCAATACGTGAAGTGCCTGGCCGATCTCCCTGCCAAGGCCTGGGGTGCCCGGCCGATCCCCCTGCCGAGGTACGTGAGGAGCCAGCTGATAACCCGCCAATACGTGAAGTGCCTGGCCGATCTCCCTGCCAAGGCCTGGAGTGCCCGGCCGATCCCCCTGCCGAGGTGGGAGTGCCCAGCCGATTCCCCTGCAAGCTGATACCCCTACCGAGACGTGAAGTGCCTGGCCGATCTCCATGCCAAGGCCTTGAGTGCCCGGCCGATCCGCCTGCCGAGGCAAGGAGTGCCCTGCCGATTCCACTGCCGACGCGTGGAGTGCCTGGCCGATCCCCTGACAGCTGATAACCCTCCAATACGTGAAGTGCCTGGCCGATCTCCCTGCCAAGGCCTTGAGTGTCCGGCCGATCCATCTGCCGAGGCGAGGAGTGCCCAGCCGATTCCCCTGCCGACACGTGGAATCCCTGGCCGATCGCCTGCCAGCTGATAACCCTCCAATACGTGAAGTGCCTGGCCGATCTCCCTGCCAAGGCCTTGAGTGTCCGGCCGATCCATCTGCCGAGGCGAGGAGTGCCCAGCCGATTCCCCTGCCGACACGTGGAGTCCCTGGCCGATCGCTTCCCAGCTGATAACCCGCCAATACGTGAAGTGCCTGGCCGATCTCCCTGCCAAGGCCTGGAGTGCCCGGCCGATCCCCCTGCCGAGGTGGGAGTGCCCAGCTGATTCCCCTGCAAGCTGATACCCCTGCCGAGACGTGAAGTGCCTGGCCGATCTCCATGCCAAGGCCATGAGTGCCCGGCCGATCCGCCTGCCGAGGCAAGGAGTGCCCAGCCGATTCCACTGCCGACGCGTGGAGTGCTTGGCCGATCCCCTGACAGCTGATAACCCTCCAATACGTGAAGTGCCTGGCCGATCTCCCTGCCAAGGCCTTGAGTGTCCGGCCGATCCATCTGCCGAGGCGAGGAGTGCCCAGCCGATTCCCCTGCCGACACGTGGAGTCCCTGGCCGATTGCCTGCCAGCTGATAACCCTCCAATACGTGAAGTGCCTGGCCGATCTCCCTGCCAAGGCCTTGAGTGTCCGGCCGATCCATCTGCCGAGTCGAGGAGTGCCCAGCCGATTCCCCTGCCGACACGTGGAGTCCCTGGCCGATCGCCAGCCAGCTGATAACCCGCCAATACGTGAAGTGCCTGGCCGATTTCCCTGCCAAGGCCTTGGGTGCCCGGCCGATCCCCCTGCCGAGGTGGGAGTGCCCAGCCGATTCCCCTGCAAGCTGATAACCCTCCAATACGTGAAGTGCCTGGCCGATCTCCATGATTCCCCTGCAAGGCCTTGAGTGCCCGGCCGATCCACCTGCCGAGGCGAGCAGTGCCCAGCCGATTCCCCTGCCGACGCGTGCCTGGCCGATCCCCCTGTCAAGGCCTTGAGTGCCCGGCTGATCCACCTGCCGAGGCGAGCAGTGCCCAGCCGATTCCCCTGCCGACGCGTGCCTGGCCGATCCCCTGCCAGCTGACAACCCTCCAATACGTGAAGTGCCTGGTCGGTCTCCCTGCCAAGGCCTTGAGTGCCCGGCCGATCCATCTGCCGAGTCGAGGAGTGCCCAGCCGATTCCCCTGCCGACACGTGGAGTCCCTGGCCGATCGCCTGCCAGCTGATAACCCTCCAATACGTGAAGTGCCTGGCCGATCTCCCTGCCAAGGCCTTGAGTGTCCGGCCGATCCATCTGCCGAGGCGAGGAGTGCCCAGCCGATTCCCCTGCCGACACGTGGAGTCCCTGGCCGATCGCTTGCCAGCTGATAACCCGCCAATACGTGAAGTGCCTGGCCGATCTCCCTGCCAAGGCCTGGAGTGCCCGGCCGATCCCCCTGCCGAGGTGGGAGTGCCCAGCTGATTCCCCTGCAAGCTGATACCCCTGCCGAGACGTGAAGTGCCTGGCCGATCTCCATGCCAAGGCCTTGAGTGCCCGGCCGATCCGCCTGCCGAGGCAAGGAGTGCCCAGCCGATTCCACTGCCGACGCGTGGAGTGCTTGGCCGATCCCCTGACAGCTGATAACCCTCCAATACGTGAAGTGCCTGGCCGATCTCCCTGCCAAGGCCTTGAGTGTCCGGCCGATCCATCTATTGAGGCGAGGAGTGCCCAGCCGATTCCCCTGCCGACACGTGGAGTCCCTGGCCGATTGCCTGCCAGCTGATAACCCTCCAATACGTGAAGTGCCTGGCCGATCTCCCTGCCAAGGCCTTGAGTGTCCGGCCGATCCATCTGCCGAGTCGAGGAGTGCCCAGCCGATTCCCCTGCCGACACGTGGAGTCCCTGGCCGATCGCCTGCCAGCTGATAACCCGCCAATACGTGAAGTGCCTGGCCGATTTCCCTGCCAAGGCCTTGGGTGCCCGGCCGATCCGCCTGCCAAGGTGGGAGTGCCCAGCCGATTCCCCTGCAAGCTGATAACCCTCCAATACGTGAAGTGCCTGGCCGATCTCCATGCCAAGGCCCTGAGTGCCCGGCCGATCCACCTGCCGAGGCGAGCAGTGCCCAGCCGATTCCCCTGCCGACGCGCGCCTGGCCGATCCCCCTGTGAAGGCCTTGAGTGCCCGGCTGATCCACCTGCCGAGGCGAGCAGTGCCCAGCCGATTCACCTGCCGACGCGTGCCTGGCCGATCCCCTGCCAGCTGATAACCCTCCAATACGTGAAGTGCCTGGTCGATCTCCCCTGCCAAGGCCTTGAGTGCCCGGCCGATCCACCTGCCGAGGCGAGGAGTGCCCAGCCGATTCCCCTGCCGACACGTGGAGTCCCTGGCCGATCGCCTGCCAGCTGATAACCCTCCAATACGTGAAGTGCCTGGCCGATCTCCCTGCCAAGGTCTTGAGTGTCCGGCCGATCCATCTGCCGCGGCGAGGAGAGCCCAGCCGATTCCCCTGCCGACACGTGGAGTCCCTGGCCGATCGCCTGCCAGCTGATAACCCGCCAATACGTGAAGTGCCTGGCCGATCTCCCTGCCAAGGCCTGGGGTGCCCGGCCGATCCCCCTGCCGAGGTACGTGAGGAGCCAGCTGATAACCCGCCAATACGTGAAGTGCCTGGCCGATCTCCCTGCCAAGGCCTGGAGTGCCCGGCCGATCCCCCTGCCGAGGTGGGAGTGCCCAGCCGATTCCCCTGCAAGCTGATACCCCTACCGAGACGTGAAGTGCCTGGCCGATCTCCATGCCAAGGCCTTGAGTGCCCGGCCGATCCGCCTGCCGAGGCAAGGAGTGGCCTGCCGATTCCACTGCCGACGCGTGGAGTGCCTGGCCGATCCCCTGACAGCTGATAACCCTCCAATACGTGAAGTGCCTGCCCGATCTCCCTGCCAAGGCCTTGAGTGTCCGGCCAATCAATCTGCCGAGGCGAGGAGTGCCCAGCCGATTCCCCTGCCGACACGTGGAGTCCCTGGCCGATTGCCTGCCAGCTGATAACCCTCCAATACGTGAAGTGCCTGGCCGATCTCCCTGCCAAGGCCTTGAGTGTCCAGCCGATCCATCTGCCGAGTCGAGGAGTGCCCAGCCGATTCCCCTGCCGACACGTGGAGTCCCTGGCCGATCGCCTGCAAGCTGATAACCCTCCAATACGTGAAGTGCCTGGCCGATCTCCATGCCAAGGCCTTGAGTGCCCGGCCGATCCACCTGCCGAGGCGAGCAGTGCCCAGCCGATTCCCCTGCCGACGCGTGCCTGGCCGATCCCCCTGTCAAGGCCTTGAGTGCCCGGGTGATCCACCTGCCGAGGCGAGCAGTGCCCAGCCGATTCCCCTGCCGACGCGTGCCTGGCCGATCCCCTGCCAGCTGATAACCCTCCAATACGTGAAGTGCCTGGTCGATCTCCCTGCCAAGGCCTTGAGTGCCCGGCCGATCCACCTGCCGAGGCGAGGAGTGCCCAGCCGATTCCCCTGCCGATGTGGAGTCCCTGGCCGATCGCCTGCCAGCTGATAACCCTCCAATACGTGAAGTGCCTGGCCGATCTCCCTGCCAAGGCCTTGAGTGTCCGGCCGATCCATCTGCCGCGGCGAGGAGTGCCCAGCTGATTCCCCTGCCGACACGTGAAGTCCCTGGCCGATCGCCTGCCAGCTGATAACCCGCCAATACGTGAAGTGTCTGGCCGATCTCCCTGCCAAGGCCTTGAGTGTCCGGCCGATCCATCTGCCGAGGCGAGGAGTGCCCAGCCGATTCCCCAGCCGACGCGTGGAGTGCCTGGCCGATCCCCTGCCAGCTGATAACCCTCCAATACGTGAAGTGCCTGGCCGATCTCCCTGCAAAGGCCTTGAGTGTCCGGCCGATCCATCTGCCGAGGCGAGGAGTGCCCAGCCGATTCCCTGGCCGATCGCCTGCCAGCTGATAACCCGCCAATACGTGAAGTGCCTGGCCGATCTCCCTGCCAAGGCCTGGAGTGCCCGGCCGATCCATCTGCCGAGGCGAGGAGTGCCCAGCCGATTCCCCTGCAAGCTGATACCCCTGCCGAGACGTGTAGTGCCTGGCCGATCTCTATGCCAAGGCCTGGAGTGTTGGCCGATCCCCCTGGCGAGGCGTGGAGTGCCCAGCCGATTTTCCTGCCGACGCGTGGAGGGCCTGGCCTATACCCTGCCAGCTGATAACCCGCCAATACGTGACGTGCCTGGCCGATCTCCCTGCCAAGGCCTTGAGTGCCCGGCCGATCCACCTGCCGAGGCGAGGAGTGCCTAGCCGATTTCCCTGCAAGCTGATACCCCTGCTGAGACGTGAAGTGCCTGGCCGATCTCCCTGCCAAGGCCTTGAGTGCCCAGCCGATTCCCCTACCGACGCGTGATGTGCTTGGCCGATCCCCTGACAGCTGATAACCATCCAATACGTGAAGTGCCTGGTCGATCTCCCTGCCAAGGCCTCGAGTGCCCGGCCGATCCACCTGCCGAGGCGAGGAGTGCCCAGCCGATTCCCCTGCCGGCGCGTGGAGTGCCTGGCCGGTCCCCTGCCAGCTGATAACCCTCCAATACGTGAAGTGCCTGGCCGATCTCCCTGCCAAGGCCTTGAGTGTCCTGCCGATCCATCTGCCGAGGCGAGGAGTGCCCAGCCGATTCCCCTGCCGGCGCGTGGAGTGCCTGGCCGGTCCCCTGCCAGCTGATAACCCTCCAATACGTGAAGTGCCTGGCCGATCTCCCTGCCAAGGCCTTGAGTGTCCTGCCGATCCATCTGCCGAGGCGAGGAGTGCCCAGCCGATTCCCCTGCCGACACGTGGAGTCCCTGGCCGATCGCCTGCCAGCTGATAACCCTCCAATACGTGAAGTGCCTGGCCGATCTCCCTGCCAAGGCCTTGAGTGTCCGGCCGATCCATCTGCCGAGGCGAGGAGTGCCCAGCCGATTCCCCTGCCGACACGTGGAGTCCCTGGCCGATTGCCTGCCAGCTGATAACCCTCCAATACGTGAAGTGCCTGGCCGATCTCCCTGCCAAGGCCTTGAGTGTCCGGCCGATCCATCTGCCGAGTCGAGGAGTCCCCAGCCGATTCCCCTGCAAGCTGATACCCCTGCCGAGACGTGTAGTGCCTGGCCGATCTCTATGCCAAGGCCTGGAGTGTTGGCCGATCCCCCTGGCGAGGCGTGGAGTGCCCAGCCGATTTTCCTGCCGACGCGTGGAGGGCCTGGCCTATACCCTGCCAGCTGATAACCCGCCAATACGTGACGTGCCTGGCCGATCTCCCTGCCAAGGCCTTGAGTGCCCGGCCGATCCACCTGCCGAGGCGAGGAGTGCCTAGCCGATTTCCCTGCAAGCTGATACCCCTGCTGAGACGTGAAGTGCCTGGCCGATCTCCCTGCCAAGGCCTTGAGTGCCCAGCCGATTCCCCTACCGACGCGTGAAGTGCTTGGCCGATCCCCTGACAGCTGATAACCATCCAATACGTGAAGTGCCTGGTCGATCTCCCTGCCAAGGCCTCGAGTGCCCGGCCGATCCACCTGCCGAGGCGAGGAGTGCCCAGCCGATTCCCCTGCCGGCGCGTGGAGTGCCTGGCCGGTCCCCTGCCAGCTGATAACCCTCCAATACGTGAAGTGCCTGGCCGATCTCCCTGCCAAGGCCTTGAGTGTCCTGCCGATCCATCTGCCGAGGCGAGGAGTGCCCAGCCGATTCCCCTGCCGGCGCGTGGAGTGCCTGGCCGGTCCCCTGCCAGCTGATAACCCTCCAATACGTGAAGTGCCTGGCCGATCTCCCTGCCAAGGCCTTGAGTGTCCTGCCGATCCATCTGCCGAGGCGAGGAGTGCCCAGCCGATTCCCCTGCCGACACGTGGAGTCCCTGGCCGATCGCCTGCCAGCTGATAACCCTCCAATACGTGAAGTGCCTGGCCGATCTCCCTGCCAAGGCCTTGAGTGTCCGGCCGATCCATCTGCCGAGGCGAGGAGTGCCCAGCCGATTCCCCTGCCGACACGTGGAGTCCCTGGCCGATTGCCTGCCAGCTGATAACCCTCCAATACGTGAAGTGCCTGGCCGATCTCCCTGCCAAGGCCTTGAGTGTCCGGCCGATCCATCTGCCGAGTCGAGGAGTCCCCAGCCGATTCCCCTGCCGACACGTGGAGTCCCTGGCCGATCGCCTGCAAGCTGATAACCCGATCTCCATGCCAAGGCCTTGAGTGCCCGGCCGATCCACCTGCCGAGGCGAGCAGTGCCCAGCCGATTCCCCTGCCGACGCGTGCCTGGCCGATCCCCCTGTCAAGGCCTTGAGTGCCCGGCTGATCCACCTGCCGAGGCGAGGAGTGCCCAGCCGATTCCCCTGCCGACGCGTGCCTGGCCGATCCCCTGCCAGCTGATAACCCTCCAATACGTAAAGTGCCTGGTCGATCTCCCTGCCAAGGCCTTGAGTGCCCGGCCGATCCACCTGCCGAGGCGAGGAGTGCCCAGCCGATTCCCCTGCCGACACGTGGAGTCCCTGGCCGATCGCCTGCCAGCTGATAACCCTCCAATACGTGAAGTGCCTGGCCGATCTCCCTGCCAAGGCCTTGAGTGTCCGGCCGATCCATCTGCCGCGGCGAGGAGTGCCCAGCCGATTCCCCTGCCGACACGTGAAGTCCCTGGCCGATTGCCTGCCAGCTGATAACCCGCCAATACGTGAAGTGCCTGGCCGATCTCCCAGCCAAGGCCTGGGGTGCCCGGCCGATCCCCCTGCCGAGGTGGGAGTGCCCAGCCGATTCCCCTGCAAGCTGATATCCCTGCCGAGACGTGAAGTGCCTGGCCGATCTCCATGCCAAGGCCTTGAGTGCCCGGCCGATCCACCTGCCGAGGCGAGCAGTGCCCAGCCGATTCCCCTGCCGACGCGTGCCTGGCCGATCTCCCTGCCAAAGTCTTGAGTGCCCGAATGATCCGCCTGTTGAGACGAGGAGCGCCCAGCCGATTCCCCTGCCGACGCGTGGAGTGCCTGGCCGATCCCCTGCCAGCTGATAACCCTCCAATACGTGAAGTGCCTGGCCGATCTCCCTGCCAAGGCCTTGAGTGTCCGGCCGATCCATCTGCCGAGGCGAGGAGTGCCCAGCCGATTCCCCAGCCGACGCGTGGAGTGCCTGGCCGATCCCCTGCCAGCTGATAACCCTCCAATACGTGAAGTGCCTGGCCGATCTCCCTGCCAAGGCCTTGAGTGTCCGGCCGATCCATCTGCCGAGGCGAGGAGTGCCCAGCCGATTCCCTGGCCGATCGCCCGCCAGCTGATAACCCGCCAATACGTGAAGTGCCTGGCCGATCTCCCTGCCAAGGCCTGGAGTGCCCGGACGATCCACCTGCCGAGGTGGGAGTGCCCAACCGATTCCCCTGCAAGCTGATACGCCTGCCGAGACGTGAAGTGCCTGGCCGATCTCCATCCCAAGGCCTGGAGTGTTGGCCGATCCTCCTGGCGAGGCAATGAGTGCCCAGCCGATTCCCCTGCCGACGCGTGGAGTGCCTGGCCGATCCGCTGCCAGCTGATAACCCTCCAATACGTGAAGTGCCTGGCCGATCTCCCTGCTAAGGCCTTGAGTGTCCGGCCGATCCATCTGCCGAGGCGAGGAGTGCCCAGCCGATTCCCCTGCCGACACGTGGAGTCCCTGGCCGATCGCCTGCCAGCTGATAACCCTCCAATACGTGACGTGCCTGGCCGATCTCCCTGCCAAGGCCTTGAGTGCCCGGCCGATCCACCTGCCGAGGCGAGGAGTGCCTAGCCGATTTCTCTGCAAGCTGATACCCCTGCTGAGACGTGAAGTGCCTGGCCGATCTCCCTGCCAAGGCCTTGAGTGCCCGGCCGATCCGCCTGCCGAGGCGAGGAGTGCCCAGCCGATTCCCCTACCGACGCGTGGAGTGCCTGGCCGATCCCCAGCCAGCTGATAACCCTCCAATACGTGAAGTGCCTGGTCGATCTCCCTGCCAAGGCCTTGAGTGCCCGGCCGATCCACCTGCCGAGGCGAGGAGTGCCTAGCCGATTTCTCTGCAAGCTGATACCCCTGCTGAGACGTGAAGTGCCTGGCCGATCTCCCTGCCAAGGCCTTGAGTGCCCGGCCGATCCGCCTGCCGAGGCGAGGAGTGCCCAGCCGATTCCCCTACCGACGCGTGGAGTGCCTGGCCGATCCCCAGCCAGCTGATAACCCTCCAATACGTGAAGTGCCTGGTCGATCTCCCTGCCAAGGCCTTGAGTGCCCGGCCGATCCACCTGCCGAGGCGAGGAGTGCCTAGCCGATTTCTCTGCAAGCTGATACCCCTGCTGAGACGTGAAGTGCCTGGCCGATCTCCCTGCCAAGGCCTTGAGTGCCCGGCCGATCCGCCTGCCGAGGCGAGGAGTGCCCAGCCGATTCCCCTACCGACGCGTGGAGTGCCTGGCCGATCCCCAGCCAGCTGATAACCCTCCAATACGTGAAGTGCCTGGTCGATCTCCCTGCCAAGGCCTTGAGTGCCCGGCCGATCCACCTGCCGAGGCGAGGAGTGCCTAGCCGATTTCTCTGCAAGCTGATACCCCTGCTGAGACGTGAAGTGCCTGGCCGATCTCCCTGCCAAGGCCTTGAGTGCCCGGCCGATCCGCCTGCCGAGGCGAGGAGTGCCCAGCCGATTTTCCTGCCGACGCGTGGAAGGCCTGGCCTATTCCCTGCCAGCTGATAACCCGCCAATACGTGACGTGCCTGGCCGATCTCCCTGCCAAGGCCTTGAGTGCCCGGCCGATCCACCTGCCGAGGCGAGGAGTGCCTAGCCGATTTCTCTGCAAGCTGATACCCCTGCTGAGACGTGAAGTGCCTGGCCGATCTCCCTGCCAAGGCCTTGAGTGCCCGGCCGATCCGCCTGCCGAGGCGAGGAGTGCCCAGCCGATTCCCCTACCGACGCGTGGAGTGCCTGGCCGATCCCCAGCCAGCTGATAACCCTCCAATACGTGAAGTGCCTGGTCGATCTCCCTGCCAAGGCCTTGAGTGCCCGGCCGATCCACCTGCCGAGGCGAGGAGTGCCCAGCCGATTCCCCTGCCGACGCGTGGAGTGCCTGGCCGATCCCCTGCCAGCTGATAACCCTCCAATACGTGAAGTGCCTGGCCGATCTCCCTGCTAAGGCCTTGAGTGTCCGGCCGATCCATCTGCCGAGGCGAGGAGTGCCCAGCCGATTCCCCTGCCGACACGTGGAGTCCCTGGCCGATCGCCTGCCAGCTGATAACCCTCCAATACGTGAAGTGCCTGGCCGATCTCCCTGCCAAGGCCTTGAGTGTCCGGCCGATCCATCTGCAGAGGCGAGGAGTGCCCAGCCGATTCCCCTTCCGACACGTGGAGTCCCTGGCCGATCGCCTGCCAGCTGATAACCCGCCAATACGTGAAGTGCCTGGCCGATCTTCCTGCCAAGGCCTGGAGTGCCCGGCCGATCCCCCTGCCGAGGTGGGAGTGCCCAGCCGATTCCCCTGCAAGCTGATACCCCTGCCGAGACGTGAAGTGCCTGGCCGATCTCCATGCCAAGGCCTTGAGTGCCCGGCCGATCCGCCTGCCGAGGCAATGAGTGCCCAGCCGATTCCACTGCCGACGCGTGGAGTGCCTGGCCGATCCCCTGACAGCTGATAACCCTCCAATACGTGAAGTGCCTGGCCGATCTCCCTGCCAAGGCCTTGAGTGTCCGGCCGATCCATCTGCCGAGGCGAGGAGTGCCCAGCCGATTCCCCTGCCGACACTTGGAGTCCCTGGCCGATTGCCTGCCAGCTGATAACCCTCCAATACGTGAAGTGCATGGAAATCTCCCTGCCAAGGCCTTGAGTGTCCGGCCGATCCATCTGCCGAGTCGAGGAGTGCCCAGCCGATTCCCCTGCCGACACGTGGAGTCCCTGGCCGATCGCCTGCCAGCTGATAACCCGCCAATACGTGAAGTGCCTGGCCGATCTCCCTGCCAAGGCCTGGGGTGCCCGGCCGATCCCCCTGCCGAGGTGGGAGTGCCCAGCCGATTCCCCTGCAAGCTGATAACCCTCCAATACGTGAAGTGCCTGGCCGATCTCCTTGCCAAGGCATTGAGTGCCTGGCCGATCCACCTGCCGAGGCGAGCAGTGCCCAGCCGATTCCCCTGCCGACGCGTGCCTGGCCGATCCCCCTGCCAAGGCCTTGAGTGCCTGGCTGATCAACCTGCCGAGGCGAGCAGTGCCCAGCCGATTCCCCTGCCGACGCGTGCCTGGCCGATCCCCTGCCAGCTGATAACCCTCCAATACGTGAGTGCCTGGTCGATCTCCCTGCCAAGGCCTTGAGTGCCCGGCCAATCCACCTGCCGAGGCGAGGAGTGCCCAGCCGATTCCCCTGCCGACACGTGGAGTCCCTGGCCGATCGCCTGCCAGCTGATAACCCTCCAAACGTGAAGTGCCTGGCCGATCTCCCTGCCAAGGCCTTGAGTGTCCGGCCGATCCATCTGCCGAGGCGAGGAGTGCCCAGCCGATTCCCCTGTCGACACGTGGAGTCCCTGGCCGATCGCCTGCCAGCTGATAACCCGCCAATACGTGAAGTGCCTGGCCGATCTCCCTGCCAAGGCCTGGGGTGCCCGGCCGATCCCCCTGCCGAGGTGGGAGTGCCCAGCCGATTCCCCTGCCGAGACGTGAAGTGCCTGGCCGATCCCCATGCAAAGGCCTTGAGTGCCCGGCCGATCCACCTGCCGAGGCGAGCAGTGCCCAGCCGATTCCCCTGCCGACGCGTGCCTGGCCGATCTCCCTGCCAAGGTCTTGAGTGCCCGGCTGATCCGCCTGCCGAGACGAGGAGTGCCCAGCCGATTCCCCTGCCGACGCGTGGAGTGCCTGGCCGATCCCCTGCCAGCTGATAACCCGCCAAGGCCTTGAGTGCTCGGCCGATCCGCCTGCCAAGGCGTGGAGTGCCCAGCCGATTCCCCTGCCGACGCGTGGAGTGCCCGGCCGATCCCCCTGCCGAGGTGGGAGTGCCCAGCCGATTCCCCTGCAAGCTGATACCCCTGCCGAGACGTGAAGTGCCTGGCCGATCTCCATGCCAAGGCCTGGAGTGCTTGGCCGATCCCCCTGGCGAGGCGTGAAGTGCCCAGCCGATTTCCCTACCGACGCGTGGAGTGCCTGGCCGATCCCCTGACAGCTGATAACCCTCCAATACGTGAAGTGCCTGGCCGATCTCCCTGCCAAGGCCTTGAGTGTCCGGCCGATCCATCTGCCAAGGCGAGCAGTACCCAGCCGATTCCCCTGCCGACACGTGGAGTCCCTGGCCGATCAACTGCCAGCTGATAACCCGCCAATACGTGAAGTGCCTGCCGATTCCCCTGCCGACGCGTGCCTGGACGATCCCCCTGCCAAGGTCTTGAGTGCCCGGCTGATCCGCCTACCGAGACGAGGAGTGCCCAGCCGATTCCCCTGCCGACGCGTGGAGGGCCTGGCCTATCCCCTGCCAGCTTATAACCCGCCAATACGTGACGTGCCTGGCCGATCTCACTGCCAAGGCCTGGAGTGCCCGGCCGATCCTCCTGCCGAGGTGGGAGTGCCTAGCCGATTTCCCTGCAAGCTGATACCCCTGCCGAGACGTGAAGTGCCTGGCCGATCTCCATACCAAGGCCTTGAGTGCCCGGCCGATCCGCCTGCCGAGGCGAGGAGTGCCCAGCCGATTCCCCTACCGACGCGTGGAGTGCCTGGCCGATCCCCAGCCAGCTGATAAACCTCCAATACGTGAAGTGCCTGGCCGATCTCCCAGCCAAGGCCTTGAGTGCCCGGCCGATCCACCTGCCGAGGCGAGGAGTGCCCAGCCGATTCCCCTGCCGACGCGTAGAGTGCCTAGCCGATCCCCTGCCAGCTGATAACCCTCCAATACGTGAAGTGCCTGCCGTGAAGTGCCTGATCCATCTGCCGAGGCGAAGAGTGCCCAGCCGATTCCCCTGCCGACACGTGGAGTCCCTGGCCGATCGCCTGCCAGCTGATAACCCGCCAATACGTGAAGTGCCTGGCCGATCTCCCTGCCAAGGCCTGGAGTGCCCGGCCGATCCCCCTGCCGAGGTGGGAGTGCCCAGTCGAATCCCCTGCAAGCTGATCCCCCCCTGCCGAGACGTGAAGTGCCTGGCCGATCTCCATGCCAAGGACTGGAGTGTTGGCCGATCCCCCTGGCGAGGCGTGGAGAGCCCAGCCGATTTCCCTGCCGACGCGTGTAGGGCCTGGCCCATTCCCTGCCAGCTGATAACCCGCCAATACGTGACGTGCCTGGCCGATCTCACTGCCAAGGCCTGGAGTGCCCGGCCGATCCCCCTGGCGAGGAGTGGAGTGCCCAGCCGATTCCTCTACCGACGCGTGGAGTGCCTGGCCGATCCCCAGCCAGCTGATAACCCTCCAATACGTGAAGTGCCTGGCCGATTTCCCTGCCAAAACCTTGAGTGCCCGGCCGATCCACCTGCCGAGGCGAGGAGTGCCCAGCCGATTCCCCTGCCGACGCGTGGAGTGCCCGGCCGATCCCCTGCGAGCTGATAACCCTCCAATACGTGAAGTGCCTGGCCGATCTCCCTGCCAAGGCCTGGAGTGCCCGGCCGATCCACCTGCCGAGGCGAGGAGTGCCCAGCCGATTCCCCTGCCGACGCGTGGAGTGCCTGGCCGATCCCCTGCCAGCTGATAACCCTCCAATACGTGAAGTGCCTGGCCGATCTCCCTGCCAAGGCCTTGAGTGTCCGGCCGATCCATCTGCCAAGGCGAGCAGTACCCAGCCGATTCCCCTGCCGACACCTGGAGTCCCTGGCCGATCAACTGCCAGCTGATAACCCGCCAATACGTGAAGTGCCTGCCGATTCCCCTGCCGACGCGTGCCTGGACGATCCCGCTGCCAAGGTCTTGAGTGCCCGGCTGATCCGCCTACCGAGACGAGGAGTGCCCAGCCGATTCCCCTGCCGACGCGTGGAGGGCCTGGCCTATCCCCTGCCAGCTTATAACCCGCCAATACGTGACGTGCCTGGCCGATCTCACTGCCAAGGCCTGGAGTGCCCGGCCGATCCTCCTGCCGAGGTGGGAGTGCCTAGCCGATTTCCCTGCAAGCTGATACCCCTGCCGAGACGTGAAGTGCCTGGCCGATCTCCATACCAAGGCCTTGAGTGCCCGGCCGATCCGCCAGCCGAGGCGAGGAGTGCCCAGCCGATTCCCCTACCGACGCGTGGAGTGCCTGGCCGATCCCCAGCCAGCTGATAAACCTCCAATACGTGAAGTGCCTGGCCGATCTCCCTGCCAAGGCCTTGAGTGCCCGGCCGATCCACCTGCCGAGGCGAGGAGTGCCCAGCCGATTCCCCTGCCGACGCGTAGAGTGCCTAGCCGATCCCCTGCCAGCTGATAACCCTCCAATACGTGAAGTGCCTGCCGTGAAGTGCCTGATCCATCTGCCGACACGTGGAGTCCCTGGCCGATCGCCTGCCAGCTGATAACCCCCCAATACGTGAAGTGCCTGGCCGATCTCCCTGCCAAGGCCTGGAGTGCCCGGCCGATCCCCCTGCCGAGGTGGGAGTGCCCAGCCGAATCCCCTGCAAGCTGATCCCCCCCTGCCGAGACGTGAAGTGCCTGGCCGATCTCCATGCCAAGGCCTGGAGTGTTGGCCGATCCCCCTGGCGAGGCGTGGAGAGCCCAGCCGATTTCCCTGCCGACGCGTGTAGGGCCTGGCCCATTCCCTGCCAGCTGATAACCCGCCAATACGTGACGTGCCTGGCCGATCTCACAGCCAAGGCCTGGAGTGCCCGGCCGATCCCCCTGGCGAGGAGTGGAGTGCCCAGCCGATTCCTCTACCGACGCGTGGAGTGCCTGGCCGATCCCCAGCCAGCTGATAACCCTCCAATACGTGAAGTGCCTGGCCGATCTCCCTGCCAAAACCTTGAGTGCCCGGCCGATCCACCTGCCGAGGCGAGGAGTGCCCAGCCGATTCCCCTGCCGACGCGTGGAGTGCCTGGCCGATCCCCTGCCAGCTGATAACCCTCCAATACGTGAAGTGCCTGGCCGATCTCCCTGCCAAGGCCTTGAGTGTCCGGCCGATCCATCTGCCGAGGCGAGGAGTGCCCAGCCGATTCCCCTGCCGACACGTGAAGTGCCTGGCCGATCTCCTTGCCAAGGCGTGAAGTGTTGGCCGATCCCCCTGGCGAGGCGTGGAGTGCCCAGCCGATTTCCCTGCCGACGCGTGGAGTGCCTGGCCGATCCCCAGCCAGCTGATAAACCTCCAATACGTGAAGTGCCTGGCCGATCTCCCTGCCAAGGCCTTGAGTGCCCGGCCGATCCACCTGCCGAGGCGAGGAGTGCCCAGCCGATTCCCCTGCCGACGCGTGGAGTGCCTGGCCGATCCCCTGCCAGCTGATAACCCTCCAATACGTGAAGTGCCTGGTCGATCTCCGTGCCAAGGCCTTGAGTGCCCGGGCGATCCGCCTGCCGAGGCGAGGAGTGCCCAGCCGATTCCCCTGCCGACGCGTGGAGTGCCTGGCCGATCCCCAGCCAGCTGATAAACCTCCAATACGTGAAGTGCCTGGCCGATCTCCCTGCCAAGGCCTTGAGTGCCCGGCCGATCCACCTGCCGAGGCGAGGAGTGCCCAGCCGATTCCCCTGCCGACGCGTAGAGTGCCTAGCCGATCCCCTGCCAGCTGATAACCCTCCAATACGTGAAGTGCCTGATCCATCTGCCGACACGTGGAGTCCCTGGCCGATCGCCTGCCAGCTGATAACCCCCCAATACGTGAAGTGCCTGGCCGATCTCCCTGCCAAGGCCTGGAGTGCCCGGCCGATCCCCCTGCCGAGGTGGGAGTGCCCAGCCGAATCCCCTGCAAGCTGATCCCCCCCTGCCGAGACGTGAAGTGCCTGGCCGATCTCCATGCCAAGGCCTGGGTGTTGGCCGATCCCCCTGGCGAGGCGTGGAGAGCCCAGCCGATTTCCCTGCCGACGCGTGTAGGGCCTGGCCCATCCCCTGCCAGCTGATAACCCGCCAATACGTGACGTGCCTGGCCGATCTCACTGCCAAGGCCTGGAGTGCCCGGCCGATCCTCCTGCCGAGGTGGGAGTGCCTAGCCCATTCCCCTACCGACGCGTGGAGTGCCTGGCCGATCCCCAGCCAGCTGATAACCATCCAATACGTGAAGTGCCTGGCCGATCTCCCTGCCAAGGCCTTGAGTGCCCGGCCGATCCACCTGCCGAGGCGAGGAGTGCCCAGCCGATTTCCCTGCCGACGCGTGGAGTGCCTGGCCGATCCCCTGCCAGCTGATAACCCTCCAATACGTGAAGTGCCTGGTCGATCTCCGTGCCAAGGCCTTGAGTGCCCGGGCGATCCGCCTGCCGAGGCGAGGAGTGCCCAGCCGATTCCCCTGCCGACGCGTGGAGTGCATGGCCGATCCCCTGCCAGCTGATAACCCTCCAATACGTGAAGTGCCTGGCCGATCTCCCTGCCAAGGCCTTGAGTGTCCGGCCGATCCATCTGCCGAGGCGAGGAGTGCCCAGCCGATTCCCCTGCCGACACGTGGAGTCCCTGGCCGATCGCCTGCCAGCTGATAACCCGCCAATACGTGAAGTGCCTGGAGTGCCCGGCCGATCCCCCTGCCGAGGTGGGAGTGCCCAGCCGATTCCCCTGCAAGCTGATACCCCTGCCGAGACGTGAAGTGCCTGGCCGATCTCCATGCCAAGGCCTGGAGTGTTGGCCGATAACCCTGGCGAGGCGTGAAGTGCCCAGCCGATTTCCCTGCCGACGCGTGGAGTGCCTGGCCGATCCCCTGACAGCTGATAACCCTCCAATACGTGAAGTGCATGACCGATCTCCCTGCCAAGGCCTTGAGTGCCCGGATGATCCACCTGCCGAGGCGAGCAGTGCCCAGCCGATTCCCCTGCCGACGCGTGCCTGGCCGATCCCCCTGCCAAGGCCTTGAGTGCCCGGCTGATCCGCCTACCGAGACGAGGAGTGCCCAGCCGATTCCCCTGCCGACGCGTGGAGGGCCTGGCCTATCCCCTGCCAGCTTATAACCCGCCAATACGTGACGTGCCTGGCCGATCTCACTGCCAAGGCCTGGAGTGCCCGGCCGATCCTCCTGCCGAGGTGGGAGTGCCCAGCCGATTCCCCTGCAAGCTGATACCCCTGCCGAGACGTGAAGTGCCTGGCCGATCTCCATGCCAAGGCCTTGAGTGCCCGGCCGATCCGCCTGCCGAGGCGAGGAGTGCCCAGCCGATGCCCCTACCGACGCGTGGAGTGCCTGGCCGATCCCCAGCCAGCTGATAACCCTCCAATACGTGAAGTGCCTGGCCGATCTCCCTGCCAAGGCCTTGAGGGCCCGGCCGATCCACCTGCCGAGGCGAGGAGTGCCCAGCCGATTCCCCTGCCGACGCGTGGAGTGCCTTGCCGATCCCCTGCCAGCTGATAACCCTCCAATACGTGAAGTGCCTGGCCGATCTCCATGCCAAGGCCTTGAGTGCCCGGCCGATCCGCCTGCCGAGGCGAGGAGTGCCCAGCCGATTCTCCTACCGACGCGTGGAGTGCCTGGCCGATCCCCTGCCAGCTGATAAACCTCCAATACGAGAAGTGCCTGGCCGATCTCCCTGCCAAGGCCTTGAGTGCCCGGCCGATCCACCTGCCGAGCCGAGGAGTGCCCAGCCGATTCCCCTGCCGACGCGTGGAGTGCCTGGCCGATCCCCTGCCAGCTGATAACCCTCCAATACGTGAAGTGCCTGGCCGATCTCCCTGCCAAGGTCTTGAGTGCCCGGCTGATCCGCCTACCGAGACGAGGAGTGCCCAGCCGATTCCCCTGCCGACGCGTGGAGGGCCTGGCCTATCCCCTGCCAGCTTATAACCCGCCAATACGTGACGTGCCTGGCCGATCTCACTGCCAAGGCCTGGAGTGCCCGGCCGATCCTCCTGCCGAGGTGGGAGTGCCTAGCCGATTTCCCTGCAAGCTGATAACCCTGCCGAGACGTGAAGTGCCTGGCCGATCTCCATGCCAAGGCCTTGAGTGCCCGGCCGATCCGCCTGCCGAGGCGAGGAGTGCCCAGCCGATTCCCCTACCGACGCGTGGAGTGCCTGGCCGATCCCCAGCAAGCTGATAAACCTCCAATACGTGAAGTGCCTGGCCGATCTCCCTGCCAAGGCCTTGAGTGCCCGGCCGATCCACCTGCCGAGGCGAGGAGTGCCCAGCCGATTCCCCTGCCGACGCGTGGAGTGCCTGGCCGATCCCCTGCCAGCTGATAACCCTCCAATACGTGAAGTGCCTGGCCGATCTCCATGCCAAGGCCTTGAGTGCCCGGCCGATCCGCCTGCCGAGGCGAGGAGTGCCCAGCCGATTCCCCTACCGACGCGTGGAGTGCCTGGCCGATCCCCAGCAAGCTGATAAACCTCCAATACGTGAAGTGCCTGGCCGATCTCCCTGCCAAGGCCTTGAGTGCCCGTCCGATCCACCTGCCGAGGCGAGGAGTGCCCAGCCGATTCCCCTACCGACGCGTGGAGTGCCTGGCCGATCCCCAGCAAGCTGATAAACCTCCAATACGTGAAGTGCCTGGCCGATCTCCCTGCCAAGGCCTTGAGTGCCCGTCCGATCCACCTGCCGAGGCGAGGAGTGCCCAGCCGATTCCCCTGCCGACGCGTGGAGTGCCTGGCCGATCCCCTGCCAGCTGATAACCCTCCAATACGTGAAGTGCCTGGCCGATCTCCATGCCAAGGCCTTGAGTGCCCGGCCGATCCACCTGCCGAGGCGAGCAGTGCCCAGCCGATTCCCCTACCGACGCGTGGAGTGCCTGGCCGATCCCCAGCCAGCTGATAAACCTCCAATACGTGAAGTGCCTGGCCGATCTCCCTGCCAAGGCCTTGAGTGCCCGGCCGATCCACCTGCCGAGGCGAGGTGTGCCCAGCCGATTCCCCTGCCGACGCGTGGAGTGCCTGGCCGATCCCCTGCCAGCTGATAACCCTCCAATACGTGAAGTGTCTGGCCGATCTCCCTGCCAAGGCCTTGAGTGCCCGGCCGATCCACCTGCCGAGGCGAGGAGTGCCCAGCCGATTCCCTTGCCGACGCGTGGAGTGCCTGGCCGATCCCCTGCCAGCTGATAACCCTCCAATACGTGAAGTGCCTGGCCGATCTCCCTGCCAAGGCCTTGAGTGCCCGGCCGATCCACCTGCCGAGGCGAGGAATGCCCAGCCGATTCCCTTGCCGACGCGTGGAGTGCCTGGCCGATCCCCTGCCAGCTGATAACCCTCCAATACGTGAAGTGCCTGGCCGATCTCCCTGCCAAGGCCTTGAGTGTCCGGCCGATCCATCTGCCGAGGTGGGAGTGCCCAGCCGATTCCGCTGCAACCTGATACCCCTGCCGAGACGTGAAGTGCCTGGCCGATCTCCTTGCCAAGGCGTGGGTGTTGGCCGATCCCCCTGGCGAGGCGTGGAGTGCCCAGCCGATTTCCCTGCCGACGCGTGGAGGGCCTGGCCCATCCCCTGCCTGCTGATAACCCGCCAATACGTGACGTGCCTGGCCGATCCTCCTGCCGAGGTGGGAGTGGCTAGCCGATTCCCCTACCGACGCGTGGAGTGCCTGGCCGATCCCCAGCCAGCTGATAACCATCCAATACGTGAAGTGCCTGGCCGATCTCCCTGCCAAGGCCTTGAGTGCCCGGCCGATCCACCTGCCGAGGCGAGGAGTGCCCAGCCGATTTCCCTGCCGACGCGTGGAGTGCCTGGCCGATCCCCTGCCAGCTGATAACCCTCCAATACGTGAAGTGCCTGGTCGATCTCCGTGCCAAGGCCTTGAGTGCCCGGCCGATCCACCTGCCGAGGCGAGGAGTGCCCAGCCGATTCCCCTGCCGACGCGTGGAGTGCCTGGCCGATCCCCTGCCAGCTGATAACCCTCCAATACGTGAAGTGCCTGGCCGATCTCCCTGCCAAGGCCTTGAGTGTCCGGCCGATCCATCTGCCGAGGCGAGGAGTGCCCAGCCGATTCCCTTGCCGACGCGTGGAGTGCCTGGCCGATCCCCTGCCAGCTGATAACCCTCCAATACGTGAAGTGCCTGGCCGATCTCCCTGCCAAGGCCTTGAGTGCCCGGCCGATCCGCCTGCCGAGGCGAGGAGTGCCCAGCCGATTCCCCTACCGACGCGTGGAGTGCCTGGCCGATCCCCAGCCAGCTGATAAACCTCCAATACGTGAAGTGCCTGGCCGATCTCCCTGCCAAGGCCTTGAGTGCCCGGCCGATCCACCTGCCGAGGCGAGGTGTGCCCAGCCGATTCCCCTGCCGACGCGTGGAGTGCCTGGCCGATCCCCTGCCAGCTGATAACCCTCCAATACGTGAAGTGCCTGGCCGATCTCCCTGCCAAGGTCTTGAGTGCCCGGCTGATCCGCCTACCGAGACGAGGAGTGCCCAGCCGATTCCCCTGCCGACGCGTGGAGGGCCTGGCCTATCCCCTGCCAGCTTATAACCCGCCAATACGTGACGTGCCTGGCCGATCTCACTGCCAAGGCCTGGAGTGCCCGGCCGATCCTCCTGCCGAGGTGGGAGTGCCTAGCCGATTTCCCTGCAAGCTGATAACCCTGCCGAGACGTGAAGTGCCTGGCCGATCTCCATGCCAAGGCCTTGAGTGCCCGGCCGATCCGCCTGCCGAGGCGAGGAGTGCCCAGCCGATTCCCCTACCGACGCGTGGAGTGCCTGGCCGATCCCCAGCCAGCTGATAACCCTCCAATACGTGAAGTGCCTGGCCGATCTCCCTGCCAAGGCCTTGAGGGCCCGGCCGATCCACCTGCCGAGGCGAGGAGTGCCCAGCCGATTCCCCTGCCGACGCGTGGAGTGCCTGTCCGATCCCCTGCCAGCTGATAACCCTCCAATACGTGAAGTGCCTGGCCGATCTCCATGCCAAGGCCTTGAGTGCCCGGCCGATCCGCCTGCCGAGGCGAGGAGTGCCCAGCCGATTCCCCTACCGACGCGTGGAGTGCCTGGCCGATCGCCTGCCAGCTGATAACCCTCCAATAAGTGAAGTGCCTGGCCGATCTCCCTGCCAAGGCCTTGAGTGCCCGGCCGATCCGCCTGCCGAGGCGAGGAGTGCCCAGCCGATTCCCCTACCGACGCGTGGAGTGCCTGGCCGATCCCCAGCAAGCTGATAAACCTCCAATACGTGAAGTGCCTGGCCGATCTCCCTGCCAAGGCCTTGAGTGCCCGTCCGATCCACCTGCCGAGGCGAGGAGTGCCCAGCCGATTCCCCTACCGACGCGTGGAGTGCCTGGCCGATCCCCAGCAAGCTGATAAACCTCCAATACGTGAAGTGCCTGGCCGATCTCCCTGCCAAGGCCTTGAGTGCCCGTCCGATCCACCTGCCGAGGCGAGGAGTGCCCAGCCGATTCCCCTGCCGACGCGTGGAGTGCCTGGCCGATCCCCTGCCAGCTGATAACCCTCCAATACGTGAAGTGCCTGGCCGATCTCCATGCCAAGGCCTTGAGTGCCCGGCCGATCCACCTGCCGAGGCGAGCAGTGCCCAGCCGATTCCCCTACCGACGCGTGGAGTGCCTGGCCGATCCCCAGCCAGCTGATAAACCTCCAATACGTGAAGTGCCTGGCCGATCTCCCTGCCAAGGCCTTGAGTGCCCGGCCGATCCACCTGCCGAGGCGAGGTGTGCCCAGCCGATTCCCCTGCCGACGCGTGGAGTGCCTGGCCGATCCCCTGCCAGCTGATAACCCTCCAATACGTGAAGTGTCTGGCCGATCTCCCTGCCAAGGCCTTGAGTGCCCGGCCGATCCACCTGCCGAGGCGAGGAGTGCCCAGCCGATTCCCTTGCCGACGCGTGGAGTGCCTGGCCGATCCCCTGCCAGCTGATAACCCTCCAATACGTGAAGTGCCTGGCCGATCTCCCTGCCAAGGCCTTGAGTGCCCGGCCGATCCACCTGCCGAGGCGAGGAATGCCCAGCCGATTCCCTTGCCGACGCGTGGAGTGCCTGGCCGATCCCCTGCCAGCTGATAACCCTCCAATACGTGAAGTGCCTGGCCGATCTCCCTGCCAAGGCCTTGAGTGTCCGGCCGATCCATCTGCCGAGGTGGGAGTGCCCAGCCGATTCCGCTGCAACCTGATACCCCTGCCGAGACGTGAAGTGCCTGGCCGATCTCCTTGCCAAGGCGTGGAGTGTTGGCCGATCCCCCTGGCGAGGCGTGGAGTGCCCAGCCGATTTCCCTGCCGACGCGTGGAGGGCCTGGCCCATCCCCTGCCTGCTGATAACCCGCCAATACGTGACGTGCCTGGCCGATCCTCCTGCCGAGGTGGGAGTGGCTAGCCGATTCCCCTACCGACGCGTGGAGTGCCTGGCCGATCCCCAGCCAGCTGATAACCATCCAATACGTGAAGTGCCTGGCCGATCTCCCTGCCAAGGCCTTGAGTGCCCGGCCGATCCACCTGCCGAGGCGAGGAGTGCCCAGCCGATTTCCCTGCCGACGCGTGGAGTGCCTGGCCGATCCCCTGCCAGCTGATAACCCTCCAATACGTGAAGTGCCTGGTCGATCTCCGTGCCAAGGCCTTGAGTGCCCGGCCGATCCACCTGCCGAGGCGAGGAGTGCCCAGCCGATTCCCCTGCCGACGCGTGGAGTGCCTGGCCGATCCCCTGCCAGCTGATAACCCTCCAATACGTGAAGTGCCTGGCCGATCTCCCTGCCAAGGCCTTGAGTGTCCGGCCGATCCATCTGCCGAGGCGAGGAGTGCCCAGCCGATTCCCTTGCCGACGCGTGGAGTGCCTGGCCGATCCCCTGCCAGCTGATAACCCTCCAATACGTGAAGTGCCTGGCCGATCTCCCTGCCAAGGCCTTGAGTGCCCGGCCGATCCGCCTGCCGAGGCGAGGAGTGCCCAGCCGATTCCCCTACCGACGCGTGGAGTGCCTGGCCGATCCCCAGCCAGCTGATAAACCTCCAATACGTGAAGTGCCTGGCCGATCTCCCTGCCAAGGCCTTGAGTGCCCGGCCGATCCACCTGCCGAGGCGAGGTGTGCCCAGCCGATTCCCCTGCCGACGCGTGGAGTGCCTGGCCGATCCCCTGCCAGCTGATAACCCTCCAATACGTGAAGTGTCTGGCCGATCTCCCTGCCAAGGCCTTGAGTGCCCGGCCGATCCACCTGCCGAGGCGAGGAGTGCCCAGCCGATTCCCTTGCCGACGCGTGGAGTGCCTGGCCGATCCCCTGCCAGCTGATAACCCTCCAATACGTGAAGTGCCTGGCCGATCTCCCTGCCAAGGCCTTGAGTGCCCGGCCGATCCACCTGCCGAGGCGAGGAATGCCCAGCCGATTCCCTTGCCGACGCGTGGAGTGCCTGGCCGATCCCCTGCCAGCTGATAACCCTCCAATACGTGAAGTGCCTGGCCGATCTCCCTGCCAAGGCCTTGAGTGTCCGGCCGATCCATCTGCCGAGGTGGGAGTGCCCAGCCGATTCCCCTGCAACCTGATACCCCTGCCGATACGTGAAGTGCCTGGCCGATCTCCTTGCCAAGGCGTGGAGTGTTGGCCGATCCCCCTGGCGAGGCGTGGAGTGCCCAGCCGATTTCCCTGCCGACGCGTGGAGGGCCTGGCCCATCCCCTGCCTGCTGATAACCCGCCAATACGTGACGTGCCTGGCCGATCCTCCTGCCGAGGTGGGAGTGCCTAGCCGATTCCCCTACCGACGCGTGGAGTGCCTGGCCGATCCCCAGCCAGCTGATAACCATCCAATACGTGAAGTGCCTGGCCGATCTCCCTGCCAAGGCCTTGAGTGCCCGGCCGATCCACCTGCCGAGGCGAGGAGTGCCCAGCCGATTTCCCTGCCGACGCGTGGAGTGCCTGGCCGATCCCCTGCCAGCTGATAACCCTCCAATACGTGAAGTGCCTGGTCGATCTCCGTGCCAAGGCCTTGAGTGCCCGGCCGATCCACCTGCCGAGGCCTTGAGTGCCCGGCTGATCCACCTGCCGAGGCGAGCAGTGCCCAGCCGATTTCCCTGCCGACGCGTGCCTGGCCGATCCCCCTGCCAAGGTCTTGAGTGCCCAGCTGATCCGCCTACCGAGACGAGGAGTGCCCAGCCGATTCCCCTGCCGACGCGTGGAGGGCCTGGCCTATCCCCTGCCAGCTTATAACCCGCCAATACGGGACGTGCGTGGCCGATCTCACTGCCAAGGCCTGGAGTGCCCGGCCGATCCTCCTGCCGAGGTGGGAGTGCCTAGCCGATTTCCCTGCAAGCTGATACCCCTGCCGAGGCGTGAAGTGCCTGGCCGATCTCCATGCCAAGGCCTTGAGTGCCCGGCCGATCCGCCTGCCTAGGCGAGGAGTGCCCAGCCGATTCCCCTACCGACGCGTGGAGTGCCTGGCCGATCCCCAGCCAGCTGATAACCCTCCAATACGTGAAGTGTCTGGCCGATCTCCCTGCCAAGGCCTTGAGTGCCCGGCCGATCCACCTGCCGAGGCGAGGAGTGCCCAGCCGATTCCCCTGCCGACGCGTGGAGTGCCTGGCCGATCCCCTGCCAGCTGATAACCCTCCAATACGTGAAGTGCCTGGCCGATCTCCCTGCCAAGGCCTTGAGTGTCCGGCCGATCCATCTGCCGAGGCGAGGAGTGCCCAGCCGATTCCCCTGCCGACACGTGGAGTCCCTGGCCGATCGCCTGCCAGCTGATAACCCGCCAATACGTGAAGTGCCTGGCCGACACGTGGAGTCCCTGGCCGATCGCCTGCCAGCTGATAACCCGCCAATACGTGAAGTGCCTGGCCGATCTCCCTGGCAAGGCCTGGAGTGCCCGGCCGATCCCCCTGCCGAGGTGGGAGTGCCCAGCCGATTCCCCTGCCGACACGTGGAGTCCCTGGCCGATCGCCTGCCAGCTGATAACCCGCCAATACGTGAAGGGCCTGGCCGATCTCCCTGCCAAGGCCTGGAGTGCCCGACCGATCCCCCTGCCGAGGTGGGAGTGCCCAGCCGAATCCCCTGCAAGCTGATACCCCTGCCGAGACGTGAAGTGCCTGGCCGATCTCCATGCCAAGGCCTGGAGTGTTGGCCGATCCCCCTGGCGAGGCGTGGAGAGCCCAGCCGATTTCCCTGCCGACGCGTGTAGGGCCTGGCCTATTCCCCTTCAGCTGATAACCCGCCAATACGTGACGTGCCTGGCCGATCTCACTGCCAAGGCCTGGAGTGCCCGGCCGATCCACCTGCCGAGGTGGGAGTCCCTAGCCGATTTCCCTGCAAGCTGATGCCCCTGCCGAGACGTGAAGTGCCTGGCCGATCTCAATGCCAAGGCCTGGAGTGTTTGCCGATCCCCCTGGCGAGGCGTGAAGTGCCCAGCCGATTCCCCTGCCGACGCGTGGAGTGCCTGGCCGATCCCCTGCCAGCTGATAACCCTCCAATACGTGAAGTGCCTGGCCGATCTCCATGCCAAGGCCTTGAGTGCCCGGCCGATCCGCCTGCCGAGGCGAGGAGTGCCCAGCCGATTCCCCTACCGACGCGTGGAGTGCCTGGCCGATCCCCAGCCAGCTGATAAACCTCCAATACGTGAAGTGCCTGGCCGATCTCCCTGCCAAGGCCTTGAGTGTCCGGCCGATCCATCTGCCGAGGCGAGGAGTGCCCAGCCGATTCCCCTGCCGACACGTGGAGTCCCTGGCCGATCGCCTGCCAGCTGATAACCCGCCAATACGTGAAGGGCCTGGCCGATCTCCCTGCCAAGGCCTGAAGTGCCCGGCCGATCCCCCTGCCGAGGTGGGAGTGCCCAGCCGATTCCCCTGCCGACGCGTGCCTGGCCGATCCCCCTGCCAAGGTCTTGAGTGCCCGGCTGATCCGCCTACCGAGAAGTGGAGTGCCCAGCCGATTCCCCTGCCGACGCGTGGAGGGCCTGGCCTATCCCCTGCCAGCTTATAACCCGCCAATACGTGACGTGCCTGGCCGATCTCACTGCCAAGGCATGGAGTGCCCGGCCGATCCTCCTGCCGAGGTGGGAGTGCCTAGCCGATTTCCCTGCAAGCTGATACCCCTGCCGAGACGTGAAGTGCCTGGCCGATCTCCATGCCAAGGCCTTGAGTGCCCGGCCGATCCGCCTGCCGAGGCGAGGAGTGCCCAGCCGATTCCCCTACCGACGCGTGGAGTGCCTGGCCGATCCCCAGCCAGCTGATAACCCTCCAATACGTAAAGTGCCTGGCCGATCTCCCCGCCAAGGCCTTGAGTGCCCGGCCGATCCACCTGCCGAGGCGAGGAGTGCCCAGCCGATTCCCTTGCCGACGCGTGGAGTGCCCGGCCGATCCCCTGCGAGCTGATAACCCTCCAATACGTGAAGTGCCTGGCCGATCTCCCTGCCAAGGCCTTGAGTGCCCGGCCGATCCACCTGCCGAGGCGAGGAGTGCCCAGCCGATTCCCTTGCCGACGCGTGGAGTGCCTGGCCGATCCCCTGCCAGCTGATAACCCTCCAATACGTGAAGTGCCTGGCCGATCTCCCTGCCAAGGCCTTGAGTGCCCGGCCGATCCACCTGCCGAGGCGAGGAGTGCCCAGCCGATTCCCTTGCCGACGCGTGGAGTGCCTGGCCGATCCCCTGCCAGCTGATAACCCTCCAATACGTGAAGTGCCTGGCCGATCTCCCTGCCAAGGCCTTGAGTGTCCGGCCGATCCATCTGCCGAGGCGAGTAGTGCCCAGCCGATTCCCCTGCCGACACGTGGAGTCCCTGGCCGATCGCCTGCCAGCTGATAACCTGCCAATACGTGAAGTACCTGGCCGATCTCCCTGCCAAGGCCTGGAGTGCCCGGCCGATCCCCCTGCCGAGGCGGGATTGCCCAGCCGATTCCCCTGCAAGCTGATACCCCTGCGGAGACGTGAAGTGCCTGGCCGATCTCCATGCCAAGGCCTGGAGTGTTGGCCGATCCCCCTGGCGAGGCGTGGAGTGCCCAGCCGATTCATCTACCGACGCGTGGAGTGCCTGGCCGATCCCCAGCCAGCTGATAACCCTCCAATACGTGAAGTGCCTGGCCGATCTCCCTGCCAAAACCTTAAGTGCCCGGCCGATCCACCTGCCGAGGTGGGAGTGAATAGCCGATTTCCCTGCAAGCTGATACCCCTGCCGAGACGTGGAGTGCCCAGCCGATTCCCCTGCCGACGCGTGGAGTGCCCAGCCGATTCCCCTGCCAGTTGATAACCCGCTAATAAATGATATACCGGCCCGATCTCCCTGCCAAGGCGTGGAGTGCCCGGCCGACCCCCTGACCAGGCGTGGAGTGCCAAGCCGATTCCCCTGCCGATGCGTGGAGTGCCTAGCCGATTCCCCTGCAAGCTGATAACCCGCCAATAAATGATATGCAGGCCCGATCTCCCTGCCAAGGCCTGGAGTGCCCGGCTGATCCGCCTACCGAGAAGTGGAGTGCCCAGCCGATTCCCCTGCCGACGCGTGGAGGGCCTGGCCTATCCCCTGCCAGCTTATAACCCGCCAATACGTGACGTGCCTGGCCGATCTCCCTGCCAAGGCCTTGAGTGCCCGGCTGATCCACCTGCCGAGGCGAGCAGTGCCCAGCCGATTCCCCTGCCGACGCGTGCCTGGCCGATCCCCCTGCCAAGGTCTTGAGCGCCCGGCTGATCCGCCTACCGAGAAGTGGAGTGCCCAGCCGATTCCCCTGCAGACGCGTGGAGGGCCTGGCCTATCCCCTGCCAGCTTATAACCCGCCAATACGTGACATGCCTGGCCGATCTCACTGCCAAGGCCTGGAGTGCCCGGCCGATCCTCCTGCCGAGGTGGGAGTGCCTAGCCGATTTCCCTGCAAGCTGATACCCCTGCCGAGACGTGAAGTGCCTGGCCGATCTCCATGCCAAGGCCTTGAGTGCCCGGCCGATCCGCCTGCCGAGGCGAGGAGTGCCCAGACGATTCCCCTACCGACGCGTGGAGGGCCTGGCCGATCCCCTGCTAGCTGATAATTCGCCAACACGTGCCTGGCCGATCTCCCTGCCAAGGCCTGGAGTGCCCAGCCGATCCCCCTGCCGAGGCGTGGAGTGCCCAGCCGATTCCTCCGCTGACGCGTGGAGTGCCCAGCCGATTCCATTGTAAGCTGATAACCCGCCAATAAATTAAATGCCTGCTCGATCTCCCTGCCAATGCCTGGAGTGCCCAGCCGATCCCCCTGCCGAGCCTGGAGTCCCCAGCCGATCCCCCTGCCGAGACGTGGAGTGCCCAGCCGATTCCCCTGCCGACGCGTGGAGTGCCCAGCCGATTCCCCTGCCAGCTGATAACCCGCTAATAAATGATATACCGGCCCGATCTCCCTGCCAAGGCGTGGAGTGCCCGGCCGACCCCCTGACCAGGAGTGGAGTGCCAAGCCGATTCCCCTGCCGATGCGTGGAGTGCCTAGCCGATTCCCCTGCCAGCTGATAACCCGCCAATAAATGATATGCAGGCCCGATCTCCCTGCCAAGGCCTGGAGTGCCCGGCCGACCCCTCTGCCGAGAAGTGGAGTGCCCAGCCGATTCCCCTACCGACGCGTGGAGGGCCTGGCCGATCCCCTGCTCGCCGATGCTCGCCCTGCGGCCGATCGGATATGCCAGCCCGATCTCCCTGCCAAGGCTTGGTGTGCCTGGCCGACCCCCCTGCCGAGACGTGGAGTGCCCAGCCGATCCCCCTGCCGAGACGTGGAGAGCCCAGCCGATTTCCCTGCCGACGCGTGAAGTGCCCAGCCGATTCCATTGTCAGCTGATAACCCGCCAATAAATGATATGCCGGCCCGATCTCCCTGCCAAGGCCTGGAGTGCCCGGCCGACCCCTCTGCCGAGAAGTGGAGTGCCCAGCCGATTCCCCTACCGACGCGTGGAGGGCCTGGCCGATCCCCTGCTAGCTGATAACCCGCCAATACGTGCCTGGCCGATCTCCCTGTCAAGGCGTGGAGTGCCCAGCCGATTCCCCTGCCGACGCGTGGAGTGCCTGGCCGATTCCCCTGCCAGCTGATAACCCGATAATAAATTATATGCCGGCCAGATCTCCGTGCCAAGGCCTGGAGTGCCCAGCCGATCCCCCTGCCGAGGCGTGGAGTGCCCAGCCGATTCCCCTGCCGACACGTGGAGGGCCTGGCAGCTTTCCCTGCCAGCTTGTAACCCGCCAATAAATGCTATGCCTGCCCGATCTCCCTGCCAATGCCTGGAGTGCCCAGCCGATTCCCCTGCCGACGCGTGGAGTGCTCAGCCGATTCCATTGTCAGCTGATAACCCGCCAATAAATAATATGCCAGCCCGATCTCCCTGCCAAGGCTTGGTGTGCCTGGCCGACCCCCCTGCCGAGACGTGGAGTGCCCAGCCGATCCCCCTGCCGAGACGTGGAGAGCCCAGCCGATTTCCCTGCCGACGCGTGAAGTGCCCAGCCGTTTCCATTGTCAGCTGATAACCCGCTAATAAATGATATACCGGCCCGATCTCCCTGCCAAGGCGTGGAGTGCCCGGCCGACCCCCTGACCAGGCGTGGAGTGCCAAGCCGATTCCCCTGCCGATGCGTGGAGTGCCTAGCCGATTCCCCTGCCAGCTGATAACCCGCCAATACAAGATATTACGGCCCGATCTCCCTGCCAATGCCTGATGTGCCCGGCCGACCCCCCTGACCAGGCGTGGAGTGCCCAGCCGATTCCCCTGCCGACGCGTGGAGGGCCTAGCCGATTCCCCTGCCAGCTGATAAGCCGCTAATAAATGATATACCGGCCCGATTTCCCTGCCAAGGCGTGGAGTGCCCGGTTGACCCCCCTGACCAGGCGTGGAGTGCCTAGCCGATTCCCCTGCCGACGCGTGGAGTGCCTAGCCAATTCCCCTGCCAGCTGATAACCCGCCAATAAATGATATGCCGGCCCGATCTCCCTGCCAAGGCCTGGAGTGCCCAGCCGATCCCCCTGCCGAGGCGTGGAGTGCCAAGCCGATTCCTCTGCCGACGCGTGGAGTGCTCAGCCGATTCCATTGTCAGCTGATAACCCGCCAATAAATAATATGCCGGCCCGATCTCCCTGCCAAGGCTTGGAGTGCCTGGCCGACCCCCCTGCCGAGACGTGGAGTCCCCAGCCGATCCCCCTGCCGAGACGTGGAGAGCCCAGCCGATTTCCCTGCCGACGCGTGAAGTGCCCAGCCGATTCCATTGTCAGCTGATAACCCGCTAATAAATGATATACCGGCCCGATCTCCCTGCCAAGGCGTGGAGTGCCCGGCCGACCCCCTGACCAGGAGTGGAGTGCCAAGCCGATTCCCCTGCCGATGCGTGGAGTGCCTAGCCGATTCCCCTGCCAGCTGATAACCCGCCAATAAATGATATGCCTGCCCGATCTCCCTGCCAATGCCTGGAGTGCCCAGCCGATTCCCCTGCCGACGCGTGGAGTGCCCAGCCGATTCCATTGTCAGCAGATAACCCGCCAATAAATGATATGCAGGCCCGATCTCCCTGCCAAGGCCTGAAGTGCCCGGCCGAACCCCCTGCCGAGAAGTGGAGTGCCCAGCCGATTTCCCTACCGACGCGTGGAGGGCCTAGCCGATCCCCTGCTAGCTGATAACCCGTCAATACGTGCCTGGACGATCTCCCTGCCGACGCGTGGAGTGCCTATCCGATTCCAATGCCAGCTGATAACCCGATAATAAATTATATGCCGGCCAGATCTCCGTGCCAAGGCCTGGAGTGCCCAGCCGATCCCCCTACCGAGGCGTGGAGGGCCTGGCCGATCCCCTGCTAGCTGATAACCCGCTAATAAATGATAACCGGCCCGATCTCCCTGCCAAGGCGTGGAGTGCCCGGCCGACCCCCCTGACCAGGCGTGGAGTGCCCACCCGATTCCCCTGCCGACGCGTGGAATGCCTAGCCGATTGCCCTGCCGACGCGTGAATTGCCCAGCCGATTACATTGTCAGCTGATAACCCGCCAATAAATTATATGCCTGCCCGATCTCCCTGCCAAGGCCTGGAGTGCCCGACCGACCTCCCTGCCGAGAAGTGGAGGGCCCAGCCGATTCCCCTGCCGACGCGTGGAGTGCCTAGCCGATTCCCCTGCCAGCTGATAACCCGCTAATAAATGATAACCGGCCCGATCTCCCTGCCAAGGCGTGGAGTGCCCGGCCGACCCCCCTGACCAGGCGTGGAGTGCCCACCCGATTCCCCTGCCGACGCGTGGAATGCCTAGCCGATTGCCCTGCCAGCTGATAACCCGCCAATAAATGATATGCCTGCCTGATCTCCCTGCCAATGCCTGGAGTGCCCGGCCGACCCCCCAGACCAGGCGTGGAGTGCTCAGCCGATTCCCCTGCCGACGCGTGGAGTGCCCAGCCGATTCCATTGTCAGCTGATAAGCCGCCAATAAATGCTATGCCTGCCCGATCTCCCTGCCAAGGCCTGGAGTGCCCGGCCGACCCCCCTGCCGAGAAGTGGAGGGCCCAGCCGATTCCCCTGCCGACGCGTGGAGTGCCTAGCCGATTCCCCTGCCAGCTGATAACCCGCTAATAAATGATAACCGGCCCGATCTCCCTGCCAAGGCGTGGAGTGCCCGGCCGACCCCCCTGACCAAGCGTGGAGTGCCCACCCGATTCCCCTGCCGACGCGTGGAATGCCTAGCCGATTGCCCTGCCAGCTGATAACCCGCCAATAAATGATATGCCTGCCTGATCTCCCTGCCAATGCCTGGAGTGCCCGGCCGACCCCCCTGACCAGGCGTGGAGTGCCCAGCCGATTCCCCTGCCGACGCGTGGAGTGCCCAGCCGATTCCATTGTCAGCTGATAAGCCGCCAATAAATGCTATGCCTGCCCGATCTCCCTGCCAAGGCCTGGAGTGCCCGGCCGACCCCCCTGCCGAGAAGTGGAGTGGCCGATCCCCTGCTAGCTGATAATTCGCCAATACGTGCCTGGCCGATCTGCCTGCCAAGGCCTGGAGTGCCCAGCCGATCCCCCTGCCGAGGCGTTGAGTGCCCAGCCGATTCCTCCGCTGACGCGTGGAGTGCCCAGCCGATTCCATTGTAAGCTGATAACCCGCCAATAAATTAAATGCGTGCTCGATCTCCCTGCCAATGCCTGGAGTGCCCAGCCGATCCCCCTGCCGAGCCTGGAGTCCCCAGCCGATTCCCCTGGCGACGCGTGGAGTGCCCAGCCGATTCCCCTGGCGACGCGTGGAGTGCCTAGCCGATTCCCCTGCCAGCTAATAACCCGCTAATAAATGATATACCGGCCCGATCTCCCTGCCAAGGCGTGGAGTGCCCGGTTGACCCCCCTGACCAGGCGTGGAGTGCCTAGCCGATTCCCCTGCCGACGCGTGGAGTGCCTAGCCGATTCCCCTGCCAGCTGATAACCCGCCAATAAATGATATGCCGGCCCGATCTCCCTGCCAATGCCTGGAGTACCCGGCCGACCCCCCTGACCAGGCGTGGAGTGCCCATCCGATTCCCCTGCCGACGCGTGGAGTGCCTAGCCGATTCCCCTGCCAGCTGATAGCCCGCCAATAAATGATATGCCGGCCCGATCTCCCTCCCAAGGCCTGGAGTGCCCGGCCGATCCCCCTGCCGAGGCGTGGAGTGCCCAGCCGATTCCCCTGTCGACGCGTGGAGTGCCCAGCCGATTCCATTGTCAGCTGATAACCCGCCAAAAAATGATATGCCTGCTCGATCTCCCTGCCAATGCCTGGAGTGCCCGGCCCGATCTCCCTGCCAAGGCCTGGAGTGCCCGGCCGACCTCCCTGCCGAGAAGTGGAGGGCCCAGCCGATTTCCCTGCCGACGCGTGGAGTGCCTAGCCGATTCCCCTGCCAGCTGATAACCCGCTAATAAATGATATGCCTGCTCGATCTCCCTGCCAATGCCTGGAGTGCCCGGCCGATCCCCCTGCGAGCCTGGAGTCCCCAGCCGATCCCCCTGCCGAGGCGTGGAGTGCCCAGCCGATTCCCCTGGCGACGCGTGGAGTGCCTAGCCGATTCCCCTGCCAGCTAATAACCCGCTAATAAATGATATACCGGCCCGATCTCCCTGCCAAGGCGTGGAGTGCCCGGCCGACCCCCCTGACCAGGCGTGGAGTGCCCATCCGATTCCCCTGCCGACGCGTGGAGTGCCTAGCCGATTCCCCTGCCAGCTGATAGCCCGCCAATAAATGATATGCCGGCCCGATCTCCCTGCCAAGGCCTGGAGTGCCCGGCCGATCCCCCTGCCGAGGCGTGGAGTGCCCAGCCGATTCCATTGTCAGCTGATAACCCGCCAAAAAATGATATGCCTGCTCAATCTCCCTGCCAATGCCTGGAGTGCCCGGCCCGATCTCCCTGCCAAGGCCTGGAGTGCCCGGCCGACCTCCCTGCCGAGAAGTGGAGGGCCCAGCCGATTTCCCTGCCGACGCGTGGAGTGCCTAGCCGATTCCCCTGCCAGCTGATAACCCGCTAATAAATGATATGCCTGCTCGATCTCCCTGCCAATGCCTGGAGTGCCCGGCCGATCCCCCTGCCGAGGCGTGGAGTGCCCAGCCGATTCCCCTGGCGACGCGTGGAGTGCCTAGCCGATTCCCCTGCCAGCTAATAACCCGCTAATAAATGATATACCGGCCCGATCTCCCTGCCAAGGCGTGGAGTGCCCGGCCGACCCCCCTGACCAGGCGTGGAGTGCCCACCCGATTCCCCTGCCGACGCGTGAAATGCCTAGCCGATTGCCCTGCCAGCTGATAGCCCGCCAATAAATGATATGCCGGCCCGATCTCCCTGCCAAGGCCTGGAGTGCCCAGCCGATCCCCCTGCCGAGGCCTGGAGTGCCCAGCCGATCCCCCTGCCGAGGCGTGGAGTGCCCAGCCGATTCCTCCGCTGACGCGTGGAGTGCCCAGCCGATTCCATTGTAAGCTGATACCCCGCCAATAAATTAAATGCCTGCTCGATCTCCCTGCCAATGCCTGGAGTGCCCAGCCGATCACCCTGCCGAGCCTGGAGTCCCCAGCCGATCCCCCTGTCGAGGCGTGGAGTGCCCAGCCGATTCCCCTGGCGACGCGTGGAGTGCCTAGCCGATTCCCCTGCCAGCTAATAACCCGCTAATAAATGATATACCGGCCCGATCTCCCTGCCAAGGCGTGGAGTGCCCGGCCGACCCCCCTGACCAGGCGTGGAGTGCCCACCCGATTCCCCTGCCGACGCGTGGAATGCCTAGCCGATTGCCCTGCCAGCTGATAGCCCGCCAATAAATGATATGCCGGCCCGATCTCCCTGCCAAGGCCTGGAGTGCCCAGCCGATCCCCCTGCCGAGGCCTGGAGTGCCCAGCCGATCCCCCTGCCGAGGCGTGGAGTGCCCAGCCGATTCCTCTGCCGACGCGTGGAGTGCCCAGCCGATTCCATTGTCAGCTGATAACCCGCCAATAAATGATATGCCTGCTCGATCTCCCTGCCAATGCCTGGAGTGCCCGGCCGATCCCCCTGCCGAGCCTGGAGTCCCCAGCCGATCCCCCTGCCGAGGCGTGGAGTGCCCAGCCGATTTCCCTGCCGACGCGTAGAGTGCCTAGCCGATTCCCCTGCTAGCTGATAACCCGCCAATACGTGCCTGGCCGATCTCCCTGCCAAAGCCTGGTGTGCCCAGCCGACCCCCCAGACGAGGCGTGAAGTGCCCAGCCGATCCCCCTGCCGAGACGTGGAGTGCCTAGCCGATTCCCCTGCCAGCTGATAACCCGCCAATAAATGATATGCCTGCCCAATCTCCCTGCCAATGCCTGGAGTGCCCAGCCGCTCCCCCTACCGAGGCGTGGAGTGCCCAGCTGATTCCCCTGCCGACACGTGGAGGGCCTGGCAGCTTTCCCTGCCAGCTTGTAACCCGCCAATAAATGCTATGCCTGCCCGATCTCCCTGCCAATGCCTGGAGTGCCCAGCCGATCCCCCTGCCGAGACGTGGAGTGCCCAGCCGATTCCCCTGCCGACGCGTGAATTGCCCAGCCGATTACATTGTCAGCTGATAACCCGCCAATAAATTATATGCCTGCCCGATCTCCCTGCCAAGGCCTGGAGTGCCCGGCCGACCTCCCTGCCGAGAAGTGGAGGGCCCAGCCGATTCCCCTGCCGACGCGTGGAGTGCCTAGCCGATTCCCCTGCCAGCTGATAACCCGCTAATAAATGATAACCGGCCCGATCTCCCTGCCAAGGCGTGGAGTGCCCGGCCGACCCCCCTGACCAGGCGTGGAGTGCCCACCCGATTCCCCTGCCGACGCGTGGAATGCCTAGCCGATTGCCCTGCCAGCTGATAACCCGCCAATAAATGATATGCCTGCCTGATCTCCCTGCCAATGCCTGGAGTGCCCGGCCGACCCCCCTGACCAGGCGTGGAGTGCCCAGCCGATTCCCCTGCCGACGCGTGGAGTGCCCAGCCGATTCCATTGTCAGCTGATAAGCCGCCAATAAATGCTATGCCTGCCCGATCTCCCTGCCAAGGCCTGGAGTGCCCGGCCGACCCCCCTGCCGAGAAGTGGAGTGCCCAGCCGATTCCCCTACCGACGCGTGGAGGGCCTGGCCGATCCCCTGCTAGCTGATAATTCGGCAATACGTGCCTGGCCGATTTCCCTGCCAAGGCCTGGAGTGCCCAGCCGATCCCCCTGCCGAGGCGTGGAGTGCCCAGCTGATTCCTTCGCTGACGCGTGGAGTGCCCAGCCGATTCCATTGTAAGCTGATAACCCGCCAATAAATTAAATGCCTGCTCGATCTCCCTGCCAATGCCTGGAGTGCCCAGCCGATCCCCCTGCTGAGCCTGGAGTCCCCAGCCGATCCCCCTGCCGAGGCGTGGTGTGCCCAGCCGATTCCCCTGGCGACGCGTGGAGTGCCTAGCCGATTCCCCTGCCAGCTAATAACCCGCTAATAAATGATATACCGGCCCGATCTCCCTGCCAAGGCGTGGAGTGCCCGGTTGACCCCCCTGACCAGGCGTGGAGTGCCTAGCCGATTCCCCTGCCGACGCGTGGAGTGCCTAGCCGATTCCCCTGCCAGCTGATAACCCGCCAATAAATGATATGCCGGCCCGATCTCCCTGCCAATGCCAAGAGTGCCCGGCCGACCCCACTGACCAGGCGTGGAGTGCCCATCCGATTCCCCTGCCGACGCGTGGAGTGCCTAGCCGATTCCCCTGCCAGCTGATAACCCGCCAATAAATGATATGCCTGCCCAATCTCCCTGCCAATGCCTGGAGTGCCCAGCCGCTCCCCCTACCGAGGCGTGGAGTGCCCAGCTGATTCCCCTGCCGACACGTGGAGGGCCTGGCAGCTTTCCCTGCCAGCTTGTAACCCGCCAATAAATGCTATGCCTGCCCGATCTCCCTGCCAATGCCTGGAGTGCCCAGCCGATCCCCCTGCCGAGACGTGGAGTGCCCAGCCGATTCCCCTGCCGACGCGTGAATTGCCCAGCCGATTACATTGTCAGCTGATAACCCGCCAATAAATTATATGCCTGCCCGATCTCCCTGCCAAGGCCTGGAGTGCCCGGCCGACCTCCCTGCCGAGAAGTGGAGGGCCCAGCCGATTCCCCTGCCGACGCGTGGAGTGCCTAGCCGATTCCCCTGCCAGCTGATAACCCGCTAATAAATGATAACCGGCCCGATCTCCCTGCCAAGGCGTGGAGTGCCCGGCCGACCCCCCTGACCAGGCGTGGAGTGCCCACCCGATTCCCCTGCCGACGCGTGGAATGCCTAGCCGATTGCCCTGCCAGCTGATAACCCGCCAATAAATGATATGCCTGCCTGATCTCCCTGCCAATGCCTGGAGTGCCCGGCCGACCCCCTGACCAGGCGTGGAGTGCCCAGCCGATTCCCCTGCCGACGCGTGGAGTGCCCAGCCGATTCCATTGTCAGCTGATAAGCCGCCAATAAATGCTATGCCTGCCCGATCTCCCTGCCAAGGCCTGGAGTGCCCGGCCGACCCCCCTGCCGAGAAGTGGAGTGCCCAGCCGATTCCCCTACCGACGCGTGGAGGGCCTGGCCGATCCCCTGCTAGCTGATAATTCGGCAATACGTGCCTGGCCGATTTCCCTGCCAAGGCCTGGAGTGCCCAGCCGATCCCCCTGCCGAGGCGTGGAGTGCCCAGCTGATTCCTTCGCTGACGCGTGGAGTGCCCAGCCGATTCCATTGTAAGCTGATAACCCGCCAATAAATTAAATGCCTGCTCGATCTCCCTGCCAATGCCTGGAGTGCCCAGCCGATCCCCTGCTGAGCCTGGAGTCCCCAGCCGATCCCCCTGCCGAGGCGTGGTGTGCCCAGCCGATTCCCCTGGCGACGCGTGGAGTGCCTAGCCGATTCCCCTGCCAGCTAATAACCCGCTAATAAATGATATACCGGCCCGATCTCCCTGCCAAGGCGTGGAGTGCCCGGTTGACCCCCCTGACCAGGCGTGGAGTGCCTAGCCGATTCCCCTGCCGACGCGTGGAGTGCCTAGCCGATTCCCCTGCCAGCTGATAACCCGCCAATAAATGATATGCCGGCCCGATCTCCCTGCCAATGCCAAGAGTGCCCGGCCGACCCCACTGACCAGGCGTGGAGTGCCCATCCGATTCCCCTGCCGACGCGTGGAGTGCCTAGCCGATTCCCCTGCCAGCTGATAGCCCGCCAATAAATGATATGCCGGCCCGATCTCCCTTCCAAGGCCTGGAGTGCCCGGCCGACCCCCCTGCCGAGGCGTGGAGTGCCCAGCTGATTCCCCTGCCGACGCGTGGAGTGCCCAGCCGATTCCATTGTCAGCTGATAACCCGCCAATAAATGATATGCCTGCCCGATCTCCCTGCCAATGCCTGGAGTGCCCGGCCGATCCCCCTGCCGAGCTTGGAGTCCCCAGCGGATCCCCCTGCCGAGGTGTGGAGTGGCCAGCCGATTTCCCTGCCGACGCGTGGAGTGCCTAGCCGATTCCCCTGCCAGCTGAAAACCCGCTAATAAATGACATACCGGCCCGATCTCCCTGCCAAGGCGTGGAGTGCCCGGCCGACCCCCCTGACCAGGCGTGGAGTGCCCACCCGATTCCCCTGCCGACGCGTGGAGTGCCTAGCCGATTCCCCTGCCAGCTGATAACCCGCCAATAAATGATATGCCTGCCCGATCTCCCTGCCAATGCCTGAAGTGCCCGGCCGACCCCCCTGACCAGGCGTGGAGTGCCCACCCGATTCCCCTGCCGACGCGTGGAGTGCCTAGCCGATTCCCCTGCCAGCTGATAACCCGCCAATAAATGATATGCCGGCCCAATCTCCCTGCCAATGCCTGAAGTGCCCGGCCGACCCCCCTGACCAGGCGTGGAGTTCCCAGCCGATTCCCCAGCCGACGCGTGGAGGGCCTGGCCGATCCCCTGCTAGCTGATAACCCGCCAATACGTGCCTGGCCGATCTCCCTGCCAATGCCTGGGGTGCCCGGCCGATCCCCCTGCCGAGCCTGGAGTCCCCAGCCGATCCCCCTGCCGAGGTGTGGAGTGGCCAGCCGATTCCCCTGCCGACGCGTGGAGTGCCTAGCCGATTCCCCTGCCAGCTGATAACCCGCTAATAAATGATATACCGGCCCGATCTCCCTGCCAAGGCGTGGAGTGCCCAGCCGATTCCCCTGCGACGCGTGGAGTGCCCAGCCGATTCCATTGTCAGCTGATAACCCGCCAATAAATGATATGCCTGCCCGATCTCCCTGCCAATGCCTGGAGTGCCCTGCCGATCCCCTGCCGAGCCTGGAGTCCCCAGCCGATCACCCTGCCGAGGCGTGGAGTGCCCAGCCGATTCCCCTGCCGACGCGTGGAGTGCCTAGCTGATTCCATTGTCAGCTGATAACCCGCCAATAAATGATATGCCTGCCCGATCTCCCTGCCAAGGCCTGGAGTGCCCAGCCGATCCCCCTGCCGAGGCGTGGAGTGCCCAGCCGATTCCCCTGCCGACGCGTGGAGTGCCCAGCCGATTCCATTGTCAGCTGATAACCCGCCAATAAATGATATGCCTGCCCGATCTCCCTGCCAAGGCCTGGAGTGCCCAGCCGATCCCCCTGCCGAGGCGTGGAGTGCCCAGCCGATTCCCCTGCCGACGCGTGGAGTGCCTAGCCGATTCCCCTGCCAGCTGATAACCCGCCAATAAATGATATGCCTGCCCGATCTCCCTGCCAATGCCTGGAGTGCCCGGCCGACCCCCTGACCAGGCATGGAGTGCCCATCCGATTCCCCTGCTGACGCGTGGAGTGCCTTGCCGATTCCCCTGCCAGCTGATAACCCGCCAATAAATTATATGCCTGCCCGATCTCCCTGCCAAGGCCTGGAGTGCCCAGCCGATCCCCCTGCCGAGGCGTGGAGTGCCCAGCCGATTCCCCTGCCGACGCGTGGAGTGCCTAGCCGATTCCCCTGCCAGCTGATAACCCGCTAATAAATGATATACCGGCCCGATCTCCCTGCCAAGGCGTGAAGTGCCCGGCCGACCCCCCTGACCAGGCGTGGAGTGCCTAGCCGATTCCCCTGCCGACGCGTGGAGTGCCCAGCCGTTTCCATTGTCAGCTGATAACCCGCCAATAAATGATATGCAGGCCCGATCTCCCTGCCAAGGCCTGGAGTGCCCGGCCGACCCCCCTGCCGAGAAGTGGAGTGCCCAGCCGATTCCCCTACCGACGCGTGGAGGGCCTGGCCGATCCCCTGCTAGCTAATAACCCACCAATACGTGCCTGGCCGATCACCCTGCCAATGCCTGGAGTGCCCGGCCGATCCCCCTGCCGAGCCTGGAGTCCCCAGCCGATCCCCCTGCCGAGGTGGGGAGTGGCCAGCCGATTCCCCTGCCGACGCGTGGAGTGCCTAGCCGATTCCCCTGCCAGCTGATAACCCGCTAATAAATGATATACCGGCCCGATCTCCCTGCCAAGGCGTGAAGTGCCCGGCCGACCCCGGCCGAGGCGTGGAGTGCCCAGCCGATTCCCCTGCCGACGCGTGGAGTGCCCAGCCAATTCCATTGTCAGCTGATAACCCGCCAATAAATGATATGCCTGCCCGATCTCCCTGCCAATGCCTGGAGTGCCCTGCCGATCCCCATGCCGAGCCTGGAGTCCCCAGCCGATTCCCCTGCCAGCTGATAACCCGCTAATAAATGATATACCGGCCCGATCTCCCTGCCAAGGCGTGGAGTGCCCGGCCGACCCCCCTGACCAGGCGTGGAGTGCCTAGCCGATTCCCCTGCCGACGCGTGGAGTGCCTAGCCGATTCCCCTGCCAGCTGATAACCCGCCAAAAAATGATATGCCTGCCCGATCTCCCTGCCAATGCCTGGAGTGCCCGGCCGACCCCCCTGACCAGGCATGGAGTGCCCATCCGATTCCCCGATGCCTGCCCGATCTCCCTGCCAAGGCCTGGAGTGCCCAGCCGATCCCCCTGCCGAGGCGTGGAGTTCCCAGCCGATTCCCCTGCCGACGCGTGGAGTGCCTAGCCGATTCCCCTGCCAGCTGATAACCCGCTAATAAATGATATACCGGCCCGATCTCCCTGCCAAGGCGTGAAGTGCCCGGCCGACCCCCCTGACCAGGCGTGGAGTGCCTAGCCGATTTCCCTGCCGACGCGTGGAGTGCCCAGCCGTTTCCATTGTCAGCTGATAACCCGCCAATAAATGATATGCAGGCCCGATCTCCCTGCCAAGGCCTGGAGTGCCCGGCCGACCCCTCTGCCGAGAAGTGGAGTGCCCAGCCGATTCCCCTACCGACGCGTGGAGGGCCTGGCCGATCCCCTGCTAGCTAATAACCCGCCAATACGTGCCTGGCCGATCACCCTGCCAATGCCTGGAGTGCTCGGCCGATCCCCCTGCCGAGCCTGGAGTCCCCAGCCGATCCCCCTGCCGAGGTGGGGAGTGGCCAGCCGATTCCCCTGCCGACGCGTGGAGTGCCTAGCCGATTCCCCTGCCAGCTGATAACCCGCTAATAAATGATATACCGGCCCGATCTCCCTGCCAAGGCGTGAAGTGCCCGGCCGACCCCGGCCGAGGCGTGGAGTGCCCAGCCGATTCCCCTGCCGACGCGTGGAGTGCCCAGCCGATTCCCCTGCCGACGCGTGGAGTGCCCAGCCGATTCCATTGTCAGCTGATAACCCGCCAATAAATGATATGCCTGCCCGATCTCCCTGCCAATGCCTGGAATGCCCTGCCGATCCCCATGCCGAGCCTGGAGTCCCCAGCCGATTCCCCTGCCAGCTGATAACCCGCTAATAAATGATATACCGGCCCGATCTCCCTGCCAAGGCGTGGAGTGCCCGGCCGACCCCCTGACCAGGCGTGGAGTGCCTAGCCGATTCCCCTGCCGACGCGTGGAGTGCCTAGCCGATTCCCCTGCCAGCTGATAACCCGCCAATAAATGATATGCCTGCCCGATCTCCCTGCCAATGCCTGGAGTGCCCGGCCGACCCCCCTGACCAGGCATGGAGTGCCCATCCGATTCCCCTGCCGACGCGTGGAGTGCCTAGCCTATTCCCCTGCCATTTGATAACCCGCCAATAAATGATATGCCTGCCCGATCTCCCTGCCAAGGCCTGGAGTGCCCAACCGATCCCCCTGCCGAGGCGTGGAGTGCCCAGCCGATTCCCCTGCCGACGCGTGGAGTGCCTAGCCGATTCCCCTGCCAGCTGATAACCCGCTAATAAATGATATACCGGCCCGATCTCCCTACCAAGGCGTGGAGTGCCCGGCCGACCCCCCTGACCAGGCGTGGAGTGCCTAGCCGATTCCACTGCCGACGCGTGGAGTGCCCAGCCGTTTCCATTGTCAGCTGATAACCCGCCAATAAATGATATGCAGGCCCGATCTCCCTGCCAAGGCCTGGAGTGCCCGGCCGACCCCCCTGCCGAGAAGTGGAGTGCCCAGCCGATTCCCCTACCGACGCATGGAGGGCCTGGCCGATCCCCTGCTAGCTAATAACCCGCCAATACGTGCCTGGCCGATCTCCCTCCCCAAAAAATGATATGCCTGCCCGATCTGCCCGCGCGGAGTGCCCATCCGATTCCCCTGCCGACGCGTGGAGTGCCTAGCCGATTCCCCTGCAAGCTGATAGCCCGCCAATAAATGATATGCCGGCCCGATCTCCCTGCCAAGGCCTGGAGTGCCCGGCCGACCCCCTGCCGAGGCGTGGAGTGCCCAGCCGATTCCCCTGCCGACGCATGGAGTGCCCAGCCGATTCCATTGTCAGCTGATAACCCGCCAAAAAATGATATGCCTGCCCGATCTCTCTGCCAATGCCTGGAGTGCCCGGCCGATCCCCCTGCCGAGCCTGGAGTCCCCAGCGGATCCCCCTGCCGAGGTGTGGAGTGGCCAGACGATTTCCCTGCCGACGCGTGGAGTGCCTAGCCGATTCCCCTGCCAGCTGATAACCCGATAATAAATAATATACCGGCCCGATCTCCCTGCCAAGGCGTGGAGTGCCCGGCCGACCCCCCTGACCAGGCGTGGAGTGCCCACCCGATTCCCCTGCCGACGCGTGGAGTGCCTAGCCGATTCCCCTGCCAGCTGATAACCCGCCAATAAATGATATGCCGGCCCGATCTCCCTGCCAATGCCTGAAGTGCCCGGCCGACCCCCCTGACAAGGCGTGGAGTTCCCAGCCGATTCTCCATCCGACGCGTGGAGGGCCTGGCCGATCCCCTGCTAGCTGATAACCCGCCAATACGTGCCTGGCCGATCTCCCTGCCAATGCCTGGAGTGCCCGGCCGATCCCCCTGCCGAGCCTGGAGTCCCCAGCCGATCCCCCTGCCGAGGTGTGGAGTGGCCAGCCGATTCCCCTGCCGACGCGTGGAGTGCCTAGCCGATTCCCCTGCCAGCTGATAACCCGCTAATAAATGATATACCGGCCCGATCTCCCTGCCAAGGCGTGGAGTGCCCGGCCGACCCCGGCCGAGGCGTGGAGTGCCCAGCCGATTCCCCTGCCGACGCGTGGAGTGCCCAGCCGATTCCATTGTCAGCTGATAACCCGCCAATAAATGATATGCCTGCCCGATCTCCCTGCCAATGCCTGGAGTGCCCTGCCGATCCCCTGCCGAGCCTGGAGTCCCCAGCCGATCACCCTGCCGAGGCGTGGAGTGCCCAGCCGATTCCCCTGCCGACGCGTGGAGTGCCTAGCCGATTCCATTGTCAGCTGATAACCCGCCAATAAATGATATGCAGGCCCGATCTCCCTGCCATGGCCTGGAGTGCCCGGCCGACCCCCCTGCCGAGAAGTGGAGTGCCCAGCCGATTCCCCAACCGACGCGTGGAGGGCCTGGCCGACCCCTGCTAGCTGATAACCCGCCAATACGTGCCTGGCCGATCTCCCTGCCAAGGCCTGGAGTGCCCAGCCGATCCCCCTGACGAGGCGTGGAGTGCCCAGCCGATTCCCCTGCCGACGCGTGGAGTGCCCAGCCGATTCCATTGTCAGCTGATTACCCGCTAATAAATGATATACCGGCCCGATCTCCCTGCCAAGGCGTGGAGTGCCCGGCCGACCCCCCTGACCAGGCGTGGAGTGCCTAGCCGATTCCCCTGCCGACGCGTGGAGTGCCTAGCCGATTCCCCTGCCAGCTGATAACCCGCCAATAAATGATATGCCTGCCCGATCTCCCTGCCAATGCCTGGAGTGCCCGGCCGATCCCCCTGTCCAGGCATGGAGTGCCCATCCGATTCCCCTGCCGACGCGTGGAGTGCCTAGCCTATTCCCCTGCCAGCTGATAACCCGCCAATACGTGAAGTGCCTGGCCGATCTCCCTGCCAATGCCTGGAGTGCCCGGCCGATCCCCCTGCCGAGCCTGGAGTCCCCAGCCGATCCCCCTGCCGAGGTGTGGAGTGGCCAGCCGATTCCCCTGCCGACGCGTGGAGTGCCTAGCCGATTCCCCTGCCAGCTGATAACCCGCTAATAAATGATATACCGGCCCGATCTCCCTGCCAAGGCGTGGAGTGCCCGGCCGACCCCGGCCGAGGCGTGGAGTGCCCAGCCGATTCCCCTGCCGACGCGTGGAGTGCCCAGCCGATTCCATTGTCAGCTGATAACCCGCCAATAAATGATATGCCTGCCCGATCTCCCTGCCAATGCCTGGAGTGCCCTGCCGATCCCCCTGCCGAGCCTGGAGTCCCCAGCCGATCACCCTGCCGAGGCGTGGAGTGCCCAGCCGATTCCCCTGCCGACGCGTGGAGTGCCTAGCCGATTCCATTGTCAGCTGATAACCCGCCAATAAATGATATGCAGGCCCGATCTCCCTGCCAAGGCCTGGAGTGCCCGGCCGACCCCCCTGCCGAGAAGTGGAGTGCCCAGCCGATTCCCCAACCGACGCGTGGAGGGCCTGGCCGACCCCTGCTAGCTGATAACCCGCCAATACGTGCCTGGCCGATCTCCCTGCCAAGGCCTGGAGTGCCCAGCCGATCCCCCTGACGAGGCGTGGAGTGCCCAGCCGATTCCCCTGCCGACGCGTGGAGTGCCCAGCCGATTCCATTGTCAGCTGATAACCCGCCAATAAATGATATGCCTGCCCGATCTCCCTGCCAAGGCCTGGAGTGCCCAGCCGATCCCCCTGCCGAGGCGTGGAGTGCCCAGCCGATTCCCCTGCCGACGCGTGGAGTGCCTAGCCGATTCCCCTGCCAGCTGATTACCCGCTTATAAATGATATACCGGCCCGATCTCCCTGCCAAGGCGTGGAGTGCCCAGCCGATTCCCCTGCCGACGCGTGGAGTGCCCAGCCGATTCCCCTGCCGACGCGTGGAGTGCCTAGCCGATTCCCCTGCCGACGCGTGGAGTGCCCAGCCGTTTCCATTGTCAGCTGATAACCGGCCAATAAATGATATGCCTGCCCGATCTCCCTGCGAAGGCCTGGAGTGCCCAGCCGATCCCCCTGCCGAGGCGTGGAGTGCCCAGCCAATTCCCCTGCCGACGCGTGGAGTGCCTAGCCGATTCCCCTGCCAGCTGATAACCCGCTAATAAATGATATACCGGCCCGATCTCCCTGCCAAGGCGTGGAGTGCCCGGCCGACCCCCCTGACCAGGCGTGGAGTGCCTAGCCGATTCCCCTGCCGACGCGTGGAGTGCCTAGCCGATTCCCCTGCCAGCTGATAACCCGCCAATAAATGATATGCCTGCCCGATCTCCCTGCCAAGGCGTGGAGTGCCCGGCCGACCCCCCTGACCAGGCGTGGAGTGCCTAGCCGATTCCCCTGCCGACGCGTGGAGTGCCTAGCCGATTCCCCTGCCAGCTGATAACCCGCCAATAAATGATATGCCTGCCCGATCTCCCTGCCAAGGCCTGGAGTGCCCGGCCGATCCCCTGCCGAGGCGTGGAGTGCCCAGCCGATTCCCCTGCCGACGCGTGGAGTGCCTAGCCGATTCCCCTGCCAGCTGATAACCCGCTAATAAATGATATACCGGCCCGATCTCCCTGCCAAGGCGTGGAGTGCCCGGCCGACCCCCCTGACCAGGCGTGGAGTGCCTAGCCGATTCCACTGCCGACGCGTGGAGTGCCCAGCCGTTTCCATTGTCAGCTGATAACCCGCCAATAAATGATATGCAGGCCCGATCTCCCTGCCAAGGCCTGGAGTGCCCGGCCGACCCCCTGCCGAGAAGTGGAGTGCCCAGCCGATTCCCCTACCGACGCATGGAGGGCCTGGCCGATCCCCTGCTAGCTAATAACCCGCCAATACGTGCCTGGCCGATCTCCCTCCCCAAAAAATGATATGCCTGCCCGATCTGCCCGCGTGGAGTGCCCATCCGATTCCCCTGCCGACGCGTGGAGTGCCTAGCCGATTCTCCTGCCAGCTGATAGCCCGCCAATAAATGATATGCCGGCCCGATCTCCCTGCCAAGGCCTGGAGTGCCCGGCCGATTCCCCTACCGACGCATGGAGGGCCTGGCCGATCCCCTGCTAGCTAATAACCCGCCAATACGTGCCTGGCCGATCTCCCTCCCCAAAAAATGATATGCCTGCCCGATCTGCCCGCGTGGAGTGCCCATCCGATTCCCCTGCCGACGCGTGGAGTGCCTAGCCGATTCTCCTGCCAGCTGATAGCCCGCCAATAAATGATATGCCGGCCCGATCTCCCTGCCAAGGCCTGGAGTGCCCGGCCGACCCCCCTGCCGAGGCGTGGAGTGCCCAGCCGATTCTCCTGCCGACGCATGGAGTGCCCAGCCGATTCCATTGTCAGCTGATAACCCGCCAAAAAATGATATGCCTGCCCGATCTCCCTGCCAATGCCTGGAGTGCCCGGCCGATCCCCCTGCCGAGCCTGGAGTCCCCAGCGGATCCCCCTGCCGAGGTGTGGAGTGGCCAGCCGATTTCCCTGCCGACGCGTGGAGTGCCTAGCCGATTCCCCTGCCAGCTGATAACCCGCTAATAAATGATATACCGGCCCGATCTCCCTGCCAAGGCGTGGAGTGCCCGGCCGACCCCCCTGACCAGGCGTGGAGTGCCCAGCCGATTCCCCTGCCGACGCGTGGAGTGCCCAGCCGATTCCATTGTCAGCTGATAACCCGCCAATAAATGATATGCCTGCCCGATCTCCCTGCCAATGCCTGGAGTGCCCTGCCGAACCCCCCTGCCGAGCCTGGAGTCCCCAGCCGATCACCCTGCCGAGGCGTGGAGTGCCCAGCCGATTCCCCTGCCGACGCGTGGAGTGCCTAGCCGATTCCATTGTCAGCTGATAACCCGCCAATAAATGATATGCAGGCCCGATCTCCCTGCCAAGGCCTGGAGTGCCCGGCCAACCCCCTTGCCGAGAAGTGGAGTGCCCAGCCGATTCCCCAACCGACGCGTGGAGGGCCTGGCCGACCCCTGCTAGCTGATAACCCGCCAATACGTGCCTGGCCGATCTCCCTGCCAAGGCCTGGAGTGCCCAGCCGATCCCCCTGCCGAGGCGTGGAGTGCCCAGCCGATTCCCCTGCCGACGCGTGGAGTGCCCAGCCGATTCCATTGTCAGCTGATAACCCGCCAATAAATGATATGCCTGCCCGATCTCCCTGCCAAGGCCTGGAGTGCCCAGCCGATCCCCCTGCCGAGGCGTGGAGTGCCCAGCCGATTCCCTTGCCGACGCGTGGAGTGCCTAGCCGATTCCCCTGCCAGCTGATTACCCGCTAATAAATGATATACCGGCCCGATCTCCCTGCCAAGGCGGGGTGCCCAGCCGATTCCCCTGCCGACGCGTGGAGTGCCCAGCCGATTCCCCTGCCAGCTGATAATCCGCCAATAAATTATATGCCTGCCCGATCTCCCTGCCAAGGCGTGGAGTGCCCGGCCGACCCCCCTGACCAGGAGTGGAGTGCCTAGCAGATTCCCCTGCCGACGCGTGGAGTGCCCAGCCGTTTCCATTGTCAGCTGATAACCCGCCAATAAATGATATGCCTGCCCGATCTCCCTGCGAAGGCCTGGAGTGCCCAGCCGATCCCCCTGCCGAGGCGTGGAGTGCCCAGCCAATTCCCCTGCCGACGCGTGGAGTGCCTAGCCGATTCCCCTGCCAGCTGATAACCCGCTAATAAATGATATACCGGCCCGATCTCCCTGCCAAGGCGTGGAGTGCCCGGCCGACCCCCTGACCAGGCGTGGAGTGCCTAGCCGATTCCCCTGCCGACGCGTGGAGTGCCTAACCGATTCCCCTGCCAGCTGATAACCCGCCAATAAATGATATGCCTGCCCGATCTCCCTGCCAAGGCGTGGAGTGCCCGGCCGACCCCCCTGACCAGGCGTGGAGTGCCTAGCCGATTCCCCTGCCGACGCGTGGAGTGCCTAGCCTATTCCCCTGCCAGCTGATAACCCGCCAATAAATGATATGCCTGCCCGATCTCCCTGCCAAGGCCTGGAGTGCCCAGCCGATCCCCCTGCCGAGGCGTGGAGTGCCCAGCCGATTCCCCTGCCGACGCGTGGAGTGCCTAGCCGATTCCCCTGCCAGCTGATAACCCGCCAATAAATGATATGCCGGCCCGATCTCCCTGCCAATGCCTGAAGTGCCCGGCCGACCCCCCTGACCAGGCGTGGAGTTCCCAGCCGATTCTCCAGCCGACGCGTGGAGGGCCTGGCCGATCCCCTGCTAGCTGAAAACCCGCCAATACGTGCCTGGCCGATCTCCCTGCCAATGCCTGGAGTGCCCGGCCGATCCCCCTGCCGAGCCTGGAGTCCCCAGCCGATCCCCCTGCCGAGGTGTGGAGTGGCCAGCCGATTCCCCTGCCGACGCGTGGAGTGCCTAGCCGATTCCCCTGCCAGCTGATAACCCGCTAATAAATGATATACCGGCCCGATCTCCCTGCCAAGGCGTGGAGTGCCCGGCCGACCCCGGCCGAGGCGTGGAGTGTCCAGCCGATTCCCCTGCCGACGCGTGGAGTGCCCAGCCGATTCCATTGTCAGCTGATAACCCGCCAATAAATGATATGCCTGCCCGATCTCCCTGCCAATGCCTGGAGTGCCCTGCCGATCCCCCTGCCGAGCCTGGAGTCCCCAGCCAATCACCCTGCCGAGGCGTGGAGTGCCCAGCCGATTCCCCTGCCGACGCGTGGAGTGCCTAGCCGATTCCATTGTCAGCTGATAACCCGCCAATAAATGATATGCAGGCCCGATCTCCCTGCCAAGCCCTGGAGTGCCCGGCCGACCCCCCTGCCGAGAAGTGGAGTGCCCAGCCGATTCCCCAACCGACGCGTGGAGGGCCTGGCCGACCCCTGCTAGCTGATAACCCGCCAATACGTGCCTGGCTGATCTCCCTGCCAAGGCCTGGAGTGCCCAGCCGATCCCCCTGCCGAGGCGTGGAGTGCCCAGCCGATTCCCCTGCCGACGCGTGGAGTGCCTAGCCGATTCCCCTGCCAGCTGATTACCCGCTAATAAATGATATACCGCCCCGATCTCCCTGCCAAGGCGTGGAGTGCCCGGCCGACCCCCCTGACCAGGCGTGGAGTGCCTAGCCGATTCCCCTGCCGACGCGTGGAGTGCCCAGCCGATTCCATTGTCAGCTGATAACCCGCCAATAAATGATATGCCTGCCCGATCTCCCTGCCAAGGCCTGGAGTGCCCAGCCGATCCCCCTGCCGAGGAGTGGAGTGCCCAGCCGATTCCCCTGCCGACGCGTGGAGTGCCTAGCCGATTCCCCTGCCAGCTGATTACCCGCTAATAAATGATATACCGCCCCGATCTCCCTGCCAAGGCGTGGAGTGCCCGGCCGACCCCCCTGACCAGGCGTGGAGTGCCTAGCCGATTCCCCTGCCGACGCGTGGAGTGCCTAGCCGATTCCCCTGCCAGCTGATAACCCGCCAATAAACTATATGCCTGCCCGATCTCCCTGCCAATGCCTGGAGTGCCCGGCCGACCCCCCTGACCAGGCATGGAGTGCCCATCCGATTCCCCTGCCGACGCGTGGAGTGCCTAGCCTATTCCCCTGCCAGCTGATATCCCGCCAATAAATGATATGCCTGCCCGATCTCCCTGCCAAGGCCTGGAGTGCCCAGCCGATCCCCCTGCCGAGGCGTGGAGTGCCCAGCCGATTCCCCTGCCGACGCGTGGAGTGCCTGGCCGATCCCCTGCCAGCTGATAACCCGCCAATAAATGATATGCCTGCCCGATCTCCCTGCCAAGGCGTGGAGTGCCCGGCCGACCCCCCTGACCAGGCGTGGAGTGCCTAGCCGATTCCCCTGCCGACGCGTGGAGTGCCCAGCCGTTTCCATTGTCAGCTGATAACCCGCCAATAAATGATATGCCTGCCCGATCTCCCTGCGAAGGCCTGGAGTGCCCAGCCGATCCCCCTGCCGAGGCGTGGAGTGCCCAGCCAATTCCCCTGCCGACGCGTGGAGTGCCTAGCCGATTCCCCTGCCAGCTGATAACCCGCTAATAAATGATATACCGGCCCGATCTCCCTGCCAAGGCGTGGAGTGCCCGGCCGACCCCGGCCGAGGCGTGGAGTGCCCAGCCGATTCCCCTGCCGACCGTGGAGTGCCCAGCCGATTCCATTGTCAGCTGATAACCCGCCAATAAATGATATGCCTGCCCGATCTCCCTGCCAATGCCTGGAGTGCCCTGCCGATCCCCATCCCGAGCCTGGAGTCCCCAGCCGATCACCCTGCCGAGGCGTGGAGTGCCCAGCCGATTCCCCTGCCGACGCGTGGAGTGCCTAGCCGATTCCATTGTCAGCTGATAACCCGCCAATAAATGATATGCAGGCCCGATCTCCCTGCCAAGGCCTGGAGTGCCCTGCCGACCCCCCTGCCGAGAAGTGGAGTGCCCAGCCGATTCCCCAACCGACGCGTGGAGGGCCTGGCCGATCCCCTGCTAGCTGATAACCCGCCAATACGTGCCTGGCCGATCTCCCTGCCAAGGCCTGGAGTGCCCAGCCGATCCCCCTGCCGAGGCGTGAAGTGCCCAGCCGATTCCCCTGCCGACGCGTGGAGTGCCCAGCCGATTCCATTGTCAGCTGATAACCCGCCAATAAATGATATGCCTGCCCGATCTCCCTGCAAAGGCCTGGAGTTCCCAGCCGATCCCCCTGCCGAGGCGTGGAGTGCCCAGCCGATTCCCCTGCCGACGCGTGGAGTGCCTAGCCGATTCCCCTGCCAGCTGATAACCCGCTTATAAATGATATACCGGCCCGATCTCCCTGCCAAGGCGTGGAGTGCCCGGCCGACCCCCCTGACCAGGCGTGGAGTGCCTAGCCGATTCCCCTGCCGACGCGTGGAGTGCCTAGCCGATTCCCCTGCCAGCTAATAACCCGCCAATAAATGATATGCCTGCCAAATCTCCCTGCCAATGCCTGGAGTTCCCGGCCGACCCCCCTGACCAGGCATGGAGTGCCCATCCGATTCCCCTGCCGACGCGTGGAGTGCCTAGCCTATTCCCCTGCCAGCTGATAGCCCGCCAATAAATGATATGCCGGTCCGATCTCCCTGCCAAGGCCTGGAGTGCCCGGCCGACCCCCCTGCCGAGGCTTGGAGTGCCCAGCCGATTCCCCTGCCGACGCGTGGAGTGCCTAGCCGATTCCCCTGCCAGCTGATAACCCGCCAATAAATGATATGCCTGCCCGATCTCCCTGCCAATGCCTGGAGTGCCCGGCCGACCCCCCTGACCAGGCATGGAGTGCCCATCCGATTCCCCTGCCGACGCGTGGAGTGCCTAGCCTATTCCCCTGCCAGCTGATAACCCGCCAATAAATGATATGCCTGCCCGATCTCCCTGCCAAGGCGTGGAGTGCCCGGCCGACCCCCCTGACCAGGCGTGGAGTGCCTAGCCGATTCCACTGCCGACGCGTGGAGTGCCCAGCCGTTTCCATTGTCAGCTGATAACCCGCCAATAAATGATATGCAGGCCCGATCTCCCTGCCAAGGCCTGGAGTGCCCGGTCGACCCCCCTGCCGAGAAGTGGAGTGCCCAGCCGATTCCCCTACCGACGCATGGAGGGCCTGGCCGATCCCCTGCTAGCTAATAACCCGCCAATACGTGCCTGGCCGATCTCCCTGCCAATGCCTGGAGTGCCCAGCCGATCCCCCTGCCGAGCCTGGAGTCCCCAGCCGATCCCCCTTCCGAGGTGGGGAGTGGCCAGCCGATTCCCCTGCCGACGCGTGGAGTGCCTAGCCGATTCCCCTGCCTGCTGATAACCCGCTAATAAATGATATACCGGCCCGATCTCCCTGCCAAGGCGTGGAGTGCCCGGCCGACCCCGGCCGAGGCGTGGAGTGCCCAGCCGATTCCCCTGCCGACGCGTGGAGTGCCCAGCCGATTCCATTGTCAGCTGATAACCCGCCAATAAATGATATGCCTGCCCGATCTCCCTGCCAATGCCTGGAGTGCCCTGCCGATCCCCATGCCGAGCCTGGAGTCCCCAGCCGATCACCCTGCAGAGGCGTGAAGTGCCCAGCCGATTCGCCTGCCGACGCGTGGAGTGCCTAGCCGATTCCATTGTCAGCTGATAACCCGCCAATATATGATATGCAGGCCCGATCTCCCTGCCATGGCCTGGAGTGCCCGGCCGACCCCCCTGACCAGGCGTGGAGTGCCAAGCCGATTCCCCTGCCGACGCGTGGAGTGCCTAGCCGATTCCCCTGCCAGCTGATAACCCGCCAATAAATGATATGCCTGCCCGATCTCCCTGCCAATGCATGGGGTGCCCGGCCGACCCCCCTGACCAGTCATGGAGTGCCCATCCGATTCCCCTGCCGACGCGTGGAGTGCCTAGCCTATTCCCCTGCCAGCTGATAACCCGCCAATAAATGATATGCCCAGCCGATTCCCCTGCCGACCGTGGAGTGCCCAGCCGATTCCCCTGCCGAGGCGTGGAGTGCCCAGCCGATTCCCCTGCCGACGCGTGGAGTGCCTAGCCGATTCCCCTGCCAGCTGATAACCCGCTAATAAATGATATACCGGCCCGATCTCCCTGCCAAGGCGTGGAGTGCCCGGCCGACCCCCCTGACCAGGCGTGGAGTGCCTAGCCGATTCCCCTGCCGACGCGTGGAGTGCCCAGCCGTTTCCATTGTCAGTTGATAACCCGCCAATAAATGATATGCAGGCTCGATCTCCCTGCCAAGGCCTGGAGTGCCCGGCCGACCCCCCTGCTGAGAAGTGGAGTGCCCAGCCGATTCCCCTACCGACGCATGGAGGGCCTGGCAGATCCCCTGCTAGCTAATAACCCGCCAATACGTGCCTGGCCGATCTCGCTGCCAATGCCTGGAGTGCCCAGCCGATTCCCCTGCCGACCGTGGAGTGCCCAGCCGATTCCCCTGCCGACGCGTGGAGTGCCTAGCCGATTCCCCTGCCAGCTGATAACCCGCTAATAAATGATATACCGGCCGGATCTCCCTGCCAAGGCGTGGAGTGCCCGTCCGACCCCCCTGACCAGGCGTGGAGTGCCTAGCCGATTCCCCTGCCGACGCGTGGAGTGCCAAGCCGTTTCCATTGTCAGCTGATAACCCGCCAATAAATGATATGCAGGCCCGATCTCCCTGCCAAGGCCTGGAGTGCCCGGCCGACCCCCCTGCCGAGAAGTGGAGTGCCCAGCCGATTCCCCTACCGACGCATGGAGGGCCTGGCCGATCCCCTGCTAGCTAATAACCCGCCAATACGTGCCTGGCCGATCTCCCTGCCAATGCCTGGAGTGCCCTGCCGATCCCCATGCCGAGCCTGGAGTCCCAAGCCGATCACCCTGCCGAGGCGTGGAGTGCCCAGCCGATTCCCCTGCCGACGCGTGGAGTGCCTAGCCGATTCCATTGTCAGCTGATAACCCGCCAATAAATGATATGCAGGCCCGATCTCCCTGCCAAGGCCTGGAGTGCCCGGCCGACCCCCCTGCCGAGAAGTGGAGTGCCCAGCCGATTCCCCAACCGACGCGTGGAGGGCCTGGCCGATCCCCTGCTAGCTGATAACCCGCCAATACTTGCCTGCCCGATCTCCCTGCCAAGGCCTGGAGTGCCCAGCCGATCCCCCTGCCGAGGCGTGGAGTGCCCAGCCGATTCCCCTGCCGACGCGTGGAGTGCCTAGCCGATTCCCCTGCCGACGCGTGGAGTGCCTAGCCGATTCACCTGCAAGCTGATAAACCGCCAATAAATGAAATGCCGGCCCGATCTCCGTGCCAATGCCTGGAGTGCCCGGCCGACCCCCTGACCAGGCGTGGAGTGCCCATCCGATTCCCCTGCCGACGCGTGGAGTGCCTAGCCGATTCCCCTGCCAGCTGATAACCCGCCAATAAATGATATGCCTGCCCGATCTCCCTGCCAATGCCTGGAGTGCCCGGCCGACCCCCCTGACCAGGCATGGAGTGCCCATCCGATTCCCCTGCCGACGCGTGGAGTGCCTAGCCTATTCCCCTGCCAGCTGATAGCCCGCCAATAAATGATATGCCGGGCCGATCTCCATGCCAAGGCCTGGAGTGCCCGGCCGACCCCCCTGCCGAGGCGTGGAGTGCCCAGCCGATTCCCCTGCAGACGCGTGGAGTGCCCAGCCGATTCCATTGTCAGCTGATAACCCGCCAAAAAATGATATGCCTTCCCGATCTCCCTGCCAATGCCTGGAGTGCCCGGCCGATCCCCCTGCCGAGCCTGGAGTCCCCAGTCGATCCCCCTGCCGAGGTGTGGAGTGACCAGCCGATTCCCCTGCCGACGCGTGGAGTGCCTAGCCGATTCCCCTGCCAGCTGATAACCCGCTAATAAATGATATACCGGCCCGATCTCCCTGCCAAGGCGTGGAGTGCCCGGCCGACCCCCCTGACCAGGCGTGGAGTGCCCACCCGATTCCCCTGCCGACGCGTGGAGTGCCTAGCCGATTCCCCTGCCAGCTGATAACCCGCCAATAAATTTTATGCCGCCCCGATCTCCCTGCCAATGCCTGGAGTGCCCGGCCGACCCCCCTGACCAGGCGTGGAGTGCCCAGCCGATTCCCCTGCCGACGCGTGGAGTGCCCAGCCGATTCCCCTGCCAGCTGATAGCCCGTCAATAAATGATATGCCGGCCCGATCTCCCTTCCAAGGCCTGGAGTGCCCAGCCGATCCCCCTGCCGAGGCGTGGAGTGCCCAGCCGATTCCTCTGCCGACGCGTGGAGTGCCCAGCCGATTCCATTGTCAGCTGATAACCCCCCAATAAATGATATGCCTGCTCGATCTCTGTGCCAATGCCTGGAGTGCTCGGCCGATCCCCCTGCCGAGCCTGGAGTCCCCAGCCGATCCCCCTGCCGAGGCGTGGAGTGATGTTGTAACGTGTAACGGTAGTGGTGATCAATCCGGGATTCTATACTTGCGGGGCACGCTTTACTATTCCGGCTCGGGCTCGTCGGCTTGGGGGGTGGTGGTCTTGCTCCGTACAGAATCCCACACAACTACACATTATTATTAATTAGAAATCGAAATTAGCGTGCTGCGACAAAAAAATACTCAAACAGGAAAACTGTAAAAATATCTAGAGCTAAACGATAACCGGAAGAACAGAAGGACCGTTTCAGAGAAACCAGAAGAAAGGGAAAGAAAAAGAGGTGAGAAATAAAAAGAAAGGTTGCGATACACAGCTGGAATGTGTACGCTCTATGCCCTACCCAACCTACGACCCTCTCCGCTCGAGCATGGCTCTGAGGATCCCTTCACATCCTAGGGTCTGAGAAACAACAGCGTGGTTCAGTTATAAGTTTAGTTATTCATTATATTATTATTTTTTTTTTTTTACGTTATAAAAGGTAATAATTAAAAGATACATGTTTTGTTTTGTGCGATAGAAAATTATAACCAAAGATTGTAATCAAATATTCAAAATTAGGGGGTAGCAATATAGTAATTATAACAATAACTTAAAACTAAATATTAAGGAATATTTGTAAAAAATGTATTAATGTTAGAAGATATTAAAATTATTAAAGTAATGGCATGATTAATAAAAAAAATAAACAAAAATTTAAATTCCTATCCCAAACGTGGCAATAATCTTGGCAGGCGAAATTCAAAAATAAAGTTAATCTATTTCGTTAATTGGCGTTGTTCATTTCATATTTAAAAAAAAAAAAAAATTTTTTTCCCAAGTTTTTTTTAAAAATTTTCAAACATAATTTTTTTTTAGTGTATTTAAAACTTTTCTTTTATCTAAAATATTTTCATGTTTTCATTCTCATCTAATCTCTAATTATTTTTATTTCAATAATATTAAATTAAATCAAATTCATTCCAAAATTTCTCTCAGTGTAGCCAAAGCTCGCTGACTAAAAGATAAGCTCGCTGTAAATATAACCGTTCTTAGATTCTTCTTTTTCCATCTTTCTAATTTTTTTTGCAAAATTCGTTTTAGTGAGAATGTTACTTACACCAACAAAAAAATGATAATTTCATGCAGCTCATTTTTTTTTTTTTTTTGTAAAAAAATAAATATAAATTAAGAAAACAAACTCACTTGCATTTCCATGACGAAAGATCGATCTCCCGCGCTGGCGTGCTGAAAACGGAATTTTGGGGGGCTTTTCCCATAATTTTCGGGAAATTCTGAGACGCAAATAATTTAAATTTCTTTGTAACACATCAGAGCTTTTCTTTCAGTGCTTCTTGCTCTTTCAAACCAAACTCAGCAACCAAAACAAAAATAAAAGAGGGAAAAAAAATCAAAAAAAATAAAAATAAAAAAATAAAAATAAAAATTAGCAATTTAAATTTCGAGGAGCCTTTCTAATTTCTCTTTGCCGCACGTTTTCACATTTTTTACTTTATTTATATAAATTTTCCATATTTTTAACTTATTCTTTATTTATAACGTTTTTTAACTATTTATTCTTTTAACATTTTCTTTTAGGTTTTCGCTTCACCTTTTCATTCATTCTTTTTCCAATAATTTGCTTTTTAGCACTGTTTTAGCTTAATTATATTTTTAGGTTTATTTATTTAAATTCCCACTTCATTGGTTGTAGTGTATTACTCTTAAAAATTTTGGTATAACCAAAAAAAAATAAATTTTAATTTTTGTTTCTGCACATTTTCGTTCACGTTTCTTTTTTTTCTTTTTTATAGCTCGCAAGCATTAATCTTTATTATTTAATATTTTTTCCCATTATAGTTTTTTGTTTTATATTTTTCTCTGTGTACACGTGGTTTTTTTGGGGACTTTAGGTTAAATTCACATTTTCCACTCCCACTAGGCTTTTCCGCCCACTGTCACAATCAAAAAAAATGCTGGCCCACGGAGTTGCCGATCCCTCGATGGGATGAATAAGGCGCTCCGCGGGACACTGAGGATCGCTGGGCCGGCTCAGGGTGTGCTCCACTTGGATGCCGGGCCGTTGGATGAGCCACGTGGAGGTGGATTTTCCTGGGCAAGGCCGGTAACTCCTAAGGGTTCCTATTTTTCTTCCTTCCTTGGGTGGGTTGGCAGATTAGGCAGGTTTATCTGGGTAATCTAAAGAAATAACCCAAAAAAAAGGATTTAACCCATGTGTGAGCAATGACTCCCACATGCCAAGGTAAGGAACTTACATGGACAGGTCTTTCTGCTCTGAAGGTTCGATTGAAAAGAACCTAAGATTCCAGAGCGGAAATACACGTCAGTCAAACACAGCGCCATCATAGGTAAATACAGCTTTCCAGTGCATACCTGCATACAGCTGATAAGAAGCTGCATCTCGGATGGCAACTCTTAGTTTACCTAATCGGTAATCTACGCTTACGATCTTTGGCGCCAAATATAAAAACATTTGAATTTTTCTTTGGCTTCAGTCGCCAGTACAAAACCCCCCGCTAAAATCAGACTAGGGTATGATCGAGAGAATACTCTAGACTGATTCCGACTGAAGCTATTGTCGAATGTCTTTAGCGTGGTAAGTACCTACAACTTTTCCTTGAAGGTCTTCCAGTTCATAGTAGAGGTTACCGATCTTTCTTCGAATCCGAGACTTTACAAACATTGGACCGAATTTGGCGTTATATCCAGTTTGAAAGCAGCTTTGCTTAAAGTTACGTCGATATACCTCTTGACCTTCAGTATACGTGACATTACGAGTACGGAGATCATAGCGCTTCTTGTTTTCCTCGTGCTTTCTGTACATTTGCTCGCATGCTTGTTTGCGAACTATTTCGAAAGAATCCTGCCTGCCAAATCGTAGCGAACGATCGTTCAAAAGATTTAAACGTCGGAGCAGAGAATAGGTTGAACCAGAGGTAACCATATGCTGTCCAAAAGCCATGTAGTACGGACTTGTTCCAAGGCTGGAGTGTATGGAAGACCTCAGCGCACAGGATATCCTGCTCAGAACTTCATCCCAATCCTTCTGATCCGGGCGTATATACGCTCTAATGGCGGATATGACCGACCTATTTACACGCTCCGAGGCGTTAGCCTGAGGTGAATAAACAGCAGTCAGAGTATGATTAATGCTATATTCCTGCATTAATCCTCGAAACGCTTTCGACCGAAATTGGGACCCGTTATCTGACACTATCGTTTCAGGGACTCCAAAAGTCATAAACAGTTCACTGTCTAGATACTTCACAATTGCGCTAGAATCAATTTTCCTAACAGGTTTAAGGAAAACAAACTTTGAGAAGTGATCGAGGACGATAAAAATGCCCACGTTTCCACTTCGCGATCTGGGATAAGGCCCGAGAAAATCAACGAAAAGCCTTTGAAAGAACCGCTGAGTCTCCGGTGCTCTCCCCAAAGGAGGTCTGAGAACGCAATTCGGTGCTTTCGTGCATTTGCAAACCTCACAAGCGCTTATATAAGCCCTTACGTCTGAAACGAGACCAGGCCAGAAATAGTATCGCCTAATCCTCTCGATAGTTTTGTGTACGCCTCCATGTGAGGCCAAGGAGCTATCATGAGCTAGAGAAAGAACTTTGGGCACTAATTCCTTTGGTAACCAAAGCTTCCATGCGTATTCGTCATGTACCTGTTCCCCGGTTAAGTGTTCCGCTTTACGATACAAATAACCGTCTTCCACTTTAAGATCAGGGAAATTTAGTTTATTTTCTTCTACTCTCTTTATCAGATTACTATACTCCTCCGATTTAAAAGCTTCGGAGTTTAGATCAATAATAAGTCCTTCCGTCAAATCTATGGCAGCAACTGCCTCTTCGTTCACGCGAGACAAAACGTCGGGAACAACGTTTAGTGAACCCTTGCGATGCTCGATCTCGAAAACGTATCTTTGTAACGCTAACGACCACCGAGCTAATCGGGAACTTAAATCGTGGTTCGACATCAACCACTTTAACGAAGCATGATCTGTAACTATCTTGAATTTCAAACCCTCCACATACGCTCTAAAATTCTTTAAAGCAACGATAGCAGCTAAACATTCTTGTTCAGTGACTGTGTAGTTTTTCTGAGCTTTATTCAATTTCTTTGAAACAAAAGCAATCGGTCTCTCGTCGCCTTCGTCTGAAACCTGCACTAATACAGCTCCTACGCCTGTTTTACTGGCATCACAGTGTATAGCGAACGGCTTCGCGAAGTCTGGACTACATAAAACAGGTGCTTCACTAAGACACTGCTTTAGCCTCTCAAACGCTCTTATAGCCTCTTCGGTCAAGATGAACTTTCGTTTTGTCGTCATCAAGTCTGTCAAAGGAGCAGATAGAGACGCAAAATTTGGCACGAATTTCCGATACCATCCACACATCCCCATAAAGCTTCTCAAGTTCTTTAGGCTTTTGGTAAAGGAAAGTTGGTAATCGCAGACACCTTTTCTGGGTCTGTACGGATTCCGCCGTCACCTATTATATGACCTAGATAACGCACTCGCCGCATGCAGAAGTGACTTTTGCCAATGTTGATTGTCAAACCTGCACGCCTGATGTGCAATGCTAACTCCCTGAGAACTTCGAGGTGATCTTCAAAACTTGCAGATACTACTAGAAGATCATCTAAATATATAAAAACTTCGTTCCTCATGTGAGCTGGCACTACCTTGTCCATTAAACGAGACATGGTGCTCGTAGCATTGCATAAGCCAAACGGCATTACTTTAAATTGGTATAACGGTCTACCTGGTACCGTGAACGCCGTCTTATCGCGCGACTGAACATCCAAAGGCACTTGCCAATAAGCATCCTTTAAGTCTAAGCTAGTTATAAATTCTGCTTTCGGTAATCGGCTCAAAATCCCATTTATTTGGGGAAGAGGGTACGCGTCCTTTTCCGTGAAACTATTGACTTTCCGGCAATCTAAACATATCCTAACTTTCCCTGGTTTAGTAACCATCACTATCGGGGAGGACCATGCACTCTCCGATTCCTCTATCACACCCAATTGCAACATTCTGTCGATTTCCGTATACATTGCCTTCTCGACTGCAGGAGATACAGGGAAATGCCGCTGTTTGATGGGCTTCGCCATTCCTACATCAATAGTGTGAGTTATCAAATTTGTCCTGCCTAATCCTTCCTGAGTAAAAGAAGGAAAACAACTTATAGTATTTGCCAATTTAGTTTTTTCGTCTTCCGACAAATCGTGTTGCTCCACCTCATCTGGGCGGGCTACCTTAGACGATTCTATTTCCGAAATCTTTAAATGCGTTGGAAGAAGATCGTATAACTTCCAAAAGTCTATGCCAAGATATAAATCTTGTTTGAGTGAAGGTACGACATACAGTTTTAAAGGCTTCTTATCATTGCCGTATTCTACGTCAATGTTTAGCACTCCTACTATATTTTGGGATTTCCCGTCTGCTGTCGCAGCGCTGCCTTTTATGGCTCGGTATTCCTTATTCTTTATCACTTCCTTAGCTAATTCTCCTCCTATGCAACTAATCGAAGCTCCCGAATCTAACAAACCGTATACAACGCGATCGAGCAATTGAACCGGTAGAAACGGTCGAGGATCTCTAGTTCCTGCGGGTATGGAATTAATGTGTTTCAAACTGTCTTTGCATCTTTTCACATTTTTCCAAAAAGCCTTTAACCTTCGTGAATTTCGTTTAGCTACGTTAGCTATCTTTTGTACTTCATGGATTGCGACGTCCCTTAACTTTGAAATTTTGCTATGAAGCAGAGAGCTATCTGGGACTATTTGTTCGTCTGGGGAAGAGAGAGATACACTTTGAAGAGTGTCCTCTATTGGTCGGTCATTGTAGACTGATTTCGACTGGCATATGAAGTCTTCTGTTTGTATTGCGACTTCGATATGCATTGCTTGGAGTTTTTTGAACATTTACTGCAACTTGGCTTGTACGTGTTAGCCGCGCCGCATCCGTAACAAAAAACACGTCTCTCTGAGAGACAATCCTGATACCTATGTCCTTCGCCTTGGCAGTTCCAGCATTTCAAGGAAAAGGCTTCGATTTCTGCCTCGCCCTCAGGTTCTGATTCTTGGAGATCTACCATTTCATCTCCAAATTTAGCTACTTCACGCCTAAAAGGAACAACCTTAGTGTACCCACTACATCTCTTGACATCAGCGAGAAATGCTTCGCGACGCCTACAAATCTCCCTTAATTCGGACACCGTTTTTATCTCCAGATTCAGGATTTCATGCCGAATTTCAGGACGAAGATTACTTTTAAGTACTCGGACAAGTTTACTTGACTCCCAGGGCTGTTCTAACTGATCAATTAGTCCTGAAATGTTGTCGTAGAAGCTATCGAAGGATTCGTTTGGTTTCTGTTTAGTCATTCTAATTATTTCCTCTATGTCATTATCATCTCTACTGTGCCTGAATTGAAGTCGTAAGGCCGCACAAAAATCCTCCCAAGAGATTTCACCGTACGCCTTATGGTACCGCCAATAAAACTCGTTGGCTTTCCCTTCGAATAGAACACTGCAGTTCCTACACAAAACGGTAAAGTTTCCGTCCAGCATTTGCCTTGTGAGGGCTTCGACCCTATAAATAAAATTGTCAACAGACATACTTTCTCCAGAAAATTTAATTTTCCAACCATTGAGAATGTGGACCACTTTATCTGGCCGCGTTAGTAATTCAGATGCAACCGTGCGTTGGGAAGCAGGAGAGCGTGGAGTTTCGACTCTATCAAAAACTCTTGGCACCTGATCTTGGGGCTGGGGCTGAGCTGGACTTGGTGTGAGCGTCGCTCGATTCACACTTTCCGAGAAAGCATTCTGTATTAATGCAGACATCTTCTCAGTGAGAGTGGCTAACATCCTCTGCTCCATGGCTAACAAAGCGACTGCGTTGGCTGTAATAATACTTGAATTCGTATTATTATTGCTAGAACTTCGTATTGAAGTAGAAGGTCCCTCATCTAAAGGATTATTAACCGGCGGAGTAGCTTTAGATCTACTTCGAGTTTCTCGAACTACTTTTTCGGCAGTTTTAGATGCTGTGGCTCTACATGCCGATTCGCAAACTGGACACTTTTCACTGTTCTTCCAATGAGCTTCAATACACTCTCTGTGGAATTCGTGCTGACATGTTGTTGTATATGCGTTTGCTGAACTAATGTCAACTTGACATATAGAACACAAAGAATTTGAGGCACTTCCGACTCTCCTATTCGGCGATCGATCTAACCCCATCATACTCAAATAATTCTCAAAAACTGTGACACACGAGAAAAAAAAATATCTCAATATAATAAAGAAAAATATAACTCAATAAAATTTATATAAACTGAACCCTTAGCTTGTTGTTCTCGTCCCCAAGGATATGTACATTCTCTTTTCTTACATTTCTCAAAAGGTGTATGGAGTTTGGAAGAAAATTCGTTCAAATTGACTTAAACTTATTCGAAAGATAATCCTTTCTTTCTACCTAAGTTTTGGACGGTGTGCTCTTACACTCGTATTCCAGTGTAAACAAGTTTTCCTTCCAGTAGTAAGAATTTAGATTCAGAAGTTACGAAGATAGGATACGACACTTCTCGCAAGTTGTGCCAGTATTTTCCTCTTTGTTCATCGATAACTTCCTTCATAGAACAGTTTGAGTAGCTCAGTGATTGGTTTTTCCGATCGCGGACAGAAAATCAACCGAAGTTTTGATTTTTAAATCTGTTTTCCTGCGACTGAAAACTCCAGTCACTTCTGCTTGAGGTAGGAAATTTCCGCTTAATGATCCAATTCCGGCCAGCTTTGAATACTGATATTCTTTCGGCATGAATTCCAGGAATTCGAACACAATCGAAAATTTAGAAAGGTGAAATTTTAAAGTAACGAAGAAATCAAAGAGTTTCTGAAATTATGTCCTTCGCGAGTCTTAATGAACTTGAATTTATTCACTAAGGCCACAACGATTGGGCGCCACTTTTTCTTAATTAACAATAAATAATTATCTGTAACGTGTAACGGTAGTGGTGATCAATCCGGGATTCTATACTTGCGGGGCACGCTTTACTATTCCGGCTCGGGCTCGTCGGCTTGGGGGTGGTGGTCTTGCTCCGTACAGAATCCCACACAACTACACATTATTATTAATTAGAAATCGAAATTAGCGTGCTGCGACAAAAAAATACTCAAACAGGAAAACTGTAAAAATATCTAGAGCTAAACGATAACCGGAAGAACAGAAGGACCGTTTCAGAGAAACCAGAAGAAAGGGAAAGAAAAAGAGGTGAGAAATAAAAAGAAAGGTTGCGATACACAGCTGGAATGTGTACGCTCTATGCCCTACCCAACCTACGACCCTCTCCGCTCGAGCATGGCTCTGAGGATCCCTTCACATCCTAGGGTCTGAGAAACAACAGCGTGGTTCAGTTATAAGTTTAGTTATTCATTATATTATTATTTTTTTTTTTTTTACGTTATAAAAGGTAATAATTAAAAGATACATGTTTTGTTTTGTGCGATAGAAAATTATAACCAAAGATTGTAATCAAATATTCAAAATTAGGGGGTAGCAATATTTTTTTTTTTTTTTTTTTTTTTTTTTCGCGGTCTTTCAGAATTTGGAAATGGCTTGTGCATCAATAGGAGCATCAGCTAGCATTCCTGTATTCATCATAAAGCTTAGAGGCCCAGACGACCGAGGGGCGCTCGAGAAACGATTTGTTAGTACATATTAAGCTAATTGAAATTTGTTAAGCTAAGAGGAGTTACTAAGGAAATTTAAAATTCTATATTTTAAATTAGAGGGACAGGAAAGAGATGTAATAGAGTAGAGACCATTGTAGTTCGAACATAATACCCTAAAAGGGTCGTGCAGTGCATATGTCGAACTACAACGGCTAAGGAACAGAGGACTAAAGTTTCGAGTCCTTCTATTAGGAATGTTGAAATTTAAGCGTGTTAGTAAATGCTGGCTATCTACATCCCCGTTAATAAGGTTATGCAGAAAAACTACACCGAGCATTGTCCTACGATTTGTTAAGCTAGGTAAGTTAATAAGTAAAAGTCTGCTACTGTAGGATGGAAGCTGAAGATTTGCATCCCAGTATAGACCTCTAAGTGCAAATATTAAAAAGTTCTTTTGTACGGATTCTATGCGGTCCTTATGTACTCCATATTGGGGACTCCAGACACATGAACCGTACTCTAGTATAGGACGGACCAAAGAAATGAATAAAGTTTTGGTTATATAGGGGTCATTAAATTCTTTTGACCACCTTTTAATAAAACCAAGGACTCCTTTAGCCTTATTAACCATTAAGGAAATATGGTCGGCAAATTTAAGTTTTATGTCTAATAGGATGCCGAGATCATTAACCTGGGTTAATTTTTCTAAGGCAATCCCATTAATGGAATACGTAGCTTGCAGAGGGCAAGAACGATAAAAAGACATATGCTTGCATTTTGATCCATTAAGTATTAGATCATTAGCCAAACACCATTTTTGAAAGTTATCAAGGTCAGACTGAAGACTGCATTGGGCAGAGATGGATTTGTACTGAAGACAAAGCTTTACATCATCTGCATACATAAGAACTAGAGAGTTCGTTAAAGCAGGGGGCAAGTCGTTTATAAAAAGCGTAAATAATAACGGGCCAAGATGACTTCCTTGAGGGACGCCGGATGTAGCACGGACCAGACGGGACTGTATGTTTTTAAATAAGACTCTTTGTGTCCTTCCATCTAGGTAGCTGGAGATCCACGTTAAGAGGTCTTTAGGAAAACCCAGCATATTCAGTTTACTCAACAAAAGTGAGTGATTAACTGAATCAAATGCTTTGCTGAAGTCTGTGTAAATTACATCGGTTTGATATCCCTTACAAAAGCCGTCTATGACAAAGGATGTCAACTCCAATAAGTTTGTGGTGGTGGAGCGACGCTTAATAAAGCCATGCTGACAAGGAGTGATAATCGAAGAGCAAAGGTGTTGCAAATGAGGGGTAATTAATTTTTCAAATAACTTTGGAATTGCCGACAACTTAGAGATGCCTCTGTAGTTGGCAGCCTCGGACTTTTTCCCTTTTTTATGTAGGGGAATTATAAATGATTCCTTCCACTTAAGGGGAAAAATCGAGTTTTCCAAAGATAAGTTGAAAAGTCTAAGTAGAGGTTTGCACAGAGCCCTGGCACAGTATTTTAGCACACAGCCTGGTACTCCATCGGGGCCTGGCGAATAAATGGGTTTGACCCTTAAAAGACCAGATAATAAGTTGTTCTCAGAAAAAAACGAACAGAAAATAAGATTTGCTGCTTGAATGTTATATGCGTAAGGCTGATCAGTCAATTTTGGAGGAGAATAAGTTGTTTGAAAAAATTCTGCGAATAGATCGGCAATGGCCTGATCAGAAGTCGCAGAAGAATTTTCAAACGTAAGCAGGGGTGAAAAAGATACGTGTTTACGCTTAGTGTTTACAAAATTATAAAACTGCTTTGGATCCTGAGTAAATTGTATCCGACAGCGGTCAATATAATTCCTATAACATTCAGCGTTATGCACGGTAAAATTCGACCGAGCTAGTAGGTATCTTGAGAAATCAACACTACTGCAGGTTTTTTTATATTTAAGTAAAAGCTTATTTTTTTTATTTTTAAGTTAGCGAGGCACCTTGTAAACCAAGGAGGATTTGTTGAAGCGGACGGATATTTCCAAGGCACACATGAGTCAAAAAATTTATTTAAAGTAAAATAAAATTTTTCTAAAGTGACATTAAGATCAGTGCACGCCAGAATATCAGACCAGTCAAATGTATCAATAAGGCTATTAAGTTTCTGAAAATCAGCTTTACGGAAACAGCGAATCTTATTTACCACGCTCGGAGACATCTGATCGATACCAGGAGTGGTTTCGATTGAGACCTCCAGTGTGGGGTGATATGGATCCTCTGGGGATGAAAGGGGAAAAGCTCTGGAGAGAGCAGTACCATCCGGATCAGATACAAAACATAAGTCTAAAAGCCGACCTAACGAATTTCTAACATGATTGATCTGACCTAGGGACATGTCAAACATGCCCGCGGTGAAGTCGTGGTAAGTTATAAGTGACAAAGATGGTGAGTTATCGACGTTGGACCACTTTAATTCTGGAATATTAAAGTCGCCCACCGCTACGAGTTGGTCACGATCCGTCATAAGATTAGAGACGTATCGAATGGCGGACAAATGCTGCCAATATGTAGGCGGTTCAGACATAGGAGGTATATATGAACATGTAATGTATAAAGCTTTAACGGACATAGTGATTTTAACGCAAATAAATTCTATGTCACCAAACTCTTGGGATTTCACCTCTTCAGAAGCAAGAGTAGAGTCTACCGAGATGAGGACTCCACCCCCCTTCGCTGAGGTCGATCCCGTCTAAAAGTGGTGTACTTACTTGGAAAAACTTCGGAGCTAAAAATCTCCGGATTTAACCAAGTTTCTGTAAATGCTATTATATGGGATGCAAAGAAAGAACTATCAGAATATAGCTTGGGGAGTTTGCTACGTAGCCCCTAGTATTCTGATAGGTAAGAGTTAGTGAGGAAATTAGTTTTTTGGGTTAGTGGCCAAAGAAGAGGTGGAGGGTTGGTCAGTGGTTCCGATATTGGGAAGTCTTACTCCCACTGGTTTATTAACTTTTTTTTTTTACGGAACTAGGCTGATGTTCTTGGACGAAAAGATTCTCTGGCCAAAAACTGGGAGAACAAATCGTCTTGAACATCAGCGCGGGCACACGAATCTTGAAAGAAGACGTGCGCCTTGTATAATTATATTTAAATTTTTGTATGTCCTCCACCTTTATATCGGCTTTAGTTTTGGCTTTGATATAAGCCGAGATATCAATCTCTGAAGTATCAGGGGCAAGCCGAGAAACAAATATATGTTTCGATGGAGGAATCACCTGTAAGGGTTTTGGTGTCGCAGGTACAAGAACTGCAGCATCAGTCGGTGCCGGTGGTCCGGACTGTGGAATACCCTTTTGGGTGACCCTAATGGGGGTTTCGTTCCCTAGGACCTGTGGCATCACTTGAAGGGATGCCATGGCGGACATATCGGACAATTGCTCATTATCCCTGAGAAATTCTGACGAATTTTTTTCAGTTAAGGCCCTTGGGGTGGCCAGAGATATAAGCGGCTGCATTAATGTCGGCTGAGCAGGCTGAGGCGGATCAGAAACAGCGGATTTCTTACGCTTAGGGGACTCATTTAGCAGCTGAAGGCCACTAAATTGAGTGTCAAGCGCACAGAGCTGGTCATTGATTTTACGAAAACCAGTGATCAGCTCTTTAAATCCATTTTTGGTCTGTCTCATGAACGACCTCATTTCGCCTTGCACAGCACGACAATTTTCGCAACAATAATGTATCCCAGACCTACGGGAAATGGCATCCGAAACTGATGCAGTGAAACCGGCACACTTGGCGTGCACGACGTTTTCACATAACCAGCAATGGATACTAGGCTGGGATGTGGAAATTGTCTTGTTGCAAGACTTAATGGCACAGACCAGTTTAAATTCCATATTATTTATTATTATTTTTTTTTTTTTATTTAATAAGACAAAAATTAATATTTAAAAAGTTAAAAAACACAATACCTTGAACCACTGTGCCAAACAAGAAGCCGAAGCGGGAGCTTTTAAAGAGTGCACAAGAGAAATGCAGAAAATATAGATAAGCCGAGGAAGAAGCAGAGCTGAGCTATGCTTGGAATAGAATTTAGACAAATTATTAATTCGATTCCAAATATACCGCAGCACTCGCGAAGCGATACGGTTTAGGCTTTAAGATTATTATGATTCACAAGATGCAATTCACAAAGTATGTAAACACCGGTTTACCAATATTTATCAAAAACGCAGTGCGCACAAAAAAAACACGACCGTTCGCTTGAAAGAAAGAGAGGGAATGATAGTAATTATAACAATAACTTAAAACTAAATATTAAGGAATATTTGTAAAAAATGTATTAATGTTAGAAGATATTAAAATTATTAAAGTAATGGCATGATTAATAAAAAAAATAAACAAAAATTTAAATTCCTATCCCAAACGTGGCAATAATCTTGGCAGGCGAAATTCAAAAATAAAGTTAATCTATTTCGTTAATTGGCGTTGTTCATTTCATATTTAAAAAAAAAAAAAAATTTTTTTCCCAAGTTTTTTTTAAAAATTTTCAAACATAATTTTTTTTAGTGTATTTAAAACTTTTCTTTTATCTAAAATATTTTCATGTTTTCATTCTCATCTAATCTCTAATTATTTTTATTTCAATAATATTAAATTAAATAAAATTCATTCCAAAATTTCTCTCAGTGTAGCCAAAGCTCGCTGACTAAAAGATAAGCTCGCTGTAAATATAACCGTTCTTAGATTCTTCTTTTTCCATCTTTCTAATTTTTTTTGCAAAATTCGTTTTAGTGAGAATGTTACTTACACCAACAAAAAATGATAATTTCATGCAGCTCATTTTTTTTTTTTTTTGTAAAAAAATAAATATAAATTAAGAAAACAAACTCACTTGCATTTCCATGACGAAAGATCGATCTCCCGCGCTGGCGTGCTGAAAACGGAATTTTGGGGGCTTTTCCCATAATTTTCGGGAAATTCTGAGACGCAAATAATTTAAATTTCTTTGTAACACATCAGAGCTTTTCTTTCAGTGCTTCTTGCTCTTTCAAACCAAACTCAGCAACCAAAACAAAAATAAAAGGAAAAAAAAATCAAAAAAAATTAAAAATAAAAAAATAAAAATTAGCAATTTAAATTTCGAGGAGCCTTTCTAATTTCTCTTTTCCGCACGTTTTCACATTTTTTACTTTATTTATATAAATTTTCCATATTTTTAACTTATTCTTTATTTATAACATTTTTTTTACTATTTATTCTTTTAACATTTTCTTTTAGGTTTTCGCTTCACCTTTTCATTCATTCTTTTTACAATAATTTGCCTTTTTGCACTGTTTTAGCTTAATTATATTTTTAGGTTTATTTATTTAAATTCCCACTTCATTGGTTGTAGTGTATTACTCTTAAAAATTTTGGTATAACCAAAAAAAATAAATTTTAATTTTTGTTTCTGCACATTTTCGTTCACGTTTCTTTTTTTTTTTTTTATAGCTCGCAAGCATTAATCTTTATTATTTAATATTTTTTCCCATTATAGTTTTTTGTTTTATATTTTTCTCTGTGTACACGTGGTTTTTTTGGGGACTTTAGGTTAAATTCACATTTTCCACTCCCACTAGGCTTTTCCGCCCACTGTCACAATCAAAAAAATGCTGGCCCACGGAGTTGCCGATCCCTCGATGGGATGAATAAGGCGCTCCGCGGGACACTGAGGATCGCTGGGCCGGCTCAGGGAGTGCTCCACTTGGATGCCGGGCCGTTGGATGAGCCACGTGGAGGTGGATTTTCCTGGGCAAGGCCGGTAACTCCTAAGGGTTCCTATTTTTCTTCCTTCCTTGGGTGGGTTGGCAGATTAGGCAGGTTTATCTGGGTAATCTAAAGAAATAACCCAAAAAAAAGGATTTAACCCATGTGTGAGCAATGACTCCCACATGCCAAGGTAAGGAACTTACATGGACAGGTCTTTCTGCTCTGAAGGTTCGATTGAAAAGAACCTAAGATTCCAGAGCGGAAATACACGTCAGTCAAACACAGCGCCATCATAGGTAAATACAGCTTTCCAGTGCATACCTGCATACAGCTGATAAGAAGCTGCATCTCGGATGGCAACTCTTAGTTTACCTAATCGGTAATCTACGCTTACGATCTTTGGCGCCAAATATAAAAACATTTGAATTTTTCTTTGGCTTCAGTCGCCAGTACAATGTATACCGGCCCGGTATACCGGTATAAATGATATACCGGCCCGATCTCCCTGACCAGGCGTGGAGTGCCCACCCGATTCCCCTGCCGATGCGTGGAGTGCCTAGCCGATTCCCCTGGCAGCTGATAACCCGCCAATAAATGATATACAGGCCCGATCTCCCTGCCAATGCCTGGAGTGCCCGGCCGACCCCCCTGCCGAGAAGTGGAGTGCCCAGCCGATTCCCCTACCGACGCGTGGAGGGCCTGGCCGATCCCCTGCTAGCTAATAACCCGCCAATACGTGCCTGGCCGATCTCCCTGCCAATGCCTGGAGTGCCCGGCCGATCCCCCTGCCGAGCCCCCCCCTGGAGTCCCCAGCCGATCCCCCTGCCGAGGCGGGGAGTGGCCAGCCGATTCCCCTGCCGACGCGTGGAGTGCCTAGCCGATTCCCCTGCCAGCTGATAACCCGCTAATAAATGATATACCGGCCCGATCTCCCTGCCAAGGCGTGGAGTGCCCGGCCGACCCCGGCCGAGGCGTGGAGTGCCCAGCCGATTCCCCTGCCGACGCGTGGAGTGCCCAGCCGATTCCATTGTCAGCTGATAACCCGCCAATAAATGATATTCCTGCCCGATCTCCCTGCCAATGCCTGGAGTGCCCTGCCGACCCCCCTGCCGAGCCTGGAGTCCCCAGCCGATCACCCTGCCGAGGCGTGGAGTGCCCAGCCGATTCCCCTGCCGACGCGTGGTGTGCCTAGCCGATTCCATTGTCAGCTGATAACCCGCCAATAAATGATATACAGGCCCGATCTCCCTGCCAAGGCCTGGAGTGCCCGGCCGACCCCCCTGCCGAGAAGTGGAGTGCCCAGCCGATTCCCCAACCGACGCGTGGAGGGCCTGGCCGATCCCCTGCTAGCTGATAACCCGCCAATACGTGCCTGGCCGATCTCCCTGCCAAGGCCTGGAGTGCCCAGCCGATTCCCCTGCCGACGCGTGGAGTGCCTAGCTGATTCCCCTGCCAGCTGATAACCCGTTAATAAATGATATACCGGCCCGATCTCCCTGCCAAGGCGTGGAGTGCCCGGCCGACCCCCTTGACCAGGCGTGGAGTGCCCACCCGATTCCCCTGCCGACGCGTGGAGTGCCTAGCTGATTCCCCTGCCAGCTGATAGCCCACCAATAAATGATATGCCTGCCCGATCTCCCTGCCAATGCCTGGAGTGCCCGGCCGATCCCCCTGCCGAGCCTGGAGTCCCCAGTCGATCCCCCTGCCGAGGTGTGGAGTTGCCAGCCGATTCCCCTGCCGACGCGTGGAGTGCCTAGCCGATTCCCCTGCCAGCTGATAACCCGCTAATAAATGATATACCGGCCCGATCTCCCTGCCAAGGCGTGGAGTGCCCGGCCGACCCCCTTGACCAGGCGTGGAGTGCCCACCCGATTCCCCTGCCGACGCGTGGAGTGCCTAGCTGATTCCCCTGCCAGCTGATAACCCGTTAATAAATGATATACCGGCCCGATCTCCCTGCCAAGGCGTGGAGTGCCCGGCCGACCCCCCTGACCAGGCGTGGAGTGCCTAGCCGATTCCCCTGCCGACGCGTGGAGTGCCTAGCCGATTCCCCTGCCAGCTGATAACCCGCCAATAAATGATATGCCTGCCCGATCTCCCTGCCAATGACTGGAGTGCCCGGCCAACCCCCCTGACCAGGCATGGAGTGCCCATCCGATTCCCCTGCCGACGCGTGGAGTGCCTAGCCTATTCCCCTGCCAGCTGATAGCCCACCAATAAATGATATGCCGGCCCGATCTCCCTGCCAAGGCCTGGAGTGCCCGGCCGACCCCCCTGCCGAGGCGTGGAGTGCCCAGCCGATTCCCCTGCCGACGTGTGGAGTGCCCAGCCGATTCCATTGTCAGCTGATAACCCGCCAAAAAATGATATGCCTGCCCGATCTCCCTGCCAATGCCTGGAGTGCCCGGCCGATCCCCCTGCCGAGCCTGGAGTCCCCAGTCGATCCCCCTGCCGAGGTGTGGAGTTGCCAGCCGATTCCCCTGCCGACGCGTGGAGTGCCTAGCCGATTCCCCTGCCAGCTGATAACCCGCTAATAAATGATATACCGGCCCGATCTCCCTGCCAAGGCGTGGAGTGCCCGGCCGACCCCCTTGACCAGGCGTGGAGTGCCCACCCGATTCCCCTGCCGACGCGTGGAGTGCCTAGCTGATTCCCCTGGCAGCTGATAACCCGCCAATAAATGATATGTCGGCCCGATCTCCCTGCCAATGCCTGGAGTGCCCGGCCGACCCCCCTGACCAGGCGTGGAGTGCCCAGCCGATTCCCCTGCCGACGCGTGGAGTGCCCAGCCGATTCCCCTGCTAGCTGATAGCCCGCCAATAAATGATATGCCGGCCCGATCTCCCTTCCAAGGCCTGGAGTGCCCAGCCGATCCCCCTGCCGACGCCTGGAGTGCCCAGCCGATTCCATTGTCAGCTGATAACCCGCCAATAAATGATATGCCTGCCCGATCTCCCTGCGAAGGCCTGGAGTGCCCAGCCGATCCCCCTGCCGAGGCGTGGAGTGCCCAGCCGATTCCCCTGCCGACGCGTGGAGTGCCTAGCCGATTCCCCTGCCAGCTGATAACCCGTTAATAAATGATATACCGGCCCGATCTCCCTGCCAAGGCGTGGAGTGCCCGGCCGACCCCCTGACCAGGCGTGGAGTGCCTAGCCGATTCCCCTGCCGACGCGTGGAGTGCCTAGCCGATTCCCCTGCCAGCTGATAACCCGCCAATAAATGATATGCCTGCCCGATCTCCCTGCCAATGACTGGAGTGCCCGGCCAACCTCCTGACCAGGCATGGAGTGCCCATCCGATTCCCCTGCCGACGCGTGGAGTGCCTAGCCTATTCCCCTGCCAGCTGATAGCCCGCCAATAAATGATATGCCGGCCCGATCTCCCTGCCAAGGCCTGGAGTGCCCGGCCGACCCCCCTGCCGAGGCGTGGAGTGCCCAGCCGATTCCCCTGCCGACGTGTGGAGTGCCCAGCCGATTCCATTGTCAGCTGATAACCCGCCAAAAATGATATGCCTGCCCGATCTCCCTGCCAATGCCTGGAGTGCCCGGCCGATCCCCCTGCCGAGCCTGGAGTCCTTAGTCGATCCCCTGCCGAGGTGTGGAGTTGCCAGCCGATTCCCCTGCCGACGCGTGGAGTGCCTAGCCGATTCCCCTGCCAGCTGATAACCCGCTAATAAATGATATACCGGCCCGATCTCCCTGCCAAGGCGTGGAGTGCCCACCCGATTCCCCTGCCGACGCGTGGAGTGCCTAGCTGATTCCCCTGGCAGCTGATAACCCGCCAATAAATGATATGTCGGCCCGATCTCCCTGCCAATGCCTGGAGTGCCCGGCCGACCCCCCTGACCAGGCGTGGAGTGCCCAGCCGATTCCCCTGCCGACGCGTGGAGTGCCCAGCCGATTCCATTGTCAGCTGATAACCCCCCAATAAATGATATGCCTGCTCGATCTCCCTGCCAATGCCTGGAGTGCTCGGCCGATCCCCCTGCCGAGCCTGGAGTCCCCAGCCGATCCCCCTGCCGAGGCGTGGAGTGATGTATACCGGCCCGGTATACCGGTATAAATGATATATCGGCCCGATCTCCCTGACCAGGCGTGGAGTGCCCACCCAATTCCCCTGCCGACGCGTGGAGTGCCTAGCCGATTCCCCTGGCAGCTGATAACACGCCAATAAATGATATGCCGGCCCGATCTCCCTGCCATTGCCTGGAGTCCCCAGCCGCTCCCCCTGCCGAGGTGTGGAGTGGCCAGCCGATTCCCCTGCCGACGCGTGGAGTGCCTAGCCGATTCCCCTGCCAGCTGATAACCCGCTAATAAATGATATACCGGCCCGATCTCCCTTCCAAGGCCTGGAGTGCCCAGCCGATCCCCCTGCCGAGGCGTGGAGTGCCCAGCCGATTCCTCTGCCGACGCGTGGAGTGCCCAGCCGATTCCATTGTCAGCTGATAACCCCCCAATAAATGATATGCCTGCTCGATCTCCCTGCCAATGCCTGGAGTGCTCGGCCGATCCCCCTGCCGAGCCTGGAGTCCCCAGCCGATCCCCCTGCCGAGGCGTGGAGTGATGTATACCGGCCCGGTATACCGGTATAAATGATATATCGGCCCGATCTCCCTGACCAGGCGTGGAGTGCCCACCCAATTCCCCTGCCGACGCGAGGAGTGCCTAGCCGATTCCCTTGGCAGCTGATAACCCGCCAATAAATGATATGCCGGCCCGATCTCCCTGCCAATGCCTGGAGTCCCCAGCCGATCCCCCTGCCGAGGTGTGGAGTGGCCAGCCGATTCCCCTGCCGACGCGTGGAGTGCCTAGCCGATTCCCCTGCCAGCTGATAGCCCGCTTATACATAATATACCGGCCCGATCTCCCTGCCAAGGCGTGGAGTGCCCGGCCGACCCCTGCCGAGCCTGGAGTCCCCAGCCGATCACCCTGCCGAGGCGTGGAGTGCCCAGCCGATTCCCCTGCCGACGCGTGGAGTGCCTAGCCGATTCCATTGTCAGCTGATAACCCGCCAATAAATGATATGCCGGCCCGATCTCCCTGCCAATGCCTGGAGTGACCGCCCGACCCCCCTGACCAGGCGTGGAGTGCCCAGCCGATTCCCCTGCCGACGCGTGATAGGCCGCCAATAAATGATATGCCGGCCCGATCTCCCTTCCAAGGCCTGGAGTGCCCGGCCGATCCACCTGCCGAGCCTGGAGTCCCCAGCCGATCCCCCTGCCGAGGCGTGGAGTGATGTATACCGGCCCGGTATACCGGTATAAATGATATACCGGCCCGATCTCCCTGACCAGGCGTGGAGTGCCCACCCGATTCCCCTGCCGACGCGTGGAGTGCCTAGCCGATTCCCCTGCCAGCTGATAACCCGCCAATAAATGATATTCCGGCCCGATCTCCCTGCCAATGCCTGGAGTCCCCAGCCGATCCCCCTGCCGAGGTGTGGAGTGGCCAGCCGATTCCCCCTGCCGACGCGTGGAGTGCCTAGCCGATTCCCCTGCCAGCTGATATCCCGCTAATAAATAATATACCGGCCCGATCTCCCTGCCAAGGCGTGGAGTGCCCGGCCGACCCCTGCCGCGGCGTGGAGTGCCCGCCCGACCCCCCTGACCAGGCGTGGAGTGCCCAGCCGATTCCCCTGCCGACGCGTGGAGTGCCCAGCCGATTCCCCTGCCAGCTGATAGCCCGCCAATAAATGATATGCCGGCCCGATCTCCCTTCCAAGGCCTGGAGTGCCCAGCCGATCCCCCTGCCGAGGCGTGGAGTGCCCAGCCGATTCCTCTGCCGACGCGTGGAGTGCCCAGCCGATTCCGTTGTCAGCTGATAACCCGCCAATAAATGATATGCCTGCCCGATCTCCTGCCAATGCCTGGAGTGCCCGGCCGATCCCCTGCCGAGCCTGGAGTCCCCAGCCGATCACCCTGCCGAGGCGTGGAGTGCCCAGCCGATTCCCCTGCCGACGCGTGGAGTGCCTAGCCGATTCCCCTGCCGACGCGTGGAGTGCCTAGCCGATTCCCCTGCCAGCTGATAACCCGCCAATAAATTTTATGCCGGCCCGATCTCCCTGCCAATGCCTGGAGTGCCCGGCCGAACCCCTGACCAGGCGTGGAGTGCCCAGCCGATTCCCCTGCCGACGCGTGGAGTGCCCAGCCGATTCCCCTGCCAGCTGATAGCCCGCCAATAAATGATATGCCGGCCCGATCTCCCTTCCAAGGCCTGGAGTGCCCAGCCGATCCCCCTGCCGAGGCGTGGAGTGCCCAGCCGATTCCTCTGCCGACGCGTGGAGTGCCCAGCCGATTCCATTGTCAGCTGATAACCCCCCAATAAATGATATGCCTGCTCGATCTCTGTGCCAATGCCTGGAGTGCTCGGCCGATCCCCCTGCCGAGCCTGGAGTCCCCAGCCGATCCCCCTGCCGAGGCGTGGAGTGATGTATACCGGCCCGGTATACCGGTATAAATGATATACCGGCCCGATCTCCCTGACCAGGCGTGGAGTGCCCACCCGATTCCCCTGCCGACGCGTGGAGTGCCTAGCCGATTCCCCTGGCAGCTGATAACCCGCCAATAAATGATATGCCGGCCCGATCTCACTGCCAATGCCTGGAGTCCCCGGCCGACCCCCCTGCCGAGAAGTGGAGTGCCCAGCCGATTCCCCTACCGACGCGTGGAGGGCCTGGCCGATCCCCTGCTAGCTAATAACCCGCCAATACGTGCCTGGCCGATCTCCCTGCCAATGCCTGGAGTGCCCGGCCGATCCCCCTGCCGAGCCTGGAGTCCCCAGCCGATCCCCCTGCCGAGGCGGGGAGTGGCCAGCCGATTCCCCTGCCGACGCGTGGAGTGCCCAGCCGATTCCCCTGCCAGCTGATAGCCCGCCAATAAATGATATGCCGGCCCGATCTCCCTTCCAAGGCCTGGAGTGCCCAGCCGATCCCCCTGCCGAGGCGTGGAGTGCCCAGCCGATTCCTCTGCCGACGCGTGGAGTGCCCAGCAGATTCCATTGTCAGCTGATAAGCCCCCAATAAATGATATGCCTGCTCGATCTCTGTGCCAATGCCTGGAGTGCTCGGCCGATCCCCCTGCCGAGCCTGGAGTCCCCAGCCGATCCCCCTGCCGAGGCGTGGAGTGATGTATACCGGCCCGGTATACCGGTATAAATGATATACCGGCCCGATCTACCTGACCAGGCGTGGAGTGCCCACCCGATTCCCCTGCCGACGCGTGGAGTGCCTAGCCGATTCCCCTGGCAGCTGATAACCCGCCAATAAATGATATGCCGGCCCGATCTCCCTGCCAATGCCTGGAGTGCCCGGCCGACCCCCCTGCCGAGAAGTGGAGTGCCCAGCCGATTCCCCTACCGACGCGTGGAGGGCCTGGCCGATCCCCTGCTAGCTAATAACCCGCCAATACGTGCCTGGCCGATCTCCCTGCCAATGCCTGGAGTGCCCGGCCGATCCCCCTGCCGAGCCTGGAGTCCCCAGCCGATCCCCCTGCCGAGGCGGGGAGTGGCCAGCCGATTCCCCTGCCGACGCGTGGAGTGCCTAGCCGATTCCCCTGCCAGCTGATAACCCGCTAATAAATGATATACCGGCCCGATCTCCCTGCCAAGGCGTGGAGTGCCCGGCCGACCCCGGCCGAGGCGTGGAGTGCCCAGCCGATTCCCCTGCCGACGCGTGGAGTGCCCAGCCGATTCCATTGTCAGCTGATAACCCGTCAATAAATGATATGCCTGCCCGATCTCCCTGCCAATGCTGGAGTGCCCTGCCAATCCCCCTGCCGAGCCTGGAGTCCCCAGCCGATCACCCTGCAGAGGCGTGGAGTGCCCAGCCGATTCCCCTGCCGACGCGTGGTGTGCCTAGCCGATTCCATTGTCAGCTGATAACCCGCCAATAAATGATATACAGGCCCGATCTCCCTGCCAAGGCCTGGAGTGCCCGGCCGACCCCCCTGCCGAGAAGTGGAGTGCCCAGCCGATTCCCCAACCGACGCGTGGAGGGCCTGGCCGATCCCCTGCTAGCTGATAACCCGCCAATACGTGCCTGGCCGATCTCCCTGCCAAGGCCTGGAGTGCCCAGCCGATCCCCCTGCCGAGGCGTGGAGTGCCCAGCCGATTCCCCTGCCGACGCGTGGAGTGCCCAGCCGATTCCATTGTCAGCTGATAACCCGCCAATAAATGATATGCCTGCCCGATCTCCCTGCGAAGGCCTGGAGTGCCCAGCCGATCCCCCTGCCGAGGCGTGGAGTGCCCAGCCGATTCCCCTGCCGACGCGTGGAGTGCCTAGCCGATTCCCCTGCCAGCTGATAACCCATTAATAAATGATATACCGGCCCGATCTCCCTGCCAAGGCTTGGAGTGCCCGGCCGACCCCCCTGACCAGGCGTGGAGTGCCTAGCCGATTCCCCTGCCGACGCGTGGAGTGCCTAGCCGATTCCCCTGCCAGCTGATAACCCGCTAATAAATGATATACCGGCCCGATCTCCCTGCCAAGGCGTGGAGTGCCCGGCCGACCCCCCTGCCGAGAAGTGGAGTGCCAAGCCGATTCCATTGTCAGCTGATAACCCCCCAATAAATGATATGCCTGCTCGATCTCTGTGCCAATGCCTGGAGTGCTCGGCCGATCCCCCTGCCGAGCCTGGAGTCCCCAGCCGATCCCCCTGCCGAGGCGTGGAGTGATGTATACCGGCCCGGTATACCGGTATAAATGATATACCGGCCCGATCCAGGCGTGGAGTGCCCACCCGATTCCCCTGCCGACGCGTGGAGTGCCTAGCCGATTCCCCTGCCAGCTGATAACCCGCTAATAAATGATATACCGGCCCGATCCCCCTGCCGAGCCAGGAGTCTCCAGTCGATCCCCCTGCCGAGGTGTGGAGTTGCCAGCCGATTCCCCTGCCGACGCGTGGAGTGCCCAGCCGATTCCCCTGCCAGCTGATAGCCCGCCAATAAATGATATGCCGGCCCGATCTCCCTTCCAAGGCCTGGAGTGCCCAGCCGATCCCCCTGCCGAGGCGTGGAGTGCCCAGCCGATTCCTCTGCCGACGCGTGGAGTGCCCAGCCGATTCCATTGTCAGCTGATAACCCCCCAATAAATGATATGCCTGCTCGATCTCTGTGCCAATGCCTGGAGTGCTCGGCCGATCCCCCTGCCGAGCCTGGAGTCCCCAGCCGATCCCCGGTATACCGGTATAAATGATATACCGGCCCGATCTCCCTGACCAGGCGTGGAGTGCCCACCCGATTCCCCTGCCGACGCGTGGAGTGCCTAGCCGATTCCCTGGCAGCTGATAACCCGCCAATAAATGATATGCCGGCCCGATCTCCCTGCCAATGCCTGGAGTGCCCGGCCGACCCCCTGCCGAGAAGTGGAGTGCCCAGCCGATTCCCCTACCGACGCGTGGAGGGCCTGGCCGATACCCTGCTAGCTAATAACCCGCCAATACGTGCCTGGCCGATCTCCCTGCCAATGCCTGGGTGCCCGGCCGATCCCCCTGCCGAGCCTGGAGTCCCCAGCCGATCCCCCTGCCGAGGCGGGGAGTGGCCAGCCGATTCCCCTGCCGACGCGTGGAGTGCCCAGCCGATTCCGTTGTCAGCTGATAACCCGCCAATAAATGATATGCCTGCCCGATCTCCCTGCCAAGGCCTGGAGTGCCCGGCCGATCCCCCTGCCGAGGCGTGGAGTGCCCAGCCGATTCCCCTGCCGACGCGTGGAGTGCCTAGCCGATTCCCCTGCCAGCTGATAACCCGTTAATAAATGATATACCGGCCCGATCTCCCTGCCAAGGCGTGGAGTGCCCGGCCGACCCCCTGACCAGGCGTGGAGTGCCTAGCCGATTCCCCTGCCGAGGCGGGGAGTGCCTAGCTGATTTCCCTGCCAGCTGATAAGCCGTCAATAAATGATATGCCTGCGCGATCCCCCTGCCAATGCCTGGAGTGCCCGGCCAACCCCCTGACCAGGCATGGAGTGCCCATCCGATTCCCCTGCCGACGCGTGGAGTGCCTAGCCCATTCCCCGCCAGCTGATAGCCCGCCAATAAATGATATGCCGGCCCGATCTCCCTGCCAAGGCCTGGAGTGCCCGGCCGACCCCTGCCGAGGCGTGGAGTGCCCAGCCGATTCCATTGTCAGCTGATAACCCGCCAAAAATGATATGCCTGCCCGATCTCCTGCCAATGCCTGGAGTGCCCGGCCGATCCCCTGCCGAGCCAGGAGTCCCCAGTCGATCCCCTGCCGAGGTGTGGAGTTGCCAGCCGATTCCCCTGCCGACGCGTGGAGTGCCTAGCCGATTCCCCTGCCAGCTGATAACCCGCTAATAAATGATATACCGGCCCGATCTCCCTGCCAAGGCGTGGAGTGCCCGGCCGACCCCCTGACCAGGCGTGGAGTGCCTGGCCGATTCCCCTGCCGACGCGTGGAGTGCCTAGCCGATTCCCCTGCCAGCTAATAACCCGCCAATAAATGATATGCCTGCCCGATCTCCTGCCAATGCCTGGAGTGCCCGGTCAACCCCTGACCAGGCATGGGTGCCTATCCGATTCCCCTGCCGACGCGTGGGGCCTAGCCGATTCCCCTGCCAGCTGATAACCCGCCAAAAAATGATATGCCTGCCCGATCTCCTGCCATGCCTGGGTGCCCGGCCGATCCCCTGCCGAGCCTGAGTCCCCAGTCGATCCCCCTGCCGAGGTGTGGAGTTCCAGCCGATTCCCCTGCCGACGCGTGAGTGCCTAGCCGATTCCCCTGCCAGCTGATATCCCGCTAATAAATGATATACCGGCCCGATCTCCCTGCCAAGGCGTGGTGCCCGGCCGACCCTTGACCAGGCGTGGAGTGCCCACCGATTCCCTGCCGACGCGTGGAGTGCCTAGCTGATTCCCTGGCAGTGATTACCCGCCAATAAATGATATGCCGGCCCGATCTCCTGCCAATGCCTGGAGTGCCCGGCCGACCCCTGACCAGGCGTGGGTGCCCAGCCGATCCCCTGCCGACGCGTGGAGTGCCCAGCCGATTCCCCTGCCAGCTGATGGCCCGCCAATAAATGATATGCCGGCCCGATCTCCTTCCAGGCCTGGAGTGCCCAGCCGATCCCCTGCCGAGGCGTGGAGTGCCCAGCCGATTCCTCTGCCGACGCGTGGAGTGCCCAGCCGATTCCATTGTCAGCTGATAACCCCCAATAAATGATATGCCTGCTCGATCTCCCTGCCAATGCCTGGGTGCTCGGCCGATCCCCCTGCCGAGCCTGAGTCCCCAGCCGATCCCCTGCCGAGGCGTGGAGTGATGTATACCGGCCCGGTATACCGGTATAAATGATATATCGGCCCGATCTCCTGATCACTGTGCCCACTCCTGCCGACGCCTGAGTGCCGCCCGACCCCTGACCAGGCGTGGTGCCCAGCCGATTCCCCTGCCGACGCGTGGTGCCAGCCGATTCCCCTGCCAGCTGATAGCCCGCCAATAAATGATATGCCGCCCGATCTCCCTTCCGCCTGGTGCCCGCCGATCCCCTGCCGAGGCGTGGAGTGCCCAGCCGATTCCTCTGCCGACGCGTGTGCCAGCCGATTCCATTGTCAGCTGATAACCCGCCAATAAATGATATGCCTGCCCGATCTCCTGCCATGCCTGGAGTGCCCGGCCGATCCCCTGCCGAGCCTGGAGTCCCCAGCCATCACCCTGCCGAGGCGTGGTGCCCAGCCGATTCCCCTGCCGACGCGTGAGTGCCTGGCCGATTCCATTGTCAGCTGATAACCCACCAATAAATTATATGCCGGCCCGATTTCCTGCCAATGCCTGGAGTGCCCGCCGACCCCCGACCAGGCGTGTGCCCAGCCATTCCCTGCCGACGCGTGAGTGCCCAGCCGATTCCCCTGCCAGCTGATAGCCCGCCAAAAATGATATGCCGGCCCGATCTCCTTCCAGGCCTGGGTGCCCAGCCGATCCCCTGCCGCCTGCGTCCAGCCATCCCCTGCCGAGGCGTGTATGTATACCGACCGGTATACCGGTATAATGATATACCGGCCCGATCTCTGACCAGGCGTGGAGTGCCCACCCGATTCCCCTGCCGACGCGTGAGTGCCTGGCCGATTCCCTGCCAGCTGATAACCCGCCAATAAATGATATTCCGCCGATCTCCTGCCAATGCCTGGGTCCCCAGCCGATCCCCTGCCAGTGTGGCCAGCCGATTCCCTGCCGACGCGTGTGCTACCGATTCCTGCCAGCTGATATCCCGCTAATAAATAATATGCCGGCCCGATCTCCCTGCCAACTAGTGCCCGCCGACTGCCGGGCGTGAGTGCCCAGCCGATTCCCCTGCCGACGCGTGGGTGCCCAGCCGATTCCATTGTCAGCTGATAACCCGACAATAAATATATGCCTGCCCGATCTCCTGCCAATGCCTAGTGCCCGCCACCCCCCCTCGCCGATCACCTGCCGAGGCGTGGTGCCCAGCCGTTCCCTGCCTGGGTCCTAGCGATTCCTTGTCGCTGATAACCCGCCAATAAATGATATGGCCCATCTCTGCCAAGGCCTAGTGCCCGGCCGACCCCCGCCAGAAGTGGAGTGCCCAGCGATTCCCTGCCGACCTGAGGCCTCCATCCTGTAGCTGATAACCCGCCAATACGTGCCTGGCCGATCTCCTGCCAGCCTGTCCAGCCGATCCCCCGGCCGGGCTGTCCCACATCCCTGCCGACGCGTGGTCCTAGCGATTCCCCTGCCAGCTATAACCCGATAAATGATATTCCGGCCCGATCCTCAGCCTGGGTCCCCCGATCCCCTGCCAGGTGTGGAGTGGCCAGCCGATTCCCCTGCCGACCGTGGTCCCAGCCGATTCCCCTGCCACTGATACCCGCTAATAAATAATATACCGGCCCGATCTCCCTCCGGCTGAGTCCCGCCGACCCCTGCCGGGCTGTCCCAGCCGATCCCTGCCGACGCGTGGTGCCAGCATTCCATTGTCAGCTGATAACCCGCCAATAAATGATATGCCTGCCCGATCTCCCTGCCATGCCTGGGTCCGGCCGATCCTTCACCTGGTCCCAGCCGATCCCCTGCCACGTCCAGCATTCCCTGACGCTTGTGCCAGATTCCATTGTCAGCTGATAACCCGCCAATAAATGATATGCCTGCCCGATCTCCCTGCCAAGGCCTGAGTGCCCAGCCATCCCCCCAGGCGTGAGTGCCCACGATTCCCTGCCGACGCGTGGAGTGCCTAGCCGATTCCCTGCCAGCTGATAGCCCGCCAATAAATGATATACCGGCCCGATCTCCCTGCCAGGCGTGTCCCCTCCTGTCTGCCATTCCCCTGCCGACGCGTAGTGCCTGGCCGATTCCCTGCCAGCTGATAACCCGCCAATAAATGATATGCCTGCCCGATCTCCTGCCAATGCCTGGAGTGCCCGGCCGACCCCCTGCCAGGCAGGAGTGCCAGCCGATTCCTCTGCCGACGCGTGTCCCAGCCGATTCCGTTGTCAGCTGATAACCCGCCAATAAATGATATGCCTGCCGATCTCCCTGCAAGGCTGGTGCCCGCCGATCCCCTGCCGAGCTGAGTCCCGCCGATCTGCCGTAGTGCCTAGCCGATTCCTCAGCTGAAAGTTAAATGATATACCGCCCGATCCCGCCAAGTGGTGCCGGCCGACCCCCTGACCAGGCTGGGTGCCTAGCCGATCCCCTGCCGACGCGTGGGTGCCTAGCCGATTCCCCTGCCAGCTGATAACCCGCCAATAAATGATATGCCTGCCCGATCTCCCTGCCAATGCCTGGAGTGCCCGGCCAACCCCCTGACCAGGCATGGAGTGCCCATCCGATTCCCCTGCCGACGCGTGGAGTGCCTAGCCCATTCCCCTGCCAGCTGATAGCCCGCCAATAAATGATATGCCGGCCCGATCTCCCTGCCAAGGCCTGGAGTGCCCGGCCGACCCCCCTGCCGAGGCGTGGAGTGCCCAGCCGATTCCATTGTCAGCTGATAACCCGCCAAAAAATGATATGCCTGCCCGATCTCCCTGCCAATGCCTGGAGTGCCCGGCCGATCCCCCTGCCGAGCCAGAGTCCCCAGTCGATCCCCCTGCCGAGGTGTGGAGTTGCCAGCCGATTCCCCTGCCGACGCGTGGAGTGCCTAGCCGATTCCCCTGCCAGCTGATAACCCGCTAATAAATGATATACCGGCCCGATCTCCCTGCCAAGGCGTGGAGTGCCCGGCCGACCCCCCTGACCAGGCGTGGAGTGCCTAGCCGATTCCCCTGCCGACGCGTGGAGTGCCTAGCCGATTCCCCTGCCAGCTAATAACCCGCCAATAAATGATATGCCTGCCCGATCTCCCTGCCAATGCCTGGAGTGCCCGGTCAACCCCCCTGACCAGGCATGGAGTGCCTATCCGATTCCCCTGCCGACGCGTGGAGTGCCTAGCCGATTCCCCTGCCAGCTGATAACCCGCCAAAAAATGATATGCCTGCCCGATCTCCCTGCCAATGCCTGGAGTGCCCGGCCGATCCCCTGCCGAGCCTGGAGTCCCCAGTCGATCCCCCTGCCGAGGTGTGGAGTTGCCAGCCGATTCCCCTGCCGACGCGTGGAGTGCCTAGCCGATTCCCCTGCCAGCTGATATCCCGCTAATAAATGATATACCGGCCCGATCTCCCTGCCAAGGCGTGGAGTGCCCGGCCGACCCCCTTGACCAGGCGTGGAGTGCCCACCCGATTCCCCTGCCGACGCGTGGAGTGCCTAGCTGATTCCCCTGGCAGCTGATTACCCGCCAATAAATGATATGCCGGCCCGATCTCCCTGCCAATGCCTGGAGTGCCCGGCCGACCCCCCTGACCAGGCGTGGAGTGCCCAGCCGATTCCCCTGCCGACGCGTGGAGTGCCCAGCCGATTCCCCTGCCAGCTGATGGCCCGCCAATAAATGATATGCCGGCCCGATCTCCCTTCCAAGGCCTGGAGTGCCCAGCCGATCCCCCTGCCGAGGCGTGGAGTGCCCAGCCGATTCCTCTGCCGACGCGTGGAGTGCCCAGCCGATTCCATTGTCAGCTGATAACCCCCCAATAAATGATATGCCTGCTCGATCTCCCTGCCAATGCCTGGAGTGCTCGGCCGATCCCCCTGCCGAGCCTGGAGTCCCCAGCCGATCCCCCTGCCGAGGCGTGGAGTGATGTATACCGGCCCGGTATACCGGTATAAATGATATATCGGCCCGATCTCCCTGATCAGGCGTGGAGTGCCCACCCAATTCCCCTGCCGACGCCTGGAGTGCCCGCCCGACCCCCCTGACCAGGCGTGGAGTGCCCAGCCGATTCCCCTGCCGACGCGTGGTGTGCCCAGCCGATTCCCCTGCCAGCTGATAGCCCGCCAATAAATGATATGCCGGCCCGATCTCCCTTCCAAGGCCTGGAGTGCCCAGCCGATCCCCCTGCCGAGGCGTGGAGTGCCCAGCCGATTCCTCTGCCGACGCGTGGAGTGCCCAGCCGATTCCATTGTCAGCTGATAACCCGCCAATAAATGATATGCCTGCCCGATCTCCCTGCCAATGCCTGGAGTGCCCGGCCGATCCCCCTGCCGAGCCTGGAGTCCCCAGCCGATCACCCTGCCGAGGCGTGGAGTGCCCAGCCGATTCCCCTGCCGACGCGTGGAGTGCCTAGCCGATTCCATTGTCAGCTGATAACCCACCAATAAATTATATGCCGGCCCGATCTTCCTGCCAATGCCTGGAGTGCCCGGCCGACCCCCCTGACCAGGCGTGGAGTGCCCAGCCGATTCCCCTGCCGACGCGTGGAGTGCCCAGCCGATTCCCCTGCCAGCTGATAGCCCGCCAATAAATGATATGCCGGCCCGATCTCCCTTCCAAGGCCTGGAGTGCCCAGCCGATCCCCCTGCCGAGCCTGGCGTCCCCAGCCGATCCCCCTGCCGAGGCGTGGAGTGATGTATACCGGACCGGTATACCGGTATAATGATATACCGGCCCGATCTCCCTGACCAGGCGTGGAGTGCCCACCCGATTCCCCTGCCGACGCGTGGAGTGCCTAGCCGATTCCCCTGCCAGCTGATAACCCGCCAATAAATGATATTCCGGCCCGATCTCCCTGCCAATGCCTGGAGTCCCCAGCCGATCCCCCTGCCGAGGTGTGGAGTGGCCAGCCGATTCCCCTGCCGACGCGTGGAGTGCCTAGCCGATTCCCCTGCCAGCTGATATCCCGCTAATAAATAATATACCGGCCCGATCTCCCTGCCAAGGCGTGGAGTGCCCGGCCGACCCCTGCCGCGGCGTGGAGTGCCCAGCCGATTCCCCTGCCGACGCGTGGAGTGCCCAGCCGATTCCATTGTCAGCTGATAACCCGACAATAAATTATATGCCTGCCCGATCTCCCTGCCAATGCCTGGAGTGCCCGGCCGATCCCCTGCCGAGCCTGGAGTCCCCAGCCGATCACCCTGCCGAGGCGTGGAGTGCCCAGCCGATTCCCCTGCCGACGCGTGGAGTGCCTAGCCGATTCCATTGTCAGCTGATAACCCGCCAATAAATGATATGCAGGCCCGATCTCCCTGCCAAGGCCTGGAGTGCCCGGCCGACCCCCTGCCGAGAAGTGGAGTGCCCAGCCGATTCCCCTACCGACGCGTGGAGGGCCTGGCCGATCCCCTGCTAGCTGATAACCCGCCAATACGTGCCTGGCCGATCTCCCTGCCAAGGCCTGGAGTGCCCAGCCGATCCCCCGGCCGAGGCGTGGAGTGCCCAGCCGATTCCCCTGCCGACGCGTGGAGTGCCTAGCCGATTCCCCTGCCAGCTAATAACCCGCCAATAAATGATATTCCGGCCCGATCTCCCTGCCAATGCCTGGAGTCCCCAGCCGATCCCCCTGCCGAGGTGTGGAGTGGCCAGCCGATTCCCCCTGCCGACGCGTGGAGTGCCCAGCCGATTCCCCTGCCAGCTGATATCCCGCTAATAAATAATATACCGGCCCGATCTCCTGCCAAGGCGTGGAGTGCCCGGCCGACCCCTGCCGCGGCGTAGAGTGCCCAGCCGATTCCCCTGCCGACGCGTGGAGTGCCCAGCCGATTCCATTGTCAGCTGATAACCCGCCAATAAATGATATGCCTGCCCGATCTCTCCTGCCAATGCCTGGAGTGCCCGGCCGATCCCTCTGCCGAGCCTGAAGTCCCCAGCCGATCACCCTGCCGAGGCGTGGAGTGCCCAGCCGATTCCCCTGCCGACGCTTGGAGTGCCCAGCCGATTCCATTGTCAGCTGATAACCCGCCAATAAATGATATGCCTGCCCGATCTCCCTGCCAAGGCCTGGAGTGCCCAGCCGATCCCCCTGCCGAGGCGTGGAGTGCCCAGCCGATTCCCCTGCCGACGCGTGGAGTGCCTAGCCGATTCCCCTGCCAGCTGATAGCCCGCCAATAAATGATATACCGGCCCGATCTCCCTGCCAAGGCGTGGAGTTCCCGGCCGACCCCCCTGACCAGGCGTGGAGTGCCTAGCCGATTCCCCTGCCGACGCGTGGAGTGCCTAGCCGATTCCCCTGCCAGCTGATAACCCGCCAATAAATGATATGCCTGCCCAATCTCCATGCCAATGCCTGGAGTGCCCGGCCGACCCCCTGACCAGGCATGGAGTGCCCAGCCGATTCCTCTGCCGACGCGTGGAGTGCCCAGCCGATTCCATTGTCAGCTGATAACCCGCCAATAAATGATATGCCTGCTCGATCTCCCTGCCAATGACTGGAGTGCCCGGCCGATCCCTCTGCCGAGCCTGGAGTCCCCAGCCGATCCCCCTGCCGTAGCGTGGAGTGCCCAGCCGATTCCCCTGCCGACGCGTGGAGTGCCTAGCCGATTCCCCTGCCAGCTGATAGCCCGCCAATAAATGATATGCCGGCCCGATCTCCCTGCCAAGGCCTGAAGTGCCCAGCCGACCCCCCTGCCGAGGCGTGGAGTGCCCAGCCGATTCCATTGTCAGCGGATAGCCCGCCAATAAATGATATGCAGGCCCGATCTCCCTGCCAAAGCCTGGAGTGCCCGGCCGACCTTCGTGACCAGGCGTGGAGTGCCCATCCGATTCCCCTGCCGACGCGTGGAGTGCCTAGCCGATTCCCCTGCCAGCTGATAGCCCGCCAATAAATGATATGCCGGCCCGATCTCCCTGCCAAGGCCTGAAGTGCCCGGCCGACCCCCTGCCGAGGCGTGGAGTGCCCAGCCGATTCCATTGTCAGCGGATAGCCCGCCAATAAATGATATGCCGGCCCGATCTCCCTGCCAAGGCCTGGAGTGCCCGGCCGACCCCCCTGCCGAGGCGTGGAGTGCCCACCCGATTCCCCTGCCGACGCGTGGAGTGCCCAGCCGATTCCATTGTCAGCGGGTAGCCCGCCAATAAATGATATGCCTGCCCGATCTCCCTGCCAATGCCTAGAGTGCCCGGCCGATCCCCCTGCCGAGCCTGGAGTCCCCAGACGATCCCCCTGCCGAGGCGTGGAGTGCCCAGCCGATTCCCCTGCCGACGCGTAGAGTGCCTAGCCGATTCCCCTGCCAGCTGATAGCCCGCCAATAAATGATATGCCGGCCCGATCTCCCTGCCAAGGCCTGAAGTGCCCGGCCGACCCCCCTGCCGAGGCGTGGAGTGCCCAGCCGATTCCATTGTCAGCGGATAGCCCGCCAATAAATGATATGCAGGCCCGATCTCCCTGCCAAAGCCTGGAGTGCCCGGCCGACCTTCGTGACCAGGCGTGGAGTGCCCATCCGATTCCCCTGCCGACGCGTGGAGTGCCTAGCCGATTCCCCTGCCAGCTGATAGCCCGCCAATAAATGATATGCCGGCCCGATCTCCCTGCCAAGGCCTGGAGTGCCCGGCCGACCCCCCTGCCGAGGCGTGGAGTGCCCACCCGATTCCCCTGCCGACGCGTGGAGTGCCCAGCCGATTCCATTGTCAGCGGGTAGCCCGCCAATAAATGATATGCCTGCCCGATCTCCCTGCCAATGCCTAGAGTGCCCGGCCGATCCCCCTGCCGAGCCTGGAGTCCCCAGACGATCCCCCTGCCGAGGCGTGGAGTGCCCAGCCGATTCCCCTGCCGACGCGTAGAGTGCCTAGCCGATTCCCCTGCCAGCTGATAGCCCGCCAATAAATGATATGCCGGCCCGATCTCCCTGCCAAGGCCTGAAGTGCCCGGCCGACCCCCCTGCCGAGGCGTGGAGTGCCCAGCCGATTCCATTGTCAGCGGATAGCCCGCCAATAAATAATATGCCGGCCCGATCTCCCTGCCAAGGCCTGGAGTGCCCGGCCGACCCCCTGCCGAGGCGTGGAGTGCCCACCCGATTCCCCTGCCGACGCGTGGAGTGCCCAGCCGATTCCATTGTCAGCGGGTAGCCCGCCAATAAATGATATGCCTGCCCGATCTCCCTGCCAATGCCTAGAGTGCCCGGCCGATCCCCCTGCCGAGCCTGGAGTCCCCAGCCGATCCCCCTGCCGAGGCGTGAAGTGCCCAGCCGATTCCTCTGCCGACGCGTGGAGTGCCCACCCGATTCCATTGTCAGCTGATAACCCGCCAATAAATGATATGCCTGCCCGATCTCCCTGCCAATGCCTGGAGTGCCCGGCCGATCCCCCTGCCGAGCCTGGAGTCCCCAGCCGATCACCCTGCCGAGGCGTGGAGTGCCCAGCCGATTCCCCTGCCGACGCGTGGAGTGCCTAGCCGATTCCCCTGCCGACGTGTGGAGTGTCCAGCCGATTCCATTGTCAGCTGACAACCCGCCAAAAAATGATATGCCTGCCCGATCTCCCTGCCAATGCCTGGAGTGCCCGGCCGATCCCCCTGCCGAGCCTGGAGTCCCCAGTCGATCCCCCTGCCGAGGTGTGGAGTTGCCAGCCGATTCCCCTGCCGACGCGTGGAGTGCCTAGCTGATTCCCCTGGCAGCTGATAACCCGCCAATAAATGATATGCCGGCCCGATCTCCCTGCCAATGCCTGGAGTGCCCGGCCGACCCCCCTGACCAGGCGTGGAGTGCCCAGCCGATTCCCCTGCCGACGCGTGGAGTGCCCAGCCGATTCCCCTGCCAGCTGATAGCCCGCCAATAAATGATATGCCGGCCCGATCTCCCTTCCAAGGCCTGGAGTGCCCAGCCGATCCCCCTGCCGAGGCGTGGAGTGCCCAGCCGATTCCTCTGCCGACGCGTGGAGTGCCCAGCCGATTCCATTGTCAGCTGATAACCCCCCAATAAATGATATGCCTGCTCGATCTCTCTGCCAATGCCTGGAGTGCTCGGCCGATCCCCCTGCCGAGCCTGGAGTCCCCAGCCGATCCCCCTGACGAGGCGTGGAGTGATGTATACCGGCCCGGTATACCGGTATAAATGATATATCGGCCCGATCTCCCTGACCAGGCGTGGAGTGCCCACCCAATTCCCCTGCCGACGCGAGGAGTGCCTATCCGATTCCCCTGGCAGCTGATAACCCGCCAATAAATGATATGCCGGCCTGATCTCCCTGCCAATGCCTGGAGTCCCCAGCCGATCCCCCTGCCGAGGTGTGGAGTGGCCAGCCGATTCCCCTGCCGACGCGTGGAGTGCCTAGCCGATTCCCCTGCCAGCTGATAGCCCGCTAATACATAATATACCGGCCCGATCTCCCTGCCAAGGCGTGGAGTCCCCGGCCGACCCCTGACGCGGCGTGGAGTTCCCAGCCGATTTACCTGCCGACGCGTGGAGTGCCCAGCCGATTCCATTGTCAGCTGATAAACCGCCAATAAATGATATGCCTGCCCGATCTCCCTGCCAATGCCTGGAGTGCCCGGCCGATCCCCCTGCCGAGCCTGGAGTCCCCAGCCGATCACCCTGCCGAGGCGTGGAGGGCCCAGCCGATTCCCCTGCCGACGCGTGGAGTGCCTAGCCGATTCCATTGTCAGCTGATAACCCGCCAATAAATGATATGCCGGCCCGATCTCCCTGCCAATGCCTGGAGTGACCGCCCGACCCCCTGACCAGGCGTGGAGTGCCCAGCCGATTCCCCTGCCGACGCGTGGAGTGCCCAGCCGATTCCCGTGCCAGCTGATAGCCCGCCAATAAATGATATGCCGGCCCGATCTCCCTTCCAAGACCTGGAGTGCCCAGCCGATCCCCCTGCCGAGGCGTGGAGTGCCCAGCCGATTCCTCTGCCGACGCGTGGAGTGCCCAGCCGATTCCATTGTCAGCTGATAACCCGCCAATAAATGATATGCCTGCCCGATCTCCCTGCCAATGCCTGGAGTGCCCGGCCGATCCCCCTGCCGAGCCTGGAGTCCCCAGCCGATCACCCTGCCGAGGCGTGGAGTGCCCAGCCGATTCCCCTGCCGACGCGTGGAGTGCCTAGCCGATTCCATTGTCAGCTGATAACCCGCCAATAAATTATATGCCGGCCCGATCTTCCTGCCAATGCCTGGAGTGCCCGGCCGACCCCCCTGACCAGGCGTGGAGTGCCCAGCCGATTCCCCTGCCGACGCGTGGAGTGCCCAGCCGATTCCCCTGCCAGCTGATAGCCCGCCAATAAATGATATGCCGGCCCGATCTCCCTTCCAAGGCCTGGAGTGCCCGGCCGATCCACCTGCCGAGCCTGGAGTCCCCAGCCGATCCCCCTGCCGAGGCGTGGAGTGATGTATACCGGCCCGGTATACCGGTATAAATGATATACCGGCCCGATCTCCCTGACCAGGAGTGGAGTGCCCACCCGATTCCCCTGCCGACGCGTGGAGTGCCTAGCCGATTCCCCTGCCAGCTGATAACCCGCTAATAAATGATATACCGGCCCGATCTCCCTGCCAAGGCGTGGAGTGCCCGGCCGACCCCCTTGACCAGGCGTGGAGTGCCCAGCCGATTCCCCTGCCGACGCGTGGAGTGCCCAGCCGATTCCCGTGCCAGCTGATAGCCCGCCAATAAATGATATGCCGGCCCGATCTCCCTTCCAAGACCTGGAGTGCCCAGCCGATCCCCCTGCCGAGGCGTGGAGTGCCCAGCCGATTCCTCTGCCGACGCGTGGAGTGCCCAGCCGATTCCATTGTCAGCTGATAACCCGCCAATAAATGATATGCCTGCCCGATCTCCCTGCCAATGCCTGGAGTGCCCGGCCGATCCCCCTGCCGAGCCTGGAGTCCCCAGCCGATCACCCTGCCGAGGCGTGGAGTGCCCAGCCGATTCCCCTGCCGACGCGTGGAGTGCCTAGCCGATTCCATTGTCAGCTGATAACCCGCCAATAAATTATATGCCGGCCCGATCTTCTTGCCAATGCCTGGAGTGCCCGGCCGACCCCCCTGACCAGGCGTGGAGTGCCCAGCCGATTCCCCTGCCGACGCGTGGAGTGCCCAGCCGATTCCCCTGCCAGCTGATAGCCCGCCAATAAATGATATGCCGGCCCGATCTCCCTTCCAAGGCCTGGAGTGCCCGGCCGATCCACCTGCCGAGCCTGGAGTCCCCAGCCGATCCCCCTGCCGAGGCGTGGAGTGATGTATACCGGGCCGGTATACCGGTATAAATGATATACCGGCCCGATCTCCCTGACCAGGCGTGGAGTGCCCACCCGATTCCCCTGCCGACGCGTGGAGTGCCTAGCCGATTCCCCTGCCAGCTGATAACCCGCCAATAAATGATATTCCGGCCCGATCTCCCTGCCAATGCCTGGAGTCCCCAGCCGATCCCCCTGCCGAGGTGTGGAGTGGCCAGCCGATTCCCCTGCCGACGCGTGGAGTGCCTAGCCGATTCCCCTGCCAGCTGATATCCCGCTAATAAATAATATACCGGCCCGATCTCCCTGCCAAGGCGTGGAGTGCCCGGCCGACCCCTGCCGCGGCGTGGAGTGCCCAGCCGATTCCCCTGCCGACGCGTGGAGTGCCCAGCCGATTCCATTGTCAGCTGATAACCCCCCAATAAATGATATGCCTGCTCGATCTCTGTGCCAATGCCTGGAGTGCTCGGCCGATCCCCCTGCCGAGCCTGGAGTCCCCAGCCGATCCCCCTGCCGAGGCGTGGAGTGATGTATACCGGCCCGGTATACCGGTATAAATGATATACCGGCCCGATCTCCCTGACCAGGCGTGGAGTGCCCACCCGATTCCCCTGCCGACGCGTGGAGTGCCTAGCCGATTCCCCTGCCAGCTGATAACCCGCTAATAAATGATATACCGGCCCGATCTCCCTGCCAAGGCGTGGAGTGCCCGGCCGACCCCCTTGACCAGGCGTGGAGTGCCCACCCGATTCCCCTGCCGACGCGTGGAGTGCCTAGCCGATTCCCCTGCCAGCTGATAACCCGCCAATAAATTTTATGCCGGCCCGATCTCCCTGCCAATGCCTGGAGTGCCCGGCCGAACCCCCTGACCAGGCGTGGAGTGCCCAGCCGATTCCCCTGCCGACGCGTGGAGTGCCCAGCCGATTCCCCTGCCAGCTGATAGCCCGCCAATAAATGATATGCCGGCCCGATCTCCCTTCCAAGGCCTGGAGTGCCCAGCCGATCCCCCTGCCGAGGCGTGGAGTGCCCAGCCGATTCCTCTGCCGACGCGTGGAGTGCCCAGCCGATTCCATTGTCAGCTGATAACCCCCCAATAAATGATATGCCTGCTCGATCTCTCTGCCAATGCCTGGAGTGCTCGGCCGATCCCCCTGCCGAGCCTGGAGTCCCCAGCCGATCCCCCTGCCGAGGCGTGGAGTGATGTATACCGGCCCGGTATACCGGTATAAATGATATACCGGCCCGATCTCCCTGACCAGGCGTGGAGTGCCCACCCGATTCCCCTGCCGACGCGTGGAGTGCCTAGCCGATTCCCCTGGCAGCTGATAACCCGCCAATAAATGATATGCCGGCCCGATCTCACTGCCAATGCCTGGAGTCCCCGGCCGACCCCCCTGCCGAGAAGTGGAGTGCCCAGCCGATTCCCCTACCGACGCGTGGAGGGCCTGGCCGATCCCCTGCTAGCTAATAACCCGCCAATACGTGCCTGGCCGATCTCCCTGCCAATGCCTGGAGTGCCCGGCCGATCCCCCTGCCGAGCCTGGAGTCCCCAGCCGATCCCCCTGCCGAGGCGGGGAGTGGCCAGCCGATTCCCCTGCCGACGCGTGGAGTGCCCAGCCGATTCCCCTGCCAGCTGATAGCCCGCCAATAAATGATATGCCGGCCCGATCTCCCTTCCAAGGCCTGGAGTGCCCAGCCGATCCCCCTGCCGAGGCGTGGAGTGCCCAGCCGATTCCTCTGCCGACGCGTGGAGTGCCCAGCCGATTCCATTGTCAGCTGATAAGCCCCCAATAAATGATATGCCTGCTCGATCTCTGTGCCAATGCCTGGAGTGCTCGGCCGATCCCCCTGCCGAGCCTGGAGTCCCCAGCCGATCCCCCTGCCGAAGCGTGGAGTGATGTATACCGGCCCGGTATACCGGTATAAATGATATACCGGCCCGATCTACCTGACCAGGCGTGGAGTGCCCACCCGATTCCCCTGCCGACGCGTGGAGTGCCTAGCCGATTCCCCTGGCAGCTGATAACCCGCCAATAAATGATATGCCGGCCCGATCTCCCTGCCAATGCCTGGAGTGCCCGGCCGACCCCCCTGCCGAGAAGTGGAGTGCCCAGCCGATTCCCCTACCGACGCGTGGAGGGCCTGGCCGATCCCCTGCTAGCTAATAACCCGCCAATACGTGCCTGGCCGATCTCCCTGCCAATGCCTGGAGTGCCCGGCCGATCCCCTGCCGAGCCTGGAGTCCCCAGCCGATCCCCTGCCGAGGCGGGGAGTGGCCAGCCGATTCCCCTGCCGACGCGTGGAGTGCCTAGCCGATTCCCCTGCCAGCTGATAACCCGCTAATAAATGATATACCGGCCCGATCTCCCTTCCAAGGCCTGGAGTGCCCAGCCGATCCCCCTGCCGAGGCGTGGAGTGCCCAGCCGATTCCTCTGCCGACGCGTGGAGTGCCCAGCCGATTCCATTGTCAGCTGATAAGCCCCCAATAAATGATATGCCTGCTCGATCTCTGTGCCAATGCCTGGAGTGCTCGGCCGATCCCCCTGCCGAGCCTGGAGTCCCCAGCCGATCCCCCTGCCGAGGCGTGGAGTGATGTATACCGGCCCGGTATACCGGTATAAATGATATACCGGCCCGATCTACCTGACCAGGCGTGGAGTGCCCACCCGATTCCCCTGCCGACGCGTGGAGTGCCTAGCCGATTCCCCTGGCAGCTGATAACCCGCCAATAAATGATATGCCGGCCCGATCTCCCTGCCAATGCCTGGAGTGCCCGGCCGACCCCCCTGCCGAGAAGTGGAGTGCCCAGCCGATTCCCCTACCGACGCGTGGAGGGCCTGGCCGATCCCCTGCTAGCTGATAACCCGCCAATACGTGCCTGGCCGATCTCCCTGCCAAGGCCTGGAGTGCCCGGCCGATCCCCCTGCCGAGCCTGGAGTCCCCAGCCGATCACCCTGCCGAGGCGTGGAGTGCCCAGCCGATTCCCCTGCCGACGCGTGGTGTGCCTAGCCGATTCCATTGTCAGCTGATAACCCGCCAATAAATGATATACAGGCCCGATCTCCCTGCCAAGGCCTGGAGTGCCCGGCCGACCCCCCTGCCGAGAAGTGGAGTGCCCAGCCGATTCCCCAACCGACGCGTGGAGGGCCTGGCCGATCCCCTGCTAGCTGATAACCCGCCAATACGTGCCTGGCCGATCTCCCTGCCAAGGCCTGGAGTGCCCAGCCGATCCCCCTGCCGAGGCGTGGAGTGCCCAGCCGATTCCCCTGCCGACGCGTGGAGTGCCCAGCCGATTCCATTGTCAGCTGATAACCCGCCAATAAATGATATGCCTGCCCGATCTCCCTGCGAAGGCCTGGAGTGCCCAGCCGATCCCCTTGCCGAGGCGTGGAGTGCCCAGCCGATTCCCCTGCCGACGCGTGGAGTGCCTAGCCGATTCCCCTGCCAGCTGATAACCCATTAATAAATGATATACCGGCCCGATCTCCCTGCCAAGGCTTGGAGTGCCCGGCCGACCCCCTGACCAGGCGTGGAGTGCCTAGCCGATTCCCCTGCCGACGCGTGGAGTGCCTAGCCGATTCCCCTGCCAGCTGATAACCCGCTAATAAATGATATACCGGCCCGATCTCCCTGCCAAGGCGTGGAGTGCCCGGCCGACCCCCCTGCCGAGAAGTGGAGTGCCAAGCCGATTCCATTGTCAGCTGATAACCCCCCAATAAATGATATGCCTGCTCGATCTCTGTGCCAATGCCTGGAGTGCTCGGCCGATCCCCCTGCCGAGCCTGGAGTCCCCAGCCGATCCCCCCTGCCGAGGCGTGGAGTGATGTATACCGGCCCGGTATACCGGTATAAATGATATACCGGCCCGATCCAGGCGTGGAGTGCCCACCCGATTCCCCTGCCGACGCGTGGAGTGCCTAGCCGATTCCCCTGCCAGCTGATAACCCGCTAATAAATGATATACCGGCCCGATCCCCCTGCCGAGCCAGGAGTCCCCAGTCGATCCCCCTGCCGAGGTGTGGAGTTGCCAGCCGATTCCCCTGCCGACGCGTGGAGTGCCCAGCCGATTCCCCTGCCAGCTGATAGCCCGCCAATAAATGATATGCCGGCCCGATCTCCCTTCCAAGGCCTGGAGTGCCCAGCCGATCCCCCTGCCGAGGCGTGGAGTGCCCAGCCGATTCCTCTGCCGACGCGTGGAGTGCCCAGCCGATTCCATTGTCAGCTGATAACCCCCCAATAAATGATATGCCTGCTCGATCTCTGTGCCAATGCCTGGAGTGCTCGGCCGATCCCCCTGCCGAGCCTGGAGTCCCCAGCCGATCCCCGGTATACCGGTATAAATGATATACCGGCCCGATCTCCCTGACCAGGCGTGGAGTGCCCACCCGATTCCCCTGCCGACGCGTGGAGTGCCTAGCCGATTCCCCTGGCAGCTGATAACCCGCCAATAAATGATATGCCGGCCCGATCTCCCTGCCAATGCCTGGAGTGCCCGGCCGACCCCCCTGCCGAGAAGTGGAGTGCCCAGCCGATTCCCCTACCGACGCGTGGAGGGCCTGGCCGATACCCTGCTAGCTAATAACCCGCCAATACGTGCCTGGCCGATCTCCCTGCCAATGCCTGGAGTGCCCGGCCGATCCCCCTGCCGAGCCTGGAGTCCCCAGCCGATCCCCCTGCCGAGGCGGGGAGTGGCCAGCCGATTCCCCTGCCGACGCGTGGAGTGCCCAGCCGATTCCGTTGTCAGCTGATAACCCGCCAATAAATGATATGCCTGCCCGATCTCCCTGCGAAGGCCTGGAGTGCCCAGCCGATCCCCCTGCCGAGGCGTGGAGTGCCCAGCCGATTCCCCTGCCGACGCGTGGAGTGCCTAGCCGATTCCCCTGCCAGCTGATAACCCGTTAATAAATGATATACCGGCCCGATCTCCCTGCCAAGGCGTGGAGTGCCCGGCCGACCCCCATGACCAGGCGTGGAGTGCCTAGCCGATTCCCCTGCCGACGCGTGGAGTGCCTAGCCGATTCCCCTGCCAGCTGATAACCCGCCAATAAATGATATGCCTGCCCGATCTCCCTGCCAATGCCTGGAGTGCCCGGCCAACCCCCCTGACCAGGCATGGAGTGCCCATCCGATTCCCCTGCCGACGCGTGGAGTGCCTAGCCCATTCCCCTGCCAGCTGATAGCCCGCCAATAAATGATATGCCGGCCCGATCTCCCTGCCAAGGCCTGGAGTGCCCGGCCGACCCCCCTGCCGAGGCGTGGAGTGCCCAGCCGATTCCATTGTCAGCTGATAACCCGCCAAAAAATGATATGCCTGCCCGATCTCCCTGCCAATGCCTGGAGTGCCCGGCCGATCCCCCTGCCGAGCCAGGAGTCCCCAGTCGATCCCCCTGCCGAGGTGTGGAGTTGCCAGCCGATTCCCCTGCCGACGCGTGGAGTGCCTAGCCGATTCCCCTGCCAGCTGATAACCCGCTAATAAATGATATACCGGCCCGATCTCCCTGCCAAGGCGTGGAGTGCCCGGCCGACCCCCCTGACCAGGCGTGGAGTGCCTAGCCGATTCCCCTGCCGACGCGTGGAGTGCCTAGCCGATTCCCCTGCCAGCTAATAACCCGCCAATAAATGATATGCCTGCCCGATCTCCCTGCCAATGCCTGGAGTGCCCGGTCAACCCCCCTGACCAGGCATGGAGTGCCTATCCGATTCCCCTGCCGACGCGTGGAGTGCCTAGCCTATTCCATTGTCAGCTGATAACCCGCCAAAAAATGATATGCCTGCCCGATCTCCCTGCCAATGCCTGGAGTGCCCGGCCGATCCCCCTGCCGAGCCTGGAGTCCCCAGTCGATCCCCCTGCCGAGGTGTGGAGTTGCCAGCCGATTCCCCTGCCGACGCGTGGAGTGCCTAGCCGATTCCCCTGCCAGCTGATATCCCGCTAATAAATGATATACCGGCCCGATCTCCCTGCCAAGGCGTGGAGTGCCCGGCCGACCCCTTGACCAGGCGTGGAGTGCCCACCCGATTCCCCTGCCGACGCGTGGAGTGCCTAGCTGATTCCCCTGGCAGCTGATTACCCGCCAATAAATGATATGCCGGCCCGATCTCCCTGCCAATGCCTGGAGTGCCCGGCCGACCCCCCTGACCAGGCGTGGAGTGCCCAGCCGATTCCCCTGCCGACGCGTGGAGTGCCCAGCCGATTCCCCTGCCAGCTGATGGCCCGCCAATAAATGATATGCCGGCCCGATCTCCCTTCCAAGGCCTGGAGTGCCCAGCCGATCCCCCTGGCGAGGCGTGGAGTGCCCAGCCGATTCCTCTGCCGACGCGTGGAGTGCCCAGCCGATTCCATTGTCAGCTGATAACCCCCAATAAATGATATGCCTGCTCGATCTCCCTGCCAATGCCTGGAGTGCTCGGCCGATCCCCCTGCCGAGCCTGGAGTCCCCAGCCGATCCCCCTGCCGAGGCGTGGAGTGATGTATACCGGCCCGGTATACCGGTATAAATGATATATCGGCCCGATCTCCCTGATCAGGCGTGGAGTGCCCACCCAATTCCCCTGCCGACGCGTGGAGTGCCTAGCCGATTCCCCTGGCAGCTGATAACCCGCCAATAAATGATATGCCGGCCCAATCTCCCTGCCAATGCCTGGAGTCCCCAGCCGATCCCCCTGCAGAGGTGTGGAGTGGCCAGCCGATTCCCCTGCCAACGCGTGGAGTGCCTAGCCGATTCCCCTGCCAGCTGATAGCCCGCTAATAAATGATATACCGGCCCGATCTCCCTGCCAAGGCGTGGAGTGCCCGGCCGACCCCTGCCGCGGCGTGGAGTGCCCAGCCGATTTACCTGCCGACGCGTGGAGTGCCCAGCCGATTCCATTGTCAGCTGATAAACCGCCAATAAATGATATGCCTGCCCGATCTCCCTGCCAATGCCTGGAGTGCCCGGCCGATCCCCCTGCCGAGCCTGGAGTCCCCAGCCGATCACCCTGCCGAGGCGTGGAGTGCCCAGCCGATTCCCCTGCCGACGCGTGGAGTGCCTAGCCGATTCCATTGTCAGCTGATAACCCGCCAATAAATGATATGCCGGCCCGATCTCCCTGCCAATGCCTGGAGTGCCCGCCCGACCCCCCTGACCAGGCGTGGAGTGCCCAGCCGATTCCCCTGCCGACGCGTGGTGTGCCCAGCCGATTCCCCTGCCAGCTGATAGCCCGCCAATAAATGATATGCCGGCCCGATCTCCCTTCCAAGGCCTGGAGTGCCCAGCCTATCCCCCTGCCGAGGCGTGGAGTGCCCAGCCGATTCCTCTGCCGACGCGTGGAGTGCCCAGCCGATTCCATTGTCAGCTGATAACCCGCCAATAAATGATATGCCTGCCCGATCTCCCTGCCAATGCCTGGAGTGCCCGGCCGATCCCCCTGCCGAGCCTGGAGTCCCCAGCCGATCACCCTGCCGAGGCGTGGAGTGCCCAGCCGATTCCCCTGCCGACGCGTGGAGTGCCTAGCCGATTCCATTGTCAGCTGATAACCCGCCAATAAATTATATGCCGGCCCGATCTTCCTGCCAATGCCTGGAGTGCCCGGCCGACCCCCCTGACCAGGCGTGGAGTGCCCAGCCGATTCCCCTGCCGACGCGTGGAGTGCCCAGCCGATTCCCCTGCCAGCTGATAGCCCGCCAATAAATGATATGCCGGCCCGATCTCCCTTCCAAGGCCTGGAGTGCCCAGCCGATCCCCCTGCCGAGCCTGGCGTCCCCAGCCGATCCCCTGCCGAGGCGTGGAGTGATGTATACCGGACCGGTATACCGGTATAAATGATATACCGGCCCGATCTCCCTGACCAGGCGTGGAGTGCCCACCCGATTCCCCTGCCGACGCGTGGAGTGCCTAGCCGATTCCCCTGCCAGCTGATAACCCGCCAATAAATGATATTCCGGCCCGATCTCCCTGCCAATGCCTGGAGTCCCCAGCCGATCCCCCTGCCGAGGTGTGGAGTGGCCAGCCGATTCCCCTGCCGACGCGTGGAGTGCCTAGCCGATTCCCCTGCCAGCTGATATCCCGCTAATAAATAATATACCGGCCCGATCTCCCTGCCAAGGCGTGGAGTGCCCGGCCGACCCCTGCCGCGGCGTAGAGTGCCCAGCCGATTCCCCTGCCGACGCGTGGAGTGCCCAGCCGATTCCATTGTCAGCTGATAACCCGCCAATAAATGATATGCCTGCCCGATCTCCCTGCCAATGCCTGGAGTGCCCGGCCGATCCCTCTGCCGAGCCTGAAGTCCCCAGCCGATCACCCTGCCGAGGCGTGGAGTGCCTAGCCGATTCCCCTGCCAGCTGATAACCCGCCAATAAATGATATTCCGGCCCGATCTCCCTGCCAATGCCTGGAGTCCCCAGCCGATCCCCCTGCCGAGGTGTGGAGTGGCCAGCCGATTCCCCTGCGGACGCGTGGAGTGCCCAGCCGATTCCATTGTCAGCTGATAACCCGACAATAAATTATATGCCTGCCCGATCTCCCTGCCAATGCCTGGAGTGCCCGGCCGATCCCCCTGCCGAGCCTGGAGTCCCCAGCCGACCACCCTGCCGAGGCGTGGAGTGCCCAGCCGATTCCCCTGCCGACGCGTGGAGTGCCTAGCCGATTCCATTGTCAGCTGATAACCCGCCAATAAATGATATGCAGGCCCGATCTCCCTGCCAAGGCCTGGAGTGCCCGGCCGAGCCCCCTGCCGAGAAGTGGAGTGCCCAGCCGATTCCCCTACCGACGCGTGGAGGGCCTGGCCGATCCCCTGCTAGCTGATAACCCGCCAATACGTGCCTGGCCGATCTCCCTGCCAAGGCCTGGAGTGCCCAGCCGATCCCCCGGCCGAGGCGTGGAGTGCCCAGCCGATTCCCCTGCCGACGCGTGGAGTGCCTAGCCGATTCCCCTGCCAGCTAATAACCCGCCAATAAATGATATTCCGGCCCGATCTCCCTGCCAATGCCTGGAGTCCCCAGCCGATCCCCCTGCCGAGGTGTGGAGTGGCCAGCCGATTCCCCTGCTGACGCGTGGAGTGCCTAGCCGATTCCCCTGCCAGCTGATATCCCGCTAATAAATAATATACCGGCCCGATCTCCCTGCCAAGGCGTGGAGTGCCCGGCCGACCCCTGCCGCGGCGTAGAGTGCCCAGCCGATTCCCCTGCCGACGCGTGGAGTGCCCAGCCGATTCCATTGTCAGCTGATAACCCGCCAATAAATGATATGCCTGCCCGATCTCCCTGCCAATGCCTGGAGTGCCCGGCCGATCCCTCTGCCGAGCCTGAAGTCCCCAGCCGATCACCCTGCCGAGGCGTGGAGTGCCCAGCCGATTCCCCTGCCGACGCTTGGAGTGCCCAGCCGATTCCATTGTCAGCTGATAACCCGCCAATAAATGATATGCCTGCCCGATCTCCCTGCCAAGGCCTGGAGTGCCCAGCCGATGCCCCTGCCGAGGCGTGGAGTGCCCAGCCGATTCCCCTGCCGACGCGTGGAGTGCCTAGCCGATTCCCCTGCCAGCTGATAGCCCGCCAATAAATGATATGCCGGCCCGATCTCCCTGCCAAGGCCTGAAGTGCCCAGCCGACCCCCCTGCCGAGGCGTGGAGTGCCCAGCCGATTCCATTGTCAGCGGATAGCCCGCCAATAAATGATATGCCGGCCCGATCTCCCTGCCAAAGCCTGGAGTGCCCGGCCGACCTTCCTGACCAGGCGTGGAGTGCCCATCCGATTCCCCTGCCGACGCGTGGAGTGCCTAGCCGATTCCCCTGCCAGCTGATAGCCCGCCAATAAATGATATGCCGGCCCGATCTCCCTGCCAAGGCCTGAAGTGCCCGGCCGACCCCCCTGCCGAGGCGTGGAGTGCCCAGCCGATTCCATTGTCAGCGGATAGCCCGCCAATAAATGATATGCCGGCCCGATCTCCCTGCCAAGGCCTGGAGTGCCCACCCGATTCCCCTGCCGACGCGTGGAGTGTCCAGCCGATTCCATTGTCAGCGGGTAGCCCGCCAATAAATGATATGCCGGCCCGATCTCCCTGCCAAGGCCTGGAGTGCCCAGCCGACCCCCTGCCGAGACGTGGAGTGCCCAGCCGATTCCCCTGCCGACGCGTGGAGTGCCTAGCCGATTCCATTGTCAGCTGATAACCCGCCAATAAATGATATGCCTGCCCGATCTCCCTGCCAATGCCTAGAGTGCCCGGCCGATCCCCCTGCCGAGCCTGGAGTCCCCAGACGATCCCCCTGCCGAGGCGTGGAGTGCCCAGCCGATTCCCCTGCCGACGCGTAGAGTGCCTAGCCGATTCCCCTGCCAGCTGATAGCCCGCCAATAAATGATATGCCGGCCCGATTTCCCTGCCAAGGCCTGAAGTGCCCGGCCGACCCCCCTGCCGAGGCGTGGAGTGCCCAGCCGATTCCATTGTCAGCGGATAGCCCGCCAATAAATGATATGCCGGCCCGATCTCCCTGCCAAGGCCTGGAGTGCCCGGCCGACCCCCCTGCCGAGGCGTGGAGTGCCCACCCGATTCCCCTGCCGACGCGTGGAGTGCCCAGCCGATTCCATTGTCAGCGGGTAGCCCGCCAATAAATGATATGCCTGCCCGATCTCCCTGCCAATGCCTAGAGTGCCCGGCCGATCCCCCTGCCGAGCCTGGAGTCCCCAGACGATCCCCCTGCCGAGGCGTGGAGTGCCCAGCCGATTCCCCTGCCGACGCGTAGAGTGCCTAGCCGATTCCCCTGCCAGCTGATAGCCCGCCAATAAATGATATGCCGGCCCGATCTCCCTGCCAAGGCCTGAAGTGCCCGGCCGACCCCCCTACCGAGGCCTGAAGTGCCCGGCCGACCCCCCTGCCGAGGCGTGGAGTGCCCAGCCGATTCCATTGTCAGCGGATAGCCCGCCAATAAATGATATGCCGGCCCGATCTCCCTGCCAAGGCCTGGAGTGCCCGGCCGACCCCCCTGCCGAGGTGTGGAGTGCCCACCCGATTCCCCTGCCGACGCGTAGAGTGCCTAGCCGATTCCCCTGCCAGCTGATAGCCCGCCAATAAATGATATGCCGGCCCGATCTCCCTGCCAAGGCCTGGAGTGCCCAGCCGACCCCCTGCCGAGACGTGGAGTGACCAGCCGATTCCCCTGCGACGCGTGGAGTGCCCAGCCGATTCCATTGTCAGCGGATAGCCCGCCAATAAATGATATGCCGGCCCGATCTCCCTGCCAAAGCCTGGAGTGCCCGGCCGACCTTCCTGACCAGGCGTGGAGTGCCCATCCGATTTCCCTGCCGACGCGTGGAGTGCCTAGCCGATTCCCCTGCCAGCTGATAGCCCGCCAATAAATGATATGCCGGCCCGATCTCCCTGCCAAGGCCTGAAGTGCCCGGCCGACCCCCCTGCCGAGGCGTGGAGTGCCCAGCCGATTCCATTGTCAGCGGATATCCCGCCAATAAATGATATACCGGCCCGATCTCCCTGCCAAGGCGTGGAGTGCCCGGCCAACCCCCCTGACCAGGCGTGGAGTGCCTAGCCGATTCCCCTGCCAGCTGATAACCCGCTAATAAATGATATACCGGCCCGATCTCCCTGCCAAGGCGTGGAGTGCCCGGCCAACCCCCCTGACCAGGCGTGGAGTGCCTAGCCGATTCCCCTGCCGACGCGTGGAGTGCCTAGCCCATTCCCCTGCAAGCTGATAAACCGCCAATAAATGAAATGCCGGCCCGATCTCCCTGCCAATGCCTGGAGTGCCCGGCCGACCCCCCTGACCAGGCGTGGAGTGCCCATCCGATTCCCCTGCCGTCGCGTGGAGTGCCTAGCCGATTCCCCTGCCAGCTGATAGCCCGCCAATAAATGATATGCCGGCCCGATCTCCCTAACAAGGCCTGGAGTGCCTCGCCGACCCCTTGCCGAGGCGTGGAGTGCCCAGCCGATTCCCTTGCCGACGCGTGGAGTGCCCAGCCGATTCCTCTACCGACGCGTGGAGGGCCTGGCCGATCCCCTGCTAGCTGATAACCCGCCAATACGTGCCTGGCCGATCTCCCTGCCAAGGCCTGGAGTGCCCAGCCGATCTCCCTGCCAAGGCCTGGAGTGCCTGGCCGATCCCCTGCTAGCTCATAACCCGCCAATACGTGCCTGGCTGATCTCCCTGCCAAGGCCTGGAGTGCCCAGCCGATCCCCCTGCCAAGGCCTGGAGTGCCCAGCCGAGTCCCCTGCCGACGCGTGGAGTGCCCAGCCGATTCTATTGTCAGCGGATAGCCCGCTAATAAATGATATACCGGCCCGATCTCCCTGCCAAGGCGTGGAGTGCCCGGCCAACCCCCCTGACCAGGCGTGGAGTGTCAGCCGATTCCCCTGCCGACGCGTGGAGTGCCTAGCCGATTCCCCTGCAAGCTGATAAACCGCCAATAAATGAAATGCCGGCCCGATCTCCCTGCCAATGCCTGGAGTGCCCGGCCGACCCCCTGACCAGGCGTGGAGTGCCCATCCGATTCCCCTGCCGTCGCGTGGAGTGCCTAGCCGATTCCCCTGCCAGCTGATAGCCCGCCAATAAATGATATGCCGGCCCGATCTCCCTAACAAGGCCTGGAGTGCCTCGCCGACCCCCTGACCAGGCGTGGAGTGCCCATCCGATTCCCCTGCCGAGGCGTGGAGTGCCCAGCCGATTCCTCTACCGACGCGTGGAGGGCCTGGCCGATCCCTGCTAGCTGATAACCCGCCAATACGTGCCTGGCCGATCTCCCTGCCAAGGCCTGGAGTGCCCAGCCGATCTCCCTGCCAATGCCTGGAGTGCCCGGCCGACCCCCCTGACCAGGCGTGGAGTGCCCATTCGATCCCCCTGCCGTCGCGTGGAGTGCCTAGCCGATTCCCCTGCCAGCTGATAGCCCGCCAATAAATGATATGCCGTCCCGATCTCCCTAACAAGGCCTGGAGTGCCTCGCCGACCCCCTGACCAGGCGTGGAGTGCCCATCCGATTCCCCTGCCGAGGCGTGGAGTGCCCAGCCGATTCCTCTACCGACGCGTGGAGGGCCTGGCCGATCCCCTGCTAGCTGATAACCCGCCAATACGTGCCTGGCCGATCTCCCTGCCAAGGCCTGGAGTGCCCAGCCGATCCCCCTGCCAAGGCCTGGAGTGCCCAGCCGATCCTCCTGCCGAGGCGTGGAGTGCCTAGCCAATTCCCCTGCCGACGCGTGGAGTGCCTAGCCGATTCCCCTGCAAGCTGATAAACCGCCAATAAATGAAATGCCGGCCCGATCTCCCTGCCAATGCCTGGAGTGCCCGGCCGACCCCCCTGACCAGGCGTGGAGTGCCCATCCGATTCCCCTGCCGTCGCGTGGAGTGCCTAGCCGATTCCCCTGCCAGCTGATAGCCCGCCAATAAATGATATGCCGGCCCGATCTCCCTAACAAGGCCTGGAGTGCCTCGCCGACCCCCTGCCGAGGCGTGGAGTGCCCAGCCGATTCCCCTGCCGACGCGTGGAGTGCCCAGCCGATTCCTCTACCGACGCGTGGAGGGCCTGGCCGATACCCTGCTAGCTGATAACCCGCCAATACGTGCCTGGCCGATCTCCCTGCCAAGGCCTGGAGTGCCCAGCCGATCCCCCTGCCAAGGCCTGGAGTGCCCAGCCGATTCCCCTGCCGACGCGTGGAGTGCCCAGCCGATTCCATTGTCAGCGGATAGCCCTCTAATAAATGATATACCGGCCCGATCTCCCTGCCAAGGCGTGGAGTGCCCGGCCAACCCCCCTGACCAGGTGTGGAGTGCCCACCCGATTCCCCTGCCGACGCGTAGAGTGCCTAGCCGATTCCCCTGCCAGCTGATAGCCCGCCAATAAATGATATGCCGGCCCGATCTCCCTGCCAAGGCCTGGAGTGCCCAGCCGACCCCCTGCCGAGACGTGGAGTGACCAGCCGATTCCCCTGCGACGCGTGGAGTGCCCAGCCGATTCCATTGTCAGCGGATAGCCCGCCAATAAATGATATGCCGGCCCGATCTCCCTGCCAAAGCCTGGAGTGCCCGGCCGACCTTCCTGACCAGGCGTGGAGTGCCCATCCGATTTCCCTGCCGACGCGTGGAGTGCCTAGCCGATTCCCCTGCCAGCTGATAGCCCGCCAATAAATGATATGCCGGCCCGATCTCCCTGCCAAGGCCTGAAGTGCCCGGCCGACCCCCCTGCCGAGGCGTGGAGTGCCCAGCCGATTCCATTGTCAGCGGATATCCCGCCAATAAATGATATACCGGCCCGATCTCCCTGCCAAGGCGTGGAGTGCCCGGCCAACCCCCTGACCAGGCGTGGAGTGCCTAGCCGATTCCCCTGCCAGCTGATAACCCGCTAATAAATGATATACCGGCCCGATCTCCCTGCCAAGGCGTGGAGTGCCCGGCCAACCCCCCTGACCAGGCGTGGAGTGCCTAGCCGATTCCCCTGCCGACGCGTGGAGTGCCTAGCCCATTCCCCTGCAAGCTGATAAACCGCCAATAAATGAAATGCCGGCCCGATCTCCCTGCCAATGCCTGGAGTGCCCGGCCGACCCCCCTGACCAGGCGTGGAGTGCCCATCCGATTCCCCTGCCGTCGCGTGGAGTGCCTAGCCGATTCCCCTGCCAGCTGATAGCCCGCCAATAAATGATATGCCGGCCCGATCTCCCTAACAAGGCCTGGAGTGCCTCGCCGACCCCTTGCCGAGGCGTGGAGTGCCCAGCCGATTCCCTTGCCGACGCGTGGAGTGCCCAGCCGATTCCTCTACCGACGCGTGGAGGGCCTGGCCGATCCCCTGCTAGCTGATAACCCGCCAATACGTGCCTGGCCGATCTCCCTGCCAAGGCCTGGAGTGCCCAGCCGATCTCCCTGCCAAGGCCTGGAGTGCCTGGCCGATCCCCTGCTAGCTCATAACCCGCCAATACGTGCCTGGCTGATCTCCCTGCCAAGGCCTGGAGTGCCCAGCCGATCCCCCTGCCAAGGCCTGGAGTGCCCAGCCGAGTCCCCTGCCGACGCGTGGAGTGCCCAGCCGATTCTATTGTCAGCGGATAGCCCGCTAATAAATGATATACCGGCCCGATCTCCCTGCCAAGGCGTGGAGTGCCCGGCCAACCCCCCTGACCAGGCGTGGAGTGTCAGCCGATTCCCCTGCCGACGCGTGGAGTGCCTAGCCGATTCCCCTGCAAGCTGATAAACCGCCAATAAATGAAATGCCGGCCCGATCTCCCTGCCAATGCCTGGAGTGCCCGGCCGACCCCCCTGACCAGGCGTGGAGTGCCCATCCGATTCCCCTGCCGTCGCGTGGAGTGCCTAGCCGATTCCCCTGCCAGCTGATAGCCCGCCAATAAATGATATGCCGGCCCGATCTCCCTAACAAGGCCTGGAGTGCCTCGCCGACCCCCTGACCAGGCGTGGAGTGCCCATCCGATTCCCCTGCCGAGGCGTGGAGTGCCCAGCCGATTCCTCTACCGACGCGTGGAGGGCCTGGCCGATCCCCTGCTAGCTGATAACCCGCCAATACGTGCCTGGCCGATCTCCCTGCCAAGGCCTGGAGTGCCCAGCCGATCTCCCTGCCAATGCCTGGAGTGCCCGGCCGACCCCCCTGACCAGGCGTGGAGTGCCCATTCGATCCCCCTGCCGTCGCGTGGAGTGCCTAGCCGATTCCCCTGCCAGCTGATAGCCCGCCAATAAATGATATGCCGTCCCGATCTCCCTAACAAGGCCTGGAGTGCCTCGCCGACCCCCTGACCAGGCGTGGAGTGCCCATCCGATTCCCCTGCCGAGGCGTGGAGTGCCCAGCCGATTCCTCTACCGACGCGTGGAGGGCCTGGCCGATCCCCTGCTAGCTGATAACCCGCCAATACGTGCCTGGCCGATCTCCCTGCCAAGGCCTGGAGTGCCCAGCCGATCCCCCTGCCAAGGCCTGGAGTGCCCGGCCGATCCTCCTGCCGAGGCGTGGAGTGCCTAGCCAATTCCCCTGCCGACGCGTGGAGTGCCTAGCCGATTCCCCTGCAAGCTGATAAACCGCCAATAAATGAAATGCCGGCCCGATCTCCCTGCCAATGCCTGGAGTGCCCGGCCGACCCCCTGACCAGGCGTGGAGTGCCCATCCGATTCCCCTGCCGACGCGTGGAGTGCCTAGCCGATTCCCCTGCCAGCTGATAGCCCGCCAATAAATGATATGCCGGCCCGATCTCCCTAACAAGGCCTGGAGTGCCTCGCCGACCCCCTGCCGAGGCGTGGAGTGCCCAGCCGATTCCCCTGCCGACGCGTGGAGTGCCCAGCCGATTCCTCTACCGACGCGTGGAGGGCCTGGCCGATACCCTGCTAGCTGATAACCCGCCAATACGTGCCTGGCCGATCTCCCTGCCAAGGCCTGGAGTGCCCAGCCGATCCCCCTGCCAAGGCCTGGAGTGCCCAGCCGATTCCCCTGCCGACGCGTGGAGTGCCCAGCCGATTCCATTGTCAGCGGATAGCCCTCTAATAAATGATATACCGGCCCGATCTCCCTGCCAAGGCGTGGAGTGCCCGGCCAACCCCCCTGACCAGGCGTGGAGTGCCCACCCGATTCCCCTGCCGACGCGTGGAGTGCCCAGCCGATTCCATTGTCAGCTGATAACCCGCCACTAAATGATATGCCGGCCCGATCTCCCTGCCAATGCCTGGAGTGCCCGGCCGACCCCCTGACCAGGCGTGGAGTGCCCAGCCGATTCCCCTGCCGACGAGTGGAGTGCCCAGGCGATTCCATTGTCAGCGGATAGCCCGCCAATAAATGATATGCCGGCCCGATCTCCCTGCCAAAGCCTGGAGTGCCCGGCCGATCCCCCTGCCGAGGCGTGGAGTGCCCAGCCAATTCCCCTGCCGACGCGTGGAGTGCCTAGCCGATTCCCCTGCAAGCTGATAAACCGCCAATAAATGAAATGCCGGCCCGATCTCCCTGCCAATGCCTGGAGTGCCCGGCCGACCCCCCTGACCAGGCGTGGAGTGCCCATCCGATTCCCCTGCCGTCGCGTGGAGTGCCTAGCCGATTCCCCTGCCAGCTGATAGCCCGCCAATAAATGATATGCCGGCCCGATCTCCCTAACAAGGCCTGGAGTGCCTCGCCGACCCCCTGGCCAGGCGTGGAGTGCCCATCCGATTCCCCTGCCGAGGCGTGGAGTGCCCAGCCGATTCCTCTACCGACGCGTGGAGGGCCTGGCCGATCCCCTGCTAGCTGATAACCCGCCAATACGTGCCTGGCCGATCTCCCTGCCAAGGCCTGGAGTGCCCAGCCGATCCCCCTGCCAAGGCCTGGAGTGCCCAGCCGATCCCCCTGCCGAGGCGTGGAGTGCCCAGCCAATTCCCCTGCCGACGCGTGGAGTGCCTAGCCGATTCCCCTGCAAGCTGATAAACCGCCAATAAATGAAATGCCGGCCCGATCTCCCTGCCAATGCCTGGAGTGCCCGGCCGACCCCCCTGACCAGGCGTGGAGTGCCCATCCGATTCCCCTGCCGTCGCGTGGAGTGCCTAGCCGATTCCCCTGCCAGCTGATAGCCCGCCAATAAATGATATGCCGGCCCGATCTCCCTAACAAGGCCTGGAGTGCCTCGCCGACCCCCTGGCCAGGCGTGGAGTGCCCATCCGATTCCCCTGCCGACGCGTGGAGTGCCCAGCCGATTCCTCTACCGACGCGTGGAAGGCCTGGCCGATCCCCTGCTAGCTGATAACCCGCCAATACGTGCCTGGCCGCTCTCCCTGCCAAGGCCTGGAGTGCCCAGCCGATCCCCCTGCCAAGGCCTGGATTGCCCAGCCGATCCCCCTGCCGAGGCGTGGAGTGCCCAGCCGATTCCATTGTCAGCGGATAGCCCGCCAATAAATGATATGCCGGCCCGATCTCCCTGCCAAGGCCTGGAGTGCCCGGCCGACCCCCCTGCCGAGGCGTGGAGTGCCCTCCCGATTCCCCTGCCGACGCGTGGAGTGCCCAGCCGATTCCATTGTCAGCTGATAACCCGCCACTAAATGATATGCCGGCCCGATCTCCCTGCCAATGCCTGGAGTGCCCGGCCGACCCCCCTGACCAGGCGTGGAGTGCCCAGCCGATTCCCCTGCCGACGAGTGGAGTGCCCAGGCGATTCCATTGTCAGCGGATAGCCCGCCAATAAATGATATGCCGGCCCGATCTCCCTGCCAAAGCCTGGAGTGCCCGGCCGACCCCCCTGACCAGGCGTGGAGTGTCCATCCGATTCCCCTGCCGACGCGTGGAGTGCCTAGCCGATTCCCCTGCCAGCTGATAGCCTGCCAATAAATGATATGCCGGCCCGATCTCCCTGCCAAGGCCTGAAGTGCCCGGCCGACCCCCCTGCCGAGGCGTGGAGTGCCCAGCCGATTCCCCTGCCGACGCGTGGAGTGCCCAGCCGATTCCCCTGCCGACGCGTGGAGTGCCTAGCCGATTCCATTGTCAGCTGATAACCCGCCAATAAATGATATGCCTGCCCGATCTCCCTGCCAATGCCTGGAGTGCCCGGCCGATCCCCCTGCCGAGCCTGGAGTCCCCAGCCGATCCCCCTGCCGAGGCGTGGAGTGCCTAGCCGATTCCCCTGCCGACGCGTAGAGTGCCTAGCCGATTCCCCTGCCAGCTGATAACCCGCTAATAAATGATATACCGGCCCGATCTCCCTGCCAAGGCGTGGAGTGCCCAGCCGACCCATCTGACCAGGCGTGGAGTGCCCAGCCGATTCCATTGTCAGCTGATAACCCGCCAATAAATGATATGCAGGCCCGATCTCCCTGCCAAGGCCTGGAGTGCCCGGCCGACCCCCCTGCCGAGAAGTGGAGTGCCCAGCCGATTTCCCTACCGACGCGTGGAGGGCCTGGCCGATCCCCTGCTAGCTGATAACCCGCCAATAAGTGCCTGGCCGATCTCCCTGCCAAGGCCTGGAGTGCCCGGCCGATCCCCCTGCCGAGGCGTGGAGTGCCCAGCCGATTCCCGTGCCGATTGTCAGCTGATAACCCGCCAAAAAATGATATGCCTGCCCGATCTCCCTGCCAATGCCTGGAGTGCCCGGCCGATCCCTCTGCCGAGCCTGGAGTCCCCAGCCGATCCCCCTGCCGAGGTGTGGAGTGGCCAGCCGATTCCCCTGCCGACGCGTGGAGTGCCTAGCCGATTCCCCTGCCAGCTGATAACCCGCCAATAAATGATATGCCGGCCCGATCTCCCTGCCAATGCCTGGAGTGCCCGGCCGACCCCCCTGACCAGGCGTGGAGTGCCCAGCATATTCCCCTGCCGACGCGTGAAGTGCCCAGCCGATTCCATTGTCAGCTGATAACCCGCCAATAAATGATATGCAGGAACGATATCCCTGCCAAGGCCTGGAGTGCCCGGCCGACCCCCCTGCCGAGCCTGGAGTTCCCAGCCGATCCCCCTGCCGAGGTGTGGAGTGGCCAGCCGATTCCCCTGCCGACGCGTGGAGTGCCTAGCCGATTCCCCTGCCAGCTGATAACCCGCTAATAAATGATATACCGGCCCGATCTCCCTGCCAAGGCGTGGAGTGCCCGGCCGACCCCCCTGACCAGGCGTGGAGTGCCCACCCGATTTCCCTGCCGACGCATGGAGTGCCTAGCCGATTCCCCTGCCAGCTGATAACCCGCCAATAAATGATATGCCGGCCCGATCTCCCTGCCAATGCCTGGAGTGCCCGGCCGACCCCCCTGACCAGGCGTGGAGTGCCCAGCCGATTCCCCTGCCGACGCGTGAAGTGCCCAGCCGATTCCATTGTCAGCTGATAACCCGCCAATAAATGATATGCAGGCGCGATCTCCCTGCCAAGGCCTGGAGTGCCCGGCCGACCCCCCTGCCGAGCCTGGAGTCCAAAGCCGATCCCCCTGCCGAGGTGTGGAGTGGCCAGCCGATTCCCCTGCCGACGCGTGGAGTGCCTAGCCGATTCCCCTGCCAGCTGATAACCCGCTAATAAATGATATACCGGCCCGATCTCCCTGCCAAGGCGTGGAGTGCCCGGCCGACCCCCCTGACCAGGCGTGGAGTGCCCACCCGATTTCCCTGCCGACGCGTGGAGTGCCTAGCCGATTCCCCTGCCAGCTGATAACCCGCCAATAAATGATATGCCGGCCCGATCTCCCTGCCAATGCCTGGAGTGCCCGGCCGACCCCCCTGACCAGGCGTGGAGTGCCCAGCCGATTCCCCTGCCGAAGCGTGGAGTGCCCAGCCGATTCCATTGTCAGCTGATAACCCGCCAATAAATGATATGCAGGCCCGATCTCCCTGCCAAGGCCTGGAGTGCCCGGCCGACCCCCCTGCCGAGAAGTGGAGTGCCCAGCCGATTACCCTACCGACGTGTGTAGGGCCTGTCCGATCCCCTGCTAGCTGATAACCCGCCAATACGCGCCTGCCCGATCTCCCTGCCAATGCCTGGAGTGCCCGGCCGATCCCTCTGACCAGGCGTGGAGTGCCCATCCGATTCCCCTGCCGTCGCGTGGAGTGCCTAGCCGATTCCCCTGCCAGCTGATAGCCCGCCAATAAATGATATGCCGGCCCGATCTCCCTAACAAGGCCTGGAGTGCCTCGCCGACCCCCTGCCGAGGCGTGGAGTGCCCAGCCGATTCCCCTGCCGACGCGTGGAGTGCCCAGCCGATTCCATTGTCAGCGGATAGCCCACCAATAAATGATATGCCGGCCCGATCTCCCTGCCAAGGCCTGGAGTGCCCGGCAGACCCCCCTGCCGAGGCGTGGAGTGCCCACCCGATTCCCCTGCCGACGCGTGGAGTGCCCGCCGATTCCATTGTCAGCGGGTAGCCCGCCAATAAATGATATGCCGGCCCGATCTCCCTAACAAGGCCTGGAGTGCCTCGCCGACCCCCTGCCGAGGCGTGGAGTGCCCAGCCGATTCCCCTGCCGACGCGTGGAGTGCCCAGCCGATTCCTCTACCGACGCGTGGAGGGCCTGGCCGATCCCTCGCTAGCTCATAACCCGCCAATACGTGCCTGGCCGATCTCCCTGCCAAGGCCTGGAGTGCCCAGCCGATCCCCCTGCCAAGGCCTGGAGTGCCCAGCCGAGTCCCCTGCCGACGCGTGGAGTGCCCAGCCGATTCCATTGTCAGCGGATAGCCCGCTAATAAATGATATACCGGCCCGATCTCCCTGCCAAGGCGTGGAGTGCCCGGCCAACCCCCCTGACCAGGCGTGGAGTGCCTAGCCGATTCCCCTGCCGACGCGTGGAGGGCCTGGCCGATCCCCTGCTAGCTGATAACCCGCCAATACGTACCTGGCCGATCTCCCTGCCAAGGCCTGGAGTGCCCAGCCGATCCCCCTGCCAAGGCGTGGAGTGCCCAGCCGATTCCCCTGCCGACGCGTGGTGTGCCCAGCCGATTCCATTGTCAGCTGATAACCCGCCAATAAATGATATGCCTGCCCGATCTCCCTGCCAATGCATGGAGTGCCCGGCCGATCCCCCTGCCGAGCCTGGAGTCCCCAGCCGATCCCCCTTTTGAGGCGTGGAGTGCCCAGCCGATTCCCCTTCCGACGCGTGGAGTGCCTAGCCGATTCCCCTGCCAGCTGATAACCCGCTAATAAATGATATACCGGGCCGAACTCCCTGCCAAGGTGTGGAGTGCCCGGCCGACCCCCCTGACCAGGCGTGGAATGCCTAGCCGATTCCCCTGCCGACGCGTGGAGTGCCTAGCCGATTCCCCTGCCAGCTGATAACCCGCCAATAAATGATATGCCAGCCCGATCTCCCTGCCAATTCCTGGAGTGCCCGGCCGACCCCCTTGACCAGGCGTGGAGTGCCCATCCGATTCCCCTGCCGACGCGTGGAGTGCCCAGCCGATTCCATTGTCAGCTGATAACCCGCCAATAAATGATATGCCTGCCCGATCTCCCTGCCAATGCCTGGAGTGCCGGCCGATCCCCCGGCCGAGCCTGGAGTCCCCAGCCGATCCCCCTGCCGAGGCGTGGAGTGCCCAGTTGATTCCCCTGCCGACGCGTGGAGTGCCCAGCCGATTCCTTTATCAGCGGATAGCCCGCCAATAAATGATATGCCGGCCCGATCTCCCTGCCATGGCCTGGAGTGCCCGGCCGACCCCCCTGCCGAGGCGTGGAGTGCCCAGCCGATTTCCCTGCCGACGCGTGGAGTGCCCAGCCGATTCCATTGTCAGCGGGTAGCCCGCCAATAAATGATATGCCGGCCCGATCTCCCTGCCAAGGCCTGGAGTGCCCAGCCGACCCCCTGCCGAGGTGTGGGGTGCCAAGCCGATTCCCCTGCCGACGCGTGGAGTGCCCAGCCGATTCCATTGTCAGCGGTAAGCCCGCCAATAAATGATATGACGGCCCGATCTCCCTGCCAAGGCCTGGAGTGCCCGGCCGACCCCCCTGCCGAGGCGTGGAGTGCCCAGCCGATTCCCCTGCCGACGCGTGGAGTGCCCAGCCGATTCCATTGTCAGCTGATAACCCGCCAAAAAATGATATGCCTGCCCGATTTCCCTGCCAATGCCTGGAGTGCCCGGCCGATCCCCCTGCCGAGCCTGGAGTGCCCAGTCGATTCCCCTGCCGAGGCGTGAAGTGCCCAGCCGATTCCCCTGCCGACGCGTGGAGTGCCTAGCCGATTCCATTGTCAGCTGATAATCCGCCAATAAATGATATGCCTGCCCGATCTCCCTGCCAATGCCTGGAGTGCCCGGCCGATCCCCCTGCCGAGCCTGGAGTCCCCAGACGATCCCCCTGCCGAGGCGTGGAGTGCCCAGCCGATTCCCCTGCCGACGCGTAGAGTGCCTAGCCGATTCCCCTGCCAGCTGATAACCCGCTAATAAATGATATACCGGCCCGATCTCCCTGCCAAGGCGTGGAGTGCCCGGCCAACCCCCCTGACCAGGCGTGGAGTGCCTAGCCGATTCCCCTGCCAGCTGATAACCCGCTAATAAATGATATACCGGCCCGATCTCCCTGCCAAGGCGTGGAGTGCCCGGCCAACCCCCCTGACCAGGCGTGGAGTGACTAGTCGATTCCCCTGCCGATGCGTGGAGTGCCTAGCCGATTCCCCTGCAAGCTGATAAACCGCCAATAAATGAAATGCCGGCCCGATCTCCCTGCCAATGCCTGAAGTGCCCGGCCGACCCCTCTGACCAGGCGTGGAGTGCCCATCCGATTCCCCTGCCGTCGCGTGGAGTGCCTAGCCGATTCCCCTGCCAGCTGATAGCCCGCCAATAAATGATATGCCGGCCCGATCTCCCTAACAAGGCCTGGAGTGCCTCGCCGACCCCCTGCCGAGGCGTGGAGTGCCCAGCCGATTCCCCTGCCGACGCGTGGAGTGCCCAGCCGATTCCTCTACCGACGCGTGGAGGGCCTGGCCGATCCCCTGCTAGCTGATAACCCGCCAATACGTGCCTGGCCGATCTCCCTGCCAAGGCCTGGAGTGCCCAGCCGATCCCCCTGCCAAGGCCTGAAGTGCCCGGCCGACCCCCCTGCCGAGGCGTGGAGTGCCCAGCCGATTCCCCTGCCGACGCGTGGAGTGCCCAGCCGATTCCCCTGCCGACGCGTAGAGTGCCTAGCCGATTCCCCTGCCAGCTGATAACCCGCTAATAAATGATATACCCGCCCGATCTCCCTGCCAAGGCGTGGAGTGCCCAGCCGAACCCCTGCCGAGGTGTGGAGTGCCCAGCCGATTCCCCTGCCGACGCGTGGAGTGCCCAGCCGATTCCATTGTCAGCGGTAAGCCCGCCAATAAATGATATGCCGGCCCGATCTCCCTGCCAAGGCCTGGAGTGCCCGGCCGACCCCCCTGCCGAGGCGTGGAGTGCCCAGCCGATTCCCCTGCCGACGCGTGGAGTGCCCAGCCGATTCCATTGTCAGCTGATAACCCGCCAAAAAATGATAGGCCTGCCCGATTTCCCTGCCAATGCCTGGAGTGCCCGGCCGATCCCCCTGCCGAGCCTGGAGTGCCCAGTCGATCCCCCTGCCGAGGCGTGGAGTGCCCAGCCGATTCCCCTGCCGACGCGTGGAGTGCCTAGCCGATTCCATTGTCAGCTGATAACCCGCCAATAAATGATATGCCTGCCCGATCTCCCTGCCAATGCCTGGAGTGCCCGGCCGATCCCCCTGCCGAGCCTGGAGTCCCCAGCCGATCCCCCTTCCGAGGCGTGGAGTGCCCAGCCGATTCCCCTGCCGATGCGTAGAGTGCCTAGCCGATTCCCCTGCCAGCTGATAACCCGCTAATAAATGATATACCGGCCCGATCTCCCTGCCAAGGCGTGGAGTGCCCGGCCGACCCATCTGCCAAGGCGTGGAGTGCCCGGCCAACCCCCCTGACCAGGCGTGGAGTGCCTAGCCGATTCCCCTGCCAGCTGATAACCCGCTAATAAATGATATACCGGCCCGATCTCCCTGCCAAGGCGTGGAGTGCCCGGCCGACCCATCTGACCAGGCATGGAGTGCCCAGCCGATTCCCTTGCCGACGCGTGGAGTGCCTAGCCGATTCCATTGTCAGCTGATAATCCGCCAATAAATGGTATGCCTGCCCGATCTCCCTGCCAATGCCTGAAGTGCCCAGCCGATTCCCCTTCCGACGCGTAGAGTGCCTAGCCGATTCCCCTGCCAGCTGATAACCCGCTAATAAATGATATACCGGCCCGATCTCCCTGCCAAGGCGTGGAGTGCCCGGCCGACCCATCTGACCAGGCGTGGAGTGCCCAGCCGATTCCCCTGCCGACGCGTGGAGTGCCTAGCCGATTCCATTGTCAGCTGATAATCCGCCAATAAATGATATGCAGGCCCGATCTCCCTGCCAATGCCTGGAGTGCCCGGCCGATCCCCCTGCCGAGCCTGGAGTCCCCAGCCGATCCCCCTGCCGAGGTGTGGAGTGGCCAGCCGATTCCCCTGCCAGCTGATAACCCGCTAATAAATGATATACCGGCCCGATCTCCCTGCCAATGCGTGGAGTGCCCGGCCAACCCCCCTGACCAGGCGTGGAGTGCCTAGCCGATTCCCCTGCCGACGCGTGGAGTGCCTAAATGGAATAGTGGAGTGGAGTGGAATAAATGAAATGCCGGCCCGATCTCCCTGCCAATGCCTGGAGTGCCCGGCCGACCCCCCTGACCAGGCGTGGAGTGCCCAGCCGATTCCCCTGCCGTCGCGTGGAGTGCCTAGCCGATTCCCCTGCCAGCTGATAGCCCGCCAATAAATGATATGCCGGCCCGATCTCCCTAACAAGGCCTGGAGTGCCTCGCCGACCCCCTGCCGAGGCGTGGAGTGCCCAGCCGATTCCCCTGCCCACGCGTGGAGTGCTCAGCCGATTCCTCTACCGACGCGTGGAGGGCCTGGCCGATCCCCTGCTAGCTGATAACCCGCCAGTACGTGCCAGGCCGATCTCCCTGCCAAGGCCTGGAGTGCCCAGCCGATCCCCCTGCCAAGGACTAAAGTGCCCGGCCGACCCCCCTGCCGAGGCGTGGAGTGCCCAGCCGATTCCCCTGCCGATGCGTGGAGTGCCCAGCCGATTCCACTGCCGACGCGTGGAGTGCCTAGCCGATTCCATTGTTAGCTGATAACCCGCCAATAAATGATATGCCTGCCCGATCCCCCTGCCAATGCCTGGAGTGCCCGGCCGATCCCCCTGCCGAGCCTGGAGTCCCCAGCCGATCCCCCTGCCGAGGCGTGGAGTGCCCAGCCGATTCCCCTGCCGACGCGTAGAGTGCCTAGCCGATTCCCCTGCCAGCTGATAACCCGCTAATAAATGATATACCGGCCCGATCTCCCTGCCAAGGCGTGGAGTGCCCGGCCGACCCATCTGACCAGGCGTGGAGTGCCCAGCCGATTCCCCTGCCGACGCGTGGAGTGCCCAGCCGATTCCATTGTCAGCTGATAACCCGCCAATAAATGATATGCAGGCCCGATCTCCCTGCCAAGGCCTGGAGTGCCCGTCCGACCCCCATGCCGAGAAGTGGAGTGCCCAGCCGATTTCCCTACCGACGCGTGGAGGGCCTGGCCGATCCCCTGCTAGCTGATAACCCGCCAATACGTGCCTGGCCGATCTCCCTGCCAAGGCCTGAAGTGCCCGGCCGACCCCCCTGCCGAGGCGTGGAGTGCCCAGCCGATTCCCCTGCCGACGCGTGGAGTGCCCAGCCGATTCCCCTGCCGACGCGTGGAGTGCCTAGCCGATTCCATTGTCAGCTGATAACCCGCCAATAAATGATATGCCTGCCCGATCTCCCTGCCAATGTCTGGAGTGCCCGGCCGATCCCCCTGCCGAGCCTGGAGTCCCCAGCCGATCCCCCTGCCGAGGTGTGGAGTGGCCAGCCGATTCCCCTGCCAGCTGATAACCCGCTAATAAATGATATACCGGCCCGATCTCCCTGCCAAGGGGTGGAGTGCCCGGCCGACCCCCCTGACCAGGCGTGGAGTGCCCACCCGATTCCCCTGCCGACGCGTGGAGTGCCTAGCCGATTCCCCTGCCAGCTGATAACCCGCCAATAAATGATATGCCGGCCCGATCTCCCTGCCAATGCCTGGAGTGCCCGGCCGACCCCCCTGACCAGGCGTAGAGTGCCCAGCCGATTCCCCTGCCGACGCGTGGAGTGCCTAGCCGATTCCATTGTCAGCTGATAACCCGCCAATAAATGATATGCCTGCCCGATCTCCCTGCCAATGTCTGGAGTGCCCGGCCGATCCCCCTGCCGAGCCTGGAGTCCCCAGCCGATCGCCCTGCCGAGGTGTGGAGTGTCCAGCCGATTCCCCTGCCAGCTGATAACCCGCTAATAAATGATATACCGGCCCGATCTCCCTGCCAAGGGGTGGAGTGCCCGGCCGACCCCCCTGACCAGGCGTGGAGTGCCCACCCGATTCCCCTGCCGACGCGTGGTGTGCCTAGCCGATTCCCCTGCCAGCTGATAACCCGCCAATAAATGATATGCCGGCCCGATCTCCCTGCCAATGCCTGGAGTGCCTGGCCGACCCCCCTGACCAGGCGTGGAGTGCCCATCCAATTCCCCTGCCGACGCGTGGAGTGCCTAGCCGATTCCCCTGCCAGCTGATAGCCCGCCAATAAATGATATGCCGGCCCGATCTCCCTGCCAAGGCCTGAAGTGCCCGGACGACCCCCCTGCCGAGGCGTGGAGTGCCCAGCCGATTCCCCTGCCGACGCGTGGAGTGCCCAGCCGATTCCATTGTCAGCTGATAACCCGCCAAAAAATGATATGCCTGCCCGATCTCCCTGCCAATGCCTGGAGTGCCCGGCCGATCCCCCTGCCGAGCCTAGAGTCCCCAGCCGATCCCTCTGCCGAGGCGTGGAGTGCCCAGCCGATTCCCCTGCCGACGCGTAGAGTGCCTAGCCGATTCCCCTGCCAGCTGATAACCCGCTAATAAATGATATACCGGCCCGATCTCCTTGCCAAGGCGTGGAGTGCCCGGCCAACCCCCCTGACCAGGCGTGGACTGCCTAGCCGATTCCCCTGCCGACGCGTGGAGTGCCTAGCCGATTCCCCTGCAAGCTGATAACCCGCCAATAAATGAAATGCCGGCCCGATCTCACTGCCAATGCCTGGAGTGCCCGGCCGACCCATATGACCAGGCGTGGAGTGCCCAGCCGATTCCCCTGCCGACGCGTGGAGTGCCCAGCCGATTCCATTGTCAGCTGATAACCCGCCAATAAATGATATGCAGGCCCGATCTCCCTGCCAAGGCCTGGAGTGCCCGGCCGACCCCCTTGCCGAGAAGTGGAGTGCCCAGCCGATTCCCGTGCCGACGCGTGGAGTGCCCAGCCGATTCCATTGTCAGCTGATAACCCGCCAAAAAATGATATGCCTGCCCGATCTCCCTGCCAATGCCTGGAGTGCCCGGCCGATCCCCCTGCCGAGCCTGGAGTCCCCAGCCGATCCCCCTGCCGAGGTGTGGAGTGACCAGCCGATTCCCCTGCCGACGCGTGGAGTGCCTAGCCGATTCCCCTGCCATCTGATAACCCGCTAATAAATGATATACCGGCCCGATCTCCCTGCCAAGGCGTGGAGTGCCCGGCCGACCCCCCTGACCAGGCGTGGAGTGCCCACCCGATTCCCCTGCCGACGCGTGGAGTGCCTAGCCGATTCCCCTGCCAGCTGATAACCCGCCAATAAATGATATGCCGGCCCGATCTCCCTGCCAATGCCTGGAGTGCCCGGCCGACCCCCTGACCAGGCGTGGAGTGCCCAGCCGATTCCCCTGCCGACGCGTGGAGTGCCCAGCCGATTCCATTGTCAGCTGATAACCCGCCAAAAAATGATATGCCTGCCCGATCTCCCTGCCAATGCCTGGAGTGCCCGGCCGATCCCCCTGCCGAGCCTGGAGTCCCCAGCCGATCCCCCTGCCGAGGTGTGGAGTGACCAGCCGATTCCCCTGCCGACGCGTGGAGTGCCTAGCCGATTCCCATGCCATCTGATAACCCGCTAATAAATGATATACCGGCCCGATCTCCCTGCCAAGGCGTGGAGTGCCCGGCCGACCCCCCTGACCAGGCTTGGAGTGCCCACCCGATTCCCCTGCCGACGCGTGGAGTGCCTAGCCGATTCCCCTGCTAGCTGATAGCCCGCCAATACGTGCCTGTCCGATCTCCCTGCCAAGGCCTGGAGTGCCCGGCCGACCCCCCTGCCGAGGCGTGGAGTGCCCAGCCGATTCCCGTGCCGACGCGTGGAGTGCATAGCCGATTCCATTGTCAGCTGATAACCCGCCAAAAAATGATATGCCTGCCCGATCTCCCTGCCAATGCCTGGAGTGCCCGGCCGATCCCCCTGCCGAGCCTGTAGTCCCCAGCCGATCCCCCTGCCGAGGTGTGGAGTGACCAGCCAATTCCCCTGCCGACGCGTGGAGTGCCTAGCCGATTCCCCTGCCATCTGATAACCCGCTAATAAATGATATACCGGCCCGATCTCCCTGCCAAGGCGTGGAGTGCCCGGCCGACCCCCCTGACCAGGCGTGGAGTGCCCACCCGATTCCCCTGCCGACGCGTGGAGTGCCTAGCCGATTCCCCTGCCAGCTGATAACCCGCCAATAAATGATATGCCGGCCCGATCTCCCTGCTAATGCCTGGAGTGCCCGGCCGACCCCCTGACCAGGCGTGGAGTGCCCAGCCGATTCCCCCTGCCGACGCGTGGAGTGCCCAGCCGATTCCATTGTCAGCTGATAACCCGCCAATAAATGATATGCAGGCCCGATCTCCCTGCCAAGGCCTGGAGTGCCCAGTCGATCCCGCTGCCGAGAAGTGGAGTGCCCAGCCGATTTCCCTACCGACGCGTGGAGGGCCTGGCCGATCCCCTGCTAGCTGATAACCCGCCAATACGTGCCTGGCCGATCTCCCTGCCAAGGCCTGGAGTGCCCGGCCGATCCCCCTGCCGAGGCGTGGAGTGCCCAGCCGATTCCCGTGCCGACGCGTCGAGTGCCCAGCCGATTCCATTGTCAGCTGATAACCCGCCAAAAAATGATATGCCTGCCCGATCTCCCTGCCAATGCCTGGAGTGCCCGGCCGATCCCCCTGCCGAGCCTGGAGTCCCCAGCCGATCCCCCTGCCGAGGTGTGGAGTGACCATCCGATTCCCCTGCCGACGCGTGGAGTGCCTAGCCGATTCCCCTGCCATCTGATAACCCGCTAATAAATGATATACCGGCCCGATCTCCCTGCCAAGGCGTGGAGTGCCCGGCCGACCCCCCTGACCAGGCGTGGAGTGCCCACCCGATTCCCCTGCCGACGCATGGAGTGCCTAGCCGATTCCCCTGCCAGCTGATAACCCGCCAATAAATGATATGCCGGCCCGATCTCCCTGCTAATGCCTGGAGTGCCCGGCCGACCCCCCTGACCAGGCGTGGAGTGCCCAGCCGATTCCCCTGCCGACGCGTGAAGTGCCCAGCCGATTCCATTGTCAGCTTATAACCCGCCAATAAATGATATGCAGGCACGATCTCCCTGCCAAAGCCTGGAGTGCCCGGCCGACCCCCTGCCGACGCGTGGAGTGCCCAGCCGATTCCATTGTCAGCTGATAACCCGCCAAAAAATGATATGCCTGCCCGATCTCCCTGCCAATGCCTGGAGTGCCCGGCCGATCCCCCTGCCGAGCCTGGAGTCCCCAGCCGATCCCCCTTGTAATGTGTGGGTACTGTGAGTTCAAAAACAGAACCAAGATGCGAGGTGTTCTGCAAGGTCCATAGGATGTACCTTAGGGACGCATGGATGGGAGTGAAGGGCGTGCACTTCTGGTTGTCTAAGGCTTAGCTCGACGGATGGGGGAGGTTCTTTTCAATTCCATCCATACTACACATTGTCAAAATTAATTAAGTGCACTAGCTCATTTATAAGAAAACCCGGATGATTCTACTTTACCAACAAATCCGAAAACAAGGAAACAAATAATCCCCTAAAATGCAAATATCTTCAGAGGAGAGAGAGAGTGATTTTACCAGTTGTAGGGTAATTGGATGGTCATTTTACCCTTGTCTTAACCCACCCGACCTTGGCGAGATCTACGACGTTTTGATTCGCCCCATTTCAGTATAGGATACCTATTGCGGTTCCAGCATGGCTATTTAGGGGTTCGGCGGCGGAACGGTAAGAGCCTTAAGCTTTCATATTTTCCAAAATGACCAAAGAAATATTTACAGAAACTGGATTCATTTTAACAATTAAGGTTTTCTATTTAGATAAGTAATATCTCCTTAACATCTAGTACAAATAATTTGATTATACTTCATGATTTATAATAGTATATATATATATAAGAATAATTAATATTATTAGGATAAATTCAAGAATTAAATTATAATTACATTTTAATATTAAAAATTAGGAGATTTGCAATAATATATAAGTCAAACACAAAAAAATCCATCTCTGCCCAATGCAGTCTTCAGTCTGACCTTGATAACTTTCAAAAATGGTGTTTGGCTAATGATCTAATACTTAATGGATCAAAATGCAAGCATATGTCTTTTTATCGTTCTTGCCCTCTGCAAGCTACGTATTCCATTAATGGGATTGCCTTAGAAAAATTAACCCAGGTTAATGATCTCGGCATCCTATTAGACATAAAACTTAAATTTGCCGACCATATTTCCTTAATGGTTAATAAGGCTAAAGGAGTCCTTGGTTTTATTAAAAGGTGGTCAAAAGAATTTAATGACCCCTATATAACCAAAACTTTATTCATTTCTTTGGTCCGTCCTATACTAGAGTACGGTTCATGTGTCTGGAGTCCCCAATATGGAGTACATAAGGACCGCATAGAATCCGTACAAAAGAACTTTTTAATATTTGCACTTAGAGGTCTATACTGGGATGCAAATCTTCAGCTTCCATCCTACAGTAGCAGACTTTTACTTATTAACTTACCTAGCTTAACAAATCGTAGGACAATGCTCGGTGTAGTTTTTCTGCATAACCTTATTAACGGGGATGTAGATAGCCAGCATTTACTAACACGCTTAAATTTCAACATTCCTAATAGAAGGACTCGAAACTTTAGTCCTCTGTTCCTTAGCCGTTGTAGTTCGACATATGCACTGCACGACCCTTTTAGGGTATTATGTTCGAACTACAATGGTCTCTACTCTATTACATCTCTTTCCTGTCCCTCTAATTTAAAATATAGAATTTTAAATTTCCTTACTAACTCCTCTTAGCTTAACAAATTTCAATTAGCTTAACATGTACTAACAAATCGTTTCTCGAGCGCCCCTCGGTCGTCTGGGCCTCTAAGCTTTATGATGAATACAGGAATGCTAGCTGATGCTCCTATTGATGCACAAGCCATTTCCAAATTCTGAAAGACCGCGAACAAAAAAATTATTGGAGATTCATGACTCAAAAAAAATTTACTGTTTAGGTCAAAGTATTCATTCATTCAGTTATTCAGTATTCAAAGTTTCATTTCTTTTAGTGGTATCCACTTACCAAAGTTCACCGCCGTTGAGCTCAAGGACAGGAATGCTGTAGGTGTTTATAATAATAATTAATAAAGAAAATATTACAATAAAATTTGTTTGGCCATGCTCGAATATTATCGCAAAGTTCAATTCAATTCGTACTTCAATTTCAATTATATTTCAAATCTTTCTCTTAAAAATTAATCGTTACTTATATATATAAAAATGTATATTTATTTATACTAAAATATCAAGAAAATTTATATACTAATCGTTTGAATTTAAATCATTAAATAATTTGCAAAATTAAAATTAAAAATAATAAGTGGGAGGGACATTTTCTTTCGTGAAAACTCCATAACAAAATAAGCAAAATATAAACTGCAAAGCTTTGAATATTTAAGCAGGCCAATATATATATATAAAAATTCACTGCTGCTGATACGACCGTAACCACATATTCGCTGGAGTTTTCTCTCCGTGTAGTCGTCCAAAATTTAATGGAAATAATTCCTTCCGATTTGATCGGAATTAATTCCGGTCGAATGTCGCTGACTTCCTTAATTAAACTAGACGATTACATAATGTCGTACTAGTCAATTATGTAACTCCTTGCTAGCCGATTGCATAACTCGGTACTAGCCGCACTGGCACGTGGCACTGAGGAAAATAAATCTTTAAAGAATACTGCACTGTACTAACTTCAAAACATACCTGGCTTAAAATCACTAAATCACTATTTCACTTAATCCACAGCAACTTCCGTTGGGGCTTAATAATTTTTCCCATATATTTAATTATAATAAAAACGAGTTTAAATATAGGCTTAATAATATAATGCAGCCTTATCTCTTCTGGGTCTGCAAGTTAGTGTCTAAGCTTCCCTATGCAAATCTAGCCCTAACTTTGCTAGAATTAAAAGCTCTCAAAAGCTTTCACATAACTGATGCTGCACTATGTATTATCTCGATATGCAAAAACCAATAGATAAGAATCGCGTGATATATTCGTTCGCTTATCCAAGGTGACCGGAGAATACTAGATACAACACAATAAGCTTTTCAAAATATCTTAATTTCTATGTTTTCTGTATTATGGATGCCCAATTGGAAATCCACACACTACACCACAGTTAATGCCACAAAAATCTTATTCGCAGGGGTCATTAACTGAAATTACTAATATTAACCAAAAAGAAACTATTTTTATTTTACTACTTGTATGTCCTTTAAATGATAAGTTCCTAATATTTTTCCTGCCTCATTTACCAATTCATAATAAGAACGTCCTACTTTCTTCTTTACTTTTTTATAAAAAGAGGTGCTAACTTAGCGTTAAACTTCTTGCTGGCGTTGCTTTGCGCGAAATTGCGAGCAAAGACTTCATCACCGCTTTTGAATTCTATTGATCTACTTCTTAAGTTATAAACTTTGGCGTTTGTTTCATGTGCCAAAGATATGTTATTCTTAGCTTTATTGCGAATACACTGCAAAGCATCGGAACGCTGTATTTCCGCATTATCTTTTAAGAGGTTTAAATTTCTTAACAGTTCGTAGTCTTTTCCGTGAAGAACCATATTCTGACCGAAGGTCATAAAATAAGGCGAAAATCTAGTGCTTTGATGGATACTTGCTCTAAGCGCTGCGCTTATCTCCGGCAGATGTCTATCCCAATTGGAATGATCTGAACCTACGTATGCGCGTATCGCGGAGAGAACGGATCGGTTCAGGCGTTCGCTGGCGTTAGCCTGTGGCGAATATATAGCTGTACAAATATGCTTCGTTCCAAACCGGGTCAAAAATGATTTAAATTCGGATGATCGAAACTGCGAGCCATTATCAGTTAATATTGTCTCGGGAACTCCGAAAGTATAAAATACTGAAGTTTCGAGAAATTCACAGATTCTGCTCGAAGTGAACTTTTTGATCGGATGCAAAAAGTGGAACTTAGTATAATGATCGACTATGACTAGTATGCCGATGTTTCCTCTTTTGGATCTTGGATATGGGCCTAATAAATCCATGTAAAGTTTTTGAAAGGGTCTGTCTGATGTCATCGGCTTTCCCATTGGAGGTTTCAGCACTGCATTTGGGCTTTTCGTGGTACGACATACCGAACAATTCAAAACGTAATCCCGAATTTGGGTTACCATTCCTGGCCAAAAGAAAAATCTTTTAAAATTTCCTATCATTTTTCCGATTCCGCAGTGAGCTGCATCCGGGTGAACATGTGCTCTGTATAAAATACCTGATCTTAGTTTTGAAGGTACCCATAGTTTCCATGAATTCATTTCTTGAACAACGTCACCTGTTGCCTGCTCTACTCTTTTATAAACAAAATTGTCTACAATCTTTAGATCCGGTAACCTGAACTGATTTCGATGGATATTTCCAATCAGATCTGTGTATTCTTCTGATTGGAATTCGACTGAAGTCAAATCTATCATCGGTCCGAAGTCGGTGATTTCAGATACTGCTGGCTCGTGCTGACGGGAAAGAGTGTCGGCTACTACATTGAGAGTACCACGCCTATGTTCAATCTTCATGTACTTGACAAAAGGCTGTAACTTGACCGCCCATCGTCCAACGCGACCTGTCAAATCTTTCTGTTCCATAAGCCACTTCAACGACGCATGGTCAGTGACTACGGTAAACTCTAAACCTTCAATATACGCTCTAAATTTCTTCACACCTTTGACTACTGCCAAGCACTCTAGTTCGGTCACCGTGTAATTGCGCTGCGCTTTCGACCGTTTCTCGGACATATAGGCAATCGGCATTTCGTCGCCACAAGCGTTGGTTTGTGCCAACACACATCCCACTCCATATATACTGGCAACGCAAAGTAATATAAAGGGTCTGGAAAAATCGGGAGTGTTCAATATCGGTGCAGATGTCAACTTGTCTTTCAAGTCCGCGAATGCTTTGTCTGCCTCTTGGTTCCATTCTAATGGTCTATTTTTCCGTAACAACTGAGTTAACGGAAAACTAATAGTTGCATAATTGTCTACAAAGCGTCTGTACCATCCTGTTAAACCTAAGAAACGTCGAAGCTGTTTGACGGAAGTGGGTACTGGAAATTCATTTATAGCTCTTATTTTGTCGGTGTCTGTCTTAAGCTGACCGTATCCGATAATGAATCCTAAATATTTTATTTCGCGCATGCAAAAGTTTGACTTTGCAACGTTTATTGTTAAATTGGCTTTCCTTAGACATAGAGCTACTTCTTGAAGAAGCTGCATATGCGACACAAAATCTTCAGATAGGATAAGGAGATCGTCCAAATAAACAAAAACTCTTGTACGCAAATGAGCTGGAATCACATAGTCCATTAATCTACAAAGTGTCTGGGGTGCATTGCACAGGCCAAATGGCATGACTTTATATTGATATAAGGGCCTGTTCGGAACTGTGAACGCGGTATACTGACGAGAATTTTGTTCCAGTGGGATCTGCCAAAAAGCGTGTTTCATGTCTAAGCCGGTTATATACCGTGCTGGTGGTAAGCGGCTTAGAATGTGGTAGAGGATACGCGTCTTTTATAGTTACTTTGTTGACCACTCTGGAATCGAGGCACAGTCGAATCTTTTCTCCACGTTTTACAATAACACTATTACTACTCCACGGGCTTTTCGATTCCTCTATGATACCTAAATCCAACATTCTATCTACTTCCTCAAACATCAATTTCTCAACCGCGGGTGATATTGGCCAATGTCTCTGTTTTACGGGCTTTGCGTCGCCTACATCGATAGCGTGCTCAATGAGATGAGTGCGGCCCAAGCCTTCTCTATCAAATGATGGAAATCTTTGAATGACCTTATCGAGGTTGCCTTGTTGTTCGGATGACAAAAGGTGCATCTTCGGATTTTCCTTTTGTTCATCCTTATCAAATTTTATTTCGGAAATCTTAGGACTGATCAGGCTGTGGACCAAGTTAAAGGATTTCCAGAAATCTATTCCTAAATAAACGTCCTGGCTTAATGTTGGGATAACGTAGAATTCAATGGGCTTTGTTTCGCCACGGTAGGAGATGTTAGATACATATTTTCCTACCACGGGACATTTATTATTATTAGCCGTTCGAATATTTCCCGAACATTTCTTAAGTTTGTGATTGCTTATAATTTCGGTAGCCGCGTTTCCACCTAAACAACTTACTGATGCTCCCGAATCTAGCAATGCAACATAACTCTTCTCTCCTATAGTGATGTCTGTATATAGCCTATCATCAGAGCTACAAAATATAGAGGAAACTAACTTTCTCCTAGTATTAGTAATATCTCTCCAAAATGATTTCAACCGAACGGTCGAGCGTCTGGGTTTTCGTTTGTGAGTCGGATTTTCGTATCCGAATATGCGACACTTCGCTGCATTATACCTTTTCCATCTAATGTGTAGGGGTGCGAATGGGTTTTGCTCGGTAACTGCGTTCAGTTGCTCTTGCGCTTCTTTAACGTCACTATTCTCTGGAATAGGTGTTGAGTATTCCGTTTGAGAATAAGCCTCTTTAACTAGTGGTTTGGGTTGTAAGGATGCGTCAGATTGGTGGTGTTCTGCGCATCCTCTGGCGGTTTTCCGTCGGGTTACAACGAGAGCATTTTGGTTTATAAATATCTTTAGCTCCGCAACCATAACAAAATACTGATCGGACTTCCATACAATCATCGAACCGATGTCCTGGCTTCTGACAATTCCAGCAAACCATCTTCCTCCTATGAATTTCGTCTACTTCCATTTCTACTTGCTCTTCTGACATGGAATATAATTCCGAAACGGAGCGATTTGATAACTTCGGTTTCATTGACTGCGTCTTGACATGCTTCTGAAATTGCTCGTGAGTACGGATCTCTTCGCGTAATCTAGCAAGAGTATTAATACCTAAATGCATCAATTCGTAACGTAACGAGTTCTTAGCATTTCGAATAAGAATTCGTATGGTGGATTGTTCGGAAATGGGAACCTTGAGTCTTCCTAACAAAGTTTCTACAGCGAACTGGTATTCTTCGAATGGTTCCTGTTCTAATTGCCGTCTAGCATTGATCATGTCCCAAATGTCCATGTCGGAGTCTACTTCCTGGAACTTTTCTCTAAATTCTTGCTGGAAGGTTTTCCAAGTGAAATTTTCACAAGAACGATGAAACTTCCAAAACCATTCATTCGCCTTTCCCGTGAACAATAAATACAAATGATCACACAAAAGTTGAAAATCGCCTCCTAAGTTTTGTGCTGTAAGGGAGCGAATACGATATAAAAAGTCTTCGACTTGCATGCCGTTTCGAGCACCGTCGAATTTAATGCGCCAGCCTTGTATAATGCTTGCGACTTTTTCAGGAGAGATACTCGAAGCTCTAGAGTTTCCAACCGATGTCTCACTGTTATGACTGATATTTCTGAGCATGGGTGGTAGTTGAGATTGATATTCATTAAAGCATTGGGGAACGCTGGGTGACCTTGTGTCCTGTTCTCTTGACTCGATATTAAGAGAAGTCATTTTGACTTTCAAAGCTTGCTCTATTGATGCGTTAATTATTTGGGATATGTTCTGTAACATGCTATTTTGTTGAGCTTGTATACAAGATTGTACTAGATCGGTTATTTCGGTTCTGCCTAACCCTTCTCGATCGTTATCAACCTCAAGGAGTTGTCCTTTACGTTGCATTGACCTTGTCTGTACCCCTCTTTTTGGTATAGCACCTTTCCCTCTGGTACTGAGATTACCTCTGGATGGTTCAACGCTAGGATCTAAAGTTTCTCCTACGGTCTCTGCCTCGTTCAATTCAATCATTAAATTATTGTTTGCAAGAGAAAGCCGGTTAACCGAGCAACTACTATTGCAAACTGGACAAATTGACTTTGCTTGTAAAAGTGGCATTAAACAGCTGTAATGAAATTTATGATTACAAGGAGTAGTTGCCAACATCTCATTTAATGTCACAGGTTCGCAACAAATGGAACAAATAGTTTCCTGCTCTCCTACGCTTTCAGCTGGATTTTCTAAACTGTGTCTCACTGCCATTGTGAAATACTATAATATCTGTCCGATACACAAATGATTAAACAAAAAAAATATAGAATTATAAATATAATAATAAAAAAATATCAAAAATCAACAAAAATCAAAATCAAATCAAATCAAAATTAAAAAAACAAATTTAGTCCGCCACCAAAACACCTATATAGCTCTTCGGGAATCCGAAGTGTGCTGGAACAAAAAAAACTGATCAAATAAAATCTCTCTTTCTCTGATTCTATTTGGGGATACACTATTAAATTACTGACTCGTATAACTTCCGATAAAATGTTCATCCGGTTGGTCAAGAGCTAAAATTCCTCCAGCGTCTTGCAGTTCCTAACCAGGATTTATTATTCGGACCTGCTACGTCTGAAATTGTAAAGCATGGTGAGGTCTGGTTATGCACAGCAGTCGCTCTGGTCGATCAGTCCAATCTGCTGAACTGCAATCGCAATTCCGAGAGACGAACCGCTTATGGATTCCATTACTCTCCAAGTTCAACAGACTTCTTAGGTATGACGAGAAAAAAAAATACTACTTCGATATATCATTGTCTGACGGGTCAAGATGCCAAAAAAAACTCTAACTTCTTGCAGTTCCACGAAAGACTAAAAAAATGAATAAAAAAGGAATCTGACTAGTTCATAGCCTTCTAACGCTAAAACTCTAATCAGGCCCTCAGGTTGGGCGCCAATTTTGTAATGTGTGGGTACTGTGAGTTCAAAAACAGAACCAAGATGCGAGGTGTTCTGCAAGGTCCATAGGATGTACCTTAGGGACGCATGGATGGGAGTGAAGGGCGTGCACTTCTGGTTGTCTAAGGCTTAGCTCGACGGATGGGGGAGGTTCTTTTCAATTCCATCCATACTACACATTGTCAAAATTAATTAAGTGCACTAGCTCATTTATAAGAAAACCCGGATGATTCTACTTTACCAACAAATCCGAAAACAAGGAAACAAATAATCCCCTAAAATGCAAATATCTTCAGAGGAGAGAGAGAGTGATTTTACCAGTTATAGGGTAATTGGATGGTCATTTTACCCTTGTCTTAACCCACCCGACCTTGGCGAGATCTACGACGTTTTTATTCGCCCCATTTCAGTATCCTATAGGATACCTATTGCGGTTCCAGCATGGCTATTTAGGGGTTCGGCGGCGGAACGGTAAGAGCCTTAAGCTTTCATATTTTCCAAAATGACCAAAGAAATATTTACAGAAACTGGATTCATTTTAACAATTAAGGTTTTCTATTTAGATAAGTAATATCTCCTTAACATCTAGTACAAATAATTTGATTATACTTCATGATTTATAATAGTATATATATATATAAGAATAATTAATATTATTAGGATAAATTCAAGAATTAAATTATAATTACATTTTAATATTAAAAATTAGGAGATTTGCAATAATATATAAGTCAAATTATTGGAGATTCATGACTCAAAAAAAATTTACTGTTTAGGTCAAAGTATTCATTCATTCAGTTATTCAGTATTCAAAGTTTCATTTCTTTTTGTGGTATCCACTTACCAAAGTTCACCGCCGTTGAGCTCAAGGACAGGAATGCTGTAGGTGTTTATAATAATAATTAATAAAGAAAATATTACAATAAAATTTGTTTGGCCATGCTCGAATATTATCGCAAAGTTCAATTCAATTCGTACTTCAATTTCAATTATATTTCAACTCTTTCTCTTAAAAATTAATCGTTACTTATATATATAAAAATGTATATTTATTTATACTAAAATATCAAGAAAATTTATAAACTAATCGTTTGAATTTAAATCATTAAATAATTTGCAAAATTAAAATTAAAAATAATAAGTGGGAGGGACATTTTCTTTCGTGAAAACTCCATAACAAAATAAGCAAAATATAAACTGCAAAGCTTTGAATATTTAAGCAGGCCAATATATATATATAAAAATTCACTGCTGCTGATACGACCGTAACCACATATTCGCTGGAGTTTTCTCTCCATGTAGTCGTCCAAAATTTAATGGAAATAATTCCTTCCGATTTGATCGGAATTAATTCCGGTCGAATGTCGCTGACTTCCTTAATTAAACTAGACGATTACATAATGTCGTACTAGTCAATTATGTAACTCCTTGCTAGCCGATTGCATAACTCGGTACTAGCCGCACTGGCACGTGGCACTGAGGAAAATAAATCTTTAAAGTATACTGCACTGTACTAACTTCAAAACATACCTGGCTTAAAATCACTAAATCACTATTTCACTTAATCCACAGCAACTTCCGTTGGGGCTTAATAATTTTTCCCATATATTTAATTATAATAAAAACGAGTTTAAATATAGGCTTAATAATATAATGCAGCCTTATCTCTTCTGGGTCTGCAAGTTAGTGTCTAAGCTTCCCTATGCAAATCTAGCCCTAACTTTGCTAGAATTAAAAGCTCTCAAAAGCTTTCACATAACTGATGCTGCACTATGTATTATCTCGATATGCAAAAACCAATAGATAAGAATCGCGTGATATTTTCGTTCGCTTATCCAAGGTGACCGGAGAATACTAGATACAACACAATAAGCTTTTCAAAATATCTTAATTTCTATGTTTTCTGTATTATGGATGCCCAATTGGAAATCCACACACTACACCACAGTTAATGCCACAAAAATCTTATTCGCAGGGGTCATTAACTGAAATTACTAATATTAACCAAAAAGAAACTATTTTTATTTTACTACTTGTATGTCCTTTAAATGATAAGTTCCTAATATTTTTCCTGCCTCATTTACCAATTCATAATAAGAACGTCCTACTTTCTTCTTTACTTTGGCTTTTATAAAAAGAGGTGCTAACTTAGCGTTAAACTTCTTGCTGGCGTTGCTTTGCGCGAAATTGCGAGCAAAGACTTCATCACCGCTTTTGAATTCTATTGATCTACTTCTTAAGTTATAAACTTTGGCGTTTGTTTCATGTGCCAAAGATATGTTATTCTTAGCTTTATTGCGAATACACTGCAAAGCATCGGAACGCTGTATTTCCGCATTATCTTTTAAGAGGTTTAAATTTCTTAACAGTTCGTAGTCTTTTCCGTGAAGAACCATATTCTGACCGAAGGTCATAAAATAAGGCGAAAATCTAGTGCTTTGATGGATACTTGCTCTAAGCGCTGCGCTTATCTCCGGCAGATGTCTATCCCAATTGGAATGATCTGAACCTACGTATGCGCGTATCGCGGAGAGAACGGATCGGTTCAGGCGTTCGCTGGCGTTAGCCTGTGGCGAATATATAGCTGTACAAATATGCTTCGTTCCAAACCGGGTCAAAAATGATTTAAATTCGGATGATCGAAACTGCGAGCCATTATCAGTTAATATTGTCTCGGGAACTCCGAAAGTATAAAATACTGAAGTTTCGAGAAATTCACAGATTCTGCTCGAAGTGAACTTTTTGATCGGATGCAAAAAGTGGAACTTAGTATAATGATCGACTATGACTAGTATGCCGATGTTTCCTCTTTTGGATCTTGGATATGGGCCTAATAAATCCATGTACAGTTTTTGAAAGGGTCTGTCTGATGTCAACGGCTTTCCCATTGGAGGTTTCAGCACTGCATTTGGGCTTTTCGTGGTACGACATACCGAACAATTCAAAACGTAATCCCGAATTTGGGTTACCATTCCTGGCCAAAAGAAAAATCTTTTAAGATTTCCTATCATTTTTCCGATTCCTCAGTGAGCTGCATCCGGGGGAACATGTGCTCTGTATAAAATACCTGATCTTAGTTTTGAAGGTACCCATAGTTTCCATGAATTCATTTCTTGAACAACGTCACCTGTTGCCTGCTCTACTCTTTTATAAACAAAATTGTCTACAATCTTTAGATCCGGTAACCTGGACTGATTTCGATGGATATTTCCAATCAGATCTGTGTATTCTTCTGATTGGAATTCGACTGAAGTCAAATCTATCATCGGTCCGAAGTCGGTGATTTCAGATACTGCTGGCTCGTGCTGACGGGAAAGAGTGTCGGCTACTACATTGAGAGTACCACGCCTATGTTCAATCTTCATGTACTTGACAAAAGGCTGTAACTTGACCGCCCATCGTCCAACGCGACCTGTCAAATCTTTCTGTTCCATAAGCCACTTCAACGACGCATGGTCAGTGACTACGGTAAACTCTAAACCTTCAATATACGCTCTAAATTTCTTCACACCTTTGACTACTGCCAAGCACTCTAGTTCGGTCACCGTGTAATTGCGCTGCGCTTTCGACCGTTTCTCGGACATATAGGCAATCGGCATTTCGTCGCCACAAGCGTTGGTTTGTGCCAACACACATCCCACTCCATATATACTGGCAACGCAAAGTAATATAAAGGGTCTGGAAAAATCGGGAGTGTTCAATATCGGTGCAGATGTCAACTTGTCTTTCAAGTCCGCGAATGCTTTGTCTGCCTCTTGGTTCCATTCTAATGGTCTATTTTTCCGTAACAACTGAGTTAACGGAAAACTAATAGTTGCATAATTGTCTACAAAGCGTCTGTACCATCCTGTTAAACCTAAGAAACGTCGAAGCTGTTTGACGGAAGTGGGTACTGGAAATTCATTTATAGCTCTTATTTTGTCGGTGTCTGTCTTAAGCTGACCGTATCCGATAATGAATCCTAAATATTTTATTTCGCGCATGCAAAAGTTTGACTTTGCAACGTTTATTGTCAAATTGACTTTCCTTAGACATAGAGCTACTTCTTGAAGAAGCTGCATATGCGACACAAAATCTTCAGATAGGATAAGGAGATCGTCCAAATAAACAAAAACTCTTGTACGCAAATGAGCTGGAATCACATAGTCCATTAATCTACAAAGTGTCTGGGGTGCATTGCACAGGCCAAATGGCATGACTTTATATTGATATAAGGGCCTGTTCGGAACTGTGAACGCGGTATACTGACGAGAATTTTGTTCCAGTGGGATCTGCCAAAAAGCGTGTTTCATGTCTAAGCCGGTTATATACCGTGCTGGTGGTAAGCGGCTTAGAATGCCATCTATATGTGGTAGAGGATACGCGTCTTTTATAGTTACTTTGTTGACCACTCTGGAATCGAGGCACAGTCGAATCTTTTCTCCACGTTTTACAATAACACTATTACTACTCCACGGGCTTTTCGATTCCTCTATGATACCTAAATCCAACATTCTATCTACTTCCTCAAACATCAATTTCTCAACCGCGGGTGATATTGGCCAATGTCTCTGTTTTACGGGCTTTGCGTCGCCTACATCGATAGCGTGCTCAATGAGATGAGTGCGGCCCAAGCCTTCTCTATCAAATGATGGGAATCTTTGAATGACCTTATCGAGGTTGCCTTGTTGTTCGGGTGACAAAAGGTGCATCTTCGGATTTTCCTTTTGTTCATCCTTATCAAATTTTATTTCGGAAATCTTAGGACTGATCAGGCTGTGGACCAAGTTAAAGGATTTCCAGAAATCTATTCCTAAATAAACGTCCTGGCTTAATGTTGGGATAACGTAGAATTCAATGGGCTTTGTTTCGCCACGGTAGGAGATGTTAGATACAAATTTTCCTACCACGGGACATTTATTATTATTAGCCGTTCGAATATTTCCCGAACATTTACTTCGCTGCATTATACCTTTTCCATCTAATGTGTAGGGGTGCGAATGGGTTTTGCTCGGTAACTGCGTTCAGTTGCTCTTGCGCTTCTTTAACGTCACTATTCTCTGGAATAGGTGTTGAGTATTCCGTTTGAGAATAAGCCTCTTTAACTAGTGGTTTGGGTTGTAAGGATGCGTCAGATTGGTGGTGTTCTGCGCATCCCTCTGGCGGTTTTCCGTCGGGTTACAACGAGAGCATTTTGGTTTATAAATATCTTTAGCTCCGCAACCATAACAAAATACTGATCGGACTTCCATACAATCATCGAACCGATGTCCTGGCTTCTGACAACTCCAGAAAACCATCTTCCTCCTATGAATTTTGTCTACTTCCATTTCTACTTGCTCTTCTGACATGGAATATAATTCCGAAACGGAGCGATTTGATAACTTCGGTTTCATTGACTGCGTCTTGACATGCTTCTGAAATTGCTCGTGAGTACGGATCTCTTCGCGTAATCTAGCAAGAGTATTAATACCTAAATGCATCAATTCGTAACGTAACGAGTTCTTAGCATTTCGAATAAGAATTCGTTCGGAAATGGGAACCTTGAGTCTTCCTAACAAAGTTTCTACAGCGAACTGGTATTCTTCGAATGGTTCCTGTTCTAATTGCCGTCTAGCATTGATCATGTCCCAAATGTCCATGTCGGAGTCTACTTCCTGGAACTTTTCTCTAAATTCTTGCTGGAAGGTTTTCCAAGTGAAATTTTCACAAGAACGATGAAACTTCCAAAACCATTCATTCGCCTTTCCCGTGAACAATAAATACAAATGATCACACAAAAGTTGAAAATCGCCTCCTAAGTTTTGTGCTGTAAGGGAGCGAATACGATATAAAAAGTCTTCGACTTGCATGCCGTTTCGAGCACCGTCGAATTTAATGCGCCAGCCTTGTATAATGCTTGCGACTTTTTCAGGAGAGATACTCGAAGCTCTAGAGTTTCCAACCGATGTCTCACTGTTATGACTGATATTTCTGAGCATGGGTGGTAGTTGAGATTGATATTCATTAAAGCATTGGGGAACGCTGGGTGACCTTGTGTCCTGTTCTCTTGACTCGATATTAAGAGAAGTCATTTTGACTTTCAAAGCTTGCTCTATTGATGCGTTAATTATTTGGGATATGTTCTGTAACATGCTATTTTGTTGAGCTTGTATACAAGATTGTACTAGATCGGTTATTTCGGTTCTGCCTAACCCTTCTCGATCGTTATCAACCTCAAGGAGTTGTCCTTTACGTTGCATTGACCTTGTCTGTACCCCTCTTTTTGGTATAGCACCTTTCCCTCTGGTACTGAGATTACCTCTGGATGGTTCAACGCTAGGATCTAAAGTTTCTCCTACGGTCTCTGCCTCGTTCAATTCAATCATTAAATTATTGTTTGCAAGAGAAAGCCGGTTAACCGAGCAACTACTATTGCAAACTGGACAAATTGACTTTGCTTGTAAAAGTGGCATTAAACAGCTGTAATGAAATTTATGATTACAAGGAGTAGTTGCCAACATCTCATTTAATGTCACAGGTTCGCAACAAATGGAACAAATAGTTTCCTGCTCTCCTACGCTTTCAGCTGGATTTTCTAAACTGTGTCTCACTGCCATTGTGAAATACTATAATATATGTCCGATACACAAATGATTAAACAAAAAAAAATATAGAATTATAAATATAATAATAAAAAAATATCAAAAATCAACAAAAATCAAAATCAAATCAAATCAAAATTAAAAAAACAAATTTAGTCCGCCACCAAAACACCTATATAGCTCTTCGGGAATCCGAAGTGTGCTGGAACAAAAAAAACTGATCAAATAAAATCTCTCTTTCTCTGATTCTATTTGGGGATACACTATTAAATTACTGACTCGTATAACTTCCGATAAAATGTTCATCCGGTTGGTCAAGAGCTAAAATTCCTCCAGCGTCTTGCAGTTCCTAACCAGGATTTATTATTCGGACCTGCTACGTCTGAAATTGTAAAGCATGGTGAGGTCTGGTTATGCACAGCAGTCGCTCTGGTCGATCAGTCCAATCTGCTGAACTGCAATCGCAATTCCGAGAGACGAACCGCTTATGGATTCCATTACTCTCCAAGTTCAACAGACTTCTTAGGTATGACGAGAAAAAAAAATACTACTTCGATATATCATTGTCTGACGGGTCAAGATGCCAAAAAAAAACTCTAACTTCTTGCAGTTCCACGAAAGACTAAAAAAATGAATAAAAAAGGAATCTGACTAGTTCATAGCCTTCTAACGCTAAAACTCTAATCAGGCCCTCAGGTTGGGCGCCAATTTTGTAATGTGTGGTATAACAATGATGATTGGCATACTTGGGATTCATAAAAAAATAAGAAACCCCAGCTCCAGGCGAGGTGTTATGTTCGGGAGGGGTGCCGCACGCAATGATCAATCTCTTCCGGCTCTGGCTCGCCAGCTATTGGGGTGGTATTCTTGCCACGCCCCCCGAGGTGCCTTTCCTCATCATCCCATAAAAATTTTGCGTGCATGGGCAAGCGAAGAGGTTGGCTACTCATTTCAGCCATCGGTTGATCTGCTACTGGAAAAGTTACATAATTAAAAGAAAAGGGGTTCCTCCGCATCCGTCCTTCCGCCGAGCCCCTAAGCCTCTGATCTACCAAGACTTAGTCTGCCCACCCTGCCTTTGGCTATCTGTTCCCTGGGTCAAAGACCATTAGCTCCGTGATAGCCCCTGCTTCGGCGGCCTCAAGGGGGATTGTTATGTCGGGTCAAAACATTGTTTTTAATTCATTATAATATTTATTTAAATTCTAAAAATTGATATATAAGAAAAGATTCGCTTAGCTCCTAAGAAGTACATTCCCCTTGGCTTAATTTTCTATGGGGTAAACTCTAAACAATAAATAAATATAACAAATAAAGTATTCATGAATGGCGAGAAGATGTTTAACGAAATTAAGTCTAAATGATTAAATTAATTGGATTCTAAAAAAAAATGAATAACCAAAACGGACGCAAGCAAGACTTTTATACAAGAAAATAAATAAAGTTACAATAAAGTTACACGACGAACACTTCGAACATGTAAACGAACATACGCTCGAACATGAGTGGAATTGATCAGCGAATCGGCTCGATCGGGTGGTCTGACGGACTAACCATATATTCTAAGATTTTTCCTTTTTTTGTTTTAAAAATCTAAAGTGGTCATTAGGCTTAGCGAATATTCCTTGCTTTTCTTATTATGAAAATCTCTACTTCAACTGCTTTCAACACTTAAAATTGGGTATAACTTGGGTAATTTTTCACTCACCCCTGCCTTGTTGCATCCATCGTTGAAAGCGCTTTCACCGGACTGGAGCGGCTGAAAATCTTAGAGAAACACTTACACATAAAAAAACAAGGAAAATTAACTAGTGGGACACACGAATCATTGGGGGCGTTGGAAAATTCTTAGCACAAGATTTTCTTCTTCTTTTTTTTTCTCTTCTCTTTTTTTTTTTTTTAAAAGGTTAGGTGACCTTCTCGAACCTCTTTGGCCAATCTTCCACTCTTTAAATTATGTTTTCTTTTCGCTCGACATCCATTTGGCCATAGCCCACCACAAAACTTATTACTTAACACTAATAGAATTTAAAACTACTTAGACTAACACCTCTCAGTCGGCCGAAATCCCACGTGGATTCGGCAGCCCCGGTTTTCCCGTGTTGGAACGGCTCCGGTTTACCGCGCCAGGGTCGTTGGACGCCTCCGACACCCCGGGTCGCAATCGGGTCACTTTTCCGCCGGAAAATTTATAACTTTGCCCGAATTCTATGATCGCGGCGAGGAAATGCGCTCTGCCAAGCGCGGTTGGCACTCAACTGCCAGCTCGAGCCAAGGTTCGATGGTGTGCCTACGAAACGAACTCCAACCTGCTGACCGAGTCTTTTTCTTAGTCTTTTTCTTCCGCTCGGCTTTTCGACTTTTGGGGTTGTTCTTGGCGATGATCCGGAACCCACTGGAACTCCTCCGAAATTCCGTGGCTTCCGTGGGCTTCCGAATTTCCCTCCGGCAGCTATTTGCCTTGACGCCGACCCTAATGCAAGAAAAAAACTTTTACCAAGACTCCTAACCGACCCGTCGCCTTTCCTTACCTCGACGGATTCTTGGCCACAAACCGGTGGACTCCTTTACACTCTGCTTGCCCTTGGACACCAGCGCCTCCGGTCGTGGTCGTTGTTTTTTTTTTTTTCAAACAATTCTGAGAGGTTTCTGATGAATTCTGATGACAATTTCTGATGAGGAAAATTCACTTGACCAGCCCAGAGGAGACGCACTGAGAGAGTGAGTACCCTGACGCCAGAATTTGGCGCTGATCCCTCCATGGCCTATGCCCCGAGAGACACTGCCCCAACGGAAAATTCTGCCATCTTTCCCGGTTGCGCTCCTTCTAATCTCTTTGTGCCCCTTTCTCGTTCGAAACTCCTCTCCTAGATGGCGCACCTCTCCCCACTACATTTCTGCTAACAGATACAAGCGTTACAGTGGGTACTGTGAGTTCAAAAACAGAACCAAGATGCGAGGTGTTCTGCAAGGTCCATAGGATGTACCTTAGGGACGCATGGATGGGAGTGAAGGGCGTGCACTTCTGGTTGTCTAAGGCTTAGCTCGACGGATGGGGGAGGTTCTTTTCAATTCCATCCATACTACACATTGTCAAAATTAATTAAGTGCACTAGCTTAGCTGCACTAATTAAGTGCATTTATAAGAAAACCCGGATGATTCTACTTTACCAACAAATCCGAAAACAAGGAAACAAATAATCCCCTAAAATGCAAATATCTTCAGAGGAGAGAGAGAGTGATTTTACCAGTTGTAGGGTAATTGGATGGTCATTTTACCCTTGTCTTAACCCACCCGACCTTGGCGAGATCTACGACGTTTTTATTCGCCCCATTTCAGTATCCTATAGGATACCTATTGCGGTTCCAGCATGGCTATTTAGGGGTTCGGCGGCGGAACGGTAAGAGCCTTAAGCTTTCATATTTTCCAAAATGACCAAAGAAATATTTACAGAAACTGGATTCATTTTAACAATTAAGGTTTTCTATTTAGATAAGTAATATCTCCTTAACATCTAGTACAAATAATTTGATTATACTTCATGATTTATAATAGTATATATATATATAAGAATAATTAATATTATTAGGATAAATTCAAGAATTAAATTATAATTACATTTTAATATTAAAAATTAGGAGATTTGCAATAATATATAAGTCAAATTATTGGAGATTCATGACTCAAAAAAAATTTACTGTTTAGGTCAAAGTATTCATTCATTCAGTTATTCAGTATTCAAAGTTTCATTTCTTTTAGTGGTATCCACTTACCAAAGTTCACCGCCGTTGAGCTCAAGGACAGGAATGCTGTAGGTGTTTATAATAATAATTAATAAAGAAAATATTACAATAAAATTTGTTTGGCCATGCTCGAATATTATCGCAAAGTTCAATTCAATTCGTACTTCAATTTCAATTATATTTCAACTCTTTCTCTTAAAAATTAATCGTTACTTATATATATAAAAATGTATATTTATTTATACTAAAATATCAAGAAAATTTATAAACTAATCGTTTGAATTTAAATCATTAAATAATTTGCAAAATTAAAATTAAAAATAATAAGTGGGAGGGACATTTTCTTTCGTGAAAACTCCATAACAAAATAAGCAAAATATAAACTGCAAAGCTTTGAATATTTAAGCAGGCCAATATATATATATAAAAATTCACTGCTGCTGATACGACCGTAACCACATATTCGCTGGAGTTTTCTCTCCATGTAGTCGTCCAAAATTTAATGGAAATAATTCCTTCCGATTTGATCGGAATTAATTCCGGTCGAATGTCGCTGACTTCCTTAATTAAACTAGACGATTACATAATGTCGTACTAGTCAATTATGTAACTCCTTGCTAGCCGATTGCATAACTCGGTACTAGCCGCACTGGCACGTGGCACTGAGGAAAATAAATCTTTAAAGAATACTGCACTGTACTAACTTCAAAACATACCTGGCTTAAAATCACTAAATCACTATTTCACTTAATCCACAGCAACTTCCGTTGGGGCTTAATAATTTTTCCCATATATTTAATTATAATAAAAACGAGTTTAAATATAGGCTTAATAATATAATGCAGCCTTATCTCTTCTGGGTCTGCAAGTTAGTGTCTAAGCTTCCCTATGCAAATCTAGCCCTAACTTTGCTAGAATTAAAAGCTCTCAAAAGCTTTCACATAACTGATGCTGCACTATGTATTATCTCGATATGCAAAAACCAATAGATAAGAATCGCGTGATATTTTCGTTCGCTTATCCAAGGTGACCGGAGAATACTAGATACAACACAATAAGCTTTTCAAAATATCATAATTTCTATGTTTTCTGTATTATGGATGCCCAATTGGAAATCCACACACTACACCCTGCCGAGGTGTGGAGTGACCAGCCGATTCCCCTGCCGACGCGTGGAGTGCCTAGCCGATTCCCCTGCCATCTGATAACCCGCTAATAAATGATATACCGGCCCGATCTCCCTGCCAAGGCGTGGAGTGCCCGGCCGATCCCCCTGCCGAGGTGTAGAGTGGCCAGCCGATTCCCCTGCCGACGCGTGGAGTGCCTAGCCGATTCCCCTGCCAGCTGATAACCCGCTAATAAATGATATACCGGCCCGATCTCCCTGCCAAGGCGTGGAGTGCCCGGTCGATCCCCCTGCCGACGCGTGGAGTGCCCAGCCCATTCCATTGTCAGCTGATAACCCGCCATTAAATGATTTGCAGGCCCGATCTCCCTGCCAATGTCTGGAGTGCCCGGCCGACCCCCCTGACCAGGCCTGGAGTGCCCGGCCGACCCCCCTGCCGAGAAGTGGAGTGCCCAGCCGATTCCCCTACCGACGCGTGGAGGGCCTGGCCGATCCCCTGCTAGCTGATAACCCGCCAATACGTGCCTGGCCGATCTCCCTGCCAAGGCCTGGAGTGCCCAGCCGATCCCCCTGCCGAGGCGTGGAGTGCCCAGCCGATTCCCCTGCCGACGCGTGGAGTGCCCAGCCGATTCCATTGTCAGCTGATAACCCGCCAATAAATGATATGCCTGCCCGATCTCCCTGCCAATGCCTGGAGTGCCCGGCCGATCCCCCTGCCGAGGCGTGGAGTGCCCAGCCGATTCCCCTGCCGACGCGTGGAGTGCCCAGCCGATTCCTTTGTCAGCGGATAGCCCGCCACTAAATGATATGCCGGCCCCCCTGCCGATGCGTGGAGTGCCCAGCCGATTTCCCTGCCGACGCGTGGAGTGCCCAGCCGATTCCATTGTCAGCGGGTAGCCCGCCAATAAATGATATGCCGGCCCGATCTCCCTGCCAATGCCTGGAGTGCCCGGCCGACCCCCCTGACCAGGCGTGGAGTGCCCAGTCGATCCCCCTGCCGACGCGTGGAGTGCCCAGCCCATTCCATTGTCAGCTGATAACCCGCCATTAAATGATTTGCAGGCCCGATCTCCCTGCCAATGTCTGGAGTGCCCGGCCGACCCCCCTGACCAGGCCTGGAGTGCTCGGCCGATCCCCCTGCCGAGGCGTGGGATGCCCAGCCGATTCCCCTACCGACGCGTGGAGTGCCTGGCCAATCCCCTGCTAGCTGATAACCCGCCAATACGTGCCTGGCCGATCTCCCTGCCAGGGCCTGGAGTGCCCGGCCGATCCCCCTGCCGAAGCGTGGAGTGCCCAGCCGATTCCCCTGCCGACGCGTGGAGTGCCCAGCTGATCCACTGCCAATTAATAACCCGCCAATACGGGAAGTGCCTGGCCGATCTCCCTGCCAAGGCCTGGAGTGCCCGGCCGATCCCCCTGCCGAGGCGTGGAGTGCCCAGCCGATTCCCCTGCCGACGCGTGGAGTGCCCAGCCGATTCCTTTGTCAGCGGATAGCCCGCCACTAAATGATATGCCGGCCCCCTGCCGATGCGTGGAGTGCCCAGCCGATTTCCCTGCCGACGCGTGGAGTGCCCAGCCGATTCCATTGTCAGCGGGTAGCCCGCCAATAAATGATATGCCGGCCCGATCTCCCTGCCAAGGCCTGGAGTGCCCAGCCGACCCCCTGCCGAGGTGTGGAGGGCCCAGCCGATTCCCCTGCCGACGCGTGGAGTGCCCAGCCGATTCCGCTGCCGACGCGTGGAGTGCCGATTCCATTGTCAGCTGATAACCCGCCAATAAATGATATGCCTGCCCGATCTCCCTGCCAAGGCCTGGAGTGCCCGGCCGATACCCCTGCCGAGCCTGGAGTCCCCAGCCGATCCCCCTGCCGAGGCGTGGAGTGCCCAGCCGATTCCCCTGCCGACGCGTGGAGTGCCTAGCCGATTCCCCTGCCAGCTGATAACCCGCTAATAAATGATATACCGGCCCGATCTCCCTGCCAAGGCGTGGAGTGCCCGGCCAACCCCCCTGACCAGGCGTGGAGTGCCTAGCCGATTCCCCTGCCGACGCGTGGAGTGCCTAGCCGATTCCCCTGCCAGCTGATAACCCGCTAATAAATGATATACCGGCCCGATCTCCCTGCCAAGGCGTGGAGTGCCCGGCCGACCCCCTTGACCAGGCGTGGAGTGCCCAGCCGATTCCCCTGCCGACGCGTGGAGTGCCCAGCCGATTCCATTGTCAGCGGATAGCCCGCTAATAAATGATATACCGGCCCGATCTCCCTGCCAAGGCGTGGAGTGCCCATCCGATTCCCCTGCCGACGCGTGGAGTGCCTAGCCGATTCCCCTGCCAGCTGATAGCCTGCCAATAAATGATATGCCGGCCCGATCTCCCTAACAAGGCCTGGAGTGCCCGGCCAACCCCCCTGCCGAGGCGTGGAGTGCCTAGCCGATTCCCCTGCCGACACGTGGAGTGCCTAGCCGATTCACCTGCAAGCTGATAAACCGCCAATAAATGAAATGCCGGCCCGATCTCCGTGCCAATGCCTGGAGTGCCCGGCCGACCCCTGACCAGGCGTGGAGTGCCCATCCGATTCCCCTGCCGACGCGTGGAGTGCCTAGCCGATTCCCCTGCCAGCTGATAGCCTGCCAATAAATGATATGCCGGCCCGATCTCCCTAACAAGGCCTGGAGTGCCCGGCCGACCCCCCTGCCGAGGCGTGGAGTGCCCAGCCGATCCCCCTGCCAACGCGTGGAGTGCCCAGCCGATTCCTCTACCGACGCGTGGAGGGCCTGGCCGATCCCCTGCTAGCTGATAACCCGCCAATACGTGCCTGACCGATCTCCCTGCCAAGGCCTGGAGTGCCCAGCCGATCCCCCTGCCAAGGCCTGGAGTGCCCAGCCGATCCCCATGCCGAGGCGTGGAGTGCCCAGCCGATTCCCCTGCCGACGCGTGGAGTGCCCAGCCGATTCCATTGTCAGCGGATAGCCCGCCAATAAATGATATGCCGGCCCGATCTCCCTGCCAAGGCCTGGAGTGCCCGGCCGACCCCATTGCCGAGGCGTGGAGTGCCCACCCGATTCCCCTGCCGACGCGTGGAGTGCCCAGCCGATTCCATTGTCAGCGGGTAGCCCGCCAATAAATGATATGCCGGCCCGATCTCCCTGCCAAGGCCTGGAGTGCCCAGCCGACCCCTGCCGAGACGTGGAGTGCCCAGCCGATTCCCCTGCCGACGCGTGGAGTGCCCAGCCGATTCCATTGTCAGCGGATAGCCCGCCAATAAATGATATGCCGGCCCGATCTCCCTGCCGAGGCGTGGAGTGCCCAGCCGATTCCCCTGCCGACGCGTAGAGTGCCTAGTCGATTCCCCTGCCAGCTGATAACCCGCTAATAAATGATATACCGGCCCGATCTCCCTGCCAAGGCGTGGAGTGCCCAGCCAACCCCCCTGACCAGGCGTGGAGTGCCTAGCCGATTCCCCTGCCGACGCGTAGAGTGCCTAGCCGATTCCCCTGCAAGCTGATAACCTGCCAATAAATGAAATGTCGGCCCGATCTCCCTGCCAATGCTGGAGAGCCCGGCCGACCCCCCTGACCAGGCGTGGCGTGCCCATCCGATCCCCTGCCGACGCGTGGAGTGCCTAGCCGATTCCCCTGCCGACGCGTGGAGTGCCCAGCCGATTCCATTGTCAGCTGATAACCCGCCAAAAAATGATATGCCGGCCCGATCTCCCTGCCAATGCCTGGAGTGCCCGGCCGATCCCCCTGCCGAGCCTGGAGTCCACAGCCGATCCTTCTTCCGAGGTGTGGAGTGCCCAGCCGATTCCCCTGCCGACGCGTGGAGTGCCTAGCCGATTCCCCTGCCAGCTGATAACCCGCTAATAAATGATATGCCGGCCCGATCTCACTGCCAATGCCTGGAGTGCCCGGCCGACCCATCTGACCAGGCGTGGAGTGCCCAGCCGATTCCCCTGCCGACGCGTGGAGTGCCCAGCCGATTCCATTGTCAGCTGATAACCCGCCAATAAATGATATGCAGGCCCGATCTCCCTGCCAAGGCCTGGAGTGCCCGGCCGACCCCCCTGCCGAGAAGTGGAGTGCCCAGCCGATTTCCCTACCGACGCGTGGAGGGCCTGGCCGATCCCCTGCTAGCTGATAACCCGCCAATACGTGCCTGGCCGATCTCCCTGCCAAGGCCTGGAGTGCCCGGCCGATCCCCCTGCCGAGGCGTGGAGTGCCCAGCCGATTCCCGTGCCGACGCGTGGAGTGCCCAGCCGATTCCATTGTCAGCTGATAACCCGCCAAAAAATGATATGCCTGCCCGATCTCCCTGCCAATGCCTGGAGTGCCCGGCCGATCCCCCTGCCGAGCCTGGAGTCCCCAGCCGATTCCCCTGCCGACGCGTGGAGTGCCTAGCCGATTCCCCTGCCAGCTGATAACCCGCTAATAAATGATATGCCGGCCCGATCTCACTGCCAATGCCTGGAGTGCCCGGCCGACCCATCTGACCAGGCGTGGAGTGCCCAGCCGATTCCCCTGCCGACGCGTGGAGTGCCCAGCCGATTCCATTGTCAGCGGGTAGCCCGCCAATAAATGATATGCCGGCCCGATCTCCCTGCCAAGGTCTGGAGTGCCCAGCCGACCCCCTGCCGAGGTGTGGAGTGCCCAGCCGATTCCCCTGCCGACGCGTGGAGTGCCCAGCCGATTCCATTGTCAGCTGATAACCCGCCAATAAATGATATGCCTGCCCGATCTCCCTGCCAATGCCTGGAGTGCCCGGCCGATCCCCCTGCCGAGGCGTGGAGTGCCCAGCCGATTCCCCTGCCGACGCGTGGAGTGCCCAGCCGATTCCTTTGTCAGCGGATAGCCCGCCAATTAATGATATGCCGGCCCCCTGCCGAGGCGTGGAGTGCCCAGCCGATTTCCCTGCCGACGCGTGGAGTGCCCAGCCGATTCCATTGTCAGCGGGTAGCCCGCCAATAAATGATATGCCGGCCCGATCTCCCTGCCAATGCCTGGAGTGCCCGGCCGACCCCCTGACCAGGCCTGGAGTGCCCGGCCGACCCCCCTGCCGAGAAGTGGAGTGCCCAGCCGATTCCCCTACCGACGCGTGGAGGGCCTGGCCGATCCCCTGCTAGCTGATAACCCGCCAATACGTGCCTGGCCGATCTCCCTGCCAAGGCCTGGAGTGCCCAGCCGATCCCCCTGCCGAGGCGTGGAGTGCCCAGCCGATTCCCCTGCCGACGCGTGGAGTGCCCAGCCGATTCCATTGTCAGCTGATAACCCGCCAATAAATGATATGCCTGCCCGATCTCCCTGCCAATGCCTGGAGTGCCCGGCCGATCCCCCTGCCGAGGCGTGGAGTGCCCAGCCGATTCCCCTGCCGACGCGTGGAGTGCCCAGCCGATTCCTTTGTCAGCGGATAGCCCGCCAATAAATGATATGCCGGCCCCCTGCCGAGGCGTGGAGTGCCCAGCCGATTTCCCTGCCGACGCGTGGAGTGCCCAGCCGATTCCATTGTCAGCGGGTAGCCCGCCAATAAATGATATGCCGGCCCGATCTCCCTGCCAAGGCCTGGAGTGCCCAGCCGACCACCTGCCGAGGTGTGGAGTGCCCAGCCGATTCCCCTGCCGACGCGTGGAGTGCCCAGCCGATTCCATTGTCAGCTGATAACCCGCCAATGAATGATATGCCTGCCCGATCTCCCTGCCAATGCCTGGAGTGCCCGGCCGATCCCCCTGCCGAGGCGTGGAGTGCCCAGCCGATTCCCCTGCCGACGCGTGGAGTGCCCAGCCGATTCCTTTGTCAGCGGATAGCCCGCCAATAAATGATATGCCGGCCCCCTGCCGAGGCGTGGAGTGCCCAGCCGATTTCCCTGCCGACGCGTGGAGTGCCCAGCCGATTCCATTGTCAGCGGGTAGCCCGCCAATAAATGATATGCCGGCCCGATCTCCCTGCCAATGCCTGGAGTGCCCGGCCGACCCCCCTGACCAGGCCTGGAGTGCCCGGCTGACCCCCCTGCCGAGAAGTGGAGTGCCCAGCCGATTCCCCTACCGACGCGTGGAGGGCCTGGCCGATCCCCTGCTAGCTGATAACCCGCCAATACGTGCCTGGCCGATCTCCCTGCCAAGGCCTCGAGTGCCCAGCCGATCCCCCTGCCGAGGCGTGGAGTGCCCAGTCGATTACCCTGCCGACGCGTGGAGTGCCCAGCCGATTCCATTGTCAGCTGATAACCCGCCAATAAATGATATGCCTGCCCGATCTCCCTGCCAATGCCTGGAGTGCCCGGCCGATCCCCCTGCCGAGGCGTGGAGTGCCCAGCCGATTCCCATGCCGACGCGTGGAGTGCCCAGCCGATTCCTTTGTCAGCGGATAGCCCGCCAATAAATGATATGCCGGCCCCCCTGCCGAGGCGTGGAGTGCCCAGCCGATTTCCCTGCCGACGCGTGGAGTGCCCATCCGATTCCATTGTCAGCGGTAAGCCCGCCAATAAATGATATGCCGGCCCGATCTCCCTGCCAAGGCCTGGAGTGCCCGGCCGACCCCCCTGCCGAGGCGTGGAGTGCCCAGCCGATTCCCCTGCCGACGCGTGGAGTGCCCAGCCGATTCCATTGTCAGCTGATAACCCGCCAAAAAATTATATGCCTGCCCGATCTCCCTGCCAATGCCTGGAGTGCCCGGCCGATCCCCCTGCCGAGCCTGGAGTGCCCAGTCGATCCCCCTGCCGAGGCGTGGAGTGCCCAGCCGATTCCCCTGCCGACGCGTGGAGTGCCCAGCCGATTCCTTTGTCAGCGGATAGCCCGCCACTAAATGATATGCCGGCCCCCCTGCCGATGCGTGGAGTGCCCAGCCGATTTCCCTGCCGACGCGTGGAGTGCCCAGCCGATTCCATTGTCAGCGGGTAGCCCGCCAATAAATGATATGCCGGCCCGATCTCCCTGCCAAGGCCTGGAGTGCCCAGCCGACCCCCTGCCGAGGTGTGGAGTGCCCAGCCGATTCCCCTGCCGACGCGTGGAGTGCCCAGCCGATTCCACTGCCGACGCGTGGAGTGCCGATTCCATTGTCAGCTGATAACCCGCCAATAAATGATATGCCTGCCCGATCTCCCTGCCAATGCCTGGAGTGCCCGGCCGATACCCCTGCCGAGCCTGGAGTCCCCAGCCGATCCCCCTGCCGAGGCGTGGAGTGCCCAGCCGATTTCCCTGCCGACGCGTGGAGTGCCCAGCCGATTCCATTGTCAGCGGTAAGCCCGCCAATAAATGATATGCCGGACCGATCTCCCTGCCAAGGCCTGGAGTGCCCAGCCGACCCCCTGCCGAGGTGTGGAGTGCCTAGCCGATTTCCCTGCCGACGCGTGGAGTGCCCAGCCGATTCCATTGTCAGCGGGTAGCCCGCCAATAAATGATATGCCGGCCCGATCTCCCTGCCAAGGCCTGGAGTGCCCAGCCGACCCCCTGCCGAGGTGTGGAGTGCCCAGCCGATTCCCCTGCCGACGCGTGGAGTGCCCAGCCGATTCCATTGTCAGCTGATAACCCGCCAATAAATGATATGCCTGCCCGATCTCCCTGCCAATGCCTGGAGTGCCCGGCCGATCCCCCTGCCGAGGCGTGGAGTGCCCAGCCGATTCCCCTGCCGACGCGTGGAGTGCCTAGCCGATTCCCCTGCCAGCTGATAGCCTGCCAATAAATGATATGCCGGCCCGATCTCTCTAACAAGGCCTGGAGTGCCCGGCCAACCCCCCTGCCGAGGCGTGGAGTGCCTAGCCGATTCCCCTGCCGACACGTGGAGTGCCTAGCCGATTCACCTGCAAGCTGATAAACCGCCAATAAATGAAATGCCGGCCCGATCTCCGTGCCAATGCCTGGAGTGCCCGGCCGACCCCCTGACCAGGCGTGGAGTGCCCATCCGATTCCCCTGCCGACGCGTGGAGTGCCTAGCCGATTCACCTGCCAGCTGATAGCCTGCCAATAAATGATATGCCGGCCCGATCTCCCTAACAAGGCCTGGAGTGCCTGGCCGACCCCCCTGCCGAGGCGTGGAGTGCCCAGCCGATTCCCCTGCCAACGCGTGGAGTGCCCAGCCGATTCCTCTACCGACGCGTGGAGGACCTGGCCGATCCCCTGCTAGCTGATAACCCGCCAATACGTGCCTGGCCGATCTCCCTGCCAAGGCCTGGAGTGCCCAGCCGATCCCCCTGCCAAGGCCTGGAGTGCCCAGCCGATCCCCTGCCAACGCGTGGAGTGCCCAGCCGATTCCTCTACCGACGCGTGGAGGACCTGGCCGATCCCCTGCTAGCTGATAACCCGCCAATACGTGCCTGGCCGATCTCCCTGCCAAGGCCTGGAGTGCCCAGCCGATCCCCCTGCCAAGGCCTGGAGTGCCCAGCCGATCCCCATGCCGAGGCGTGGAGTGCCCAGCCGATTCCCCTGCCGACGCGTGGAGTGCCCAGCCGATTCCATTGTCAGCGGATAGCCCGCCAATAAATGATATGCCGGCCCGATCTCCCTGCCAAGGCCTGGAGTGCCCGGCCGACCCCCCTGCCGAGGCGTGGAGTGCCCACCCGATTCCCCTGCCGACGCGTGGAGTGCCCAGCCGATTCCATTGTCAGCGGGTAGCCCGCCAATAAATGATATGCCGGCCCGATCTCCCTGCCAAGGCCTGGAGTGCCCAGCCGACCCCTGCCGAGACGTGGAGTGCCCAGCCGATTCCCCTGCCGACGCGTGGAGTGCCCAGCCGATTCCATTGTCAGCGGATAGCTCGCCAATAAATGATATGCCGGACCGATCTCCCTGCCGAGGCGTGGAGTGCCCAGCCGATTCCCCTTCCGACGCGTAAAGTGCCTAGTCGATTCCCCTGCCAGCTGATAACCCGCTAATAAATGATATACCGGCCCGATCTCCCTGCCAAGGCGTGGAGTGCCCAGCCAACCCCCCTGACCAGGCGTGGAGTGCCTAGCCGATTCCCCTGCCGACGCGTAGAGTGCCTAGCCGATTCCCCTGCAAGCTGATAACCCGCCAATAAATGAAATGCCGGCCCGATCTCCCTGCCAATGCTGGAGAGCCCGGCCGACCCCCCTGACCAGGCGTGGCGTGCCCATCCGATCCCCTGCCGACGCGTGGAGTGCCTAGCCGATTCCCCTGCCGACGCGTGGAGTGCCCAGCCGATTCCATTGTCAGCTGATAACCCGCCAAAAAATGATATGCCGGCCCGATCTCCCTGCCAATGCCTGGAGTGCCCGGCCGATCCCCCTGCCGAGCCTGGAGTCCACAGCCGATCCTTCTTCCGAGGCGTGGAGTGCCCAGCCGATTCCCCTGCCGACGCGTGGAGTGCCTAGCCGATTCCCCTGCCAGCTGATAACCCGCTAATAAATGATATGCCGGCCCGATCTCACTGCCAATGCCTGGAGTGCCCGGCCGACCCATCTGACCAGGCGTGGAGTGCCCAGCCGATTCCCCTGCCGACGCGTGGAGTGCCCAGCCGATTCCATTGTCAGCTGATAACCCGCCAATAAATGATATGCAGGCCCGATCTCCCTGCCAAGGCCTGGAGTGCCCGGCCGACCCCCTGCCGAGAAGTGGAGTGCCCAGCCGATTTCCCTACCGACGCGTGGTGGGCCTGGCCGATCCCCTGCTAGCTGATAACCCGCCAATACGTGCCTGGCCGATCTCCCTGCCAAGGCCTGGAGTGCCCGGCCGATCCCCCTGCCGAGGCGTGGAGTGCCCAGCCGATTCCCGTGCCGACGCGTGGAGTGCCCAGCCGATTCCATTGTCAGCTGATAACCCGCCAAAAAATGATATGCCTGCCCGATCTCCCTGCCAATGCCTGGAGTGCCCGGCCGATCCCCCTGCCGAGCCTGGAGTCCCCAGCCGATCCCCCTGCCGAGGTGTGGAGTGGCCAGCCGATTCCCCTGCCAGCTGATAGCCCGCCAATAAATGATATACCGGCCCGATCTCCCTAACAAGGCCTGGAGTGCCCGGCCGACCCCCCTGCCGAGGCGTGGAGTGCCCAGCCGATTCCCCTGCCGACGCGTGGAGTGCCCAGCCGATTCCATTGTCAGCTGATAACCCGCCAAAAAATGATATGCCGGCCCGATCTCCCTGCCAATGCCTGGAGTGCCCGGCCGATCCCCCTGCCGAACCTGGAGTCCACAGCCGATCCTTCTTCCGAGGTGTGGAGTGCCCAGCCGATTCCCCTGCCGACGCGTGGAGTGCCTAGCCGATTCCCCTGCCAGCTGATAACCCGCTAATAAATGATATGCCGGCCCGATCTCACTGCCAATGCCTGGAGTGCCCGGCCGACCCATCTGACCAGGCGTGGAGTGCCCAGCCGATTCCCCTGCCGACGCGTGGAGTGCCCAGCCGATTCCATTGTCAGCGGGTAGCCCGCCAATAAATGATATGCCGGCCCGATCTCCCTGCCAAGGCCTGGAGTGCCCAGCCGACCCCCTGCCGAGGTGTGGAGTGCCCAGCCGATTCCCCTGCCGACGCGTGGAGTGCCCAGCCGATTCCATTGTCAGCTGATAACCCGCCAATAAATGATATGCCTGCCCGATCTCCCTGCCAATGCCTGGAGTGCCCGGCCGATCCCCCTGCCGAGGCGTGGAGTGCCCAGCCGATTCCCCTGCCGACGCGTGGAGTGCCCAGCCGATTCCTTTGTCAGCGGATAGCCCGCCAATAACTGATATGCCGGCCCCCCTGCCGAGGCGTGGAGTGCCCAGCCGATTTCCCTGCCGACGCGTGGAGTGCCCAGCCGATTCCATTGTCAGCGGGTAGCCCGCCAATAAATGATATGCCGGCCCGATCTCCCTGCCAATGCCTGGAGTGCCCGGCCGACCCCCCTGACCAGGCCTGGAGTGCCCGGCCGACCCCCCTGCCGAGAAGTGGAGTGCCCAGCCGATTCCCCTACCGACGCTTGGAGGGCCTGGCCGATCCCCTGCTAGCTGATAACCCGCCAATACGTGCCTGGCCGATCTCCCTGCCAAGGCCTGGAGTGCCCAGCCGATCCCCCTGCCGAGGCGTGGAGTGCCCAGCCGATTCCCCTGCCGACGCGTGGAGTGCCCAGCCGATTCCATTGTCAGCTGATAACCCGCCAATAAATGATATGCCTGCCCGATCTCCCTGCCAATGCCTGGAGTGCCCGGCCGATCCCCCTGCCGAGGCGTGGAGTGCCCAGCCGATTCCCCTGCCGACGCGTGGAGTGCCCAGCCGATTCCTTTGTCAGCGGATAGCCCGCCAATAAATGATATGCCGGCCCCCCTGCCGAGGCGTGGAGTGCCCAGCCGATTTCCCTGCCGACGCGTGGAGTGCCCAGCCGATTCCATTGTCAGCGGGTAGCCCGCCAATAAATGATATGCCGGCCCGATCTCCCTGCCAAGGCCTGGAGTGCCCAGCCGACCCCCTGCCGAGGTGTGGAGTGCCCAGCCGATTCCCCTGCCGACGCGTGGAGTGCCCAGCCGATTCCATTGTCAGCTGATAACCCGCCAATGAATGATATGCCTGCCCGATCTCCCTGCCAATGCCTGGAGTGCCCGGCCGATCCCCCTGCCGAGGCGTGGAGTGCCCAGCCGATTCCCCTGCCGACGCGTGGAGTGCCCAGCCGATTCCTTTGTCAGCGGATAGCCCGCCAATAAATGATATGCCGGCCCCCCTGCCGAGGCGTGGAGTGCCCAGCCGATTTCCCTGCCGACGCGTGGAGTGCCCAGCCGATTCCATTGTCAGCGGGTAGCCCGCCAATAAATGATATGCCGGCCCGATCTCCCTGCCAATGCCTGGAGTGCCCGGCCGACCCCCCTGACCAGGCCTAGAGTGCCCGGCCGACCCCCCTGCCGAGAAGTGGAGTGCCCAGCCGATTCCCCTACCGACGCGTGGAGGGCCTGGCCGATCCCCTGCTAGCTGATAACCCGCCAATACGTGCCTGGCCGATCTCCCTGCCAAGGCCTCGAGTGCCCAGCCGATCCCCCTGCCGAGGCGTGGAGTGCCCAGCCGATTCCCCTGCCGACGCGTGGAGTGCCCAGCCGATTCCATTGTCAGCTGATAACCCGCCAAAAAATGATATGCCGGCCCGATCTCCCTGCCAATGCCTGGAGTGCCCGGCCGATCCCCCTGCCGAGCCTGGAGTCCACAGCCGATCCTTCTTCCGAGGTGTGGAGTGCCCAGCCGATTCCCCTGCCGACGCGTGGAGTGCCTAGCCGATTCCCCTGCCAGCTGATAACCCGCTAATAAATGATATGCCGGCCCGATCTCACTGCCAATGCCTGGAGTGCCCGGCCGACCCATCTGACCAGGCGTGGAGTGCCCAGCCGATTCCCCTGCCGACGCGTGGAGTGCCCAGCCGATTCCATTGTCAGCTGATAACCCGCCAATAAATGATATGCAGGCCCGATCTCCCTGCCAAGGCCTGGAGTGCCCGGCCGACCCCCTGCCGAGAAGTGGAGTGCCCAGCCGATTTCCCTACCGACGCGTGGTGGGCCTGGCCGATCCCCTGCTAGCTGATAACCCGCCAATACGTGCCTGGCCGATCTCCCTGCCAAGGCTTTGAGTGCCCGGCCGATCCCCCTGCCGAGGCGTGGAGTGCCCAGCCGATTCCCGTGCCGACGCGTGGAGTGCCCAGCCGATTCCATTGTCAGCTGATAACCCGCCAAAAAATGATATGCCTGCCCGATCTCCCTGCCAATGCCTGGAGTGCCCGGCCGATCCCCCTGCCGAGCCTGGAGTCCCCAGCCGATCCCCCTGCCGAGGTGTGGAGTGGCCAGCCGATTCCCCTGCCAGCTGATAGCCCGCCAATAAATGATATACCGGCCCGATCTCCCTAACAAGGCCTGGAGTGCCCGGCCGACCCCCCTGCCGAGGCGTGGAGTGCCCAGCCGATTCCCCTGCCGACGCGTGGAGTGCCCAGCCGATTCCATTGTCAGCTGATAACCCGCCAAAAAATGATATGCCGGCCCGATCTCCCTGCCAATGCCTGGAATGCCCGGCCGATCCCCCTGCCGAACCTGGAGTCCACAGCCGATCCTTCTTCCGAGGTGTGGAGTGCCCAGCCGATTCCCCTGCCGACGCGTGGAGTGCCTAGCCGATTCCCCTGCCAGCTGATAACCCGCTAATAAATGATATGCCGGCCCGATCTCACTGCCAATGCCTGGAGTGCCCGGCCGACCCATCTGACCAGGCGTGGAGTGCCCAGCCGATTCCCCTGCCGACGCGTGGAGTGCCCAGCCGATTCCATTGTCAGCGGGTAGCCCGCCAATAAATGATATGCCGGCCCGATCTCCCTGCCAAGGCCTGGAGTGCCCAGCCGACCCCCTGCCGAGGTGTGGAGTGCCCAGCCGATTCCCCTGCCGACGCGTGGAGTGCCCAGCCGATTCCATTGTCAGCTGATAACCCGCCAATAAATGATATGCCTGCCCGATCTCCCTGCCAATGCCTGGAGTGCCCGGCCGATCCCCCTGCCGAGGCGTGGAGTGCCCAGCCGATTCCCCTGCCGACGCGTGGAGTGCCCAGCCGATTCCTTTGTCAGCGGATAGCCCGCCAATAAATGATATGCCGGCCCCCTGCCGAGGCGTGGAGTGCCCAGCCGATTTCCCTGCCGACGCGTGGAGTGCCCAGCCGATTCCATTGTCAGCGGGTAGCCCGCCAATAAATGATATGCCGGCCCGATCTCCCTGCCAATGCCTGGAGTGCCCGGCCGACCCCCCTGACCAGGCCTGGAGTGCCCGGCCGACCCCCTGCCGAGGCGTGGAGTGCCCAGCCGATTCCCCTACCGACGCGTGGAGTGCCTGGCCGATCCCCTGCTAGCTGATAACCCGCCAATACGTGAAGTGCCTGGCCGATCTCCCTGCCAAGGCCTGGAGTGCCCGGCCGATCCCCCTGCCGAGGCGTGGAGTGCCCAGCCGATTCCCCTGCCGACGCGTGGAGTGCCCAGCCGATTCCATTGTCAGCTGATAACCCGCCAATAAATGATATGCCTGCCCGATCTCCCTGCCAATGCCTGGAGTGCCCGGCCGATCCCCCTGCCGAGGCGTGGAGTGCCCAGCCGATTCCCCTGCCGACGCGTGGAGTGCCCAGCCGATTCCTTTGTCAGCGGATAGCCCGCCAATAAATGATATGCCGGCCCCCCTGCCGAGGCGTGGAGTGCCCAGCCGATTTCCCTGCCGACGCGTGGAGTGCCCAGCCGATTCCATTGTCAGCGGGTAGCCCGCCAATAAATGATATGCCGGCCCGATCTCCTGCCAAGGCCTGGAGTGCCCAGCCGACCCCCTGCCGAGGTGTGGAGTGCCCAGCCGATTCCCCTGCCGACGCGTGGAGTGCCCAGCCGATTCCATTGTCAGCTGATAACCCGCCAATGAATGATATGCCTGCCCGATCTCCCTGCCAATGCCTGGAGTGCCCGGCCGATCCCCCTGCCGAGGCGTGGAGTGCCCAGCCGATTCCCCTGCCGACGCGTGGAGTGCCCAGCCGATTCCTTTGTCAGCGGATAGCCCGCCAATAAATGATATGCCGGCCCCCCCTGCCGAGGCGTGGAGTGCCCAGCCGATTTCCCTGCCGACGCGTGGAGTGCCCAGCCGATTCCATTGTCAGCGGGTAGCCCGCCAATAAATGATATGCCGTCCCGATCTCCCTGCCAATGCCTGGAGTGCCCGGCCGACCCCCCTGACCAGGCCTGGAGTGCCCGGCCGACCCCCCTGCCGAGAAGTGGAGTGCCCAGCCGATTCCCCTACCGACGCGTGGAGGGCCTGGCCGATCCCCTGCTAGCTGATAACCCGCCAATACGTGCCTGGCCGATCTCCCTGCCAAGGCCTCGAGTGCCCAGCCGATCCCCCTGCCGAGGCGTGGAGTGCCCAGCCGATTCCCCTGCCGACGCGTGGAGTGCCCAGCCGATTCCATTGTCAGCTGATAACCCGCCAATAAATGATATGCCTGCCCGATCTCCCTGCCAATGCCTGGAGTGCCCGGCCGATCCCCCTGCCGAGGCGTGGAGTGCCCAGCCGATTCCCCTGCCGACGCGTGGAGTGCCCAGCCGATTCCTTTGTCAGCGGATAGCCCGCCAATAAATGATATGCCGGCCCCCCTGCCGAGGCGTGGAGTGCCCAGCCGATTTCCCTGCCGACGCGTGGAGTGCCCAGCCGATTCCATTGTCAGCGGTAAGCCCGCCAATAAATGATATGCCGGACCGATCTCCCTGCCAAGGCCTGGAGTGCCCAGCCGACCCCCTGCCGAGGTGTGGAGTGCCTAGCCGATTCCCCTGCCGACGCGTGGAGTGCCCAGCCGATTCCATTGTCAGCGGTAAGCCCGCCAATAAATGATATGCCGGCCCGATCTCCCTGCCAAGGCCTGGAGTGCCCGGCCGACCCCCCTGCCGAGGCGTGGAGTGTCCAGCCGATTCCCCTGCCGACGCGTGGAGTGCCCAGCCGATTCCATTGTCAGCTGATAACCCGCCAAAAAATGATATGCCTGCCCGATCTCCCTGCCAATGCCTGGAGTGCCCGGCCGATCCCCCTGCCGAGCCTGGAGTGCCCAGTCGATCCCCCTGCCGAGGCGTGGAGTGCCCAGCCGATTCCCCTGCCGACGCGTGGAGTGCCGATTCCATTGTCAGCTGATAACCCGCCAATAAATGATATGCCTGCCCGATCTCCCTGCCAATGCCTGGAGTGCCCGGCCGATACCCCTGCCGAGCCTGGAGTCCCCAGCCGATCCCCCTGCCGAGGCGTGGAGTGCCCAGCCGATTCCCCTGCCGACGCGTAGAGTGCCTAGCCGATTCCCCTGCCAGCTGATAACCCGCTAATAAATGATATACCGGCCCGATCTCCCTGCCAAGGCGTGGAGTGCCCGGCCAACCCCTCTGACCAGGCGTGGAGTGCCTAGCCAATTCCCCTGCCGACGCGTGGAGTGCCTAGCCGATTCCCCTGCAAGCTGATAAACCGCCAATAAATGAAATGCCGGCCCGATCTCCCTGCCATGGCCTGGGGTGCCCGGCCGACCCCCCTGACCAGGCGTGGAGTGCCCATCCGATTCCCCTGCCGACGCGTGGAGTGCCTAGCCGATTCCCCTGCCAGCTGATAGCCCGCCAATAAATGATATGCCGGCCCGATCTCCCTAACAAGGCCTGGAGTGCCCGGCCGACCCCCCTGCCGAGGCGTGGAGTGCCCAGCCGATTCCCCTGCCGACGCGTGGAGTGCCCAGCCGATTCCATTGTCAGCGGATAGCCCGCTAATAAATGATATACCGGCCCGATCTCCCTGCCAAGGCGTGGAGTGCCCGGCCAACCCCCCTGACCAGGCGTGGAGTGCCTAGCCGATTCCCCTGCCGACGCGTGGAGTGCCTAGCCGATTCACCTGCAAGCTGATAAACCGCCAATAAATGAAATGCCGGCCCGATCTCCGTGCCAATGCCTGGAGTGCCCGGCCGACCCCCTGACCAGGCGTGGAGTGCCCATCCGATTCCCCTGCCGACGCGTGGAGTGCCTAGCCGATTCCCCTGCCAGCTGATAGCCCGCCAATAAATGATATGCCGGCCCGATCTCCCTAACAAGGCCTGGAGTGCCTGGCCGACCCCCCTGCCGAGGCGTGGAGTGCCCAGCCGATTCCCCTGCCAAGGCGTGGAGTGCCCAGCCGATTCCTCTACCGACGCGTGGAGGGCCTGGCCGATCCACTGCTAGCTGATAACCCGCCAATACGTGCCTGGCCGATCTCCCTGCGAAGGCCTGGAGTGCCCAGCCGATCCCCCTGCCAAGGCCTGGAGTGCCCAGCCGATGCCCCTGCCGAGGCGTGGAGTGCCCAGCCGATTCCCCTGCCGACGCGTGGAGTCCCCAGCCGATTCCATTGTCAGCGGATAGCCCGCCAATAAATGATATGCCGGCCCGATCTCCCTGCCAAGGCCTGGAGTGCCCGGCCGACCCCCCTGCCGAGGCGTGGAGTGCCCACCCGAATCCCCTGCCGACGCGTGGAGTGCCCAGCCGATTCCATTGTCAGCGGGTAGCCCGCCAATAAATAATATGCCGGCCCGATCTTCCTGCCAAGGCCTGGAACGCCCAGCCGACCCCTGCCGAGACGTGGAGTGCCCAGCCGATTCCCCTGCCGACGCGTGGAGTGCCCAGCCGATTCCATTGTCAGCGGATAGCCCGCCAATAAATGATATGCCGGCCCGATCTCCCTGCCGAGGCGTGGAGTGCCCAGCCGATTCCCCTGCCGACGCGTAGAGTGCCTAGCCGATTCCCCTGCCAGCTGATAACCCGCTAATAAATGATATACCGGGCCGATCTCCCTGCCAAGGCGTGGAGTGCCCGGCCAACCCCCTGACCAGGCGTGGAGTGCCTAGCCGATTCCCCTGCCGACGCGTAGAGTGCCTAGCCGCTTCCCCTGCAAGCTGATAACCCGCCAATAAATGAAATGCCGGCCCGATCTCCCTGCCAATGCTGGAGAGCCCGGCCGACCCCCCTGACCAGGCGGGGCGTGCCCATCCGATTCCCCTGCCGACGCGTGGAGTGCCTAGCCGATTCCCCTGCCAGCTGATAGCCCGCCCATAAATGATATGCCGGCCCGATCTCCCTGCCATGGCCTGGAGTGCCCGGCCGACCCCCCTGACCAGGCGTGGAGTGCCCATCCGATTCCCCTGCCGACGCGTGTAGTGCCTAGCAGATTCCCCTGCCAGCTGATAGCCCGCCAATAAATGATATGCCGGCCCGATCTCCCTAACAAGGCCTGGAGTGCCTGGCCGACCCCCCTGCCGAGGCGTGGAGTGCCCAGCCGATTCCCCTGCCAACGCGTGGAGTGCCCAGCCGATTCCTCTACCGACGCGTGGAGGGCCTGGCCGATCCCCTGCTAGCTGATAACCCGCCAATACGTGCCTGGCCGATCTCCCTGCCAAGGCCTGGAGTGCCCAGCCGATCCCCCTGCCAAGGCCTGGAGTGCCCAGCCGATGCCCCTGCCGAGGCGTGGAGTGCCCAGCCGATTCCCCTGCCGACGCGTGGAGTCCCCAGCCGATTCCATTGTCAGCGGATAGCCCGCCAATAAATGATATGCCGGCCCGATCTCCCTGCCAAGGCCTGGAGTGCCCGGCCGATCCCCCTGCCGAGCCTGGAGTGCCCAGTCGATCCCCCTGCCGAGGCGTGGAGTGCCCAGCCGATTCCCCTGCCGACGCGTGGAGTGCCGATTCCATTGTCAGCTGATAACCCGCCAATAAATGATATGCCTGCCCGATCTCCCTGCCAATGCCTGGAGTGCCCGGCCGATACCCCTGCCGAGCCTGGAGTCCCCAGCCGATCCCCCTGCCGAGGCGTGGAGTGCCCAGCCGATTCCCCTGCCGACGCGTAGAGTGCCTAGCCGATTCCCCTGCCAGCTGATAACCCGCTAATAAATGATATACCGGCCCGATCTCCCTGCCAAGGCGTGGAGTGCACGGCCAACCCCTCTGACCAGGCGTGGAGTGCCTAGCCAATTCCCCTGCCGACGCGTGGAGTGCCTAGCCGATTCCCCTGCAAGCTGATAAACCGCCAATAAATGAAATGCCGGCCCGATCTCCCTGCCATGGCCTGGGGTGCCCGGCCGACCCCCCTGACCAGGCGTGGAGTGCCCATCCGATTCCCCTGCCGACGCGTGGAGTGCCTAGCCGATTCCCCTGCCAGCTGATAGCCCGCCAATAAATGATATGCCGGCCCGATCTCCCTGCCAAGGCCTGGAGTGCCCGGCCGACCCCCCTGCCGAGGCGTGGAGTGCCCAGCCGATTCCCCTGCCGACGCGTGGAGTGCCCAGCCGATTCCATTGTCAGCGGATAGCCCGCTAATAAATGATATACCGGCCCGATCTCCCTGCCAAGGCGTGGAGTGCCCGGCCAACCCCCTGACCAGGCGTGGAGTGCCTAGCCGATTCCCCTGCCGACGCGTGGAGTGCCTAGCCGATTCACCTGCAAGCTGATAAACCGCCAATAAATGAAATGCCGGCCCGATCTCCGTGCCAATGCCTGGAGTGCCCGGCCGACCCCCTGACCAGGCGTGGAGTGCCCATCCGATTCCCCTGCCGACGCGTGGAGTGCCTAGCCGATTCCCCTGCCAGCTGATAGCCCGCCAATAAATGATATGCCGGCCCGATCTCCCTAACAAGGCCTGGAGTGCCTGGCCGACCCCCTGCCGAGGCGTGGAGTGCCCAGCCGATTCCCCTGCCAACGCGTGGAGTGCCCAGCCGATTCCTCTACCGACGCGTGGAGGGCCTGGCCGATCCCCTGCTAGCTGATAACCCGCCAATACGTGCCTGGCCGATCTCCCTGCCAAGGCCTGGAGTGCCCAGCCGATCCCCCTGCCAAGGCCTGGAGTGCCCAGCCGATGCCCCTGCCGAGGCGTGGAGTGCCCAGCCGATTCCCCTGCCGACGCGTGGAGTCCCCAGCCGATTCCATTGTCAGCGGATAGCCCGCCAATAAATGATATGCCGGCCCGATCTCCCTGCCAAGGCCTGGAGTGCCCGGCCGACCCCCCTGCCGAGGCGTGGAGTGCCCACCCGATTCCCCTGCCGACGCGTGGAGTGCCCAGCCGATTCCATTGTCAGCGGGTAGCCCGCCAATAAATAATATGCCGGCCCGATCTTCCTGCCAAGGCCTGGAACGCCCAGCCGACCCCTGCCGAGACGTGGAGTGCCCAGCCGATTCCCCTGCCGACGCGTGGAGTGCCCAGCCGATTCCATTGTCAGCGGATAGCCCGCCAATAAATGATATGCCGGCCCGATCTCCCTGCCGAGGCGTGGAGTGCCCAGCCGATTCCCCTGCCGACGCGTAGAGTGCCTAGCCGATTCCCCTGCCAGCTGATAACCCGCTAATAAATGATATACCGGCCCGATCTCCCTGCCAAGGCGTGGAGTGCCCGGCCAACCCCCTGACCAGGCGTGGAGTGCCTAGCCGATTCCCCTGCCGACGCGTAGAGTGCCTAGCCGATTCCCCTGCAAGCTGATAACCCGCCAATAAATGAAATGCCGGCCCGATCTCCCTGCCAATGCTGGAAAGCCCGGCCGACCCCCCTGACCAGGCGGGGCGTGCCCATCCGATTCCCCTGCCGACGCGTGGAGTGCCTAGCCGATTCCCCTGCCAGCTGATAGCCCGCCAATAAATGATATGCCGGCCCGATCTCCCTAACAAGGCCTGGAGTGCCTGGCCGATCCCCCTGCCGAGGCGTGGAGTGCCCAGCCGATTCCCCTGCCGACGCTTGGAGTGCCCAGCCGATTCCATTGTCAGCGGATAGCCCGCTAATAAATGATATACCGGCCCGATCTCCCTGCCAAGGCGTGGAGTGCCCGTCCAACCCCCCTGACCAGGCGTGGAGTGCCTAGCCGATTCCCCTGCCGACGCGTGGAGTGCCTAGCCGATTCCCCTGCCAGCTGATAGCCCGCCCATAAATGATATGCCGGCCCGATCTCCCTGCCATGGCCTGGAGTGCCCGGCCGACCCCCCTGACCAGGCGTGGAGTGCCCATCCGATTCCCCTGCCGACGCGTGGAGTGCCTAGCAGATTCCCCTGCCAGCTGATAGCCCGCCAATAAATGATATGCCGGCCCGATCTCCCTAACAAGGCCTGGAGTGCCTGGCCGACCCCCCTGCCGAGGCGTGGAGTGCCCAGCCGATTCCCCTGCCAACGCGTGGAGTGCCCAGCCGATTCCTCTACCGACGCGTGGAGGGCCTGGCCGCTCCCCTGCTAGCTGATAACCCGCCAATACGTGCCTGGCCGATCTCCCTGCCAAGGCCTGGAGTGCCCAGCCGATCCCCCTGCCAAGGCCTGGAGTGCCCAGCCGATGCCCCTGCCGAGGCGTGGAGTGCCCAGCCGATTCCCCTGCCGACGCGTGGAGTCCCCAGCCGATTCCATTGTCAGCGGATAGCCCGCCAATAAATGATATGCCGGCCCGATCTCCCTGCCAAGGCCTGGAGTGCCCGGCCGACCCCCCTGCCGAGGCGTGGAGTGCCCACCCGATTCCCCTGCCGACGCGTGGAGTGCCCAGCCGATTCCATTGTCAGCGGGTAGCCCGCCAATAAATAATATGCCGGCCCGATCTTCCTGCCAAGGCCTGGAACGCCCAGCCGACCCCTGCCGAGACGTGGAGTGCCCAGCCGATTCCCCTGCCGACGCGTGGAGTGCCCAGCCGATTCCATTGTCAGCGGATAGCCCGCCAATAAATGATATGCCGGCCCGATCTCCCTGCCGAGGCGTGGAGTGCCCAGCCGATTCCCCTGCCGACGCGTAGAGTGCCTAGCCGATTCCCCTGCCAGCTGATAACCCGCTAATAAATGATATACCGGCCCGATCTCCCTGCCAAGGCGTGGAGTGCCCGGCCAACCCCCCTGACCAGGCGTGGAGTGCCTAGCCGATTCCCCTGCCGACGCGTAGAGTGCCTAGCCGATTCCCCTGCAAGCTGATAACCCGCCAATAAATGAAATGCCGGCCCGATCTCCCTGCCAATGCTGGAGAGCCCGGCCGACCCCCCTGACCAGGCGGGGCGTGCCCATCCGATTCCCCTGCCGACGCGTGGAGTGCCTAGCCGATTCCCCTGCCAGCTGATAGCCCGCCAATAAATGATATGCCGGCCCGATCTCCCTAACAAGGCCTGGAGTGCCTGGCCGATCCCCCTGCCGAGGCGTGGAGTGCCCAGCCGATTCCCCTGCCGACGCGTGGAGTGCCCAGCCGATTCCATTGTCAGCGGATAGCCCGCTAATAAATGATATACCGGCCCGATCTCCCTGCCAAGGCGTGGAGTGCCCGTCCAACCCCCCTGACCAGGCGTGGAGTGCCTAGCCGATTCCCCTGCCGACGCGTGGAGTGCCTAGCCGATTCCCCTGCCAGCTGATAGCCCGCCCATAAATGATATGCCGGCCCGATCTCCCTGCCATGGCCTGGAGTGCCCGGCCGACCCCCCTGACCAGGCGTGGAGTGTCCATCCGATTCCCCTGCCGACGCGTGGAGTGCCTAGCAGATTCCCCTGCCAGCTGATAGCCCGCCAATAAATGATATGCCGGCCCGATCTCCCTAACAAGGCCTGGAGTGCCTGGCCGATCCCCCTGCCGAGGCGTGGAGTGCCCAGCCGATTCCCCTGCCGACGCGTGGAGTGCCCAGCCGATTCCATTGTCAGCGGATAGCCCGCAAATAAATGATATACCGGCCCGATCTCCCTGCCAAGGCGTGGAGTGCCCGGCCGACCCCCTGACCAGGCGTGGAGTGCCCATCCGATTCCCCTGCCGACGCGTGGAGTGCCTAGCCGATTCCCCTGCCAGCTGATAGCCCGCCAATAAATGATATGCCGGCCCGATCTCCCTGCCAAGGCCTGGAGGGCCTGGCCGACCCCCCTGCCGAGGCGTGGAGTGCCCAGCCGATTCCACTGCCAACGCGTTGAGTGCCAAGCCGATTCCTCTACCGACGCGTGGAGGGCCTGGCCGATCCCCTGCTAGCTGATAACCCGCCAATACGTGCCTGGCCGATCTCCCTGCCAAGGCCTGGAGTGCCCAGCCGATCCCCCTGCCAAGGCCTGGAGTGCCCAGCCGATCCCCCTGCCGAGGCGTGGAGTGCCCAGCCGATTCCCTTGCCGACGCGTGGAGTGCCCAGCCGATTCCATTGTCAGCGGATAGCCCGCCAATAAATGATATGCCGGCCCGATCTCCCTGCCGAGGCGTGGAGTGCCCAGCCGATTCCCCTGCCGACGCGTAGAGTGCCTAGCCGATTCCCCTGCAAGCTGATAAACCGCCAATAAATGAAATGCCGGCCCGATCTCCGTGCCAATGCCTGGAGTGCCCGGCCGACCCCCTGACCAGGCGTGGAGTGCCCATCCGATTCCCCTGCCGACGCGTGGAGTGCCTAGCCGATTCCCCTGCCAGCTGATAGCCCGCCAATAAATGATATGCCGGCCCGATCACCCTAACAAGGCCTGGAGGGCCTGGCCGACCCCCCTGCCGAGGCGTGGAGTGCCCAGCCGATTCCACTGCCAACGCGTTGAGTGCCAAGCCGATTCCTCTACCGACGCGTGGAGGGCCTGGCCGATCCCCTGCTAGCTGATAACCCGCCAATACGTGCCTGGCCGATCTCCCTGCCAAGGCCTGGAGTGCCCAGCCGATCCCCCTGCCAAGGCCTGGAGTGCCCAGCCGATCCCCCTGCCGAGGCGTGGAGTGCCCAGCCGATTCCCTTGCCGACGCGTGGAGTGCCCAGCCGATTCCATTGTCAGCGGATAGCCCGCCAATAAATGATATGCCGGCCCGATCTCCCTGCCGAGGCGTGGAGTGCCCAGCCGATTCCCCTGCCGACGCGTGGAGTGCCTAGCAGATTCCCCTGCCAGCTGATAACCCGCTAATAAATGATATGCCGGCCCGATCTCACTGCCAATGCCTGGAGTGCCCGGCCGACCCATCTGACCAGGCGTGGAGTGCCCAGCCGATTCCCCTGCCGACGCGTGGAGTGCCCAGCCGATTCCATTGTCAGCTGATAACCCGCCAATAATGATATGCAGGCCCGATCTCCCTGCCAAGGCCTGAAGTGCCCGGCCGACCCCCCTGCCGAGAAGTGGAGTGGCCGATCCCCTGCTAGCTGATAACCCGCCAATACGTGCCTGGCCGATCTCCCTGCCAAGGCCTGGAGTGCCCGGCCGATCCCCCTGCCGAGGCGTGGAGTGCCCAGCCGATTCCCGTGCCGACGCGTGGAGTGCCCAGCCGATTCCATTGTCAGCTGATAACCCGCCAAAAAATGATATGCCTGCCCGATCTCCCTGCCAATGCCTGGAGTGCCCGGCCGATCCCCCTGCCGAGCCTGGAGTCCCCAGCCGATCCCCCTGCCGAGGTGTGGAGTGGCCAGCCGATTCCCCTGCCAGCTGATAGCCCGCCAATAAATGATATACCGGCCCGATCTCCCTAACAAGGCCTGGAGTGCCCGGTCGACCCCCCTGCCGAGGCGTGGAGTGCCCAGCCGATTCCCCTGCCGACGCGTGGAGTGCCCAGCCGATTCCATTGTCAGCTGATAACCCGCCAAAAAATGATATGCCGGCCCGATCTCCCTGCCAATGCCTGGAGTGCCCGGCCGATCCCCCTGCTGAGCCTGGAATCCACAGCCGATCCTTCTTCCGAGGTGTGGAGTGCCCAGCCGATTCCCCTGCCGACGCGTGGAGTGCCTAGCCGATTCCCCTGCCAGCTGATAACCCGCTAATAAATGATATGCCGGCCCGATCTCACTGCCAATGCCTGGAGTGCCCGGCCGACCCATCTGACCAGGCGTGGAGTGCCCAGCCGATTCCCCTGCCGACGCGTGGAGTGCCCAGCCGATTCCATTGTCAGCTGATAACCCGCCAATAATGATATGCAGGCCCGATCTCCCTGCCAAGGCCTGAAGTGCCCGGCCGATCCCCCTGCCGAGAAGTGGAGTGCCCAGCCGATTTCCCTACCGACGCGTGGAGGGCCTGGCCGATCCCCTGCTAGCTGATAACCCGCCAATACGTGCCTGGCCGATCTCCCTGCCAAGGCCTGGAGTGCTCGGCCGATCACCCTGCCGAGGCGTGGAGTGCCCAGCCGATTCCCGTGCCGACGCGTGGAGTGCCCAGCCGATTCCATTGTCAGCTGATAACCCGCCAAAAAATGATATGCCTGCCCGATCTCCCTGCCAATGCCTGGAGTGCCCGGCCGATCCCCCTGCCGAGCCTGGAGTCCCCAGCCGATCCCCCTGCCGAGGTGTGGAGTGGCCAGCCGATTCCCCTGCCGACGCGTGGAGTGCCTAGCCGATTCCCCTGCCAGCTGATAACTCGCTAATAAATGATATACCGGCCCGATCTCCCTGCCAAGGCGTGGAGTGCCCGGCCGACCCCCTGACCAGGCGTGGAGTGCCCACCCGATTCCCCTGCCGACGCGTGGAGTGCCTAGCCGATTCCCCTGCCAGCTGATTACCCGCCAATAAATGATATGCCGGCCCGATCTCCCTGCCAATGCCTGGAGTGCCCGGCCGACCCCCCTGACCAGGCGTGGAGTGCCCAGCCGATTCCCCTGCCGACGCGTGAAGTGCCCAGCCGATTCCATTGTCAGCTGATAACCCGCCAATAAGTGATATGCAGGCACGATCTCCCTGCCAAGGCCTGGAGTGCCCGGCCGACCCCCTGCCGAGAAGTGTAGTGCACAGCCGATTCCCCAACCGACGCGTGGAGGGCCTGGCCGATCCCCTGCTAGCTGATAACCCGCCAATACGTGCCTGGCCGATCTCCCTGCCAAGGCGTGGAGTGCCCAGCCGATCCCCCTGCCGAGGTGTGGAGTGGCCAGCCGATTCCCCTGCCGACGCGTGGAGTGCCTAGCCGATTCCCCTGCCAGCTGATAACCCGATTCCATTGTCAGCTGATAACCCGCCAATAAGTGATATGCAGGCACGATCTAACTGCCAAGGCCTGGAGTGCCCGGCCGACCCCCTGCCGAGAAGTGTAGTGCACAGCCGATTCCCCAACCGACGCGTGGAGGGCCTGGCCGATCCCCTGCTAGCTGATAACCCGCCAATACGTGCCTGGCCGATCTTCCTGCCAAGGCGTGGAGTGCCCAGCCGATCCCCCTGCCGAGGTGTGGAGTGGCCAGCCGATTCCCCTGCCGACGCGTGGAGTGCCTAGCCGATTCCCCTGCCAGCTGATAACCCGCTAATAAATGATATACCGGCCCGATCTCCCTGCCAAGGCGTGGAGTGCCCGGCCGACCCCCTGACCAGGCGTGGAGTGCCTAGCCGATTCCCCTGCCGACGCGTGGAGTGCCTAGCCGATTCCCCTGCCAGCTGATAACCCGCCAATAAATGATATGCCGGCCCGATCTCCCTGCCAATGCCTGGAGTGCCCGGCCGATCCCCCTGCCGAGCCTGGAGTCCCCAGCCGATCCCCCTGCCGAGGTGTGGAGTGGCCAGACGATTCCCCTGCCGACGCGTGGAGTGCCTAGCCGATTCCCCTGCCAGCTGATAACTCGCTAATAAATGATATACCGGCCCGATCTCCCTGCCAAGGCGTGGAGTGCCCGGCCGACCCCCCTGACCAGGCGTGGAGTGCCCACCCGATTCCCCTGCCGACGCGTGGAGTGCCTAGCCGATTCCTCTGCCAGCTGATTACCCGCCAATAAATGATATGCCGGCCCGATCTCCCTGCCAATGCCTGGAGTGCCCGGCCGACCCCCCTGACCAGGCGTGGAGTGCCCAGCCGATTCCCCTGCCGACGCGTGAAGTGCCCAGCCGATTCCATTGTCAGCTGATAACCCGCCAATAAGTGATATGCAGGCACGATCTCCCTGCCAAGGCCTGGAGTGCCCGGCCGACCCCCTGCCGAGAAGTGTAGTGCACAGCCGATTCCCCAACCGACGCGTGGAGGGCCTGGCCGATCCCCTGCTAGCTGATAACCCGCCAATACGTGCCTGGCCGATCTCCCTGCCAAGGCGTGGAGTGCCCAGCCGATCCCCCTGCCGAGGTGTGGAGTGGCCAGCCGATTCCCCTGCCGACGCGTGGAGTGCCTAGCCGATTCCCCTGCCAGCTGATAACCCGCTAATAAATGATATACCGGCCCGATCTCCCTGCCAAGGCGTGGAGTGCCCGGCCGACCCCCCTGACCAGGCGTGGAGTGCCTAGCCGATTCCCCTGCCGACGCGTGGAGTGCCTAGCCGATTCCCCTGCCAGCTGATAACCCGCCAATAAATGATATGCCGGCCCGATCTCCCTGCCAATGCCTGGAGTGCCCGGCCGACCCCCCTGCCGAGGCGTGGAGTGCCCAGCCGATTCCCCTGCCGACGCGTGGAGTGCCCAGCCGATTCCATTGTCAGCTGATAACCCGCCAATAAATGATATGCCGGCCCGATCTCCCTGCCAATGCCTGGAGTGCCCGGCCGATCCCCCTGCCGAGCCTGGAGTCCCCAGCCGATCCACCTGCCGAGGCGTGGAGTGCCCAGCCGATTCCCCTGCCGACGCGTGGAGTGCCTAGCCGATTCCCCTGCCAGCTGATAACCCGCCAATAAATGATATGCCGGCCCGATCTCCCTGCCGAGCCTGGAGTGCCCGGCCGACCCCCTGACCAGGCGTGGAGTGCCTAGCCGATTCCCGTGCCGACGCGTGGAGTGCCTAGCCGATTCCCCTACCAGCTGATAACCCGCCAATAAATGATATGCCGGCCCGATCTCCCTGCCAATGCCTGGAGTGCCCGGCCGACCCCCCTGACCAGGCGTGGAGTGCCCAGCCGATTCCCCTGCCGACGCGTGGAGTGCCCAGCCGATTCCATTGTCAGCTGATAACCCGCCAATAAGTGATATGCAGGCACGATCTAACTGCCAAGGCCTGGAGTGCCCGGCCGACCCCCTGCCGAGAAGTGTAGTGCACAGCCGATTCCCCAACCGACGCGTGGAGGGCCTGGCCGATCCCCTGCTAGCTGATAACCCGCCAATACGTGCCTGGCCGATCTCCCTGCCAAGGCGTGGAGTGCCCAGCCGATCCCCCTGCCGAGGTGTGGAGTGGCCAGCCGATTCCCCTGCCGACGCGTGGAGTGCCTAGCCGATTCCCCTGCCAGCTGATAACCCGCTAATAAATGATATACCGGCCCGATCTCCCTGCCAAGGCGTGGAGTGCCCGGCCGACCCCCCTGACCAGGCGTGGAGTGCCTAGCCGATTCCCCTGCCGACGCGTGGAGTGCCTAGCCGATTCCCCTGCCAGCTGATAACCCGCCAATAAATGATATGCCGGCCCGATCTCCCTGCCAATGCCTGGAGTGCCCGGCCGACCCCCCTGCCGAGGCGTGGAGTGCCCAGCCGATTCCCCTGCCGACGCGTGGAGTGCCCAGCCGATTCCATTGTCAGCTGATAACCCGCCAATAAATGATATGCCGGCCCGATCTCCCTGCCAATGCCTGGAGTGCCCGGCCGATCCCCCTGCCGAGCCTGGAGTCCCCAGCCGATCCACCTGCCGAGGCGTGGAGTGCCCAGCCGATTCCCCTGCCGACGCGTGGAGTGCCTAGCCGATTCCCCTGCCAGCTGATAACCCGCCAATAAATGATATGCCGGCCCGATCTCCCTGCCGAGCCTGGAGTGCCCGGCCGACCCCCCTGACCAGGCGTGGAGTGCCTAGCCGATTCCCGTGCCGACGCGTGGAGTGCCTAGCCGATTCCCCTACCAGCTGATAACCCGCCAATAAATGATATGCCGGCCCGATCTCCCTGCCAATGCCTGGAGTGCCCGGCCGACCCCCCTGACCAGGCGTGGAGTGCCCAGCCGATTCCCCTGCCGACGCGTGGAGTGCCCAGCCGATTCCATTGTCAGCTGATAACCCGCCAATAAATGATATGCCGGCCCGATCTCCCTGCCAAGGCCTGGAGTGCCCGGCCGACCCCCCTGCCGAGAAGTGGAGTGCCCAGCCGATTCCCCTGCCGACGCGTGGAGTGCCTAGCCGATTCCCCTGCCAGCTGATAACCCGCCAATAAATGATATGCCGGCCCGATCTACCTAACAAGGCCTGGAGTGCCCGGCCGACCCCCCTGACCAGGCGTGGAGTGCCCAGCCGATTCCCCTGCCGACGCGTGGAGTGCCCAGCCGATTCCATTGTTAGCTGATAACCCGCCAATAAATGATATGCCTGCCCGATCTCCCTGCCAATGCCTGGAGTGCCCGGCCGACCCCCCTGCCGAGAAGTGGAGTGCCCAGCCGATTCCCCTGCCGACGCGTGGAGTGCCTAGCCGATTCCCCTGCCAGCTGATAACCCGCCAATAAATGATATGCCGGCCCGATCTACCTAACAAGGCCTGGAGTGCCCGGCCGACCCCCCCTGACCAGGCGTGGAGTGCCCAGCCGATTCCCCTGCCGACGCGTGGAGTGCCCAGCCGATTCCATTGTTAGCTGATAACCCGCCAAAAAATGATATGCCTGCCCGATCTCCCTGCCGAGGCGTGGAGTGCCCGGCCAACCCCCCTGACCAGTCGTGGAGTGCCTAGCCGATTCCCTGCCGACGCGTAGAGTGCCTAGCCGATTCCCCTGCAAGCTGATAACCCGCCAATAAATGAAATGCCGGCCCGATCTCCCTGCCAATGCTGGAGTGCCCGGCCGACCCCCCTGACCAGGCGTGGCGTGCCCATCCGATCCCCTGCCGACGCGTAGAGTGCCTAGCCGATTCCCCTGCCAGCTGATAACCCGCTAGTAAATGATATACCGGCCCGATCTCCCTGCCAAGGCGTGGAGTGCCCGGCCAACCCCCCTGACCAGTCGTGGAGTGCCTAGCCGATTCCCTGCCGACGCGTAGAGTGCCTAGCCGATTCCCCTGCAAGCTGATAACCCGCCAATAAATGAAATGCCGGCCCGATCTCCCTGCCAATGCTGGAGTGCCCGGCCGACCCCCCTGACCAGGCGTGGCGTGCCCATCCGATCCCCTGCCGACGCGTGGAGTGCCTAGCCGATTCCCCTGCCGACGCGTGGAGTGCCCAGCCGATTCCATTGTCAGCTGATAACCCGCCAAAAAATGATATGCCGGCCCGATCTCCCTGCCAATGCCTGGAGTGCCCGGCCGATCCCCCTGCCGAGCCTGGAGTCCCCAGCCGATCCTTCTGCCGAGGTGTGGAGTGCCCAGCCGATTCCCCTGCCGACGCGTGGAGTGCCTAGCCGATTCCCCTACCCGCTAATAAATGATATGCCGGCCCGATCTCACTGCCAATGCCTGGAGTGCCCGGCCGACCCATCTGACCAGGCGTGGAGTGCCCAGCCGATTCCCCTGCCGACGCGTGGAGTGCCCAGCCGATTCCATTGTCAGCTGATAACCCGCCAATAAATGATATGCAGGCCCGATCTCCCTGCCAAGTCCTGGAGTGCCCGGCCGACCCCCCTGCCGAGAAGTGGAGTGCCCAGCCGATTTCCCTACCGACGCGTGGAGGGCCTGGCCGATCCCCTGCTAGCTGATAACCCGCCAATACGTGCCTGGCCGATCTCCCTGCCAAGGCCTGGAGTGCCCGGCCGATCCCCCTGCCGAGGCGTGGAGTGCCCAGCCGATTCCCCTGCCGACGCGTGGAGTGCCCAGCCGATTCCATTGTCAGCTGATAACCCGCCAAAAAATGATATGCCTGCCCGATCTCCCTGCCAATGCCTGGAGTGCCCGGCCGATCCCCCTGCCGAGCCTGGAGTCCCCAGCCGATCCCCCTGCCGAGGTGTGGAGAGGCCAGCCGATTCCCCTGCCAGCTGATAGCCCGCCAATAAATGACATACCGGCCCGATCTCCCTGCCAAGGCGTGGAGTGCCCGGCCGACCCCCCTGCCGAGGCGTGGAGTGCCCAGCCGATTCCCCTGCCGACGCGTGGAGTGCCCAGCCGATTCCATTGTCAGCTGATAACCCGCCAATAAATGATATGCAGGCCCGATCTCCCTGCCAAGGCCTGGAGTGCCCGGCCGACCCCCCTGCCGAGGCGTGGAGTGCCCAGCCGATTTCCCTACCGACGCGTGGAGGGCCTGGCCGATCCCCTGCTAGCTGATAACCCGCCAATACGTGCCTGGCCGATCTCCTGGAGTCCCCAGCCGATCCACCTGCCGAGGCGTGGAGTGCCCAGCCGATTCCCCTGCCGACGCGTGGAGTGCCTAGCCGATTCCCCTGCCAGCTGATAACCCGCCAATAAATGATATGCCGGCCCGATCTCCCTGCCAAGGCCTGGAGTGCCCGGCCGATCCCCCTGCCGAGGCGTGGAGTGCCCAGCCGATTTCCCTACCGACGCGTGGAGGGCCTGGCCGATCCCCTGCTAGCTGATAACCCGCCAATACGTGCCTGGCCGATCTCCCTGCCAAGGCCTGGAGTGCCCGGCCGATCCCCCTGCCGAGGCGTGGAGTGCCCAGCCGATTCCCGTGCCGACGCGTGGAGTGCCCAGCCGATTCCATTGTCAGCTGATAACCCGCCAAAAAATGATATGCCTGCCCGATCTCCCTGCCAATGCCTGGAGTGCCCGGCCGATCTCCCTGCCAATGCCTGGAGTGCCCGGCCGACCCCCCTGACCAGGCGTGGAGTGCCCACCCGATTCCCCTGCCGACGCGTGGAGTGCCTAGCCGATTCCCCTGCCAGCTGATTACCCGCCAATAAATGATATGCCGGCCCGATCTCCCTGCCAATGCCTGGAGTGCCCGGCCGACCCCCCTGACCAGGCGTGGAGTGCCCAGCCGATTCCCCTGCCGACGCGTGAAGTTCCCAGCCGATTCCATTGTCAGCTGATAACCCGCCAATAAATGATATGCAGGCACGATCTCCCTGCCAAGGCCTGGAGTGCCCGGCCGACCCCCTGCCGAGAAGTGTAGTGCACAGCCGATTCCCCAACCGACGCGTGGAGGGCCTGGCCGATCCCCTGCTAGCTGATAACCCGCCAATACGTGCCTGGCCGATCTCCCTGCCAAGGCGTGGAGTGCCCAGCCGATCCCCCTGCCGAGGTGTGGAGTGGCCAGCCGATTCCCCTGCCGACGCGTGGAGTGCCTGCCGATTCCCCTGCCAGCTGATAACCCGCTAATAAATGATATACCGGCCCGATCTCCCTGCCAAAGCGTGGAGTGCCCGGCCGACCCCCCTGACCAGGCGTGGAGTGCCTAGCCGAATCCCCTGCCGACGCATGGAGTGCCTAGCCGATTCCCCTGCCAGCTGATAACCCGCCAATAAATGATATGCCGGCCCGATCTCCCTGCCAATGCCTGGAGTGCCCGGCCGACCCCCCTGCCGAGGCGTGGAGTGCCCAGCCGATTCCATTGTCAGCTGATAACCCGCCAATAAATGATATGCCTGCCCGATCTCCCTGCCAATGCCTGGAGTGCCCGGCCGATCCCCCTGCCGAGCCTGGAGTCCCCAGCCGATCCACCTGCCGAGGCGTGGAGTGCCCAGCCGATTCCCCTGCCGACGCGTGGAGTGCCTAGCCGATTCCCCTGCCAGCTGATAACCCGCCAATAAATGATATGCCGGCCCGATCTCCCTGCCAATGCCTGGAGTGCCCGGCCGATCCCCCTGCCGAGGCGTGGAGTGCCCAGCCGATTCCCCTGCCGACGCGTGGAGTGCCCAGCCGATTCCATTGTCAGCTGATAACCCGCCAATAAATGATATGCCTGCCCGATCTCCCTGCCAATGCCTGGAGTGCCCGGCCGATCCCCCTGCCGAGCCTGGAGTCCCCAGCCGATCCACCTGCCGAGGCGTGGAGTGCCCAGCCGATCCCCCTGCCGAGGCGTGGAGTGCCCAGCCGATTCCCCTGCCGACGCGTGGAGTGCCCAGCCGATTCCATTGTCAGCTGATAACCCGCCAATAAATGATATGCCGGCCCGATCTCCCTGCCGAGGCGTGGAGTGCCCAGCCGATTCCCCTGCCGACGCGTGGAGTGCCTAGTCGATTCCCCTGCCAGCTAATAACTCGCCAATAAATGATATGCCTGCCCGATCTCCCTGCCAATGCCTGGAGTGCCCGGCCGACCCCCCTGACCAGGCGTGGAGTGCCTAGCCGATTCCCGTGCCGACGCGTGGAGTGCCTAGCCGATTCCCCTGCCAGCTGATAATCCGCCAATAAATGATATGCCGGCCCGATCTCCCTGCCAATGCCTGGAGTGCCCGGCCGACCCCTCTGACCAGGCGTGGAGTGCCCAGCCGATTCCCCTGCCGACGCGTGGAGTGCCCAGCCGATTCCATTGTCAGCTGATAACCCGCCAATAAATGATATGCCGGCCCGATCTCCCTGCCAATGCCTGGAGTGCCCGGCCGACCCCCCTGACCAGGCGTGGAGTGCCTAGCCGATTCCCGTGCCGACGCGTGGAGTGCCTAGCCGATTCCCCTGCCAGCTGATAACCCGCCAATAAATGATATGCCGGCCCGATCTCCCTAACAAGGCCTGGAGTGCCCGGCCGACCCCCCCTGATCAGGCGTGGAGTGCCCAGCCGATTCCCCTACCGACGCGTGGAGGGCCTGGCCGATCCCCTGCTAGCTGATAACCCGCCAATACGTGCCTGGCCGATCTCCCTGCCAAGGCCTGGAGTGCTCAGCCGATCCCCCTGCCGAGGCGTGGAGGGCCCAGCCGATTCCCCTGCCGGCGCGTGGAGTGCCCAGCCGATTCCATTGTCAGCTGATAACCCGCCAATAATTATATGCCTGCCCGATCTCCCTGCCAATGCCTGGAGTGCCCGGCCGATCCCCCTGGTGAGCCTGGAGTCCCCAGCCGATCCCCCTGCCGAGGCGTGGAGTGCCCAACCGATTCCCCTGCCGACGCGTGGAGTGCCTAGCCGATTACCCTGCCAGCTGATAACCCGCTAATAAATGATATACCGGCCCGACCCCCCTGCCAAGGCCTGAAGTGCCCAGCCGATCCCCCTGCCGAGGCGTGGAGTGCCCAGCCGATTCCCCTGCCGACGCGTGGAGTGCCCAGCCGATTCCATTGTCAGCTGATAACCCGCCAATAAATGATATACCGGCCCGATCTCCCTGCCAAGGCGTGGAGTGCCAATAAATGATATGGCTGCCCGATCTCCCTGCCAATGCCTGGAGTGCCCGGCCGATCCCCCTGCCGAGCCTGAAGTCCCCAGCCGATCCCCCTGACCAGGCGTGGAGTGCCCAACCGATTCCCCTGCCGACGCGTGGAGTGCCTAGCCGATTACCCTGCCAGCTGATAACCCGCTAATAAATGATATACCGGCCCGATCCCCCTGCCGAGCCTGGAGTCCCCAGCCGATCCCCCTGCCGACGCGTGGAGTGCCTAGCCGATTCCCCTGCCGACGCGTGGAGTGCCTAGCCGATTCCCCTGCCAGCTGATAACCCGCTAATAAATGATTTACCGGCCCGATCTCCCTGTCAAGGCGTGGAGTGCCAATAAATGATATGCCTGCCCGATCTCCCTGCCAATGCCTGGAGTGCCCGGCTGATCCCCCTGCCGAGCCAGGAGTCCCCAGCCGATCCCCCTGCCGAGGTGTTGAGTGCCCAGCCGATTCCCTTGCCGACGCGTGGAGTGCCTAGCCGATTCCCCTGCCAGCTGATAACCCGCTAATAAATGATATACCGGCCCGATCTCCCTGCCAAGGCGTGGAGTGCCCGGCCGACCCCCCTGACGAGGCGTGGAGTGCCCAGACGATTCCATTGTCAGCTGATAACCCGCTAATAAATGATATGCAGGCCCGATCTCCCTGCCAAGGCCTGGAGTGCCCGGCCGACCCCCCTGCCGAGAAGTGGAGTGCCCAGCCGATTCCCCCACCGACGCGTGGAGGGCCTGGCCGATCCCCTGCTAGCTGATAACCCGCCAATACGTGCCTGGCCGATCTCCCTGCCAAGGCCTGGAGTGCCCAGCCGATCCCCCTGCCGAGGCGTGGAGTGCCCAGCCGATTCCCCTGCCGACGCGTGGAGTGCCTAGCCGATTCCATTGTCATCTGATAACCCGCCAATAAATGATATGCCTGCCCGATCTCCCTGCCAATGCCTGGAGTGCCTGGCCGATCCCCCTGCCAAACCTGGAGTCCCCAGCCGATCCCCCTGCCGAGGCGTGGAGTGCCCAGCCGATTCCCCTGCCGACGCGTGGAGTGCCTAGCCGATTCCCCTGTCAGCTGATAACCCGCTAATAAATGATATACCGGCCCGATCTCCCTGCCAAGGCGTGGAGTGCCCGGCCGACCCCCCTGCCAAGGCCTGGAGTGCCCAGCCGATCCCCCTGCCGAGGCGTGGAGTGCCCAGCCGATTCCCCTGCTGACGCGTGGAGTGCCCAGCCGATTCCATTGTCAGCTTATAACCCGCCAATAAATGATATACCGGCCCGATCTCCCTGCCAAGGCGTGGAGTGCCAATAAATGATATGCCTGCCCGATCTCCCAGGCAATGCCTGGAGTGCCCGGCCGAGCCTGGAGTCCCCAGCCGATCCCCCTGCCGAGGCGTGGAGTGCCCAGCCGATTCCCCTGCCGACGCGTGGAGTGCCTAGCCGATTCCCCTGCCAGCTGATAACCCGCCAATAAATGATATGCCGGCCCGATCTCCCTGCCAATGCCTGTTGTGGCCGGCCGACCCCCCTGACCAGGCGTGGAGTGCCCATCCGATTCCTCTGCCGACGCGTGGAGTGCCTAGCCGATTCCCCTGCCAGCTGATAACCCGCTAATAAATGATATACCGGCCCGATCTCCCTGCCAATGCCTGGAGTGCCCGGCCGACCCCCCTGACCAGGCGTGGAGTGCCCAGCCGATTCCCCTGCCGACGCGTGGAGTGCCCAGCCGATTCCCCTGCCAGCTGATAACCCGCAAATAAATGATATACCGGCCCGATCTCCCTGCCAAGGCGTGGAGTGCCAATAAATGATATGCCTGCCCGATCTCCCTGCCTATGCCTGGAGTGCCCGGCCGATTCCCCTGCCAGCTGATAACCCGCTAATAAATGATATACCGGCCCGATCTCCCTGCCAATGCCTGGAGTGCCCGGCCGACCCCCCTGACCAGGCGTGGAGTGCCCAGCCGATTCCCCTGCCGACGCGTGGAGTGCCCAGCCGATTCCCCTGCCAGCTGATAACCCGCCAATAAATGATATGCCGGCCCGATCTCCCTGCCAATGCCTGTTGTGGCCGGCCGACCCCCCTGACCAGGCGTGGAGTGCCCATCCGATTCCTCTGCCGACGCGTGGAGTGCCTGGCCGATTCCCCTGCCAGCTGATAACCCGCAAATAAATGATATACCGGCCCGATCTCCCTGCCAAGGCGTGGAGTGCCAATAAATGATATGCCTGCCCGATCTCCCTGCCAATGCCTGGAGTTCCCGGCCGATTCCCCTGCCAGCTGATAACCCGCTAATAAATGATATACCGGCCCGATCTCCCTGCCAATGCCTGGAGTGCCCGGCCGACCCCCCTGACCAGGCGTGGAGTGCCCAGCCGATTCCCCTGCCGACGCGTGGAGTGCCCAGCGGATTCCCCTGCTAGCTGATAACCCGCCAATACGTGGCTGGCCGATCTCCCTGCAAAGGCCTGGAGTGCCCAGCCGATCCCCCTGCCGAGGCGTGGAGTGCCCAGCCGATTCCCCTGCCGACGCGTGGAGTGCCTAGCCGATTCCCCTGCCAGCTGATAACCCGCTAATAAATGATATACCGGCCCGATCTCCCTGCCAAGGCCTGGAGTGCCCAGCCGATCCCCCTGCCGAGGCGTGGAGTGCCCAGCCGATTCCCCTGCCGACGCGTGGAGTGCCCAGCCGATTCCATTGTCAGCTTATAACCCGCCTATAAATGATATACCGGCCCGATCTCCCTGCCAAGGCGTGGAGTGACAATAAATGAGCCTGGAGTCTCCAGCCGATCCCCCTGCCGAGGCGTGGAGTGCCCAGCCGATTCCCCTGCCGACGCGTGGAGTGCCTAGCCGATTCCCCTGCCAGCTGATAACCCGCCAATAAATGATATGCCGGCCCGATCTCCCTGCCAATGCCTGGAGTGCCCGGCCGACCCTCCTGATCAGGCGTGGAGTGCCCAGCCGATTCCCCTGCCGACGCGTGGAGTGCCCAGCCGATTCCATTGTCAGCTGATAACCCGCCAATAAATGATATGCCGGCCCAATCTCCCTGCCAAGGCCTGGAGTGCCCGGCCGACCCCCCTGCCGAGAAGTGGAGTGCCCAGCCGATTCCCCTACCGACGCGTGGAGGGCCTGGCCAATCCCCTGCTAGCTGATAACCCGCCAATACGTGCCTGGCCGATCTCCCTGCCAAGGTCTGGAGTGCCCAGCCGATCCCCCTGCCAAGGCGTGAAGTGCCCAGCCGATTCCCCTGCCGACGCGTGGAGTGCCTAGCCGATTCCCCTGCCAGCTGATAACCCGCTAATAAATGATATACCGGCCCGATCTCCCTGCCAAGGCGTGGAGTGCCCAACCGACCCCCCTGCCAAGGCCTGGAATGCCCAGCCGATCCCCCTGCCGAGGCGTGGAGTGCCCAGCCGATTCCCCTGCCGACGCGTGGAGTGCCCAGCCGATTCCATTGTCAGCTGATAACCCGCCAATAAATGATATACCGGCCCGATCTCCCTGCCAAGGCGTGGAGTGCCAATAAATGATATGCCTGCCTGATCTCCCTGCCAATGCCTGGAGTGCCCGGCCGATCCCCCTGCCGAGCCTGGAGTCCCCAGCCGATCCCCCTGCCGAGGCGTGGAGTGCCCAGCCGATTCCCCTGCCGACGCGTGGAGTGCCTAGCCGATTCCCCTGCCAGCTGATAACCCGCCAATAAATGATATGCCGGCCCGATCTCCCTGCCAATGCCTGGAGTGCCCGGCCGACCCCCCTGACCAGGCGTGGAGTGCCCAGCCGATTCCCCTGCCGACGCGTGGAGTGCCCAGCCGATTTCATTGTCAGCTGATAACCCGCCAATAAATGATATGCCGCCCGATCTCCCTGCCAAGGCCTGGAGTGCCCGGCCGACCCCCCTGCCGAGACGTGGAGTGCCCAGCCGATTCCCCTGCCGACGCGTGGAGTGCCTAGCCGATTCCCCTGCCAGCTGATAACCCGCCAATAAATAATATGCCGGCCCGATCTCCCTGCCAATGCCTGGAGTGCCCTGCCGACCCCCCTGACCAGGCGTGGAGTGCCCAGCCGATTCCCCTGCCGACGCGTGGAGTGCCCAGCCGATTCCATTGTCAGCTGATAACCCGCCAATAAATGATATGCAGTCCCGATCTCCCTGCTAAGGCCTGGAGTGCCCGGCCGACCCCCCTGCCGAGAAGTGGAGTGCCCAGCCGATTCCCCTATCGACGCGTGGAGGCCTGGCCGATCCCCTGCTAGCTGATAACCCGCCAATACGTGCCTGGCCGATCTCCCTGCCAAGGCCTGGAGTGCTCAGCCGATCCCCCTGCCGCGGCGTGAAGTGCCCAGCCGATTCCCCTGCCGACGCGTGGAGTGCCTAGCCGATTCCCCTGCCAGCTGATAACCCGCCAATAAATGATATGCCGGCCCGATCTCCCTGCCAATGCCTGGAGTGCCCGGCCGACCCCCCTGACCAGGCGTGGAGTGCATAGCCGATTCCCCTGCCGTCGCGTGGAGTGCCTAGCCGATTCCCCTGCCAGCACCCCCTGACCAGGCGTGGAGTGCCCAGCCGATTCCCCTGCCGACGCGTGGAGTGCCCAGCCGATTCCATTGTCAGCTGATAACCCGCCAATAATTATATGCCTGCCCGATCTCCCTGCCAATGCCTGGAGTGCCCGGCCGATCCCCCTGGCGAGCCTGGAGTCCCCAGCCGATCCCCCTGCCGAGGCGTGTAGTGCCCAACCGATTCCCCTGCCGACGCGTGGAGTGCCTAGCCGATTACCCTGCCAGCTGATAACCCGCTAATAAATGATATACCGGCCCGACCCCCCTGCCAAGGCCTGGAGTGCCCAGCCGATCCCCCTGCCGAGGCGTGGAGTGCCCAGCCGATTCCCCTGCCGACGCGTGGAGTGCCCAGCCGATTCCATTGTCAGCTGATAACCCGCCAATAAATGATATACCGGCCCGATCTCCCTGCCAAGGTGTGGAGTGCCAATAAATGATATGCCTGCCCGATCTCCCTGCCAATGCCTGGAGTGCCCGGCCGATCCCCCTGCCGAGCCTGGAGTCCCCAGCCGATCCCCCTGCCGAGGCGTGGAGTGCCCAACCGATTCCCCTGCCGACGCGTGGAGTGCCTAGCCGATTACCCTGCCAGCTGATAACCCGCTAATAAATGATATACCGGCCCGATCTCCTTGCCAAGGCGTGGAGTGCCCGGCCGACCCCCCTGACCAGGCGTGGAGTGCCCAGCCGATTCCACTGCCGACGCGTGGAGTGCCCAGCCGATTCCATTGTCAGCTGATAACCCGCCAATAAATGATATGCCGGCCCGATCTCCCTGCCGAGCCTGGAGTCCCCAGCCGATCCCCCTGCCGAGGCGTGGAGTGCCCAGCCGATTCCCCTGCCGACGCGTGGAGTGCCTAGCCGATTCCCCTGCCAGCTGATAACCCGCCAATAAATGATTTGCTGGCCCGATCTCCCTGCCAAGGCGTGGAGTGCCCGGCCGACCCCCCTGACCAGGCGTGGAGTGCCTAGCCGATTCCCCTGCCGTCGCGTGGAGTGCCTAGCCGATTCCCCTGCCAGCACCCCCCTGACCAGGCGTGGAGTGCCCAGCCGATTCCATTGTCTGCTGATAACCCGCCAATAAATGATATGCAGTCCCGATCTCCCTGCTAAGGCCTGGAGTGCCCGGCCGACCCCCCTGCCGAGAAGTGGAGTGCCCAGCCGATTCCCCTACCGACGCATGGAGGGCCTGGCCGATCCCCTGCCAGCTGATAACCCGCTAATAAATGATATACCGGCCCGATCTCCCTGCCAAGGCGTGGAGTGCCCGGCCGACCCCCCTGACCAGGCGTGGAGTGCCCAGCCGATTCCCCTGCCGACGCGTGGAGTGCCCAGCCGATTCCATTGTCAGCTGATAACCCGCCAATAAATGATATGCCGGCCCGATCTCCCTGCCAAGGCCTGGAGTGCCCGGCCGACCCCGCTGCCGAGCATGGAGTCCCAAGCCGATCACCCTGCCGATGCGTGGAGGGCCTCGCCGATCCCCTGCCAGCTGATAACCCGATAATAGTTGATATGCCGGCCCGATCTCCCTGCCAAGGCCTGGAGTGCCCGGCCGACCCCCCTGACCAGGCGTGGAGTGCCTAGCCGATTCCCCTGCCAGCTGATAACCCGCCAATAAGTGATATGGCGGCCCGATCTCCCTGCCAAGGCCTGGAGTGCCCGGCTGACCCCCCTGCCGTGGCGTGGAGTGCCCAGCCGATTCCCCTGCCGACGCGTGGAGTGCCCAGCCGATTCCATTGTCAGCTGATAACCCGCCAAAAAATGATATGCAGGCCCGATCTCCCTGCCAAGGCCTGGAGTGCCCGGCCGACCCCGCTGCCGAGCATGGAGTCCCAAGCCGATCACCCTGCCGACGCGTGGAGGGCCTCGCCGATCCCCTGCCAGCTGATAACCCGATAATAGTTGATATGCCGGCCCGATCTCCCTGCCAAGGCCTGGAGTGCCCGGCCGACCCACCTGCCAGCTGATAACCCGCCCATAAATGATATGTCGGCCCGATCTCCCTGCCAAGGCCTGGAGTGCCCGGCCGACCCCCCTGCCGTGGCGTGGAGTGCCCAGCCGAATCCCCTGCCGACGCGTGGAGTGCCCAGCCGATTCCATTGTCAGCTGATAACCCGCCAAAAAATGATATGCAGGCCCGATCTCCCTGCCAAGGCCTGGAGTGCCCGGCCGACCCCCCTGACCAGGCGTGGAGTGCCCAGCCGATTCCATTGTCAGCTGATAACCCGCCAATAAATGATATGCCGGCCCGATCTCCCTGCCAATGCCTGGAGTGCCCGGCCGACCCCCCGACCAGGTGTGGAGTGCCCATCCGATTCCCCTGCCGACGCGTTGAGTGCCTAGCCGTTTCCCCTGCCAGCTGATAGCCCGCCAATAAATGATATGCCGGCCCGATCTCCCTGCCAAGGCCTGGAATGCCCGGCCGACCGCCCTGCCGAGGCGTGGAGTGCCCAGCCGATTCCCCTGCCGACGCGTGGAGTGCCCAGCCGATTCCATTGTCAGCTGATAACCCGCCAAAAAATGATATGCCTGCCCGATCTCCCTGCCAATCCCTGGAGTGCCCGGCCGATCCCCCTGCCGAGCCTGGAGTCCCCAGCCGATCCCCCTGCCGAGGCGTAGAGTGCCCAGCCGACTCCCCTGCCGACGCGTGGAGTGCCTAGCCGATTCCCTTGCCAGCTGATAACCCGCTAATAAATGATATACCGGCCCGATCCCCCTGACAAGGCGTGGAGTGCCCGGCCGACCCCCCCTGACCAGGCGTGGAGTGCCTAGCCGATTCCCCTGCCGACGCGTGGAAAATGATATGCCTGCCCGATCTCCCTGTCAATGCCTGGAGTGCCCGGCCGATCCTCCTGCCGAGCCTGGAGTCCCCACCCGATTCCCCTGCCGACGCGTGGAGTGCCCAGCCGATTCCATTGTCAGCTGATAACCCGCCAATACGTGCCTGGCCGATCTTCCTGCCAAGGCCTGGAGTGCCCAGCCGATCCCCCTGCCGAGGCGTGGAGTGCCCAGCCGATTCCCCTTCCGACGCGTGGAGTGCCCAGCCGATTCCCCTGCCATCTGATAACCCGCCAATAAATGATATGCCGGCCCGATCTCCCTGCCGAGCCTGGAGTGCCCGGCCGACACCCCTGACCAGGCGTGGCGTGCCCATCCGATTCCCCTGCCGACGCGTTGAGTGCCTAGCCGATTCCCCTGCCAGCTGATAGCCCGCCAATAAATGATATGGCCTGGAGTGCCCAGCCGATTCCCCTGCCGATGCGTGGAGTGCCCAGCCGATTCCATTGTCAGCTGATAACCCGCCAAAAAATGAAATGCCTGCCCGATCTCCCTGCCAATGCTTGGAGCGCCCGGCCGATCCCCCTGCCGAGCCTGGAGTCCCCAGCCGATCCCCCTGCCGAGGCGTAGAGTGACAAGCCGATTCCCCTGCCGACGCGTGGAGTGCCTAGCCGATTCCCTTGCCAGCTGATAACCCGCTAATAAATGATATACCGGCCCGATCCCCCTGACAAGGCGTGGAGTGCCCGGCCGACCCCCCTGACCAGGCGTGGAGTGCCTAGCCGATTCCCCTGCCGACGCGTGGAAAATGATATGCCTGCCCGATCTCCCTGCCAATGCCTGGAGTGCCCGGCTGATCCTTCTGCCGAGCCCGGAGTCCCCAGCCGATCCCCCTGCCGAGGTGTGGAGTGCCCAGCCGATTCCCCTGCCGACGCGTGGAGTGCCTAGCCGATTCCCCTGCCAGCTAATAACCCGCTAATAAATGATATACCGGCCCGATCTCCCTACCAAGGCGTTGAGTGCCCGGTCGACCCCCCTGACCAGGCGTGGAGTGCCCATCCGATTCATCTGCCGACGCGTGGAGTGCCTAGCCGATTCCCCTGCCAGCTGATAGCCCTCCAATAAATGATATGCCGGCCCGATCTCCCTGCCAAGGCCTGGAGTGCCCAGCCGATTCCATTGTCAGCTGATAACCCGCCAATACGTGCCTGGCCGATCTTCCTGCCAAGGCCTGGAGTGCCCAGCCGACCCCCCTGACCAGGCGTGGAGTGCCTAGCCGATTCCCCTGCCGACGCGTAGAGTGCCTAGCCGATTCCCCTGCCAGCTGATAACCCGCCAATAAATGATATGCCTGCCCGATCTCCCGGCCAATGCCTGGAGTGCCCGGCCGACCCCCCTGCCGAGGCGTGGAGTGCCCAGCCGATTGACAAGGCGTGGAGTGCCCGGCCGACCCCCCTGACCAGGCGTGGAGTGCCTAGCCGATTCCCCTGCCGACGCGTGGAAAATGATATGCCTGCCCGATCTCCCTGTCAATGCCTGGAGTGCCCGGCCGATCCTCCTGCCGAGCGTGGAGTCCCCAGCCGATCCCCCTGCCGAGGTGTGGAGTGCCCAGCCGATTCCCCTGCCGACGCGTGGAGTGCCTAGCCGATTCTCTGCCAGCTAATAACCCGCTAATAAATGATATACCGGCCCGATCTCCCTGCCAAGGCGTTGAGTGCCCGGGTGACCCCCCTGACCAGGCGTGGAGTGCCCATCCGATTCATCTGCCGACGCGTGGAGTGCCTAGCCGATTCCCCTGCCAGCTGATAGCCCGCCAATAAATGATATGCCGGCCCGATCTCCCTGCCAAGGCCTGGAGTGCCCGGCCGATTCCATTGTCAGCTGAAAACCCGCCAATACGTGCCTGGCCGATCTTCCTGCCAAGGCCTGGAGTGCCCAGCCGACCCCCCTGACCAGGCGTGGAGTGCCTAGCCGATTCCCCTGCCGACGCGTAGAGTGCCTAGCCGATTCCCCTGCCAGCTGATAACCCGCCAATAAATGATATGCCTGCCCGATCTCCCGGCCAATGCCTGGAGTGCCTGGCCGACCACCCTGCCGAGGCGTGGAGTGCCCAGCCGATTCCCCTGCCGACGCGTGGAGTGCCCAGCCGATTCCATTATCAGCTGATAACCCGCCAAAAAATGATATGCCTGCCCGATCTCCCTGCCAATGCCTGGAGAGCCCGGCCGACCCCCCTGCCGAGCCTGGAGTCCCCAACCGATCCCCCTGCCGACGCGTGGAGTGCCTAGCCGATTCCCCTGCCAACTGATAACCCGGTAATAAATGATATACCGGCCCGATCTCCCTGCCAAGGCGCGGAGTGCCCGGCCGACATCCCGGACCAGGCGTGGAGTGCCTAGCCGATCCCCCTGCCGAGCCTGGAGTCCCCAGCCGATCCCCCTGCCGAGGCGTGGAGTGCCCAGCCGATTCCCTTGCCGACGCGTGGAGTGCCTAGCCGATTCCTATGCCAGCTGATAGCCCGCCAATAAATGATATGCCGGCCCGATCTCCCTGCCAAGGCCTGGAGTGCCCGGCCGACCCCCCTATCCAGGCGTGGAGTGCCCACCCGATTCCCCTGCCGACGCGTGGAGTGCCCAGCCGATTCCATTGTCAGCTGATAACCCGCCAATACGTGCCTGGACGATCTTCCTGCCAAGGCCTTGAGTGCCCAGCCGATCCCCCTGCCGAGGCGTGGAGTGCCCAGCCGATTCCCCTTCCGACGCGTGGAGTGCCCAGCCGATTCCCCTGCCGACGCGTTGAGTGCCTAGCCGATTCCCCTGCCAGCTGATAGCCCGCCAATAAATGATATGGCCTGGAGTGCCCAGCCGATTCCCCTGCCGACGCGTGGAGTGCCCAGCCGATTCCATTGTCAGCTGATAACCCGCCAAAAAATGATATGCCTGTCCGATCTCCCTGCCAATGCTTGGAGTGCCCGGCCGATCCCCCTGCCGAGCCTGGAGTCCCCAGCCGATCCCCCTGCCGAGGCGTGGAGTGCCCAGCCGATTCCCCTGCCGACGCGTGGAGTGCCTAGCCGATTCCCCTGCCAGCTGATAACCCGCCAATAAATGATATGCCGGCCCGATCTCCCTGCCAAGGCGTGGAGTGCCCGGCCGACCCCCCTGACCAGGCGTGGAGTGCCTAGCCGATTCCCCTGAAGACGCGTGGAAAATGATATGCCTGCCCGATCTCCCCTGCCAATGCCTGGAGTGCCCGGCCGATCCTCCTGCCGAGCCTGGAGTCCCCAGCCGATCCCCCTGCCGAGGTGTGGAGTGCCCAGCCGATTCCCCTGCCGACGCGTGGAGTGCCTAGCCGATTCCCCTGCCAGCTAATAACCCGCTAATATATGATATACCGGCCCGATCTCCCTGCCAAGGCGTTGAGTGCCCGGTCGACCCCCCTGACCAGGCGTGGAGTGCCCATCCGATTCATCTGCCGACGCGTGGAGTGCCTAGCCGATTCCCCTGCCAGCTGATAGCCCGCCAATAAATGATATGCCGGCCCGATCTCCCTGCCAAGGCCTGGAGTGCCCGGCCGATTCCATTGTCAGCTGATAACCCGCCAATACGTGCCTGGCCGATCTTCCTGCCAAGGCCTGGAGTGCCCAGCCGACCCCCCTGACCAGGCGTGGAGTGCCTAGCCGATTCCCCTGCCGACGCGTAGAGTGCCTAGCCGATTCCCCTGCCAGCTGATAACCCGCCAATAAATGATATGCCTGCCCGATCTCCCGGCCAATGCCTGGAGTGCCCGGCCGACACCCCTGACCAGGCGTGGAGTGCCCATCCGATTCCCCTGCCGAAGCGTTGAGTGCCTAGCCGATTCCCCTGCCAGCTGATAGCCCGCCAATAAATGATGGAGTGTAGTGCCCATCCGATTCCCCTGCCGACGCGTTGAGTGCCTAGCCGATTCCCCTGCTAGCTGATAACCCGCCAATAAATGATATGCCTGCCCGATCTCCTGGCCAATGCCTGGAGTGCCCGGCCGACACCCCTGACCAGGCGTGGAGTGCCCATCCGATTCCCCTGCCGACGCGTTGAGTGACCAGCCGGTTCCATTGTCAGCTGATAACCCGCCAATACGTGCCTGGCCGATCTTCCTGCCAAGGCCTGGAGTGCCCTGCCGATCCCCCTGCCGAGCCTGGAGTCCCCAGCCGATCCCCCTGCCGAGGCATGGAGTGCCCAGCCGATTCCCTTGCCGACGCGTGGAGTGCCTAGCCGATTCCCCTGCCAGCTGATAACCCGCCAATAAATGATATGCCTGCCCGATCTCCCGGCCAGGCGTGGAGTGCCCAGCCGATTCCCCTGCCGACGCGTGGAGTGCCCAGCCGATTCCATTATCAGCTGATAACCCGCCAATACGTGCCTGGCCGATCTTCCTGCCAAGGCCTGGAGTGCCCAGCCGATCCCCCTGCCGAGGCGTGGAGTGCCCAGCCGATTCCCCTTCCGACGCGTGGAGTGCCCAGCCGATTCCCCTGCCGACGCGTTGAGTGCCTAGCCGATTCCCCTGCCAGCTAATAACCCGCTAATAAATGATATACCGGCCCGATCTCCCTGCCAAGGCGTTGAGTGCCCGGTCGACCCCCCTGACCAGGCGTGGAGTGCCCATCCGATTCATCTGCCGACGCGTGGAGTGCCTAGCCGATTCCTATGCCAGCTGATAGCCCGCCAATAAATGATATGCCGGCCCGATCTCCCTGCCAAGGCCTGGAGTGCCCGGCCGACCCCCCTATCCAGGCGTGGAGTGCCCACCCGATTCCCCTGCCGACGCGTTGAGTGCTTAGCCGATTCCCCTGCCAGCTGATAACCCGCGAATAAATGATATGCCTGCCCGATCTCCCGGCCAATGCCTGGAGTGCCCGGCCGACACCCCTGACCAGGCGTGGAGTGCCCATCCGATTCCCCTGCCGACGCGTTGAGTGCCCAGCCGGTTCCATTGTCAGCTGATAACCCGCCAATACGTGCCTGGCCGATCTTCCTGCCAAGGCCTGGAGTGCCCTGCCGATCCCCCTGCCGAGCCTGGAGTCCCCAGCCGATCCCCCTGCCGAGGCATGGAGTGCCCAGCCGATTCCCTTGCCGACGCGTGGAGTGCCTAGCCCATTCCCCTGCCAGCTGATAACCCGCCAATAAATGATATGCCTGCCCGATCTCCCGGCCAGGCGTGGAGTGCCCAGCCGATTCCCCTGCCGACGCGTGGAGTGCCCAGCCAATTCCATTATCAGCTTATAACCCGCCAATACGTGCCTGGCCGATCTTCCTGCCAAGGCCTGGAGTGCCCAGCCGATCCCCCTGCCGAGGCGTGGAGTGCCCAGCCGATTCCCCTTCCGACGCGTGGAGTGCCCAGCCGATTCCCCTGCCGACGCGTTGAGTGCCTAGCCGATTCCCCTGCCAGCTAATAACCCGCTAATAAATGATATACCGGCCCGATCTCCCTGCCAAGGCGTTGAGTGCCCGGTCGACCCCCCTGACCAGGCGTGGAGTGCCCATCCGATTCATCTGCCGACGCGTGGAGTGCCTAGCCGATTCCCCTGCCAGCTGATAGCCCGCCAATAAATGATATGCCGGCCCGATCTCCCTGCCAAGGCCTGGAGTGCCCGGCCGATTCCATTGTCAGCTGATAACCCGCCAATACGTGCCTGGCCGATCTTCCTGCCAAGGCCTGGAGTGCCCAGCCGACCCCCTGACCAGGCGTGGAGTGCCTAGCCGATTCCCCTGCCGACGCGTAGGGTGCCTAGCCGATTCCCCTGCCAGCTGATAACCCGCCAATAAATGATATGCCTGCCCGATCTCCCGGCCAATGCCTGGAGTGCCCGGCCGACCCCCCTGCCGAGGCGTGGAGTGCCCAGCCGATTCCCCTGCCGACGCGTGGAGTGCCCAGCCGATTCCATTATCAGCTGATAACCCGCCAAAAAATGATATGCCTGCCCGATCTCCCTGCCAATGCCTGGAGAGCCCGGCCGATCCCCCTGCCGAGCCTGGAGTCCCCAACCGATCCCCCTGCCGACGCGTGGAGTGCCTAGCCGATTCCCCTGCCAACTGATAACCCGGTAATAAATGATATACCGGCCCGATCTCCCTGCCAAGGCCTGGAGTGCCCAGCCGACACCCCTGACCAGGCGTGGAGTGCCCATCCGATTCCCCTGCCGAAGCGTTGAGTGCCTAGCCGATTCCCCTGCCAGCTGATAGCCCGCCAATAAATGATGGAGTGTAGTGCCCATCCGATTCCCCTGCCGACGCGTTGAGTGCCCAGCCGATTCCATTGTCAGCTGATAACCCGCCAATACGTGCCTGGCCGATCTTCCTGCCAAGGCCTGGAGTGCCCAGCCGATCCCCCTGCCGAGCCTTGAGTCCCCAGCCGATCCCCCTGCCGAGGCGTGGAGTGCCCAGCCGATTCCCTTGCCGACGCGTGGAGTGCCTAGCCGATTCCTATGCCAGCTGATAGCCCGCCAATAAATGATATGCGGCCCCATCTCCCTGCCAAGGCCTGGAGTGCCCGGCCGACCCCCCTGTCCAGGCGTGGAGTGCCCACCCGATTCCCCTGCCGACGCGTGGAGTGCCCAGCCGATTCCATTGTCAGCTGATAACCCGCCAATACGTGCCTGGCCGATCTTCCTGCCAAGGCCTGGAGTGCCCAGCCGATCCCCCTGCCGAGGCGTGGAGTGCCCAGCCGATTCCCCTTCCGACGCGTGGAGTGCCCAGCCGATTCCCCTGCCGACGCGTTGAGTGCCTAGCCGATTCCCCTGCCAGCTAATAACCCGCTAATAAATGATATACCGGCCCGATCTCCCTGCCAAGGCGTTGAGTGCCCGGTCGACCCCCCTGACCAGGCGTAAAGTGCCCATCCGATTCATCTGCCGACGCGTGAAGTGCCTAGCCGATTCCCCTGCCAGCTGATAGCCCGCCAATAAATGATATGCCGGCCCGATCTCCCTGCCAAGGCCTGGAGTGCCCAGCCGATTCCATTGTCAGCTGATAACCCGCCAATACGTGCCTGGCCGATCTTCCTGCCAAGGCCTGGAGTGCCCAGCCGATCCCCCTGCCGAGGCGTGGAGTGCCCAGCCGATTCCCCTTCCGACGCGTGGAGTGCCCAGCCGATTCCCCTGCCGACGCGTTGAGTGCCTAGCCGATTCCCCTGCCAGCTGATAGCCCGCCAATAAATGATATGGCCTGGAGTGCCCAGCCGATTCCCCTGCCGACGCGTGGAGTGCCCAGCCGATTCCATTGTCAGCTGATAACCCGCCAAAAAATGATATGCCTGCCCGATCTCCCTGCCAATGCTTGGAGTGCCCGGCCGATCCCCCTGCCGAGCCTGGAGTCCCCAGCCGATCCCCGTGCCGAGGCGTGGAGTGCCCAGCCGATTCCCCTGCCGACGCGTGGAGTGCCTAGCCGATTCCCGTGCCAGCTGATAACCCGCCAATAAATGATATGCCGGCCCGATCTCCCTGCCAAGGCGTGGAGTGCCCGGCCGAGCCCCTTGACCAGGCGTGGAGTGCCTAGCCGATTCCCCTGCCGACGCGTGGAAAATGATATGCCTGCCCGATCTCCCCTGCCAATGCCTGGAGTGCCCGGCCGATCCCCCTGCCGAGCCTGGAGTCCCCAGCCGATCCCCGTGCCGAGGCGTGGAGTGCCCAGCCGATTCCCCTGCCGACGCGTGGAGTGCCTAGCCGATTCCCGTGCCAGCTGATAACCCGCCAATAAATGATATACCGGCCCGATCTCCCTGCCAAGGCGTTGAGTGCCCGGTCGACCCCCCTGACCAGGCGTGGAGTGCCCATCCGATTCATCTGCCGACGCGTGGAGTGCCTAGCCGATTCCCCTGCCAGCTGATAGCGCGGCAATTAATGATATGCCGGCCCGATCTCCCTGCCAAGGCCTGGAGTGCCCGGCCGATCCCCCTGCCGAGGCGTGGAGTGCCCAGCCGATTCCCCTGCCGACGCGTGGAGTGCCCAGCCGATTCCATTGTCAGCTGATAACCCGCCAACAATGATATGCCGGCCCGATCTCCCTGCCAAGGCCTGGAGTGCACGGCCGACCCCCCTGACCAGGCGTGGAGTGCCCAGCCGATTCCCCTGCCGACGCGTGGAGTGCCCAGCCGATTCCATTGTCAGCTGATAACCCGCCAACAATGATATGCCGGCCCGATCTCCCTGCCAATGCCTGGAGTGCACGGCCGACCCCACTGACCAGGCGTGGAGTGCCCAGCCGATTCCCCTTCCGACGCGTGTAGTGCCCAGCCGATTCCCCTGCCGACGCGTTGAGTGCCTAGCCGATTCCCCTGCCAGCTAATAACCCGCTAATAAATGATATACCGGCCCGATCTCCCTGCCAAGGCGTTGAGTGCCCGGTCGACCCCCCTGACCAGGCGTAAAGTGCCCATCCGATTCATCTGCCGACGCGTGGAGTGCCTAGCCGATTCCCCTGCCAGCTGATAGCCCGCCAATAAATGATATGCCGTCCCGATCTCCCTGCCAAGGCCTGGAGTGCCCAGCCGATTCCATTGTCAGCTGATAACCCGCCAATACGTGCCTGGCCGATCTTCCTGCCAAGGCCTGGAGTGCCCAGCCGATCCCCCTGCCGAGGCGTGGAGTGCCCAGCCGATTCCCCTTCCGACGCGTGGAGTGCCCAGCCGATTCCCCTGCCGACGCGTTGAGTGCCTAGCCGATTCCCCTGCCAGCTGATAGCCCGCCAATAAATGATATGGCCTGGAGTGCCCAGCCGATTCCCCTGCCGACGCGTGGAGTGCCCAGCCGATTCCATTGTCAGCTGATAACCCGCCAAAAAATGATATGCCTGCCCGATCTCCCTGCCAATGCTTGGAGTGCCCGGCCGATCCCTTTGCCGAGCCTGGAGTCCCCAGCCGATCCCCGTGCCGAGGCGTGGAGTGCCCAGCCGATTCCCCTGCCGACGCGTGGAGTGCCTAGCCGATTCCCCTGCCAGCTGATAACCCGCCAATAAATGATATGCCGGCCCGATCTCCCTGCCAAGGCGTGGAGTGCCCGGCCGAGCCCCTTGACCAGGCGTGGAGTGCCTAGCCGATTCCCCTGCCGACGCGTGGAAAATGATATGCCTGCCCGATCTCCCTGCCAATGCCTGGAGTGCCCGGCCGATCCTCCTGGCGAGCCTGGAGTCCCCAGCCGATCCCCCTGCCGAGGTGTGGAGTGCCCAGCCGATTCCCCTGCCGACGCGTGGAGTGCCTAGCCGATTCCCCTGCCAGCTAATAACCCGCTAATAAATGATATACCGGCCCGATCTCCCTGCCAAGGCGTTGAGTGCCCGGTCGACCCCCCTGACCAGGCGTGGAGTGCCCATCCGATTCATCTGCCGACGCGTGGAGTGCCTAGCCGATTCCCCTGCCAGCTGATAGCCCGCCAATTAATGATATGCCGGCCCGATCTCCCTGCCAAGGCCTGGAGTGCCCGGCCGATCCCCCTGCCGAGGCGTGGAGTGCCCAGCCGATTCCCCTGCCGACGCGTGGAGTGCCCAGCCGATTCCATTGTCAGCTGATAACCCGCCAACAATGATATGCCGGCCCGATCTCCCTGCCAATGCCTGGAGTGCACGGCCGACCCCACTGACCAGGCGTGGAGTGCCCAGCCGATTCCCCTGCCGACGCGTGGAGTGCCCAGCCGATTCCATTGTCAGCTGATAACCCGCCAACAATGATATGCCGGCCCGATCTCCCTGCCAATGCCTGGAGTGCACGGCCGACCCCACTGACCAGGCGTGGAGTGCCCGGCCGACCCCCCTGCCGAGAAGTGGAGTGCCCAGCCGATTCCCCTACCGACGCGTGGAGGGCCTGGTCGATCCCCTGCTAGCTGATAACCCGCCAATACGTGCCTGGCCGATCTCCCTGCCAAGGCGTGGAGTGCCCGGCCGACCCCCCTGACCAGGCATGGAGTGCCTAGCCGATTCCCCTGCCGACACGTGGAGTGCCTAGCCGATTCCCCTGCCATCTGATAACCCGCCAATAAATGATATGCCGGCCCGATCTCCCTGCCTATGCCTGGAGTGCCCGGCCGACCCCCCTGACCAGGCGTGGAGTGCCCATCCGATTCCCCTGCCGAAGCGTGGAGTGCCTAGCCGATTCCCCTGCCAGCTGATAGCCCGCCAATAAATGATATGCCGGCCCGATCTCCCTGCCAAGGCCTGGAGTGCCCGGCCGATCCCCCTGCCGAGGCGTGGAGTGCCCAGCCGATTCCCCTGCCGACGCGTGGAGTGCCCAGCCGATTCCATTGTCAGCTGATAACCCGCCAATAAATGATATGCCTGCCCGATCTCCCTGCCAAGGCGTTGAGTGCCCTGTCGACCCCCCTGACCAGGCGTGGAGTGCCCATCCGATTCATCTGCCGACGCGTGGAGTGCCTAGCCGATTCCCCTGCCAGCTGATAGCCCGCCAATAAATGATATGCCGGCCCGATCTCCCTGCCAAGGCCTGGAGTGCCCGGCCGACCCCCCTGACCAGGCGTGGAGTGCCCACCCGATTCCCCTGCCGACGCGTGGAGTGCCCAGCCGATTCCATTGTCAGCTGATAACCCGCCAATACGTGCCTGGCCGATCTTCCTGCCAAGGCCTGGAGTGCCCAGCCGACCCCCCTGACCAGGCGTGGAGTGCCCAGCCGATTCCCCTGCCGACGCGTAGAGTGCCTAGCCGATTCCCCTGCCAGCTGATAGCCCGCCAATAAATGATATGCCGGCCCGATCTCCCTGCCAAGGCCTGGAGTGCCCGGCCGACCCCCCTGACCAGGCGTGGAGTGCCCACCCGATTCCCCTGCCGACGCGTGGAGTGCCCAGCCGATTCCATTGTCAGCTGATAACCCGCCAATACGTGAAGTGCCTGGCCGATCTTCCTGCCAAGGCCTGGAGTGCCCAGCCGACCCCCCTGACCAGGCGTGGAGTGCCCACCCGATTCCCCTGCCGACGCGTGGAGTGCCCAGCCGATTCCATTGTCAGCTGATAACCCGCCAATACGTGCCTGGCCGATCTTCCTGCCAAGGCCTGGAGTGCCCAGCCGACCCCCCTGACCAGGCGTGGAGTGCCCATCCGATTCCCCTGCCGACGCGTAGAGTGCCCAGCCGATTCCATTGTCAGCTGATAATCCGCCCATACGTGCCTGGCCGATCTTCCTGCCAAGGCCTGGAGTGCCCAGCCGATCCCCCTGCCGAGGCGTGGAGTACCCAGCCGATTCCCCTGCCGACGCGTGGAGTGCCCAGCCGATTCCATTGTCAGCTGATAGCCCGCCAATAAATGATATGCCTGCCCGCTCTCCCTGCCAATGCCTGGAGTTCCCGGCCGATCCCCCTACCGAGCCTGGAGTCCCCAGCCGATCCCCCTGCCGAGGCGTGGAGTGCCCAGCCGATTCCCCTGCCGACGCGTGGAGTGCCTAGCCGATTCCCCTGCCTGCTGATAACCCGCTAATAAATGATATTCCGGCCCGATCTCCCTGCCAAGGCGTGGAGTGCCCGGCCGACCCCACTGACCAGGCGTGGAGTGCCTAGCTGATTCCCCTGCCGACGCGTGGAGTGCCTAGCCGATTCCCCTGCCAGCTGATAACCCGCCAATAAATGATATGCCGGCCCGATCTCCCTGCCAATGCCTGGAGTGCCCGGCCGACACCCCTGACCAGGCGTGGAGTGCCCATCCGATTCCCCTACCGACGCGTGGAGTGCCTAGCCGATTCCCCTGCCAGCTGATAGCCCGCCAATAAATGATATGCCGGTCCGATCTCCCTGCCAAGGCCTGGAGTGCCCGGCCGACCCCCCTGCCGAGGCGTGGAGTGCCCAGCCGATTCCCCTGCCGACGCGTGGAGTGCCCAGCCGATTCCATTGTCAGCTGATAGCCCGCCAATAAATGATATGCCTGCCCGCTCTCCCTGCCAATGCCTGGAGTTCCCGGCCGATCCCCCTACCGAGCCTGGAGTCCCCAGCCGATCCCCCTGCCGAGGCGTGGAGTGCCCAGCCGATTCCCCTGCCGACGCGTGGAGTGCCTAGCCGATTCCCCTGCCTGCTGATAACCCGCTAATAAATGATATACCGGCCCGATCTCCCTGCCAAGGCGTGGAGTGCCCGGCAGACCCCCCTGACCAGGCGTGGAGTGCCTAGCTGATTCCCCTGCCGACGCGTGGAGTGCCTAGCCGATTCCCCTGCCAGCTGATAACCCGCCAATAAATGATATGCCGGCCCGATCTCCCTGCCAATGCCTGGAGTGCCCGGCCGACACCCCTGACCAGACGTGGAGTGCCCATCCGATTCCCCTACCGACGCGTGGAGTGCCTAGCCGATTCCCCTGCCAGCTGATAACCCGCTAATAAATGATATACCGGCCCGATCTCCCTGCCAAGGCGTGGAGTGCCCGGCGGACCCCCCTGACCAGGCGTGGAGTGGATCGTGGCGTGGATTCCCCTGCCGACGCGTGGAGTGCCCAGCCGATTCCATTGTCAGCTGATAACCCGCCAATAAATGATATGCCTCCCGATCTCCCTGCCAATGCCTGGAGTGCCCGGCCGATCCCCCTGCCGAGCCTGGAGTCCCCAGCCGATCCCCTTGCCGAGGCGTGGAGTGCCAAGCCGATTCCCCTGCCGACGCGTTGAGTGCCTAGCTGATTCCCCTGCTAGCTGATAACCCGCCAATACGTGCCTGGCCGATCTCCCTGCCAAAGCCTGGTGTGCCCAGCCGACCCCCCAGACGAGGCGTGGAGTGCCCAGCCGATCCCCCTGCCGAGACGTGGAGCGCCTAGCCGTTTCCCCTGCCAGCTGATAACCCGCCAATAAATTATATGCCTGCCCGATCTCCCTGCCAATGCCTGGAGTGCCCAGCCGATCCCCCTACCGAGGCGTGGAGTGCCCAGCTGATTCCCCTGCCGACACGTGGAGGGCCTGGCAGCTTGTAACCCGCCAATAAATGCTATGCCTGCCCGATCTCCCTGCCAATGCCTGGAGTGCCCAGCCGATCCCCCTGCCGAGACGTGCAGTGCCCAGCCGATTCCCCTGCCGACGCGTGGAGTGCCCAGCCGATTCCATTGTCAGCTGATAACCCGCCAATAAATCATATGCCGGCCCGATCTCCCTGCCAATGCCTGGAGTGCCCGGCCGATCCCCCCGCCGAGCCTGGAGTCCCCACCCGATCCCTCTGCCGAGGCGTGGAGTGCCCAGCCGATTCCCCTGCCGACGCGTGGAGTGCCTAGACGATTCCCCTGCCAGCTTATAACCCGCTAATAACTGATATACCGGCCCGATCTCCCTGCCAAGACGTTGAGTGCCCGGCCGACCCCCCTGACCAGGCGTGGAGTGGATCGTGGCGTGGATTCCCCTGCCGACGCGTGGAGTGCCCAGCCGATTCCATTGTCAGCTGATAACCCGCCAATAAATGATATGCCTCCCGATCTCCCTGCCAATGCCTGGAGTGCCCGGCCGATCCCCCTGCCGAGCCTGGAGTCCCCAGCCGATCCCCCTGACGAGGCGTGGAGTGCCCAGCCGATTCCCCTGCCGACGCGTGGAGTGCCTAGCCGATTCCCCTGCCAGCTGATAACCCGCTAATAAATGATATACCGGCCCGATCTCCCTGCCAAGGCGTGGAGTGCCCGGCCGACCCCCCTGACCAGGCGTGGAGTGGATCGTGGCGTGGATTCCCCTGCCGACGCGTGGAGTGCCCAGCCGATTCCATTGTCAGCTGATAACCCGCCAATAAATGATATGCCTCCCGATCTCCCTGCCAATGCCTGGAGTGCCCGGCCGATCCCCCTGCCGAGCCTGGAGTCCCCAGCCGATCCCCCTGCCGAGGCGTGGAGTGCCCAGCCGATTCCCCTGCCGACGCGTGGAGTGCCTAGCCGATGCCCCTGCCGGCTTATAACCCGCTAATAAATGATATACCGGCCCGATCTCCCTGCCAAGGCGTGGAGTGCCCGGCCGACCCCCCTGACCCGGCGTGGAGTGGATCGTGGCGTGGATTCCCCTGCCGACGCGTGGAGTGCCTAGCCGATTCCCCTGCCAGCTGATAACCCGCCAATAAATGATATGCCGGACCGATCTCCCTGCCAATGCCTGGAGTGCCCGGCCGACCCCCCTGACCAGGCGTGGAGTGCCCATCCGATCCCCCTGCCGACACGTGGAGGGCCTGGCAGCTTTCCCTGCCAGCTTGTAACCCACCAATAAATGCTATGCCTGCCCGATCTCCCTGCCAATGCCTGGAGTGCCCAGCCGATCCCCCTGCCGACGCGTGAAGTGCCGGCGCCCCTGCCGAGAAGTGGAGTGCCCAGCTGATTCCCCTACCGACGCGTGGAAGACCTGGCCGATCCCCTGCTAGCTGATAAGCTGGTGTGCCCAGCCGACCCCCCAGACGAGGCGTGGAGTGCCCAGCCGATCCCCCTGCCGAGACGTGAGCGCCTAGCCGTTTCCCCTGCCAGCTGATAACCCGCCAATAAATGATATGCCTGCCCGATCTCCCTGCCAATGCCTGGAGTGCCCAGCCGATCCCCCTACCGAGGCGTGGAGTGCCCAGCTGATTCCCCTGCCGACACGTGAAGGGCCTGGCAGCTTTTCCTGGCAGCTTGTAACCCGCCAATAAATGCTATGCCTGCCCGATCTCCCTGCCAATGCCTGGAGTGCCCAGCCGATAACCCTGCCGAGACGTGGAGTGCCCAGCCGATTCCCCTGCCGACGCGTGGAGTGCCCAGCCGATTCCATTGTCAGCTGATAACCCGCCAATAAATCATATGCCGGCCCGATCTCCCTGCCGAGACGTGGAGTGCTTAGCCGATTCCCCTGCAGACGCGTTGAGTGCCTAGCCGATTCCCCTGCTAGCTGATAACCCGCCAATACGTGCCTGGCCGATCTCCCTGCCAAAGCCTGGTGTGCCCAGCCGACCCCCCAGACGAGGCGTGGAGTGCCCAGCCGATCCCCCTGCCGAGACGTGGAGCGCCTAGGCGATTCCCCTGCCAGCTGATAACCCGCCAATAAATGATATGCCTGCCCGATCTCCCTGCCAATGCCTGGAGTGCCCAGCCGATCCCCCTACCGAGGCGTGGAGTGCCCAGCTGATTCCCCTGCCGACACGTGGAGGGCCTGGCAGCTTTCCCTGCCAGCTTGTAACCCGCCAATAAATGCTATGCCTGCCCGATCTCCCTGCCAATGCCTGGAGTGCCCAGCCGATCCCCCTGCCGACGCGTGAAGTGCCCAGCCGATTCCATTGTCAGCTGATAACCCGCCAATAAATGATATGCCGGCCCGATCTCCCTGCCAAGTCCTGGAGTGCCCGGCCGGCCCCCCTGCCGAGAAATGGAGTGCCCAGCCGATTCCCCTACCGACGCGTGGAAGACCTGGCCGATTCCCTGCTAGCTGATAACCCGCCAATACGTGCCTGGCCAATCTCCCTGCCATGGCCTGGAGTGCCCAGCCGATCCCCCTGCCGAGGCGTGGAGTGCCCAGCCGATTCCCCTGCCGACGCGTTGAGTGCCTAGCTGATAACCCGCCAATACGTGCCTGGCCGCTCTCCCTGCCAAAGCCTGGTGTGCCCAGCCGACCCCCCAGACGAGGCGTGGAGTGCCTTGCCGATCCCCCTGCCGAGACGTGGAGTGCCTAGCCGATTCCCCTACCAGCTGATAACCCGCCAATAAATTATATGCCTGCCCGATCTTCCTGCCAATGCCTGGAGTGCCCAGCCGATTCCCCTACCGAGGCGTGGAGTGCCCAGCTGATTCCCCTGCCGACACGTGGAGGGCCTGGCAGCTTTTCCTGCCAGCTTGTAACCCGCCAATAAATGCTATGCCTGCCCGATCTCCCTGCCAATGCCTGGAGTGACCAGCCGATCCCCCTGCCGAGACGTGGAGTGCCCAGCCGATTCCTCTGCCGACGTGTGAAGTGCCCATCCGATTCCATTGTCAGCTGATAACCCGCCAATAAATGATATGCCGGCCCGATCTCCCTGCCAAGGCCTGGAGTGACCGGCCGACCCCCCTGCCGAGAAGTGGAGTGCCCAGCCGATTCCCCTGCCGACGCGTGGAGGGCCTGGCCGATTCCATTGTCAGCTGATAACCCGCCAATAAATGATATGCCGGCCCGATCTCCCTGCCAATGCCTGGAGTGCCCAGCCGATCCCCCTGCCGAGACGTGGAGTGACCAGCCGATCCCCCTGCCGAGACCTGGAGTGCCCAGCCGATTCCCCTGCCGACGCGTGAAGTGCCTGGCCGATCCCCTGCTAGCTGATAACCCGCCAATACGTGCCTGGCCGATCTCCCTGCCAAGGCCTGGAGTGCCCAGCCGATCCCCCTGCCGAGGCGTGGAGTGCCCAGCTGATTCCCCTGCCGACACGTGGAGGGCCTGGCAGCTTTCCCTGCCAGCTTGTAACCCGCCAATAAATGATATGCCGGCCCGATCTCCCTGCCAAGGCCTGGAGTGACCGGCCGACTCCCCTGCCGAGAAGTGGAGTGCCCAGCCGATTCCCCTGCCGACGCGTGGATGGCCTGCCCGATTCCATTGTCAGCTGATAACCCGCCAATAAATGATATGCCTGCCCGATCTCCCTGCCAAGGCCTGGAGTGCCCGGCCGACCCCCCTGCCGAGAAGTGGAGTGCCCAGCCGATTCCCATACCGACGCGTGGAGGGCCTGGCCGATCCCCTGCTAGCTGATAACCCGCCAATACGTGCCTGGCCGATCTCCCTGCCAAGGCCTGGAGTGCCCAGCCGATACCCCTGCCGAGGCGTGGAGTGCCCAGCCGATTCCCCTGCCAGCTGATAACCCGATAATAAATTATGTGCCGGCCAGATCTCCGTGCCAAGGCCTGAAGTGCCCAGCCGATCCCCCTGCCGAGGCGTGGAGTGCCCAGCTGATTCCCCTGCCGACACGTGGAGGGCCTGGCAGCTTTCCCTGCCAGCTTGTAACCCGCCAATAAATGCTATGCCTGCCCGATCTCCCTGCCAATGCCTGGAGTGCCCAGCCGATCCCCCTGCCGAGACGTGGAGTGCCCAGCCGATTCCCCTGCCGACGCGTGGAGTGCCCAGCCGATTCCATTGTCAGCTGATAACCCGCCAATAAATGATATGCCGGCCCGATCTCCCTGCCAAGGCCTGGAGTGCACAGCAGATCCCCCTGCCTAAACGTGGAGTGCCCAGCCGATCCCCCTGCCGAGACCTGGAGTGCCCAGCCGATTCCCCTGCCGACGCGTGAAGTGCCCAACCGATTCCATTGTCAGCTATAAACCCGCCAATAAATGATATGCCTGCCCGATCACCCTTCCAAGGCCTGGAGTGCCCGGCCGACCCCCCTGCCGAGAAATGGAGTGCCCAGCCGATTCCCCTACCGACGCGTGGAGGGCCTGGCCGATCCCCTGCTAGCTGATAACCCGCCAATACGTGCCTGGCCGATCTCCCTGCCAAGGCCTGGAGTGCCCAGCTGATCCTCCTGCCGAGGCGTGGAGTGCCCAGCCGATTCCCCTGCCAGCTGATAACCCGATAATAAATTATGTGCCGTTCAGATCTCCGTGCCAAGGCCTGAAGTTCCCAGCCGATCCCCAGCAGGCGTGGAGTGCCCAGCTGATTCCCCTGCCGACACGTGGAGGGCCTGGCAGCTTTCCCTGCCAGCTTGTTACCCGCCAATAAATGCTATGCCTGCCCGATCTCCCTGCCAATGACTGGAGTGCCCAGCCGATCCCCCTGCCGAGACGTGGAGTGCCCAGCCGATACCCCTGCCGACGCGTGGAGTGCCCAGCCGATTCCATTGTCAGCTGATAACCCGCCAATAAATGATATGCCGGCCCGAACTTCCTGCCAAGGCTTGGAGTGCCTGGCCGATCCCCCTGCCGAGACGTGGAGTGCCCAGCCGATTCCCCTGCCGACGCGTTGAGTGCCTAGCCGATTCCCCTGCTAGCTGATAACCCGCCAATACGTGCCTGGCCGATCTCCCTGCCAAAGCCTGGTTTGCCCAGCCGACCCCCCAGACGAGGCGTGGAGTGCCAAGCCGATCCCCCTGCCGAGACGTGGAGTGCCTAGCCGATTCCCCTGCCAGCTGATAACCCGCCAATAAATGATATGCCTGCCCGATCTCCCTGCCAATGCCTGGAGTGCCCAGCCGATTCCCCTACCGAGGCGTGGAGTGCCCAGCTGGTTCCCCTGCCGACACGTGGAGGGCCTGGCAGCTTTCCCTTCCAGCTTGTAACTCGCCAATAAATGCTATGCCTGCCCGATCTCCCTGCCAATGCCTGGAGTGCCCAGCCGATCCCCCTGCCGAGACGTGGAGTGCCCAGCCGATTCCCCTGCCGCCGCGTGGAGTGCCCAGCCGATTCCATTGTCAGCTGATAACCCGCCAATAAATGATATGCCGGCCCGATGTCACTGCTAGCTGATAACCCGCCAATACGTGCCTGGCCGATCTCCCTGCCTAAGCCTGGTGTGCCCAGCCGACCCCCCAGACGAGGCGTGGAGTGCCCAGCCGATCCCCCTGCCGAGACGTGGAGTGCCTAGCCGATTCCCCTGCCAGCTGATAACCCGCCAATAAATGATATGCCTGCCCGATCTCCCTGCCAATGCCTGGAGTGCCCAGCCGATTCCCCTGCCGAGGCGTGGAGTGCCCAGCTGGTTCCCCTGCCGACACGTGGAGGGCCTGGCAGCTTTCCCTTCCAGCTTGTAACTCGCCAATAAATGCTATGCCTGCCATATCTCCCTGCCAATGCCTGGAGTGCCCAGCCGATTCCATTGTCAGCTGATAACCCGCCAATAAATGATATGCCGGCCCGATGTCACTGCTAGCTGATAACCCGCCAATACGTGCCTGGCCGATCTCCCTGCCTAAGCCTGGTGTGCCCAGCCGACCCCCAGACGAGGCGTGGAGTGCCCAGCCGATCCCCCTGCCGAGACGTGGAGTGCCTAGCCGATTCCCCTGCCAGCTGATAACCCGCCAATAAATGATATTCCTGCCCGATCTCCCTGCCAATGCCTGGAAAGCGCAGCCGATTCCCCTGCCGAGCCTGGAGTCCCCAGCCGATCCCACTGCCGAGGCGTGGAGTGCCCAGCCGATTCCCCTGCCGAGACGTGGAGTGCCCAGCCGATCCCCCTGCCGAGACGTGGAGTGCCCAGCCGATTCCCCTGCCGAAGCGTGGAGTGCCCAGCCGATTCCATTGTCAGCTGATAACCCGCCAATAAATGATATGCCACCCCGATCTCCCTGCCAAGGCCTGGAGTGCCCGGCCGATTCCCCCACCGAGGCGTGGAGTGCCCAGCCGATCCCCCTGCTGACACGTGGAGTGCCCAGCCGATCCCCCTGCCGAGACGTGGAGTGCCTAGCCGATTCCCCTGCCAGCTGATAACCCGCCAATAAATGATATGCCTGCCCGATCTCCCTGCCAAGGCCCGGAGTGCCCGGCCGACCCCCCTGCCGAGAAGTGGAGTGCCCAGCCGATTCCCCTACCGACGCGTGGAGGGCCTGGCCGATCCCCTGCTAGCTGATAACCCGCCAATACGTGCCTGGCCGATCTCCCTGCCAAGGCCTGGAGTGCCCAGCCGATCCTCCTGCCGAGGCGTGGAGTGCCCAGCCGATTCCCCTGCCAGCTGATAACCCGATAATAAATTATGTGCCGGCTAGATCTCCGTGCCAAGGCCTGAAGATCCCAGCCGATCCCCAGCAGGCGTGGAGTGCCCAGCTGATTCCCCTGCCGACACGTGGAGGGCCTGGCAGCTTTCCCTGCCAGCTTGTTACCCGCCAATAAATGCTATCTCCCGATGCCCAATCCTCCCGATGCCCGATCTCCTGCCCGATCTCCCTGCCAATGACTGGAGTGTCCAGCCGATCCCCCTGCCGAGACGTGGAGTGCCCAGCCGATTCCCCTGCCGAAGCGTGGAGTGCCCAGCCGATTCCATTGTCAGCTGATAACCCGCCAATAAATGATATGCCACCCCGATCTCCCTGCCAAGGCCTGGAGTGCCCGGCCGATTCCCCCACCGAGGCGTGGAGTGCCCAGCCGATCCCCCTGCTGACACGTGGAGTGCCCAGCCGATCCCCCTGCCGAGACGTGGAGTGCCTAGCCGATTCCCCTGCCAGCTGATAACCCGCCAATAAATGATATGCCTGCCCGATCTCCCTGCCAAGGCCCGGAGTGCCCGGCCGACCCCCCTGCCGAGAAGTGGAGTGCCCAGCCGATTCCCCTACCGACGCGTGGAGGGCCCGGCCGATCCCCTGCTAGCTGATAACCCGCCAATACGTGCCTGGCCGATCTCCCTGCCAAGGCCTGGAGTGCCCAGCCGATCCCCCTGCCGAGGCGTGGAGTGCCCAACCGATTCCCCTGCCAGCTGATAACCCGGTAATAAATTATGTGCCGGCTAGATCTCCGTGCCAAGGCCTGAAGATCCCAGCCGATCCCCAGCAGGCGTGGAGTGCCCAGCTGATTCCCCTGCCGACACGTGGAGGGCCTGGCAGCTTTCCCTGCCAGCTTGTTACCCGCCAATAAATGCTATCTCCCGATGCCCAATCCTCCCGATGCCCGATCTCCTGCCCGATCTCCCTGCCAATGACTGGAGTGTCCAGCCGATCCCCCTGCCGAGACGTGGAGTGCCCAGCCGATTCCCCTGCCGAAGCGTGGAGTGCCCAGCCGATTCCATTGTCAGCTGATAACCCGCCAATAAATGATATGCCACCCCGATCTCCCTGCCAAGGCCTGGAGTGCCCGGCCGATTCCCCCACCGAGGCGTGGAGTGCCCAGCCGATCCCCCTGCTGACACGTGGAGTGCCCAGCCGATCCCCCTGCCGAGACGTGGAGTGCCTAGCCGATTCCCCTGCCAGCTGATAACCCGCCAATAAATGATATGCCTGCCCGATCTCCCTGCCAATGCCTGGAGTGCCCAGCCGATTCCCCTACCGAGGCGTGGAGTGCCCAGCTGGTTCCCCTGCCGACACGTGGAGGGCCTGGCAGCTTTCCCTTCCAGCTTGTAACTCGCCAATAAATGCTATGCCTGCCCGATCTCCCTGCCAATGCCTGGAGTGCCCAGCCGATCCCCCTGCCGAGACGTGGAGTGCCCAGCCGATTCCCCTGCCGAGACGTGGAGTGCCCAGCCGATTCCCCTGCCGAAGCGTGGAGTGCCCAGCCGATTCCATTGTCAGCTGATAACCCGCCAATAAATGATATGCCACCCCGATCTCCCTGCAAGGCCTGGAGTGCCCGGCCGATTCCCCTACCGAGGCGTGGAGTGCCCAGCTGATTCCCCTGCTGACACGTGGAGGGCCTGGCATCTTTCCCTGCCAGCTTGTAACCCGCCAATAAATGCTATGCCTGCCCGATCTCCCTGCCAATGCCTGGAGTGCCCGGCCGATCCCCCTGCCGAGACGTGGAGTGCCAAGCCGATTCCCCTGCCGAGACGTGGAGTGCCTAGCCGATTCCCCTGCCAGCTGATAACCCGCCAATAAATGATATGCCTGCCCGATCTCCCTGCCAATGCCTGGAGTGCCCAGCCGATTCCCCTGCCGACGCGTGGAGTGCCCAGCCGATTCCATTGTCAGCTTATAACCCGCCAATAAATGATATGCCGGCCCGATCTCCCTGCCAAGGCCTGGAGTGCGCGGCCGACCTCCCTGCCGAGAAGTGGAGTGCTCAGCCGATTCCCCTACCGACGCGTGGAGGGCCTGGACGATCCCCTGCTAGCTGATAACCCGCCAATACGTGCCTGGCCGATCTCCCTGCCAAAGCCTGGTTTGCCCAGCCGACCCCCCAGACGAGGCGTGGAGTGCCAAGCCGATCCCCCTGCCGAGACGTGGAGTGCCTAGCCGATTCCCCTGCCAGCTGATAACCCGCCAATAAATGATATGCCTGCCCGATCTCCCTGCCAATGCCTGGAGTGCCCAGCCGATTCCCCTACCGAGGCGTGGAGTGCCCAGCTGGTTCCCCTGCCGACACGTGGAGGGCCTGGCAGCTTTCCCTTCCAGCTTGTAACTCGCCAATAAATGCTATGCCTGCCCGATCTCCCTGCCAATGCCTGGAGTGCCCAGCCGATCCCCCTGCCGAGACGTGGAGTGCCCAGCCGATCCCCCTGCCGAGACTTGGAGTGCCTAGCCGATTCCATTGTCAGCTCATAACCCGCCAATAAATGATATGCCTGCCCCCAGCCGATACCCAGCCGATTCCCCAGCCGATACCTGGCCGATCTCCCTGCCTAAGCCTGGTGTGCCCAGCCGACCCCCCAGACGAGGCGTGGAGTGCCCAGCCGATCCCCCTGCCGAGACTTGGAGTGCCTAGCCGATTCCCCTGCCAGCTGATAACCCGCCAATAAATGATATGCCTGCCCAATCTCCCTGCCAATGCCTGGAGTGCCCAGCCGATTCCCCTGGCGAGCCTGGAGTCCCCAGCCGATCCCACTGCCGAGGCATGGAGTGCCCAGCCGATTCCCCTGCCGAGACGTGGAGTGCCCAGCCGAACCCCCTGCCGAGACGTGGAGTGCCCAGCCGATTCCCCTGCCGAAGCGTGGAGTGCCCAGCCGATTCCATTGTCAGCTGATAACCCGCCAATAAATGATATGCCACCCCGATCTCCCTGCAAGGCCTGGAGTGCCCGGCCGATTCCCCTACCGAGGCGTGGAGTGCCCAGCTGATTCCCCTGCTGACACGTGGAGGGCCTGGCATCTTTCCCTGCCAGCTTGTAACCCGCCAATAAATGCTATGCCTGCCCGATCTCCCTGCCAATGCCTGGAGTGCCCGGCCGATCCCCCTGCCGAGACGTGGAGTGCCAAGCCGATTCCCCTGCCGAGACGTGGAGTGCCTAGCCGATTCCCCTGCCAGCTGATAACCCGCCAATAAATGATATGCCTGCCCGATCTCCCTGCCAATGCCTGGAGTGCCCAGCCGATTCCCCTGCCGACGCGTGGAGTGCCCAGCCGATTCCATTGTCAGCTTATAACCCGCCAATAAATGATATGCCGGCCCGATCTCCCTGCCAAGGCCTGGAGTGCCCGGCCGACCTCCCTGCCGAGAAGTGGAGTGCTCAGCCGATTCCCCTACCGACGCGTGGAGGGCCTGGACGATCCCCTGCTAGCTGATAACCCGCCAATACGTGCCTGGCCGATCTCGCTGCCAAGGCCTGGAGTGCCCAGCCGATCCCCCTGCCGAGGCGTGGAGTGCTCAGCCGATTCCCCTGCCGACGCGTGGAGTGCCCAGCTGATTCCATTGTCAGCTGATAACCCGCCAATAAATGATATTTGCCCGATCTTTCTGCCAATGCCTGGAGTGGAGTCGTGGAGTGCCCGGCCGATCCCCCTGCCGAGCCTGGAGTCCCCAGCCGATCCCACTGCCGAGGCGTGGAGTGCCCAGCCGATTCCCCTGCCGACGCGTGGAGTGCCTAGCCGATTCCCCTGCCAGCTGATAACTCGCCAATAAATGATATACCGGCCCGATCTCCCTGCCAAGGCGTGGAGTGCCCGGCCGACCCCCCTGACCAGGCGTGGAGTGCCCAGCCGATTCCCCTGCCGTCGCGTGGAGTGCCTAGCCGATTCCCTTGCCAGCTGATAACCCGCCAATAAATGATATGCCGGCCCGATCTCCCTGCCAAGGCGTGGAGTGCCCGGCCGACCCCCCTGACCAGGCGTGGAGTGCCAAGCCGATTCCCCTGCTATTTGATAACCCGCCAATACGTGCCTGGCCGATCTCCCTGCCAAAGCCTGGTGTGCCCAGCCGACCCCCCAGACGAGGCGTGAAGTGCCCAGCCGATCCCCCTGCCGAGACGTGGAGTGCCTAGCCGAATCCCCTGCCAGCTGATAACCCGCCAATAAATGATATGCCTGCCCGATCTCCCTGCCAATGCCTGGAGTGCCCAGCCGATCCCCCTACCGAGGCGTGGAGTGCCCAGCTGATTCCCTTGCCGACACGTGGAGTGCCTGGAAGCTTTCCCTGCCAGCTTGTAACCCGCCAATAAATCCTATGCCTGCCCGATCTCCCTGTCAATGCCTGGAGTGCCCAGCCGATCCCCCTGCCGTGACGTGGAGTGCCCAGCCGATTCCCCTGCCGCGACGTGGAGTGCCTAGCCGATTCCCCTGCCAGCTGATTACCCGCCAATAAATGATATGCCTGCCCGATCTCCCTGCCAATGCCTGGAGTGCCCAGCCCGTGGAGGGCCTGGTCGATCCCCTGCCAGCTGATAACCCGATAATAAATTATATGCCGGCCAGATCTCCGTGCCAAGGCCTGGAGTGCCCAGCCGATCCCCCTGCCGAGGCGTGGAGTGCCCAGCTGATTCCCCTACCGAGGCGTGGAGTGCCCAGCCGATTCCCCTGCCGACGCGTGGAGTGCCTAGCCGATTCCCTTGCCAGCTGATAACCCGCCAATAAATGATATGCCGGCCCGATCTCCCTGCCAAGGCGTGGAGTGCCCAGCCGACCCCCCTGACCAGGCGTGGAGTGCCAAGCCGATTCCCCTGTTATTTGATAACCCGCCAATACGTGCCTGGCCGATCTCCCTGCCAAAGCCTGGTGTGCCCAGCCGACCCCCCAGACGAGGCGTGAAGTGCCCAGCCGATCCCCCTGCCGAGACGTGGAGTGCCCAGCCGATTCCCCTGCCTACGCGTGGAGTGCCCAGCAGATTCCATTGTCAGCTTATAACCCGCCAATAAATGATATGCCGGCCCGATCTACCTGCCAAGGCCTGGAGTGCCCGGCCGACCTCCCTGCCGAGAAGTGGAGTGCTCAGCCGATTCCCCTACCGACGCGTGGAGGGCCTGGACGATCCCCTGCTAGCTGATAACCCGCCAATACGTGCCTGGCCGATCTCCCTGCCAAGGCCTGGAGTGCCCAGCCGATCCCCCTGCCGAGGCGTGGAGTGCCCAGCCGATTCCCCTGCCGACGCGTGGAGTGCCTAGCCGATTCCCCTGCCAGCTGATAGCCCGATAATAAATTATATGCCGGCCAGATCTCCGTGCCAAGGCCTGGAGTGCCCAGCCGATCCCCCTGCCGAGGAGTGGAGTGCCCAGCTTATTCCCCTACCGAGGCGTGGAGTGCCCAGCTGATTCCCCTGCCGACACGTGGAGGGCCTGGCAGCTTTCCCTGCCAGCTTGTAACCCGCCAATAAATGCTATGCCTGCCCGATCTCCCTGCCAATGACTGGAGTGCCCAGCCGATCCCCCTGCCGAGACGTGGAGTGCCCAGCCGATTCCCCTGCCGACGCGTGGAATGCCCAGCCGATACCATTGTCAGCTGATAACCTGCCAATAAACGATATGCCGGCCCGATCTCCCTGCCAAGGCCTGGAGTGCCCGGCCGACCCCCCTGCCGAGAAGTGGAGTGTCCAGCCGATTCCGCTACCGACGCGTGGAGGGCCGATCCCCTGCTAGCTGATAACCCGGCAATACGTGCCTGGCCGATCTCCCTGCCAAGGCCTGGAGTGCCCAGCCGACCGCCCACACGAGGCGTGGAGTGCCCAGCCGAGTGGAGTGGCCAGCCGATTCCCCTGCCGACGCGTGGAATGCCCAGCCGATACCATTGTCAGCTGATAACCCGATAATAAATTATATGCCGGCCCGATCTCCCTGCCAAGGCTTGGAGTGCCTGGCTGACCCCCCTGCCGAGACGTGGAGTGCCCAGACGATTCCCCTGCCGACGCGTTTAGTGCCTAGCCGATTCCCCTGTTAGCTGATAACCCGCCAATACGTGCCTGGCCGATCTCCCTGCCAAAGCCTGGTGTGCCCAGCCGACCGCCCACACGAGGCGTGGAGTGCCCAGCCGATCCCCCTGCCGCGACGTGGAGTGCCTAGCCGATTCCCCTGCCAGCTGATTACCCGCCAATAAATGATATGCCTGCCCGATCTCCCTGACAATGCCTGGAGTACCCAGCCGATCCCCCTACCGAGGCGTGGAGTGCCCAGCTGATTCCCTGCCGACACGTGGAGGGCCTGGCAGCTTTCCCTGCCAGCTTGTAACCCGCCAATAAATGCTATGCCTGCCCGATCTCCCTGCCAATGACTGGAGTGCCCAGCCGATCCCCCTGCCGAGACGTGGAGTGCCCAGCCGATTCCCCTGCCGACGCGTGGAGTGCCCAGCCGATTCCATTGTCAGCTGATAACCCGCCAATAAATGATATGCCGGCCCGATCTCCCAGCCAAGGCCTGGAGTGCCCGGCCGACCCCCCTGGCGAGAAGTGAAGTGCCCAGCCGATTCCCCTTCCGACGCGTGGAGGGCCTGGCCGATCCCCTGCTAGCTGATAACCCGCCAATACGTGCCTGGCCGATCTCCCTGCCAAGGCCTGGAGTGCCCAGCCGATCCCCCTGCCGATGCGTGGAGTGCCCAGCCGATTCCATTGTCAGCTGATAACCCGCCAATAAATGATATGCCGGCCCGATCTCCCTGCCAAGGCCAGGAGTGCCCGGCCGACCCCCCTGGCGAGAAGTGGAGTGCCCAGCCGATTCCCCTTCCGACGCGTGGAGGGCCTGGCCGATCCCCTGCTAGCTGATAACCCGGCAATACGTGTTTGGCCGATCTCCCTGCCAAGGCCTGGAGTGCCCAGCCGATCCCCCTGCCGATGCGTGGAGTGCCCAGCCGATTCCCCTGCCGAAGCGTGGAGTGGCTGGCCGATCCCCTGCCAGCTGATAGCCGGCCAATAAATAATATGCCTGCCCGATCTCTCTGCCAAGACCTGGAGTGCCCGGCCGATCCCGCAGCCGAGGTGAGAGTGCCCATCCGTATTCCCTGAAACCCCTGACGAGATGTGAAGAGCCAGGCCGATCCCCTCCCAGTTGATAAACTGCCAATACGTGAAGTGCCTGGCCGATCTCCCTGCCAAGGCCTGGAATGCCCGGCCGATCCGCTTGCCGAGGCGTGGAGTGCCCAGCTGATTCCCCTTCCGACACGTGAAGGGCCTGGCAGCTTTCCCTGCCAGCTGATAACCCGCCAATAAATGATATGCCTGCCCGATCTCCCTGCCAATGCCTGGAGTGCCCGGCCGATCCCCCTGCCGAGGCGTGGAGTGCCCAGCTGATTCCCCTTCCGACACGTGAAGGGCCTGGCAGCTTTCCCTGCCAGCTTGTAACCCGCCAATAAATGATATGCCTGCCCGATCTCTCTGCCAATACCTGGATTTCCCGGACAATCCCCCTGCCGAGGCGTGGAGTGCCCAGCCGATTCCCCTTCGAGGCGTGGAGCGCCCAGCCGATTCCCCTGCCGACGCGTGGAGTGCCTGGCCGATTCCCCTGCCAGCTGATAACCCGCCAATAAAAGATATGCCTGCCCGATCTCCCTGCCAATGGCTGGAGTCCCGGCCGATCCCGCAGCCGAGGCGTGGAGGGCCTAGCCGCTTCCCCTGATACCCCGCCAATAAACTATATGCCTGCCCGATCTCCCTGCCAATGCCTGGAGTGCCCGGCCGATCCCCCTGCCGAGGCGTGGAGTGCCCCGCCGAATCCCGTGCCGACGCGTGGAGTGCCTAGCCGATTCCCTGCCAGTTGCAAAACCTGCAATCCTGCAAAACGTGAAGTGCCTGGCCGATCCCCCTGCCGAGGCGTGGAGTGCCCAGCTGATTCCCCTTCCGACACGTGAAGGGCCTGGCAGCTTTCCCTGCCAGCTTGTAACCCGCCAATAAATGATATGCCTGCCCGATCTCTCTGCCAATACCTGGATTCCCCGGACGATCCCCCTGCCGAGGCGTGGAGTGGCCAGCCGATTCCCCTTCGAGGCGTGGAGTGCCCAGCCGATTCCCCTTCGAGGCGTGGAGCGCCCAGCCGATTCCCCTGCCGAGGCGTGGAGTGGCTGGCCGATCCCCTGCTAGCTGATAACCGGCCAATAAATGATATGCCTGCCCGATCTCTCTGCCAATGCCTGGAGTGCCCGGCCGATCCCGAAGCCGAGGTGGGGGTGCCAATCCGTCTTCCCTGCAAGGTGATACCCCTGCAGAGACGTGAAGAGCCTGGCCGATTCCCTTCCAGTTGGTAACCCGCCAATAATTGAAATGCCTGCCCGATGTCCCTGCCAAGACCTGGATTGCCCGGGTGATCCCACAGTGCCCATCCCTGCAAGCTGATACCCCTGCCGAGACGTGACGAGCCTGGCCGATCCCCTGCTAGCTGATAACCCGCCGATACGTGAAGTGCCTGGCCGATCTCCCTGTTATAGCCTAGAGCGCCCGGACGATCCCCCTGCCGAGGCGTGGACTGCCTAGCCGATTCCCCTGCCAGCTGATAACCCGCCAATAAATGGTATGCCTGACCGATCTGCCGGCCAATGCCTGGAGTGCCCGGCCAACCCCCTTGACGAGGCCTGGAGTGCCCTGGCGATTCCCCTGCGAGGTGTGGAGAGCCTAGCCGATCCCATGCGAGCTGATAACCCCCCAATACGTGCCTGGCCGATCTCCCTGCCAAGGCCTGGATTGCCCAGCCGATCCCCTGCCGAGGCGTGGAGTGCCCAGCCGATTCCCCTGCCGACGCGTGGAGTGCCTAGCTAATTCCACTGTCAGCTAATAACCCGCCAATAAATGATATGCCGGCTCGATCTCCCTGCCAAGGCCTGGAGTGCCCGGCCGACCCCCCTGACGAGACGTGGAGTGCCCAGCCGATTGTGCTGCCGACGCGTTGAGTGCCAAGCCGATTCCCCTGCCAGCTGATAATCCGCCAATAAATGATATGCCTGACCGATCTCCCTGCCAATGCCTGGAGTGCCCGGCCGATCCCGAAGCCGAGGTGGGAGTGCCAATCCGTCTTCCCTGTAAGGTTATACCCCCGCCGAGACGTGAAGAGCCTGTCCGATCCCCTCCCATTTGATAACCGGCCAATAAATGATATGCCAGCCCAATCTCCCTGCCAAGACCTGGAGTGCCCGGCCGATCCCGCAGCCGAGGTGGGAGTGCCCATCCGTATTCCCAGCAAGCTGAAACCCCTGCCGAGACGTGAAGAGCCTGGCCGATCGCCTCCCAGTTGATAAACCGCCAATACGTGAAGTGCCTGGCCAATCTCCCTGCCAAGGCCTGGAATGCCCGGCCGATCCGCTTGCCGAAGCGTGGAGTGCCCAGACGATTCCCCTGCCGACGCGTGGAGTGCCTGGCCGATTCCCCCTGCCAGCTGATAACCCGCCGAGGCGTGGAGTGCCCAGCCGATTCCGATTCCCCTGCCACCTGATAACCCGCCAATAAATGATATGCCTGCCCGATCTCCCTGCCAATGCCTGGAGTGCCCTGCCGAGGCGTGGAGTGCCCAGCCGAATCCCGTGCCGACGCGTGGAGTGCCTGGCCGATTCCCTGCCCGCTGGTAATCCTGCAAAACGTGAAGTGCCTGGCCGATCTCCCTGCCAAGGCGTAGAGTGCCCGGCCGATCCCCCTGCCGAGGCGTGGAGTGGCTGGCCGATCCCCTGCTAGCTGATAACCGGCCAATAAATGATATGCCTGCCCGATCTCTCTGCCAATGCCTGGAGTGCCCGGCCGATCCCGAAGCCGAGGTGGGAGTGCCAATCCGTTTTCCCTGCAAGGCGATACCCCTGGAGTGCCCGGCCGATCCCGCAGCCGAGGTGAGAGTGCCCATCCGTATTCCCTGAAACCCCTGACGAGATGTGAAGAGCCAGGCCGATCCCCTCCCAGTTGATAAACTGCCAATACGTGAAGTGCCTGGCCGATCTCCCTGCCAAGGCCTGGAATGCCCGGCCGATCCGCTTGCCGAAGCGTGGAGTGCCCAGCCGATTCCCCTGCCGACGCGTGGAGTGCCTGGCCGATTCCCTTGCCAGCTGATAACCCGCCAATAAATGATATGCCTGCCCGATCTCCCTGCCAATGCCTGGAGTGCCCGGCCGATCCCCCTGCCGAGGCGTGGAGTGCCCCGCCGAATCCCGTGCCGACGCGTGGAGTGCCTAGCCGATTCCCTGCCAGCTGCAAAACCTGCAATCCTGCAAAACGTGAAGTGCCTGGCCGATCCCCCTGCCGAGGCGTGGAGTGCCCAGCTGATTCCCCTTCCGACACGTGAAGGGCCTGGCAGCTTTCCCTGCCAGCTTGTAACCCGCCAATAAATGATATGCCTGCCCGATCTCTCTGCCAATACCTGGATTCCCCGGACGATCCCCCTGCCGAGGCGTGGAGTGCCCAGCCGATTCCCCTTCGAGGCGTGGAGTGCCCAGCCGATTCCCCTTCGAGGCGTGGAGCGCCCAGCCGATTCCCCTGCCGAGGCGTGGAGTGGCTGGCCGATCCCCTGCTAGCTGATAACCGGCCAATAAATGATATGCCTGCCCGATCTCTCTGCCAATGCCTGGAGTGCCCGGCCGATCCCGAAGCCGAGGTGGGGGTGCCAATCCGTCTTCCCTGCAAGGTGATACCCCTGCAGAGACGTGAAGAGCCTGGCCGATTCCCTTCCAGTTGGTAACCCGCCAATAATTGAAATGCCTGCCCGATGTCCCTGCCAAGACCTGGATTGCCCGGGTGATCCCACAGTGCCCATCCCTGCAAGCTGATACCCCTGCCGAGACGTGACGAGCCTGGCCGATCCCCTGCTAGCTGATAACCCGCCGATACGTGAAGTGCCTGGCCGATCTCCCTGTTATAGCCTGGAGCGCCCGGACGATCCCCCTGCCGAGGCGTGGACTGCCTAGCCGATTCCCCTGCCAGCTGATAACCCGCCAATAAATGGTATGCCTGACCGATCTGCCGGCCAATGCCTGGAGTGCCCGGCCAACCCCCTTGACGAGGCCTGGAGTGCCCTGGCGATTCCCCTGCGAGGTGTGGAGAGCCTAGCCGATCCCATGCGAGCTGATAACCCGCCAATACGTGCCTGGCCGATCTCCCTGCCAAGGCCTGGATTGCCCAGCCGATCCCCTGCCGAGGCGTGGAGTGCCCAGCCGATTCCCCTGCCGACGCGTGGAGTGCCTAGCTAATTCCACTGTCAGCTAATAACCCGCCAATAAATGATATGCCGGCTCGATCTCCCTGCCAAGGCCTGGAGTGCCCGGCCGACCCCCTGACGAGACGTGGAGTGCCCAGCCGATTGTGCTGCCGACGCGTTGAGTGCCAAGCCGATTCCCCTGCCAGCTGATAATCCGCCAATAAATGATATGCCTGACCGATCTCCCTGCCAATGCCTGGAGTGCCCGGCCGATCCCGAAGCCGAGGTGGGAGTGCCAATCCGTCTTCCCTGTAAGGTTATACCCCCGCCGAGACGTGAAGAGCCTGTCCGATCCCCTCCCATTTGATAACCGGCCAATAAATGATATGCCAGCCCAATCTCCCTGCCAAGACCTGGAGTGCCCGGCCGATCCCGCAGCCGAGGTGGGAGTGCCCATCCGTATTCCCAGCAAGCTGAAACCCCTGCCGAGACGTGAAGAGCCTGGCCGATCGCCTCCCAGTTGATAAACCGCCAATACGTGAAGTGCCTGGCCAATCTCCCTGCCAAGGCCTGGAATGCCCGGCCGATCCGCTTGCCGACGCGTGGAGTGCCTGGCCGATTCCCCTGCCAGCTGATAACCCGCCGAGGCGTGGAGTGCCCAGCCGATTCCGATTCCCCTGTCACCTGATAACCCGCCAATAAATGATATGCCTGCCCGATCTCCCTGCCAATGCCTGGAGTGCCCTGCCGAGGCGTGGAGTGCCCAGCCGAATCCCGTGCCGACGCGTGGAGTGCCTGGCCGATTCCCTGCCCGCTGGTAATCCTGCAAAACGTGAAGTGCCTGGCCGATCTCCCTGCCAAGGCGTAGAGTGCCCGGCCGATCCCCCTGCCGAGGCGTGGAGTGGCTGGCCGATCCCCTGCTAGCTGATAACCGGCCAATAAATGATATGCCTGCCCGATCTCTCTGCCAATGCCTGGAGTGCCCGGCCGATCCCGAAGCCGAGGTGGGAGTGCCAATCCGTTTTCCCTGCAAGGCGATACCCCTGGAGTGCCCGGCCGATCCCGCAGCCGAGGTGAGAGTGCCCATCCGTATTCCCTGAAACCCCTGACGAGATGTGAAGAGCCAGGCCGATCCCCTCCCAGTTGATAAACTGCCAATACGTGAAGTGCCTGGCCGATCTCCCTGCCAAGTCCTGGAATGCCCGGCCGATCCGCTTGCCGAAGCGTGGAGTGCCCAGCCGATTCCCCTGCCGACGCGTGGAGTGCCTGGCCGATTCCCTTGCCAGCTGATAACCCGCCAATAAATGATATGCCTGCCCGATCTCCCTGCCAATGCCTGGAGTGCCCGGCCGATCCCCCTGCCGAGGCGTGGAGTGCCCAGCTGATTCCCCTTCCGACACGTGAAGGGCCTGGCAGCTTTCCCTGCCAGCTTGTAACCCGCCAATAAATGATATGCCTGCCCGATCTCTCTGCCAATACCTGGATTTCCCGGACAATCCCCCTGCCGAGGCGTGGAGTGCCCAGCCGATTCCCCTTCGAGGCGTGGAGCGCCCAGCCGATTCCCCTGCCGACGCGTGGAGTGCCTGGCCGATTCCCCTGCCAGCTGATAACCCGCCAATAAATGATATGCCTGCCCGATCTCCCTGCCAATGGCTGGAGTCCCGGCCGATCCCGCAGCCGACGCGTGGAGGGCCTAGCCGCTTCCCCTGATACCCCGCCAATAAACTATATGCCTGCCCGATCTCCCTGCCAATGCCTGGAGTGCCCGGCCGATCCCTCTGCCGAGGCGTGGAGTGCCCCGCCGAATCCCGTGCCGACGCGTGGAGTGCCTAGCCGATTCCCTGCCAGCTGCAAAACCTGCAATCCTGCAAAACGTGAAGTGCCTGGCCGATCCCACTGCCGAGGCGTGGAGTGCCCAGCTGATTCCCCTTCCGACACGTGAAGGGCCTGGCAGCTTTCCCTGCCAGCTTGTAACCCGCCAATAAATGATATGCCTGCCCGATCTCTCTGCCAATACCTGGATTTCCCGGACGATCCCCCTGCCGAGGCGTGGAGTGCCCAGCCGATTCCCCTTCGAGGCGTGGAGTGCCCAGCCGATTCCCCTTCGAGGCGTGGAGCGCCCAGCCGATTCCCCTGCCGAGGCGTGGAGTGGCTGGCCGATCCCCTGCTAGCTGATAACCGGCCAATAAATGATATGCCTGCCCGATCTCTCTGCCAATGCCTGGAGTGCCCGGCCGATCCCGAAGCCGAGGTGGGGGTGCCAATCCGTCTTCCCTGCAAGGTGATACCCCTGCAGAGACGTGAAGAGCCTGGCCGATTCCCTTCCAGTTGGTAACCCGCCAATAATTGAAATGCCTGCCCGATGTCCCTGCCAAGACCTGGATTGCCCGGGTGATCCCACAGTGCCCATCCCTGCAAGCTGATACCCCTGCCGAGACGTGACGAGCCTGGCCGATCCCCTGCTAGCTGATAACCCGCCGATACGTGAAGTGCCTGGCCGATCTCCCTGTTATAGCCTGGAGCGCCCGGACGATCCCCCTGCCGAGGCGTGGACTGCCTAGCCGATTCCCCTGCCAGCTGATAACCCGCCAATAAATGGTATGCCTGACCGATCTGCCGGCCAATGCCTGGAGTGCCCGGCCAACCCCTTGACGAGGCCTGGAGTGCCCTGGCGATTCCCCTGCGAGGTGTGGAGAGCCTAGCCGATCCCATGAGAGCTGATAACCCGCCAATACGTGCCTGGCCGATCTCCCTGCCAAGGCCTGGATTGCCCAGCCGATCCCCTGCCGAGGCGTGGAGTGCCCAGCCGATTCCCCTGCCGACGCGTGGAGTGCCTAGCTAATTCCACTGTCAGCTAATAACCCGCCAATAAATGATATGCCGGCTCGATCTCCCTGCCAAGGCCTGGAGTGCCCGGCCGACCCCCTGACGAGACGTGGAGTGCCCAGCCGATTGTGCTGCCGACGCGTTGAGTGCCAAGCCGATTCCCCTGCCAGCTGATAATCCGCCAATAAATGATATGCCTGACCGATCTCCCTGCCAATGCCTGGAGTGCCCGGCCGATCCCGAAGCCGAGGTGGGAGTGCCAATCCGTCTTCCCTGTAAGGTTATACCCCCGCCGAGACGTGAAGAGCCTGTCCGATCCCTCCCATTTGATAACCGGCCAATAAATGATATGCCAGCCCAATCTCCCTGCCAAGACCTGGAGTGCCCGGCCGATCCCGCAGCCGAGGTGGGAGTGCCCATCCGTATTCCCAGCAAGCTGAAACCCCTGCCGAGACGTGAAGAGCCTGGCCGATCGCCTCCCAGTTGATAAACCGCCAATACGTGAAGTGCCTGGCCAATCTCCCTGCCAAGGCCTGGAATGCCCGGCCGATCCGCTTGCCGAAGCGTGGAGTGCCCAGACGATTCCCCTGCCGACGCGTGGAGTGCCTGGCCGATTCCCCTGCCAGCTGATAACCCGCCGAGGCGTGGAGTGCCCAGCCGATTCCGATTCCCCTGCCACCTGATAACCCGCCAATAAATGATATGCCTGCCCGATGTCCCTGCCAATGCCTGGAGTGCCCTGCCGAGGCGTGGAGTGCCCAGCCGAATCCCGTGCCGACGCGTGGAGTGCCTGGCCGATTCCCTGCCCGCTGGTAATCCTGCAAAACGTGAAGTGGCTGGCCGATCCCCTGCTAGCTGATAACCGGCCAATAAATGATATGCCTGCCCGATCTCTCTGCCAATGCCTGGAGTGCCCGGCCGATCCCGAAGCCGAGGTGGGAGTGCCAATCCGTTTTCCCTGCAAGGCGATACCCCTGCAGAGACGTGAAGCGCCTAGCCGATTCCCTCCCAGTTTATAACCCGCCAATAATTGAAATGCCTGCCCGATGTCCCTGCCAAGACCTGGATTGCCCGGGTGATCCCACAGCCGAGGTGGAAGTGCCCATTCCAGCAAGCTGATACCCCTGCCGAGACGTGACGAGCCTGGCCGATCCCCTGCTAACTGATAACCCGCCGATACGTGAAGGGCCTGGCCGATCTCCCTGCCATAGCCTGGAGTGCCCGGACGATCCCCCTGCCGAGGCGTGGAGTGCCTAGCCGATTCCCCTGCCAGCTGATAACCCGCCAAAAAACGATATGCCGGCCCGATCTCCCTGCCAATGCCTGGAGTGCCCGGCCGACCCCCCTGACGAGGTCAGGAGTGGCCGGCCGATTCCCCTGCCGAGAAGTGGAGTGCCCATCCGATTTCCCTACCGACGCGTGGAGGGCCTGGCCGATCCCCTGCTAGCTGATAACCCGCCAATACGTGCCTGGCCGATCTCCCTGCCAAGGCCTTGAGTGCCCAGCCGATCCCCCTGCCGACGCGTGGAGTGCCTAGCTGATTCCCCTGCCAGCTGATAACCCGCCAATAAATGGTATGCCTGACCGATCTGCCGGCCAATGCCTGGAAGGCCCGGCCAACCCCCCTGAAGAGGCCTGGAGTGCCCTGCCGATTCCCCTGCGAGGTGTGGAGTGCCTAGCCGATTCCCCTACCGACGCGTGGAGGGCCTGGCCGATCCCCTGCGAGCTGATAACCCGCCAATACGTGCCTGGCCGATCCCCCTGCCAAGGCCTGGAGTGCCCGGCCGTCCCCCTGACCAGGGTTTAAGTGCCCAGCCGATTCCCCTAACGACGCGTGGAGTGCCTAGCCGATTCGCCTGCCAGCTGATAACCCGATTTGTTATCGAATAAATTATATGCCTGCCCGATCTCCCTGCCGAGGTCTGGAGTGCCCAGCCGATTCCCTTGCCGACGCGTTGAGTGCCTAGCCGATTCCCCTGCCAGCTGATAAACCGCTAATAAATGATATGCCGGCCCGATCTCCCTGCCAAGGCCTGGAGTGCTCGGCCGACCCTCCTGCCGAGACGTGGAGTGCCCAGCCGATTCGCCTGCCGTCGCGTGGAGTGCCCAGCCGATTCCCCTACCGACGCGTGGAGGGCCTGGCCGATCCCCTGCTAGCTGATAACCCGCCAATACGTGCCTGGCCGATCTTTCTTCCAAGGCCTGGAGTGCCCATTCGATCCCCCTGCCGAAGCGTGGAGTGCCCAGCCGATTCCCCTGCCGACGCGTGGAGTTCTTAACCGATTCGCCTGCCAGCTGATGACCCGATTTATTATCGAATAATTTATATGCCTGCCCGATCTCCCTGCCGAGGCCTGGAGTGCCCGTCCGATCCCCCTGCCGAAGCGTGGAGTGCCCAACCGATTCCCCTGCGAGGTGAAGTGCCTAGCCGATTCCCCTGCCAGCTGATAACCCGCCAATAATCGATATGCCAGCCCGATCTCCCTGCCAATGCCTGGAGTGCCCGGCCGACCCCCCTGACCAGGCGTGGAGTGCCCAGCCGATTCCCCTGCCAGCTGTTAACCCGCCAATAAATGATATGCCGGCCCGATCTCCCTGCCAAGGCCTGGAGTGCCCGGCCGACCCCCCTGCCGAGACGTGGAGTGCCCAGCCGATTGTGCTGCCGACGCGTTGAGTGCCAAGCCGATTCCCCTGCCAGCTGATAATCCGCCAATAAATGATATGCCTGACCGATCTCCCTGCCAATGCCTGGAGTGCCCGGCCGATTTCGAAGCCGAGGTGGGAGTGCCAATCCGTCTTCCCTGCAAGGTGATACCCCTGCCGAGACGTGAAGTGCCTGTCCGATCCCCTCCCATTTGATAACCCGCCAATAATTGAAATGCCTGCCCGATGTCCATGCCAAGACCTGGATTGCCCGGGTGATCCCACAGCCGAGGTGGGAGTGCCAAGCCTTATTCCCGGCAAGCTGATACCCCTGCCGAGACGTGGAGTGCCTGACCGATCTCCATGCCAGTTGATAACCGGCCAATAAATGATATGCCAGCCCGATCTCCCTGCCAAGACCTGGAGTGCCCGGCCGATCCCGCAGCCGAGGTGGAAGTGCCCATCCGTATTCCCTGCAAGCTGAAACCCCTGCCGAGACGTGAAGAGCCTGGCCGATGATCTGCCAGCTGGTAACCCTCCAATACGTGAAGTGCCTGGCCGTTCTACATGCCAAGGCCTGGAGTGCTCGGCCGACCCCCCTGACCAGGCTTGGAGTGCCCAGCCTATTCCCCTGCCAGCTGTTAACCCGCAAAAAATGTTATGCCGGCCCGACCTCCCTGCCAAGGCCTGGAGTGCCCGGCCGACCCCCCTGCCGAGACGTGGAGTGCCCAGCCGATTGTGCTGCCGACGCGTGGAGGGCCTGGCCGATCCCCTGCTAGCTGATAACCCGCCAATACGTGCCTGGCCGATCTCCCTGCCAAGGCCTTGAGTGCCCAGCCGATCCCCCTGCCGACGCGTGGAGTGCCTAGCTGATTCCCCTGCCAGCTGATAACCCGCCAATAAATGGTATGCCTGACCGATCTGCCGGCCAATGCCTGGAAGGCCCGGCCAACCCCCCTGAAGAGGCCTGGAGTGCCCTGCCGATTCCCCTGCGAGGTGTGGAGTGCCTAGCCGATTCCCCTACCGACGCGTGGAGGGCCTGGCCGATCCCCTGCGAGCTGATAACCCGCCAATACGTGCCTGGCCGATCCCCCTGCCAAGGCCTGGAGTGCCCGGCCGTCCCCCCTGACCAGGGTTTAAGTGCCCAGCCGATTCCCCTAACGACGCGTGGAGTGCCTAGCCGATTCGCCTGCCAGCTGATAACCCGATTTGTTATCGAATAAATTATATGCCTGCCCGATCTCCCTGCCGAGGTCTGGAGTGCCCAGCCGATTCCCTTGCCGACGCGTTGAGTGCCTAGCCGATTCCCCTGCCAGCTGATAAACCGCTAATAAATGATATGCCGGCCCGATCTCCCTGCCAAGGCCTGGAGTGCTCGGCCGACCCTCCTGCCGAGACGTGGAGTGCCCAGCCGATTCGCCTGCCGTCGCGTGGAGTGCCCAGCCGATTCCCCTACCGACGCGTGGAGGGCCTGGCCGATCCCCTGCTAGCTGATAACCCGTCAATACGTGCCTGGCCGATCTTTCTTCCAAGGCCTGGAGTGCCCATTCGATCCCCCTGCCGAAGCGTGGAGTGCCCAGCCGATTCCCCTGCCGACGCGTGGAGTTCTTAACCGATTCGCCTGCCAGCTGATGATCCGATTTATTATCGAATAATTTATATGCCTGACCGATCTCCCTGCAAATGCCTGGAGTGCCCGGCCGATTTCGAAGCCGAGGTGGGAGTGCCAATCCGTCTTCCCTGCAAGGTGATACCCCTGCCGAGACGTGAAGTGCCTGTCCGATCCCCTCCCATTTGATAACCCGCCAATAATTGAAATGCCTGCCCGATGTCCATGCCAAGACCTGGATTGCCCGGGTGATCCCACAGCCGAGGTGGGAGTGCCAAGCCTTATTCCCGGCAAGCTGATACCCCTGCCGAGACGTGGAGTGCCTGACCGATCTCCATGCCAGTTGATAACCGGCCAATAAATGATATGCCAGCCCGATCTCCCTGCCAAGACCTGGAGTGCCCGGCCGATCCCGCAGCCGAGGTGGAAGTGCCAATCCGTATTCCCTGCAAGCTGAAACCCCTGCCGAGACGTGAAGAGCCTGGCCGATGATCTGCCAGCTGGTAACCCTCCAATACGTGAAGTGCCTGGCCGTTCTACATGCCAAGGCCTGGAGTGCTCGGCCGACCCCCCTGACCAGGCTTGGAGTGCCCAGCCTATTCCCCTGCCAGCTGTTAACCCGCAAAAAAATGTTATGCCGGCCCGACCTCCCTGCCAAGGCCTGGAGTGCCCGGCCGACCCCCCTGCCGAGACGTGGAGTGCCCAGCCGATTGTGCTGCCGACGCGTGGAGGGCCTGGCCGATCCCCTGCTAGCTGATAACCCGCCAATACGTGCCTGGCCGATCTCCCTGCCAAGGCCTTGAGTGCCCAGCCGATCCCCCTGCCGACGCGTGGAGTGCCTAGCTGATTCCCCTGCCAGCTGATAACCCGCCAATAAATGGTATGCCTGACCGATCTGCCGGCCAATGCCTGGAAGGCCCGGCCAACCCCCCTGAAGAGGCCTGGAGTGCCCTGCCGATTCCCCTGCGAGGTGTGGAGTGCCTAGCCGATTCCCCTACCGACGCGTTGAGGGCCTGGCCGATCCCCTGCGAGCTGATAACCCGCCAATACGTGCCTGGCCGATCTCCCTGCCAAGGCCTTGAGTGCCCAGCCGATCCCCCTGCCGACGCGTGGAGTGCCTAGCTGATTCCCCTGCCAGCTGATAACCCGCCAATAAATGGTATGCCTGACCGATCTGCCGGCCAATGCCTGGAGTGCCCGGCCAACCCCCCTGACGAGGCCTGGAGTGCCCTGCCGATTCCCATGCAAGGTGTGGAGTGCCTAGCCGATTCCCTACCAACGCGTGGAGGGCCTGGCCGATCCCCTGCTAGCTGATAACCCGCCAATACGTGCCTGGCCGATCTCCCTGCCAAGGCCTTGAGTGCCCAGCCGATCCCCCTGCCGACGCGTGGAGTGCCTAGCTGATTCCCCTGCCAGCTGATAACCCGCCAATAAATGGTATGCCTGACCGATCTGCCGGCCAATGCCTGGAGTGCCCGGCCAACCCCCCTGACGAGGCCTGGAGTGCCTTGCCGATTCCCATGCAAGGTGTGGAGTGCCTAGCCGATTCCCCTACCAACGCGTGGAAGGCCTGGCCGATCCCCTGCTAGCTGATAACCCGCCAATACGTGCCTGGCCGATCTCCCTGCCAAGGCCTTGAGTGCCCAGCCGATCCCCCTGTCGACGCGTGGAGTGCCTAGCTGATTCCCCTGCCAGCTGATAACCCGCCAATAAACGATATGCCGGCCCGATCTCCCTGCCAATGCCTGGAGTGCCCGGCCAACCCCCCTGACGAGGCCTGGAGTGCCTTGCCGATTCCCATGCAAGGTGTGGAGTGCCTAGCCGATTCCCCTACCAACGCGTGGAAGGCCTGGCCGATCCCCTGCTAGCTGATAACCCGCCAATACGTGCCTGGCCGATCTCCCTGCCAAGGCCTTGAGTGCCCAGCCGATCCCCCTGCCGACGCGTGGAGTGCCTAGCTGATTCCCCTGCCAGCTGATAACCCGCCAATAAATGGTATGCCTGACCGATCTGCCGGCCAATGCCTGGAGTGCCCGGCCAACCCCCCTGACGAGGCCTGGAGTGCCTTGCCGATTCCCATGCAAGGTGTGGAGTGCCTAGCCGATTCCCCCTACCAACGCGTGGAAGGCCTGGCCGATCCCCTGCTAGCTGATAACCCGCCAATACGTGCCTGGCCGATCTCCCTGCCAAGGCCTTGAGTGCCCAGCCGATCCCCCTGTCGACGCGTGGAGTGCCTAGCTGATTCCCCTGCCAGCTGATAACCCGCCAATAAACGATATGCCGGCCCGATCTCCCTGCCAATGCCTGGAGTGCCCGGCCGACCCCCCTGTCCAGGCGTGGAGTGCCCAGCCGATTCCCCTGCCAGCTGTTAACCCGCCAATAAATGATATGCCGGCCCGATCTCCCTGCCAAGGCCTGGAGTGCCCGGCCGATCCCGAAGCCGAGGTGGGAGTGCCAATCCGTATTCCCTGCAAGCTGAAACCCCTGCCGAGACGTGAAGAGCCTGGCCGATGATCTGCCAGCTGGTAACCCTCCAATACGTGAAGTGCCTGGCCGGTCTACATGCCAAGGCCTGGAGTGCCCGGCCGACCCCCCTGACCAGGCTTGGAGTGCCCAGCCTATTCCCCTGCCAGCTGTTAACCCGCAAATAAATGTTATGCCGGCCCGATCTCCCTGCCAAGGCCTGGAGTGCCCGGCCGACCCCCCTGCCGACGCGTGGAGTGCCTAGCCGATTCCCCTGCCAGCTGATAACCCGCCAATAAATGATATGCCTGCCCGATCTCCCTGCCAATGCCTGGAGTTCCCGGCCGACCCCGCTGACCAGGCGTGGAGTGCCAAGCCGATTCCCCTGCCAGCTGATAATCCGCCAATAAATGATATGCCTGACCGATCTCCCTGCCAATGCCTTGAGTGCCCGGCCGATCCCGAAGCCGAGGTGGGAGTGCCAATCCGTCTTCCCTGCAAGGTGATACCCCTGCCGATACGTGAAGAGCCTGTCCGATCCCCTCCCATTTGATAACCCGCCAATAATTGAAATGCCTGCCCGATGTCCATGCCAAGACCTGGATTGCCCGGGTGATCCCACAGCCGAGGTGGGAGTGCCAAGCCGTATTCCCTGCAAGCTGATACCCCTGCCGAGACGTGGAGTGCCTGACCGATCTCCATGCCAGCTGATAACCGGCCAATAAATGATATGCCAGCCCGATCTCCCTGCCAAGACCTGGAGTGCCCGGCCGATCCCGCAGCCGAGGTGGGAGTGCCCATCCGTATTCCCTGCAAGCTGAAACCCCTGCAAAGACGTGAAGAGCCTGGCCGATCGCCTCCCAGTTGATAAACCGCCAATACGTGAAGTGCCTGGCCGATCTCCCTGCCAAGGCCTGGAATGCCCGGCCGATCCGCTTGCCGAAGCGTGGAGTGCCCAGACGATTCCCCTGCCGACGCGTGGAGAGGCTGGCCGATTCCCCTGCCAGCTGATAACCCGCCAATAAATTATATGCCTGTCCGATCTCCCTGCCAATGCCTGGAGTGCCCCGCCGATGCCCCTGCCGAGGCGTGGAGTGCCCAGCTGATTCCCCTGCCGCCACGTGGAGGGCCTGGCAGCTTTCCCTGCCAGCTGGTAACCCGCCAATAAATGATATGCCTGCCCGATCTCTCTGCCAATGCCTGGAGTGCCCGGACGATCCCCCTGCCGAGGCGTGAAGTGCCTAGCCGATTCCCCTGCCAGCTGATAACCCGCCAATAAACGATATGCCGGCCCGATCTCCATGCCAATGCCTGGAGTGCCCGGCCGATCCCCCTGACCAGGCGTGGAGTGCCCAGCCGATTCCCCTGCCAGCTGTTAACCCGCCAATAAATGATATGCCGGCCCGATCTCCCTGCCAAGGCCTGGAGTGCCCGGCCGACCCCCCTGCCGAGACGTGGAGTGCCCAGCCGATTGTGCTGCCGACGCGTTGTGTGCCTAGCCGATTCCCCTGCCAGCTGATAACCCGCCAATAAACGATATGCCGGCCCGATCTCCCTGCCAAGACCTGGAGTGCCCGGCCGATCCCGCAGCCGAGGTGGGAGTGCCCATCCGTATTCCCTGCAAGCTGAAAACCCTGCCGAGACGTGAAGAGCCTGGCCGATTCCCCTGCCAGCTGATAACCCGCCAATAAATTATATGCCTGCCCGATCTCCCTGCCAATGCCTGGAGTGCCCCGCCGATGCCCCTGCCTAGGCGTGGAGTGCCCAGCTGATTCCCCTGCCGACACGTGGAGGGCCTGGCCGATTCCCTGCCAGCAGGTTATCCTGCAAAACGTGAAGTGCCTGGCCGATCCCCCTGCCGAGGCCTGGAGTGCCCGGCCAACCCCAATGATGTGGCCTGGAGTGCCCTGCCGATTCCCTTGCGAGGTGTGGAGTGCCTAGCCGATTCCCCTACCGACGCGTGGAGGGCCTAACCGATGCCCTGCGAGCTGATAACCCGCCGATACGTGCCTAGCCGATCTCCCTGCCTAGGCCTGGATTGCTCAGCCGATCCCCTGCCGAGTCGTGGAGTTCCCAGCCGATTCCCCTGCCGACGCGTGGAGTGCCTAGCCAATTCCACTGTCAGCTAATAACCCGCTAATAAATGATATGCCGGCCCGATCTCCCTGCCAAGGCCTGGAGTGCCCGGCCGACCCTCCTGCCGAGACGTGGAGTGCCCAGCCGATTCGCCTGCCGTCCCGTGGAGTGCCCAGCCGATTCCCCTACCGACGCGTGGAGGGCCTGGCCGATCCCCTGCTAGCTGATAACCCGCCAATACGTGCCTGGCCGATCTTTCTTCCAAGGCCTGGAGTGCCCGTCCGATCCCCCTGCCGAAGCGTGCAGTGCCCAGCCGATTCCCCTGCCGATGCGTGGAGTGCCTTGCCAATTCCACTGTCAGCTAATATCCCGCTAATAAATGATATGCCGGCTCGATCTCCCTGCCAAGGCCTGGAGTGCCCGTCCGATCCCCCTGCCGAGGCTTGGAGTGCCCAGCCGATTCCCCTACCGACGCGTGGAGTGCATAGCCGATTCGCCTGCCAGCTGATAACCCGATTTATTATCGAATAAACGATATGCCTGCCGGATCTCCCTGCCGAGGCCTGGAGTGCCCGTCCGATCCCCCTGCCGAGACGTGGAGTCCCCAGCCGATTCCCCTGCCAGCTGTTAAACCGCCAATAAATGATATGCCGGCCCGATCTCCCTGCCAAGGCCTGGAGTGCCCGGCCGACCCCCCAGCCGAGACGTGGAGTGCCCAGCCGATTCCCCTGCCGAAGCGTTGAGTACCTAGCCGATTCCCCTGCCAGCTGATAACCCGCCAATAAATGATATGCCTGACCGATCTCCCTGCCAATGCCTGGAGTGCCCGGCCGATCCCCCTGCCGAGGCGTGGAGTGCCCAGCCGATTCCCCTGCCGACGCGTGGAGTGCCTAGCTGATTCCCCTGCCAGCTGATAACCCGCCAATAAATGATATGCCTGACCGATCTCCCTGCCAATGCCTGGAGTGCCTGGCCGACCCCCCTGACGAGGCCTGGAGTGCCCTGCCGATTCCCCTGCGAGGTGAAGTGCCCAGCCGATTCCCCTACCGACGCTCGGAAGGCCTGGCCGATCCCCTGCTAGCTGATAGCCCGCCAATACGTGCCTGGCCGATCTCCCTGCCAAGGCCTGGAGTGCCCAGCCGATCCCCCTGCCGAGACGTGGAGTCCCCAGCAGATTCCCCTGCCGAAGCGTTGAGTACCTAGCCGATTCCCCTGCCAGCTGATAACCCGCCCCTAAATAATTTGCCTGACGGATCTCCTTGCCAATGCCTGGAGTGCCCGGCCGACCCCCCTGACGAGGCGTGGAGTGCTCGGCCGATTCCCCTGCGAGGCGTGGAGTGCCTAGCCGATTCTTCTGCCAGCTGATAACCCGCCAATAAATGATATGCCTGCCCGATCTCCCTGCCAAGACCTGGAGTGCCCGGCCGATTCCCCTGCGAGGCGTGGAGTGCCTAGCCGATTCTTCTGCCAGCTGATAACCCGCCAATAAATGATATGCCTGCCCGATCTACATGCCAAGGCCTGGAGTGCCTGACCAATTCCCCTGGGAAGGCGTGGAGTGCTCAGCTGATTCCTCTGCCGACGCGTGGATGCCGGCCGACTGATAGCCTGCCGAGACGTGAAGAGCCTGGCCGATCCCATGTTAGTTGATAACCCGCCAATACGTGAAGTGCCTGGCCGATCTCCCTGCCAAGGCCTGGAGTGCCCAGCCGATCTGCCTGCCGAGGCGTAGGGTACTTAGCCGATTCCCCTGCCGACGCGTGGAGGGCCTAGCCGCTTCCCCTGCCAGCTGATAACCCGCCAATAAATGATATGCCTGCCCGATCTCCCTGCCAATGCCTGGAGTGCCCGGCCGATTCCCCTGCCGAGGCGTGGAGTGCCCAGCCGAATCCCGTGCCGTCGCGTGGAGTGCCTAGACGATTCGCCTGCCAGCTAATAATCCGCCAATAAATGATATGCCTGACCGATCTCCCTGCCAATGCCTGGAGTGCCCGGCCGATCCCGAAGCCGAGGTGGGAGTGCCAATCCGTCTTCCCTGCAAGGTGATACCCCTGCCGGGTATCAGGGGTGATAATTGAAATGCCTGCCCGATGTCCCTGCCAAGACCTAGATTGCCCGGGTGATCCCACAGCCGAGGTGGGAGTGCCCATCCCTGCAAGCTGATACCCCTGCCGAAACGTGACGAGCCTGGCCGATCCTCTGCTAGCTGATAACCCGCCGATACGTGAAGTGCCTGGCCGATCTCCCTGCCATAGCCTGGAGTGCCCGGACGATCCCCCTGCCGAGGCGTGGAGTGCCTAGCCGATTCCCCTGCCAGCTGATAACCCGCCAATAAACGATGTGCCGGCCCGATCTCCCTGCCAATGCCTGGAGTGCCCGGCCGACCCCACTGACGAGGCCTGGAGTGCCCGGCCGATTCCCCTGCCGAGAAGTGGAGTGCCCAGCCGATTCCCCTGCCAGCTGATAACCCGCCAATAAATGGTATGCCTGACCGATCTGCCGGCCAATGCCTGAGTGCCCGGCCAACCCCCCTGACGAGGCCTGGAGTGCCTAGCCAATTCCACTGTCAGCTAATAACCCGCTAATAAATGATATGCCGGCTCGATCTCCCTGCCAAGGCCTTGAGTGCCCGGCCGACCCCCCTGACGAGGCGTGGAGTGCCTAGCCGATTCTTCTGCCAGCTGATAACCCGCCAATAAAAGATATGCCTGCTTGATCTCCCTGCCAAGACCTGGAGTGCCCGGCCGATTCCCCTGCGAGGCGTGGAGTGCCTAGCCGATTCTTCTGCCAGCTGATAACCCGCCAATAAATGATATGCCTGCCCGATCTACATGCCAAGGCCTGGAGTGCCTGACCAATTCCCTGGGAAGGCGTGGAGTGCTCAGATGATTCCTCTGCCGACGCGTGGATGCCGGGCGACGCCGTAGCCGAGGTAGGAGTGCCTAGCCGTATTCCCTGCAAGCTGATAGCCTGCCGAGACGTGAAGAGCCTGGCCGATCCCATGTTAGTTGATAACCCGCCAATACGTGAAGTGCCTGGCCGATCTCCCTGCCAAGGCCTGGAGTGCCCAGCCGATCCGCCTGCCGAGGCGTGGAGTACTTAGCCGATTCCCCTGCCGACGCGTGGAGGGCCTAGCCGCTTCCCCTGCCAGCTGATAACCCGCCAATAAATGATATGCCTGACCGATCTCCCTGCCAATGCCTGGAGTGCCCGGCCGATCCCGAAGCCGAGGTGGGAGTGCCAATCCGTCTTCCCTGCAAGGTGATACCCCTGCCGGGTATCAGGGGTGATAATTGAAATGCCTGCCCGATGTCCCTGCCAAGACCTGGATTGCCCGGGTGATCCCACAGCCGAGGTGGGAGTGCCCATCCCTGCAAGCTGATACCCCTGCCGAAACGTGACGAGCCTGGCCGATCCTCTGCTAGCTGATAACCCGCCGATACGTGAAGTGCCTGGCCGATCTCCCTGCCATAGCCTGGAGTGCCCGGACGATTCCCCTGCGAGGTGTGGAGTGCCTAGCCGATTCCCCTTCCGACGCGTGGAGGGCCTGGCCGATGCCCTGCGAGCTGATAACCCGCAAATACGTGCCTGGCCGATCTCCCTGCCTAGGCCTGGATTGCTCAGCCGATCCCCTGCCGAGGCGTGGAGTGCCCAGCCGATTCCCCTGCCAACGCGTGGAGTGCCTAGCCAATTCCACTGTCAGCTAATAACCCGCTACTAAATGATATGCCGGCTCGATCACCCTGCCAAGGCCTTGAGTGCCCGGCCGACCCCCCTGACGAGGCGTGAAGTGCCCAGCCGATTCCCCTGCCAGCTGATAACCCGCCACTAAATAATTTGCCTGACGGATCTCCTTGCCAATGCCTGGAGAGCCCGGCCGACCCCCCTGACGAGGCGTGGAGTGCCCGGCCGATTCCCCTGCGAGGCGTGGAGTGCCTAGCCGATTCTTCTGCCAGCTGATAACCCGCCAATAAATGATATGCCTGCCCGCTCTCCCTGCCAAGACCTGGAGTGCCCGGCCGATTCCCCTGCGAGGCGTGGAGTGCCTAGCCGATTCTTCTGCCAGCTGATAACCCGCCAATAAATGATATGCCTGCCCGATCTACATGCCAAGGCCTGGAGTGCCTGACCAATTCCCCTGGGAAGGCGTGGAGTGCTCAGCTGATTCCTCTGCCGACGCGTGGATGCCGGGCGACGCCGCAGCCGAGGTGGGAGTGCCTAGCCGTATTCCCTGCAAGCTGATAGCCTGCCGAGACGTGAAGAGCCTGGCCGATCCCATGTTAGTTGATAACCCGCCAATACGTGAAGTGCCTGGCCGATCTCCCTGGCATAGCCTGGAGTGCCCGGACGATCCCCCTGCCGAGGCGTGGAGTGCCTAGCCGATTCCCCTGTCAGCTGATAACCCGCCAATAAACGATGTGCCGGCCCGATCTCCCTGCCAATGCCTGGAGTGCCCGGCCGACCCCACTGACGAGGCCTGGAGTGCCCGGCCGATTCCCCTGCCGAGAAGTGGAGTGCCCAGCCGATTCCCCTGCCAGCTGATAACCCGCCAATAAATGGTATGCCTGACCGATCTGCCGGCCAATGCCTGAGTGCCCGGCCAACCCCCCTGACGAGGCCTGGAGTGCCTAGCCAATTCCACTGTCAGCTAATAACCCGCTAATAAATGATATGCCGGCTCGATCTCCCTGCCAAGGCCTTGAGTGCCCGGCCGACCCCCCTGACGAGGCGTGGAGTGCCCAGCCGATTCCCCTGCGAGGCGTGGAGTGCCTAGCCGATTCTTCTGCCAGCTGATAACCCGCCAATAAAAGATATGCCTGCCCGATCTCCCTGCCAAGACCTGGAGTGCCCGGCCGATTCCCCTGCGAGGCGTGGAGTGCCTAGCCGATTCTTCTGCCAGCTGATAACCCGCCAATAAATGTTATGCCTGCCCGATCTACATGCCAAGGCCTGGAGTGCCTGACCAATTCCCCTGGGAAGGCGTGGAGTGGATGCCGGGCGACGCCGTAGCCGAGGTGGGAGTGCCTAGCCGTATTCCCTGCAAGCTGATAGCCTGCCGAGACGTGAAGAGCCTGGCCGATCCCATGTTAGTTGATAACCCGCCAATACGTGAAGTGCCTGGCCGATCTCCCTGCCAAGGCCTGGAGTGCCCAGCCGATCCGCCTGCCGAGGCGTGGAGTACTTAGCCGATTCCCCTGCCGACGCGTGGAGGGCCTAGCCGCTTCCCCTGCCAGCTGATAACCCGCCAATAAATGATATGCCTGACCGATCTCCCTGCCAATGCCTGGAGTGCCCGGCCGATCCCGAAGCCGAGGTGGGAGTGCCAATCCGTCTTCCCTGCAAGGTGATACCCCTGCCGGGTATCAGGGGTGATAATTGAAATGCCTGCCCGATGTCCCTGCCAAGACCTGGATTGCCCGGGTGATCCCACAGCCGAGGTGGGAGTGCCCATCCCTGCAAGCTGATACCCCTGCCGAAACGTGACGAGCCTGGCCGATCCTCTGCTAGCTGATAACCCGCCGATATGTGAAGTGCCTGGCCGATCTCCCTGCCGAGGCCTGGAGTGCCCGGCCAACCCCCTGACGTGGCCTGGAGTGCCCTGCCGATTCCCCTGCGAGGTGTGGAGTGCCTAGCCGATTCCCCTTCCGACGCGTGGAGGGCCTGGCCGCTGCCCTGCGAGCTGATAACCCGCCAATACGTGCCTGGCCGATCTCATTGCCTAGGCCTGGATTGCTCAGCCGATCCCCTGCCGAGGCGTGGAGTGCCCAGCCGATTCCCCTGCCAACGCGTGGAGTGCCTAGCCAATTCCACTGTCAGCTAATAACCCGCTACTAAATGATATGCCGGCTCGATCACCCGCCAATAAATGATATGCCTGCCCGATCTCCCTGCCAAGACCTGGAGTGCCCGGCCGATTCCCCTGCGAGGCGTGGAGTGCCTAGCCGATTCTTCTGCCAGCTGATAACCCGCCAATAAATGATATGCCTGCCCGATCTACATGCCAAGGCCTGGAGTGCCTGACCAATTCCCCTGGGAAGGCGTGGAGTGCTCAGCTGATTCCTCTGCCGACGCGTGGATGCCGGCCGACGCCGCAGCCGAGGTGGGAGTGCCTAGCCTTATTCCCTGCAAGCTGATAGCCTGCCGAGACGTGAAGAGCCTGGCCGACCCCATGTTAGTTGATAACCCGCCGATACGTGAAGTGCCTACCCGATCTCCCTGCCAAGGCCTGGAGTGCCCAGCCGATCCGCCTGCTGAGGCGTGGAGTACTAAGCCGATTCCCCTGCCGACGCGTGGAGGGCCTAGCCGCTTCCCCTGTCAGCTAATAACCCGCTACTAAGTGATATGCTGGCTCGATCTCCATGCCAAGGCCTGGAGTGCCTGGCCGACCCCCCTGACCAGGCGTGGAGTGCCCAGCCGATTCCCCTGCCGACGCGTGGAGTTCCTAGACGATTCGCCTTCCAGCTGATAACCCGTTTTATTATCGAATAAATTATATGCCTGCCCGATCTCCCTGCCGAGGCCTGGACTGCCCGGCCGACCCCCCTGCCGAGACGTGGAGTGCCCAGCCGATTCTCTTGCCGACGCGTTGAGTGCCTAGCCGATTCCCCTGCCAGCTGATAAACCGCTAATAAATGATATGCCGGCCCGATCTCTCTGCCAAGGCCTGGAGTGCCCGGCCGACCCTCCTGCCGAGACGTGGAGTGCCCAGCCGATTCGAATGCCGTCGCGTGGAGTGCCCAGCCGATTCCTCTGCCAGCTGTTAGCCCGCCAATTAATGATATGCCGGCCCGATCTCCCTGCCGAGACGTGGAGTGCCCAGCCGATTCCGCTGCCGAGACGTGGAGGGCCCAGCCGATTCCGCTGCCGACGCGTTGAGTGCCTAGCCGAGTCCCCTGCGAGGCCTGGAGTGCCCGGCCGACCCCCCTGCCGAGACGTGGAGTGCCCAGCCGATTCCCTTGCCGACGCGTTGAGTGCCTAGCCGATTCCCCTGCCAGCTGATAAACCGCTAATAAATGATATGCCGGCCCTCCTGCCGAGACGTGGAGTGCCCAGCCGATTCGCCTGCCGTCGCGTGGAGTGCCCAGCCGATTCCCCTACCGACGCGTGGAGGGCCTGGCCGATCCCCTGCTAGCTGATAGCCCGCCAATACGTGCCTGGATGATCTTTCTTCCAAGGCCTGGAGTGCCCGTCCGATCCCCCTGCCGAAGCGTGGAGTGCCCAGCCGATTCCCCTGCCGACGCGTGGAGTGCCTAGCTGATTCGCCTGCCAGCTGATAACCCGATTTATTATCGAATACATTATATGCCTGCCCGATCTCCCTGCCGAGGCCTAGAGTGCCCGCCCGATCCCCCTGCCGAAGCGTGGAGTGCCCAGCCGATTTCCCTGCCGACGCGTGGAGTGCCTAGCTGATTCCCCTGACAGCTGATAACCCGCCAATAAATAATTTGCCTGACGGATCTCCTTGCCAATGCCTGGAGTGCCCGGCCGACCCCCAGTCGAGGCCTGAAGTACCCTGCCGATTCTCCTGCGAGGTGAAGTGCCCAGCCGATTCCCCTACCGACGCTCGGAGGGCCTGGCCGATCCCCTGCTAGCTGATAGCCCGCCAATAAATGATATGCCGGCCCGATCTCCCTGCCGAGACGTGGAGTGCCCAGCCGATTCCGCTGCCGAGACGTGGAGTGCCCAGCCGATTCCCCTGCCAGCTGATAACCCGCCAATAAATAATTTGCCTGACGGATCTCCTTGCCAATGCCTAGAGTGCCCGGCCGACCCCCCTGACGAGGCGTGGAGTGCCCGGCCGATTCCCCTGCGAGGCGTGGAGTGCCTAGCCGATTCTTCTGCCAGCTGATAACCCGCCAATAAACGATATGCCTGCCCGATCTCCCTGGCAAGACCTGGAGTGCCCGGCCGATTCCCCTGCGAGGCGTGGAGTGCCTAGCCGATTCTTCTGCCAGCTGATAACCGGCCAATAAATGATATGCCTGCCCGATCTACATGCCAAGGCCTGGAGTGCCTGACCAATTCCCCTGGGAAGGCGTGGAGTGTTCAGCTGATTCCTCTGCCGACGCGTGGATGCCGGCCGACGCCGCAGCCGAGGTGGGAGTGCCCAGCCGATTCCCCTGCCAGCTGATAACCCGCCAATAAATAATTTGCCTGACGGATCTCCTTGCCAATGCCTAGAGTGCCCGGCCGACCCCCCTGACGAGGCGTGGAGTGCCCGGCCGATTCCCCTGCGAGGCGTGGAGTGCCTAGCCGATTCTTCTGCCAGCTGATAACCCGCCAATAAATGATATGCCGGCCCGATCTCCCTGCCGAGACGTGGAGTGCCCAGCCGATTCCGCTGCCGAGACGTGGAGTGCCCAGCCGATTCCCCTGCCAGCTGATAACCCGCCAATAAATAATTTGCCTGACCAATCTCCCTGCCAATGCCTGGAGTGCCCGTCCGATCCCGAAGCCGAGGTGGGAGTGGCAATCCGTCTTCCCTGCAAGGTGATACCCCTGCCGAGACGTGAAGAGCCTGTCCGATTCCCTCCCAGTTGATAACCCGCCAATAATTGAAATGCCTGCCCGATGTCCCTGCCAAGACCTGGATTGCCCGGGTGATCCCACAGCCGATGTGGGAGTGCCAAGCCGTATTCCCGGCAAGCTGATACCTCTGCCGAGACGTGAAAAGCCTGACCGATCGCCTCCCAGTTGATAAACCGCCAATACGTGAAGTGCCTGGCCGATCTCCCTGCCAAGGCCTGGAATGCCCGGCCGATCCGCTTGCCGAGGCGTGGAGTGCCCAGCCGATTCCCCTGGCGACGCGTGGAGTGCCTGGCCGATTCCCCTGCCAGCTGATAACCCGCCAATAAATTATATGCCTGCCCGATCTCCCTGCCAATGCCTGGAGTGCCCCGCCGATGCCCCTGCCGAGGCGTGGAGTGCCCAGCTGATTCCCCTGCCGACACGTAGAGGGCCTGGCAGCATTCCCTGCCAGCTTGTAACCCGCCAATAAATGATATGCCTGCCCGATCTCTCTGCCAATGCCTGGAGTGCCCGGACGATCCCCCTGCCGAGGCGTGGAGTGCCCAGCCGATTCCCCTGCGAGACGTGGAGTGCCCAGCCGATTCCCCTGCCGACGTGTGGAGAGCCTAGCCGATTCCCCTGCCTGCTGATAACCCGCTAATAAATGATATGCCTGCCCGATCTCCCTGCCAATGCCTGGAGTGCCCGGCCGAACCCGCAGCCGAGGTGGGAGTTCCCATCCGTATTCCCTGCAAGCTGATACCCTGCTAGCTGATAACCCGCCAATTCGTGAAGTGTCAGGCCGATCTCCATGCCATAGCCTGGAGTGCCCGAAAGATCACCCTGCCGAGGCGTGGAGTGCCCAGCCGATTCCCCTGCGAGGCGTGGAGTGCCCAGCCGATTCCCCTGCCGACGCGTGGAGGGCCTGGCCGAGCCCCTGCTGGCTGATAACCCGCCAATACGTGCCTGGCCGATCTCCCTGCCAAGGCTTGGAGTGCCCAGCCGATCCCCCTGCCGAGGCGTGAAGTGCCCAGCCGATTCCCCTGCCGACGCGTGGAGTGCCTAGCCGATTCCTAGCCGCGCTGATAACCCGCCAATAAATGATATGCCTGCCCGATCTCCCTGCCAATTCCTGGAGTGCCCGGCCGACCCCCCTGACGAGGCGTGGAGTGCCCGGCCAATACCCCTGCGAGGCGTGGAGTGCCCAGCCGATTCCCCTACCGACGCGGGGAGGGCCTGGCCGATCCCCTGCTAGCTGATAACCGGCCAATAAATGATATGCCTGCCCGATCTCCCTGCCAATGCCTGGAGTGCCCCGCCGATCCCCCTGCCGAGGCGTGGAGTGCCCAGCCGATTCCCCTGCGAGACGTGGAGTGCCCAGCCGATTCCCCTGCCTGCTGATAACCCGCCAATAAATGATATGCCTGCCCGATCTCCCTGCCAATTCCTGGAGTGCCCGGCCGACCCCCCTGACGAGGCGTGGAGTACCCGGCCAATACCCCTGCGAGGCGTGGAGTACCCAGCCGATTCCCCTACCGACGCGTGGAGGGCCTGGCCGATCCCCTGCTAGCTGATAGCAGACCAATAAATAATATGCCTGCCCGATCTCCCTGCCAAGACCTGGAGGGCCCGGCCGATCCCCCTGCCGAGACGTGGAGTGCCCAGCCGATTCCCCTGCCGACGCGTGGAGTGCATGGCTGACCTCCATGCAGAGACCTGGAGTGCCCGGCCGATCCCGCAGCCGAGGTGGGAGTGCCCATCCGTATTCCCTGCAAGCTGAAACCCCTGCCGAGACGTGAAGAGCCTGGCCGATCCCCTCCCAGTTGATAAACCGCCAATACGTGAAGTGCCTGGCCGATCTCCCTGCCAAAGCCTGGAATGCCCGGCCGATCCGCTTGCCGAAGTGCCTGGCCGATTCCCCTGCCAGCTGATAACCCGCCTATAAATGATATGCCTGCCCGATTTCCCTGCCGACGCGTGGAGGGCCTGGCCGATTCCCCTACCAGCTGATAACCCGCCAATAAATGATATGCCTGCCCGATCTCCCTGCCAATGCCTGGAGTGCCCCGCCGATCCCCCTGCCGAAGCGTGGAGTGCCCAGCTGATTCCTCTGCCGACACGTGGACGGCCGGGCAGCTTTCCCTGCCAGCTTGTAACCCGCCAATAAATACTATGCCTGCCCGATCTCCCTGCCAATGCCTGGAGTGCCCGGCCGACCCCCATGACGAGGCCTGGAGTGCCCTCCCAATACCCCTGCGAGGCGTGGAGTGCCCAGCCGATTCCCCTACCGACGCGGGGAGGGCCTGGCCGATCCCCTGCTAGCTGATAACCGGCCAATAAATGATATGCCTGCCCGATCTCCCTGCCAATGCCTGGAGTGCCCCGCCGATCCCCCTGCCGAGGCGTGGAGTGCCCAACCGATTCCCCTGCGAGACGTGGAGTGCCCAGCCGATTCCCCTGCTGACGCGTGGAGTGCATGGCCGATCTCCATGCCAAGACCTGGAGGGCCCGGCCGATTCCGCAGCCGAGGTGGGAGTGCCCATCCGTATTCCCTGCAAGCTGAAACCCCTGCCGAGACGTGAAGAGCCTGGCCGATCCCCTCCCAGTTGATAACCCGCCAATACGTGAAGTGCCTGGCCGATCTCCCTGCCAAGGTCTGGAATGCTTGGCCGACCCACCTGCCGAGACGTGGAGTGCCCAGCCGATTCCCATGCCGACGCGTTGAGTGCCTAGCCGATTCTCCTGCCTGCTGATAACCCGCCAATAAAGAATATGCCTGCCGGATCTCCCTGCCAATGCCTGGAGTGCCCGGCCGACCCCCCTGACGAGACGTGGAGTGCCCGGCCAATACCCCTGCGAGGCGTGGAGTGCCCAGCCGATTCCCCTACCGACGCGTGGAGGGCCTGGCCGATCCCCTGCTAGCTGATAGCAGGCCAATAAATAATATGCCTGCCCGATCTCCCTGCCAAGACCTGGAGGGCCCGGCCGATCCCCCTGCCGAGACGTGGAGTGCCCAGCCGATTCCCCTGCCGACGCGTGGAGTGCATGGCCGACCTCCATGCCAAGACCTGGAGTGCCCGGCCGATCCCGCAGCTGAGGTGGGAGTGCCCATCCGTATTCCCTGCAAGCTGAAACCCCTGCCGAGACGTGAAGAGCCTGGCCGATCCCCTCCCAGTTGATAAACCGCCAATACGTGAAGTGCCTGGCCGATCTCCCTGCCAAAGCCTGGAATGCCCGGCCGATCCGCTTGCCGAAGTGCCTGGCCGATTCCCCTGCCAGCTGATAACCCGCCTATAAATGATATGTCTGCCCGATCTCCCTGCCAATGCCTGGAGTGCCCAGCCGATCCCCCTGCCGAGGCGTGGAGTGCCCAGCTGATTCCCCTGCCGACACGTTCCCTGCCAGCTTTTTACCCGCCAATAAATGATGTGCCTGCCCGATCTCCCTGCCATTTCCTGGAGTGCCCGGCCGACCCGCCTGACGGGGCGTGGAGTGCCCGGCCAATACCCCTGCGAGGCGTGGAGTGCCCAGCCGATTCCCCTACCGACGCGTGGAGGGCCTGGCCGATCCCCTGCTAGCTGATAGCAGGCCAATAAATAATATGCCTGGCCGATCTCCCTGCCAAGACCTGGAGGTCCCGTCCGATCCCCCTGCCGAGACGTGGAGTGCCCAGCCGATTCCCCTGCCGACGCGTGGAGTGCATGGCCGACCTCCATGCCAAGACCTGGGTGCCCGGCCGATCCCGCAGCCGAGGTGGGAGTGCCCATCCGTATTCCCTGAAAGCTGAAACCCCTGCCGAGACGTGAAGAGCCTGGCCGCTTGCCGAAGTGCCTGGCCGATTCCCCTGCCAGCTGATAACCCGCCTATAAATGATATGCCTGCCCGATCTCCCTGCCAAAGCCTGGAATGCCCGGCCGATCCGCTTGCCGAAGTGCCTGGCCGATTCCCCTGCCAGCTGATAACCCGCCTATAAATGATATGCCTGCCCGATCTCCCTGCCAATGCCTGGAGTGCCCAGCCGATCCCCCTGCCGAGGCGTGGAGTGCCCAGCTGATTCCCCTGCCGACACGTTCCCTGCCAGCTTTTTACCCGCCAATAAATGATGTGCCTGCCCGATCTCCCTGCCAAGACCTGGAGTGCCCGGCCGATCCCGCAGCCGAGGTGGGAGTGCCTATCCGTATTCCCTGCAAGCTGAAACCCCTGCCGAGACCTGAAGAGCCTGGCCCATCCCCTCCCAGTTGTTAAACCGCCAATACGTGAAGTGCCTGGCCGATCTCCCTGCCAAGGCCTGTATTGCCCGGCCGATCCGCTTGCCGAAGCGTGGAGTGCCGACACGTGGAGAGCCTGGCTGCTTTCCCTGCCAGCTGATAACCCGCCAATACATGATATGCCCCGATGCCCCATCTCCCTGCCAATGCCTGGAGTGCCCGGCCGACCCCCCTGACGAGGCCTGGAGTGCCCGGCCAATACCCCTGCGAGGCGTGGAGTGCCAAGCCGATTGCCCTACCGACGCGGGGAGGGCCTGGCCGATCCCCTGCTAGCTGATAACCGGCCAATAAATGATATGCCTGCCCGATCTCCCTGCCAATGCCTAGAGTGCCCCGCCGATCCCCCTGCCGACGCGTGGAGTGCCCAGCCGATTCCCCTGCGAGACGTGGAGTGCCCAGCCGATTCCCCTGCTGACGCGTGGAGTGCATGGCCGATCTCCATGCCAAGACCTGGAGGGCCCGGCCGATCCCTCAGCCGAGGTGGGAGTGCCCATCCGTATTCCCTGCAAGCTGAAACCTCTGCCGAGACGTGAAGAGCCTGGCCGATCCCCTCCCAGTTGATAACCCGCCAATACGTGAAGTGCCTGGCCGATCTCCCTGCCAAGGTCTGGAATGCCTGGCCGACCCACCTGCCGAGACGTGGAGTGCCCAGCCGATTCCCATGCCGACGCGTTGAGTGCCTGGCCGATCCCCTGCTAGCTGATAGCAGGCCAATAAATAATATGCCTGCCCGATCTCCCTGCCAAGACCTGGAGGGCCCGGCCGATCCCCCTGCCGAGACGTGGAGTGCCCAGCCGATTCCCCTGCCGACGCGTGGAGTGCATGGCTGACCTCTATGCCAAGGCCTGGAGTGCCCGGCCGATCCCGCAGCCGAGGTGGGAGTGCCCATCCGTATTCCATGCAAGCTGAAACCCCTGCCGAGACGTGAAGAGCCTGGCCGATCCCCTCCCAGTTGATAAACCGCCAATACGTGAAGTGCCTGGCCGATCTCCCTGCCAAAGCCTGGAATGCCCGGCCGATCCGCTTGCCGAAGTGCCTGGCCGATTCCCCTGCCAGCTGATAACCCGCCTATAAATGATATGCCTGCCCGATTTCCTTGCCGACGCGTGGAGGGCCTGGCCGATTCCCCTACCAGCTGATAACCCGCCAATAAATGATATGCCTGCCCGATCTCCCTGCCAATGCCTGGAGTGCCCCGCCGATCCCCCTGCCGAGGCGTGGAGTGCCTATCCGTATTCCCTGCAAGCTGAAACCCCTGCCGAGACGTGAAGAGCCTGGCCGATCCTTTCCAAGTTGATAACCCGCCAATAAATGATATGCCTGCCCGATCTCCCTGCCAATGCCTGGAGTGCCCAGCCGATCCCCCTGCCGAAGCGTGGAGTGCCCAGCTGATTCCCCTGCCGACACGTGGACGGCCGGGCAGCTTTCCCTGCCAGCTTGTAACCCGCCAATAAATGCTATGCCTGCCCGATCTCCCTGCCAATGCCTGGAGTGCCCGGCCGACCCCCATGACGAGGAGTGGAGTGCCCTCCCAATACCCCTGCGAGGCGTGGAGTGCCCAGCCGATTCCCCTACCGACGCGGGGAGGGCCTGGCCGATCCCCTGCTAGCTGATAACCGGCCAATAAATGATATGCCTGCCCGATCTCCCTGCCAATGCCTGGAGTGCCCCGCCGATCCCCCTGCCGAGGCGTGGAGTGCCGATTCCCATGCCGACGCGTTGAGTGCCTGGCCGATTCCCCTGCCTGCTGATAACCCGCCAATAAATGATATGCCTGCCCGATCTCCCTGCCAATTCCTGGAGTGCCCGGCCGACCCCCTGACGAGGCGTGGAGTACCCGGCCAATACCCCTGCGAGGCGTGGAGTGCCCAGCCGATTCCCCTACCGACGCCTGGAGGGCCTGGCCGATCCCCTGCTAGCTGATAGCAGGCCAATAAATAATATGCCTGCCCGATCTCCCTGCCAAGACCTGGAGGGCCCGGCCGATCCCCCTGCCGAGACGTGGAGTGCCCAGCTGATTCCCCTGCCGACGCGTGGAGTGCCTGGCTGATCTCCATGCCAAGGCCTGGAGTGCCCGGCCGATCCCCCTGCCGAGGCGTGGAGTGCCCAGCCGTATTCCCTGCAAGCTGAAACCCCTGCCGAGACGTGAAGTGCCTGGCCGATCCCCTGCCAGTTGATAACCCGCCAATACGTGAAGTGCCTGGCCGATCTCCCTGCCAAGGCCTGGAATGCCCGGCCGATCCGCTTGCCGAAGTGCCTGGCCGATTCCCCTGCCAGCTGATAACCCGCCTATAAATGATATGCCTGCCCGATTTCCCTGCCGACGCGTGGAGGGCCTGGCCGATTCCCCTACCAGCTGATAACCCGCCAATGCGTGAAATGCCTGGCCGATCTCCCTGCCAAGGCCTGGAGTGCCCGGCCGATCCCCCTGCCGAGGCGTGGAGTGCCCAGCCGTATTCCCTGCAAGCTGAAACCCCTGCCGAGACGTGAAGTGCCTGGCCGATCCACTGTCAGTTGATAACCCGCCAATACGTGAAGTGCCTGGCCGATCTCCCTGCCAAGGCCTGGAGTGCCCGGCCGATCCCCCTGCCGAGGTGTGGAGTGCCCCCCAATACCCCTGCGAGGCGTGGAGTGCCCAGCCGATTCCCCTACCGACGCGGGGAGGGCCTGGCCGATCCCCTGCTAGCTGATAACCGGCCAATAAATGATATGCCTGCCCGATCTCCCTGCCAATGCCTGGAGTGCCCCGCCGATCCCCCTGCCGAGGCGTGGAGTGCCGATTCCCATGCCGACGCGTTGAGTGCCTGGCCGATTCCCCTGCCTGCTGATAACCCGCCAATAAATGATATGCCTGCCCGATCTCCCTGCCAATTCCTGGAGTGCCCGGCCGACCCCCCTGACGAGGCGTGGAGTACCCGGCCAATACCCCTGCGAGGCGTGGAGTGCCCAGCCGATTCCCCTACCGACACGTGGAGGGCCTGGCCGATCCCCTGCTAGCTGATAGCAGGCCAATAAATAATATGCCTGCCCGATCTCCCTGCCAAGACCTGGAGGGCCCGGCCGATCCCGCAGCCGAGGTGGGAGTGCCCATCCGTATTCCCGCAAGCTGAAACCCCTGCCGAGACGTGAAGAGCCTGGCCGATCCCCTCCCAGTTGATAAACCGCCAATACGTGAAGTGCCTGGCCGATCTCCCTGCCAAAGCCTGGAATGCCCGGCCGATCCGCTTGCCGAAGTGCCTGGCCGATTCCCCTGCCAGCTGATAACCCGCCTATAAATGATATGCCTGCCCGATTTCCCTGCCAATGCCTGGAGTGCCCAGCCGATCCCCCTGCCGAGGCGTGGAGTGCCCAGCTGATTCCCCTGCCGACACGTTCCCTGCCAGCTTTTTACCCGCCAATAAATGATGTGCCTGCCCGATCTCCCTGCCATTTCCTGGAGTGCCCGGCCGACCCGCCTGACGGGGCGTGGAGTGCCCGGCCAATACCCCTGCGAGGCGTGGAGTGCCCAGCCGATTCCCCTACCGACGCGTGGAGGGCCTGGCCGATCCCCTGCTAGCTGATAGCAGGCCAATAAATAATATGCCTGCCCGATCTCCCTGCCAAGACCTGGAGGTCCCGGCCGATCCCCCTGCCGAGACGTGGAGTGCCCAGCCGATTCCCCTGCCGACGCGTGGAGTGCATGGCCGACCTCCATGCCAAGACCTGGAGTGCCCGGCCGATCCCGCAGCCGAGGTGGGAGTGCCCATCCGTATTCCCTGAAAGCTGAAACCCCTGCCGAGACGTGAAGAGCCTGGCCGCTTGCCGAAGTGCCTGGCCGATTCCCCTGCCAGCTGATAACCCGCCTATAAATGATATGCCTGCCCGATCTCCCTGCCAAAGCCTGGAATGCCCGGCCGATCCGCTTGCCGAAGTGCCTGGCCGATTCCCCTGCCAGCTGATAACCCGCCTATAAATGATATGCCTGCCCGATCTCCCTGCCAATGCCTGGAGTGCCCAGCCGATCCCCCTGCCGAGGCGTGGAGTGCCCAGCTGATTCCCCTGCCGACACGTTCCCTGCCAGCTTTTTACCCGCCAATAAATGATGTGCGTGCCCGATCTCCCTGCCAAGACCTGGAGTGCCCGGCCGATCCCGCAGCCGAGGTGGGAGTGCCTATCCGTATTCCCTGCAAGCTGAAACCCCTGCCGAGACCTGAAGAGCCTGGCCCATCCCCTCCCAGTTGTTAAACCGCCAATACGTGAAGTGCCTGGCCGATCTCCCTGCCAAGGCCTGGATTGCCCGGCCGATCCGCTTGCCGAAGCGTGGAGTGCCGACACGTGGAGAGCCAGGCTGCTTTCCCTGCCAGCTGATAACCCGCCAATACATGATATGCCCCGATGCCCCATCTCCCTGCCAATGCCTGGAGTGCCCGGCCGACCCCCCTGACGAGGCCTGGAGTGCCCGGCCAATACCCCTGCGAGGCGTGGAGTGCCAAGCCGATTGCCCTACCGACGCGGGGAGGGCCTGGCCGATCCCCTGCTAGCTGATAACCGGCCAATAAATGATATGCCTGCCCGATCTCCCTGCCAATGCCTAGAGTGCCCCGCCGATCCCCCTGCCGACGCGTGGAGTGCCCAGCCGATTCCCCTGCGAGACGTGGAGTGCCCAGCCGATTCCCCTGCTGACGCGTGGAGTGCATGGCCGATCTCCATGCCAAGACCTGGAGGGCCCGGCCGATCCCTCAGCCGAGGTGGGAGTGCCCATCCGTATTCCCTGCAAGCTGAAACCTCTGCCGAGACGTGAAGAGCCTGGCCGATCCCCTCCCAGTTGATAACCCGCCAATACGTGAAGTGCCTGGCCGATCTCCTGCCAAGGTCTGGAATGCCTGGCCGACCCACCTACCGAGACGTGGAGTGCCCAGCCGATTCCCATGCCGACGCGTTGAGTGCCTGGCCGATCCCCTGCTAGCTGATAGCAGGCCAATAAATAATATGCCTGCCCGATCTCCCTGCCAAGACCTGGAGGGCCCGGCCGATCCCCCCTGCCGAGACGTGGAGTGCCCAGCCGATTCCCCTGCCGACGCGTGGAGTGCATGGCTGACCTCTATGCCAAGGCCTGGAGTGCCCGGCCGATCCCGCAGCCGAGGTGGGAGTGCCCATCCGTATTCCATGCAAGCTGAAACCCCTGCCGAGACGTGAAGAGCCTGGCCGATCCCCTCCCAGTTGATAAACCGCCAATATGTGAAGTGCCTGGCCGATCTCCCTGCCAAAGCCTGGAATGCCCGGCCGATCCGCTTGCCGAAGTGCCTGGCCAATTCCCCTGCCAGCTGATAACCCGCCTATAAATGATATGCCTGCCCGATTTCCCTGCCGACGCGTGGAGGGCCTGGCCGATTCCCCTACCAGCTGATAACCCGCCAATAAATGATATGCCTGCCCGATCTCCCTGCCAATGCCTGGAGTGCCCCGCCGATCCCCCTGCCGAGGCGTGGAGTGCCTATCCGTATTCCCTGCAAGCTGAAACCCCTGCCGAGACGTGAAGAGCCTGGCCGATCCTTTCCCAGTTGATAACCCGCCAATAAATGATATGCCTGCCCGATCTCCCTGCCAATGCCTGGAGTGCCCAGCCGATCCCCCTGCCGAAGCGTGGAGTGCCCAGCTGATTCCCCTGCCGACACGTGGACGGCCGGGCAGCTTTCCCTGCCAGCTTGTAACCCGCCAATAAATGCTATGCCTGCCCGATCTCCCTGCCAATGCCTGGAGTGCCCGGCCGACCCCCATGACGAGGAGTGGAGTGCCCTCCCAATACCCCTGCGAGGCGTGGAGTGCCCAGCCGATTCCCCTACCGACGCGGGGAGGGCCTGGCCGATCCCTGCTAGCTGATAACCGGCCAATAAATGATATGCCTGCCCGATCTCCCTGCCAATGCCTGGAGTGCCCCGCCGATCCCCCTGCCGAGGCGTGGAGTGCCGATTCCCATGCCGACGCGTTGAGTGCCTGGCCGATTCCCCTGCCTGCTGATAACCCGCCAATAAATGATATGCCTGCCCGATCTCCCTGCCAATTCCTGGAGTGCCCGGCCGACCCCCCTGACGAGGCGTGGAGTACCCGGCCAATACCCCTGCGAGGCGTGGAGTGCCCAGCCGATTCCCCTACCGACGCCTGGAGGGCCTGGCCGATCCCCTGCTAGCTGATAGCAGGCCAATAAATAATATGCCTGCCCGATCTCCCTGCCAAGACCTGGAGGGCCCGGCCGATCCCCCTGCCGAGACGTGGAGTGCCCAGCCGATTCCCCTGCCGACGCGTGGAGTGCATGGCTGACCTCTATGCCAAGGCCTGGAGTGCCCGGCCGATCCCGCAGCCGAGGTGGGAGTGCCCATCCGTATTCCATGCAAGCTGAAACCCCTGCCGAGACGTGAAGAGCCTGGCCGATCCCCTCCCAGTTGATAAACCGCCAATATGTGAAGTGCCTGGCCGATCTCCCTGCCAAAGCCTGGAATGCCCGGCCGATCCGCTTGCCGAAGTGCCTGGCCAATTCCCCTGCCAGCTGATAACCCGCCTATAAATGATATGCCTGCCCGATTTCCCTGCCGACGCGTGGAGGGCCTGGCCGATTCCCCTACCAGCTGATAACCCGCCAATAAATGATATGCCTGCCCGATCTCCCTGCCAATGCCTGGAGTGCCCCGCCGATCCCCCTGCCGAGGCGTGGAGTGCCTATCCGTATTCCCTGCAAGCTGAAACCCCTGCCGAGACGTGAAGAGCCTGGCCGATCCTTTCCCAGTTGATAACCCGCCAATAAATGATATGCCTGCCCGATCTCCCTGCCAATGCCTGGAGTGCCCAGCCGACCCCCATGACGAGGAGTGGAGTGCCCTCCCAATACCCCTGCGAGGCGTGGAGTGCCCAGCCGATTCCCCTACCGACGCGGGGAGGGCCTGGCCGATCCCCTGCTAGCTGATAACCGGCCAATAAATGATATGCCTGCCCGATCTCCCTGCCAATGCCTGGAGTGCCCCGCCGATCCCCCTGCCGAGGCGTGGAGTGCCGATTCCCATGCCGACGCGTTGAGTGCCTGGCCGATTCCCCTGCCTGCTGATAACCCGCCAATAAATGATATGCCTGCCCGATCTCCCTGCCAATTCCTGGAGTGCCCGGCCGACCCCCCTGACGAGGCGTGGAGTACCCGGCCAATACCCCTGCGAGGCGTGGAGTGCCCAGCCGATTCCCCTACCGACGCCTGGAGGGCCTGGCCGATCCCCTGCTAGCTGATAGCAGGCCAATAAATAATATGCCTGCCCGATCTCCCTGCCAAGACCTGGAGGGCCCGGCCGATCCCCCTGCCGAGACGTGGAGTGCCCAGCCGATTCCCCTGCCGACGCGTGGAGTGCATGGCTGACCTCCATGCCAAGACCTGGAGTGCCCGGCCGATCCCGCAGCCGAGGTGGGAGTGCCCATCCGTATTCCCTGCAAGCTGAAACCCCTGCCGAGACGTGAACAGCCTGGCCGATCCCCTCCCAGTTGATAAACAGCCAATACGTGAAGTGCCTGGCCGATCTCCCTGCCAAAGCCTGGAATGCCCGGCCGATCCGCTTGCCGAAGTGCCTGGCCGATTCCCCTGCCAGCTGATAACCCGCCTATAAATGATATGCCTGCCCGATTTCCCTGCCGACGCGTGGAGGGCCTGGCCGATTCCCCTACCAGCTGATAACCCGCCAATAAATGATATGCCTGCCCGATCTCCCTGCCAATGCCTGGAGTGCCCCGCCGATCCCCCTGCCGAGGCGTGGAGTGCCTATCCGTATTCCCTGCAAGCTGAAACCCCTGCCGAGACGTGAAGAGCCTGGCCGATCCTTTCCCAGTTGATAACCCGCCAATAAATGATGTGCCTGCCCGATCTCCCTGCCAATGCCTGGAGTGCCCGTCCGACCCCCATGACGAGGAGTGGAGTGCCCCCCCAATACCCCTGCGAGGCGTGGAGTGCCCAGCCGATTCCCCTACCGACGCGGGGAGGGCCTGGCCGATCCCCTGCTAGCTGATAACCGGCCAATAAATGATATGCCTGCCCGATCTCCCTGCCAATGCCTGGAGTGCCCCGCCGATCCCCCTGCCGAGGCGTGGAGTGCCGATTCCCATGCCGACGCGTTGAGTGCCTGGCCGATTCCCCTGCCTGCTGATAACCCGCCAATAAATGATATGCCTGCCCGATCTCCCTGCCAATTCCTGGAGTGCCCGGCCGACCCCCTGACGAGGCGTGGAGTACCCGGCCAATACCCCTGCGAGGCGTGGAGTGCCCAGCCGATTCCCCTACCGACACGTGGAGGGCCTGGCCGATCCCCTGCTAGCTGATAGCAGGCCAATAAATAATATGCCTGCCCGATCTCCCTGCCAAGACCTGGAGGGCCCGGCCGATCCCCCTGCCGAGACGTGGAGTGCATGGCTGACCTCCATGCCAAGACCTGGAGTGCCCGGCCGATCCCGCAGCCGAGGTGGGAGTGCCCATCCGTATTCCCGCAAGCTGAAACCCCTGCCGAGACGTGAAGAGCCTGGCCGATCCCCTCCCAGTTGATAAACCGCCAATACGTGAAGTGCCTGGCCGATCTCCCTGCCAAAGCCTGGAATGCCCGGCCGATCCGCTTGCCGAAGTGCCTGGCCGATTCCCCTGCCAGCTGATAACCCGCCTATAAATGATATGCCTGCCCGATTTCCCTGCCAATGCCTGGAGTGCCCAGCCGATCCCCCTGCCGAGGCGTGGAGTGCCCAGCTGATTCCCCTGCCGACACGTTCCCTGCCAGCTTTTTACCCGCCAATAAATTATGTGCCTGCCCGATCTCCCTGCCAAGACCTGGAGTGCCCGGCCCATCCCGCAGCCGAGGTGGGAGTGCCTATCCGTATTCCCTGCAAGCTGAAACCCCTGCCGAGACCTGAAGAGCCTGGCCCATCCCCTCCCAGTTGATAAGCCGCCAATACGTGAAGTGCCTGGCCGATCTCCCTGGCAAGGCCTGGATTGCCCGGCCGATCCGCTTGCCGAAGCGTGGAGTGCCGACACGTGGAGAGCCTGGCTGCTTTCCCTGCCAGCTGATAACCCGCCAATACATGATATGCCCCGATGCCCCATCTCCCTGCCAATGCCTGGAGTGCCCGGCCAACCCCCCTGACGAGGCCTGGAGTGCCCGGCCAATACCCCTGCGAGGCGTGGAGTGCCAAGCCGATTGCCCTACCGACGCGTGGAGGGCCTGGCCGATCCCCTGCTAGCTGATAACCGGCCAATAAATGATATGCCTGCCTGATCTCCCTGCCAAGACCTGGAGGGCCCGGCCGATTCCGCAGCCGAGGTGGGAGTGCCCATCCGTATTCCCTGCAAGCTGAAACTCCTGCCGAGACGTGAAGAGCCTGGCCAATCCCCTCCCAGTTGATAAACCGCCAATACGTGAAGTGCCTGGCCGATCTTCCTGCCAAGGCCTGGATTGCCCGGCCGATCCGCTTGCCGAAGCGTGGAGTGCCCAGCCGATTCCCCTGCCGACGCGTGGAGGGCCTGGCCGATTCCCCTACCAGCTGATAACCCGCCAATAAATGATATGCCTGCCCGATCTCCCTGCCAATGCCTGGAGTGCCCCGCCGATCCCCCTGCCGAGGCGTGGAGTGCCTATCCGTATTCCCTGCAAGCTGAAACCCCTGCCGAAACGTGAAGAGCCTGGCCGATCCTTTCCCAGTTGATAACCCGCCAATAAATGATATGCCTGCCCGATCTCCCTGCCAATGCCTGGAGTGCCCAGCCGATCCCCCTGCCGAAGCGTGGAGTGCCCAGCTGATTCCCCTGCCGACACGTGGACGGCCGAGCAGCTTTCCCTGCCAGCTTGTAACCCGCCAATAAATGCTATGCCTGCCCGATCTCCCTGCCAATGCCTGGAGTGCCCGGCCGACCCCCATGACGAGGAGTGGAGTGCCCTCCCAATACCCCTGCGAGGCGTGAAGTGCCCAGCCGATTCCCCTACCGACGCGGGGAGGGCCTGGCCGATCCCCTGCTAGCTGATAACCGGCCAATAAATGATATGCCTGCCCGATCTCCCTGCCAATGCCTGGAGTGCCCCGCCGATCCCCCTGCCGAGGCGTGGAGTGCCCAGCCGATTCCCCTGCGAGACGTGGAGTGCCCAGCCGATTCCCCTGCTGACGCGTGGAGTGCATGGCCGATCTCCATGCCAAGACCTGGAGGGCCCGGCCGATCCCGCAGCCGAGGTGGGAGTGCCCATCCGTATTCCCTGCAAGCTGAAACCCCTGCCGAGACGTGAAGAGCCTGGCCGATCCCCTCCCAGTTGATAACCCCCCAATACGTAAAGTGCCTGGCCGATCTCCCTGCCAAGGCCTGGAGTGCCCAGCCGATCCGCCTGCCGAGGCGTGGAGTACTTAGCCGATCTCTCTGCCAAGGCTTGGAGTGCCCAGCCGATCCCCCTGCCGAGGCGTGAAGTGCCCAGCCGATTCCCCTGCCGACGCGTGGAGTGCCTAGCCGATTCCTAGCCCTGCCGACTGGTCGAGTGCCTAGCCGATTCCCCTGCCAGCTGATAACCCGCCAATAAATGATATGGCGGCCCGATCTCCCTGCCAAGGCTTGGAGTGCCCAGCCGATTCTCTGCCGACGCGTTGAGTGCCTAGCCGATTCCCCTGCTAGCTGATAACCCGCCAATACGTGCCTGGCCGATCTCCCTGCCAAGGCCTGGAGTGCCCAGCCGACCCCCCAGACGAGGCGTTGAGTGCCCAGCCGATCCCCCTGCCGAGGCGTGGATTGCCTAGCCGATTCCCCTGCCAGCTTATAACCCGCCAATAAATGATATGCCAGCCCGATCTCCCTGCCAATGCCTGGAGTGCCCAGCCGACCCCCCTGCCGACGCGTGGAGTGCCCAGCCGATTCCATTGTCAGCTGATAACCCGCCAATAAATGATATGCAGGCCCGATCTCCCTGCCAAGGCCTGGAGTGCCCGGCCGACCCCCCTGCCAAGAAGTGGAGTGCCCAGCCGATTCCCCCACCGACGCGTGGAGGGCGTGGCCGATCCCCTGCTAGCTGATAACCCGCTAATAAATGATATACCGGCCCGATCTCCCTACCAAGGCGTGGAGTGCCCGGCCGACCCCCCTGACCAGGCGTGGAGTGCCAAGCCGATTCCCCTGCCGACGCATGGAGTGCCTAGCCGATTCCCCTGCCAGCTGATAACCCGCTAATAATAGATATACCAGCCCGATCTCCCTGCCAAGGCGTGGAGTGCCCGGCCGACCCCCCTGACCAGGCCTGGAGTGCCCAGCCGATTCCCCTGCCGACGCGTGGAGTGCCCAGCCGATTCCATTGTCAGCTGATAGCCCGCCAATAAATGATATGCAGGCCCGATCTCCCTGCCAAGGCCTGGAGTGCCCGGCCGACCCCCCTGTCGAGGCGTGGAGTGCCCAGCCGATTCCCCTGCGAGACGTGGAGTGCCCAGCCGATTCCCCTGCTGACGCGTGGAGTGCATGGCCGATCTCCATGCCAAGACCTGGAGGGCCCGGCCGATCCCGCAGCCGAGGTGGGAGTGCCCATCCGTATTCCCTGCAAGCTGAAACCCCTGCCGAGACGTGAAGAGCCTGGCCGATCCCCTCCCAGTTGATAACCCCCCAATACGTAAAGTGCCTGGCCGATCTCCCTGCCAAGGCCTGGAGTGCCCAGCCGATCCGCCTGCCGAGGCGTGGAGTACTTAGCCGATCTCCCTGTCATTGCTTGGAGTGCCCAGCCGATCCCCCTGCCGAGGCGTGAAGTGCCCAGCCGATTCCCCTGCCGACGCGTGGAGTGCCTAGCCGATTCCTAGCCCTGACGACTGGTCGAGTGCCTAGCCGGTTCCCCTGCCAGCTGATAACCCGCCAATAAATGATATGGCGGCCCGATCTCCCTGCCAAGGCTTGGAGTGCCCAGCCGATTCTCTGCCGACGCGTTGAGTGCCTAGCCGATTCCCCTGCTAGCTGATAACCCGCCAATACGAGCCTGGCCGATCTCCCTGCCAAGGCCTGGAGTGCCCAGCCGACCCCCCAGACGAGGCGTTGAGTGCCCAGCCGATCCCCCTGCCGAGGCGTGGATTGCCTAGCCGATTCCCCTGCCAGCTTATAACCCGCCAATAAATGATCTCCAGCCCGAATGATGCCAGCCCGATCTCCCTGCCAATGCCTGGAGTGCCCAGCCGACCCCCCTACCGACGCGTGGAGTGCCCAGCCGATTCCATTGTCAGCTGATAGCCCGCCAATAAATGATATGCAGGCCCGATCTCCCTGCCAAGGCCTGGAGTGCCCGACCGACCCCCCTGCCGAGAAGTGGAGTGGCCAGCCGATTCCCCCACCGACGCGTGGAGGGCCTGGCCGATCCCCTGCTAGCTGATAACCCGCTAATAAATGATATACCGGCCCGATCTCCCTACCAAGGCGTGGAGTGCCCGGCCGACCACCCTGACCAGTCGTGCAGTGCCAAGCCGATTCCCCTGCCGAAGCGTGGAGTGCCTAGCCGATTCCCCTGCCAGCTGATAGCCCGCTAATAATAGATATACCGGCCCGATCTCCCTGCCAAGGCGTGGAGTGCCGGCCGACCCCCCTGACCAGGCGTGGAGTGCCCAGCCGATTCCCCTGCCGACGCGTGGAGTGCCCAGCCGATTCCATTGTCAGCTGATAACCCGCCAATAAATAATATGCCGGCCAGATCTCCGTGCCAAGGCCTGGAGTGCCCAGCCGATCCCCCTGCCGACGCGTGGAGTGCCCAGCCGATTCCATTGTCAGCTGATAACCCGCCAATAAATGATATGCCGGCCCGATCTCCCTGCCAAGGCTTGGAGTGCCTGGCCGACCCCCCTGCCGAGACGTGGAGTGCCCAGCCGATTTCCCTGCCGACGCGTGAAGTGCCTAGCCGATTCCCCTGCCAGGTGATAACCCGATAATAAATAATATGCCGGCCAGATCTCCGTGCCAAGGCCTGGAGTGCCCAGCCGATCCCCCTGCCGAGGCGTGGAGTGCCCAGCTGATTCCCATGCCGACACGTGGAGGGCCTGGCAGCTTTCCCTGCCAGCTTGTAACCCGCCAATAAATGCTATGCCTGCCCGATCTCCCTGCCAATGCCTGGAGTGCCCGGCCGATTCCCCTGCCGACGCGTGGAGTGCCCAGCCGATTCCATTGTCAGCTGATACCCCGCCAATAAATGATATGCAGGCCCGATCTCCCTGCCAAGGCGTGGAGTGCCCGGCCGACCCCCATGACCAGGCGTGGAGTGCCAAGCCGATTCCCCTGCCGACGCGTGGAGTGCCTAGCCGATTCCCCTGCCAGCTGATAACCCGCTAATAATAGATATACCGGCCCGATCTCCCTGCCAAGGCGTGGAGTGCCCGGCCGACCCCCCTGACCAGGCGTGGAGTGCCCAGCCGATTCCCCTGCCGACGCGTGGAGTGCCCAGCCGATTCCATTGTAAGCTGATAACCCGCCAATAAATAATATGCCGCCCAGATCTCCGTGCCAAGGCCTGGAGTGCCCAGCCGATCCCCCTGCCGACGCGTGGAGTGCCCAGCCGATTCCATTGTCAGCTGATAACCCGCCAATAAATAATATGCCGGCCCGATCTCCCTGCCAAGGCTTGGAGTGCCTGGCCGACCCCCCTGCCGAGACGTGGAGTGCCCAGCCGATTCCCCTGCCGACGCGTGAAGTGCCTAGCCGATTCCCCTGCCAGCTGATAACCCGATATAAATAATATGCCGGCCAGATCTCCGTGCCAAGGCCTGGAGTGCCCAGCCGATCCCCCTGCCGAGGCGTGGAGTGCCCAGCTGATTCCCATGCCGACACGTGGAGGGACTGGCCGATTCCCCTGCTAATAATAGATATACCGGCCCGATCTTCCTGCCAAGGCGTGGAGTGCCCGGCCGACCCCCCTGACCAGGCGTGGAGTGCCCAGCCGATTCCCCTGCCGACGCGTGGAGTGCCCAGCCGATTCCATTGTCAGCTGATAACCCGCCAATAAATAATGTGCCGGCCAGATCTCCGTGCCAAGGCCTGGAGTGCCCAGCCGATCCCCCTGCCGACGCGTGGAGTGCCCAGCCGATTCCATTGTCAGCTGATAACCCGCCAATAAATAATATGCCGGACCGATCTCCCTGCCAAGGCTTGGAGTGCCTGGCCGACCCCCCTGCCGAGACGTGGAGTGCCCAGCCGATTCCCCTGCCGACGCGTGAAGTGCCTAGCCGATTCCCCTGCCAGCTGATAACCCGATAATAAATAATATGCCGGCCAGATCTCCGTGCCAAGGCCTGGAGTGCCCAGCCGATCCCCCTGCCGAGGCGTGGAGTGCCCAGCTAATTCCCATGCCGACACGTGGAGGGACTGGCAGCTTTCCCTGCCAGCTTGTAACCCGCCAATAAATGCTAGGCCTGCCCGATCTCCCTGCCAATGCCTGGAGTGCCCGGCCGATTCCCCTGCCGACGCGTGGAGTGCCCAGCCGATTCCATTGTCAGCTGATAACCCGCCAATAAATGATATGCCGGCCCGATCTCCCTGCCAAGGCTTGAAGTGCGTAGCCGATTCCCCTGCTAGCTGATAACCCGCTAATAAATGATATACCGGCCCGATCTCCCTGCCAAGGCGTGGAGTGCCCGGCCGACCCCCCTGCCGAGAAGTGGAATGCCCAATAAATGATATGCAGGCCCGATCTCCCTGCCAAGGCCTGGAGTGCCCGACCGATCTCCCTGCCAAGGCCTGGAGTGCCCGACCGACCCCCCTGCCGAGAAGTGGAGTGGCCAGCCGATTCCCCCACCGACGCGTGGAGGGCCTGGCCGATCCCCTGCTAGCTGATAACCCGCTAATAAATGATATACCGGCCCGATCTCCCTACCAAGGCGTGGAGTGCCCGGCCGACCACCCTGACCAGTCGTGGAGTGCCAAGCCGATTCCCCTGCCGACGCGTGGAGTGCCTAGCCGATTCCCCTGCCAGCTGATAGCCCGCTAATAATAGATATACCGGCCCGATCTCCCTGCCAAGGCGTGGAGTGCCCGGCCGACCCCCCTGACCAGGCGTGGAGTGCCCAGCCGATTCCCCTGCCGACGCGTGGAGTGCCCAGCCGATTCCATTGTCAGCTGATAACCCGCCAATAAATAATATGCCGGCCAGATCTCCGTGCCAAGGCCTGGAGTGCCCAGCCGATCCCCCTGCCGACGCGTGGAGTGCCCAGCCGATTTCCCTGCCGACGCGTGAAGTGCCTAGCCGATTCCCCTGCCAGGTGATAACCCGATAATAAATAATATGCCGGCCAGATCTCCGTGCCAAGGCCTGGAGTGCCCAGCCGATCCCCCTGCCGAGGCGTGGAGTGCCCAGCTGATTCCCATGCCGACACGTGGAGGGCCTGGCAGCTTTCCCTGCCAGCTTGTAACCCGCCAATAAATGCTATGCCTGCCCGATCTCCCTGCCAATGCCTGGAGTGCCCGGCCGATTCCCCTGCCGACGCGTGGAGTGCCCAGCCGATTCCATTGTCAGCTGATACCCCGCCAATAAATGATATGCAGTCCCGATCTCCCTGCCAAGGCCTGGAGTGCCCGGCCCACCCCCCTGCCGAGAAGTGGAGCGCCCAGCCGATTCCCCCACCGACGCGTGGAGGGCCTGGCCGATCCCCTGCTAGCTGATAACCCGCTAATAAATGATATACCGGCCCGATCTCCCTACCAAGGCGTGGAGTGCCCGGCCGACCCCCCTGACCAGGCGTGGAGTGCCAAGCCGATTCCCCTGCCGACGCGTGGAGTGCCTAGCCGATTCCCCTGCCAGCTGATAACCCGCTAATAATAGATATACCGGCCCGATCTCCCTGCCAAGGCGTGGAGTGCCCGGCCGACCCCCCTGACCAGGCGTGGAGTGCCCAGCCGATTCCCCTGCCGACGCGTGGAGTGCCCAGCCGATTCCATTGTCAGCTGATAACCCGCCAATAAATAATATGCCGCCCAGATCTCCGTGCCAAGGCCTGGAGTGCCCAGCCGATCCCCCTGCCGACGCGTGGAGTGCCCAGCCGATTCCATTGTCAGCTGATAACCCGCCAATAAATAATATGCCGGCCCGATCTCCCTGCCAAGGCTTGGAGTGCCTGGCCGACCCCCCTGCCGAGACGTGGAGTGCCCAGCCGATTCCCCTGCCGACGCGTGAAGTGCCTAGCCGATTCCCCTGCCAGCTGATAACCCGATATAAATAATATGCCGGCCAGATATCCGTGCCAAGGCCTGGAGTGCCCAGCCGATCCCCCTGCCGAGGCGTGGAGTGCCCAGCTGATTCCCATGCCGACACGTGGAGGGACTGGCCGATTCCCCTGCCAGCTGATAACCCGCTAATAATAGATATACCGGCCCGATCTCCCTGCCAAGGCGTGGAGTGCCCGGCCGACCCCCCTGACCAGGCGTGGAGTGCCCAGCCGATTCCCCTGCCGACGCGGGGAGTGCCCAGCCGATTCCATTGTCAGCTGATAACCCGCCAATAAATAATGTGCCCGCCAGATCTCCGTGCCAAGGCCTGGAGTGCCCACCCGATCCCCCTGCCGACGCGTGGAGTGCCCAGCCGATTCCATTGTCAGCTGATAACCCGCCAATAAATAATATGCCGGCCCGATCTCCCTGCCAAGGCTTGGAGTGCCTGGCCGACCCCCTGCCGAGACGTGGAGTGCCCAGCCGATTCCCCTGCCGACGCGTGAAGTGCCTAGCCGATTCCCCTGCCAGCTGATAACCCGATAATAAATAATATGCCGGCCAGATCTCCGTGCCAAGGCCTGGAGTGCCCAGCCGATCCCCCTGCCGAGGCGTGGAGTGCCCAGCTGATTCCCATGCCGACACGTGGAGGGACTGGCAGCTTTCCCTGCCAGCTTGTAACCCGCCAATAAATGCTAGGCCTGCCCGATCTCCCTGCCAATGCCTGGAGTGCCCGGCCGATCCCCCTGCCGACGCGTGGAGTGCCCAGCCGATTCCATTGTCAGCTGATAACCCGCCAATAAATGATATGCCGGCCCGATCTCCCTGCCAAGGCTTGGAGTGCGTAGCCGATTCCCCTGCTAGCTGATAACCCGCTAATAAATGATATACCGGCCCGATCTCCCTGCCAAGGCGTGGAGTGCCCAGCCGACCCCCCTGCCGAGAAGTGGAGTGCCCAGACGATTCCCCTACCGACGCGTGGAGGGCCTGGCCGATCCCCTGCTAGCTGATAACCCGCCAATACGTGCCTGGTCGACCTCCCTGCCAAGGCGTGGAGTGCCCAGCCGATTCCCCTGCCGACGCGTGAAGTGCCTAGCCGATTCCCCTGCCAGCTGATAACCCGATAATAAATAATATGCCGGCCAGATCTCCGTGCCAAGGCCTGGAGTGCCCAGCCGATCCCCCTGCCGAGGCGTGGAGTGCCCAGCTGACTCCCCTGCCGACACGTGGAGGGCCTGGCAGCTTTCCCTGCCAGCTTGTAAACCGCTAATAAATGCTATGCCTGCCCGATCTCCCTGCCAATGCCTGGAGTGCCCGGCCGATTCCCCTGCCGACGCGTGGAGTGCCCAGCCGATTCCATTGTCTGCTGATAACCCGCCAATAAATGATATGCCGGCCCGATCTCCCTGCCAAGGCCTGGAGTGCCCGGCCGGCCCCCCTGCCGAGAAGTGGAGTGCCCAGCCGATTCCCCTACCGACGCGTAGAAGACCTGGCCGATCCCCTGCTAGCTGATAACCCGCCAATACGTGCCTGGCCAATCTCCCTGCCAAGGCCTGGAGTGCCCAGCCGATCCCCCTGCCGAGGCGTGGAGTTCCCAGCCGATTCCCCTGCCGACGCGTTGAGTGCCTAGTCGATTCCCCTGCTAGCTGATAACCCGCCAATACGTGCCTGGCCGATCTCCCTGCCAAAGCCTGGTGTGCCCAGCCGACCCCCCAGACGAGGCGTGGAGTGCCCAGCCGATCCCCCTGCCGAGACGTGGAGCGCCTAGCCGATTCGCCTGCCAGCTGATAACCCGCCAATAAATCATATGCCTGCCCGATCTCCCTGCCAATGCCTGGAGTGCCCAGCCGATCCCCCTACCAAGGCGTGGAGTGCCCAGCTGATTCCCCTGCCGACACGTGGAGGACCTGGCAGCTTTCCCTGGCAGCTTGTAACCGGCCAATAAATGCTATGCCTCCCCGATCTCCCTGCCAATGCCTGGAGTGCCCAGCGGATTCCCCTGCCGACGCGTGAAGTGCCCAGCCGATTCCATTGTCAGATGATAACCCGCCAATAAATGATATGCCGGCCCGATCTCCCTGCCAAGGCCTGGAGTGCCCGGCCGGCCCCCCTGCCGAGAAGTGGAGTGCCCAGCCGATTCCCCTACCGACGCGTAGAAGACCTGGCCGATCCCCTGCTAGCTGATAACCCGCCAATACGTGCCTGGCCAATCTCCCTGCCAAGGCCTGGAGTGCCCAGCCGATCCCCCTGCCGAGGCGTGGAGTTCCCAGCCGATTCCCCTGCCGACGCGTTGAGTGCCTAGTCGATTCCCCTGCTAGCTGATAACCCGCCAATACGTGCCTGGCCGATCTCCCTGCCAAAGCCTGGTGTGCCCAGCCGACCCCCCAGACGAGGCGTGGAGTGCCCAGCCGATCCCCCTGCCGAGACGTGGAGTGCGTAGCCGATTCCCCTACCAGCTGATAACCCGCCAATAAATTATATGCCTGCCCGATCTCCCTGCCAATGCCTGGAGTGCCCAGCTGATTCCCCTGCCGACACGTGGAGGGCCTGGCAGCTTTTCCTGCCAGCTTGTAACCGGCCAATAAATGTTATGCCTGCCCGATCTCCCTGCCAATGCCTGGCGTGCCCAGCCGATCCCCCTGCCGAGACGTGGAGTGCCCAGCCGATTCCTCTGCCGACGCGTGGAGGGCCTGGCCGATTCCATTGTCAGCTGATAACCCGCCAATAAATGATATGCCGGCCCGATCTCCCTGCCAAGGCTTGGAGTGCCTGGCCGATCCCCCTGCCGACGCGTTGAGTGTCTAGCCGATTCCCCTGCTAGCTGATAACCCGCCAATACGTGCCTGGCCGATCTCCCTGCCAAAGCCTGGTTTGCCCAGCCGACCCCCCAGACGAGGCGTAGAGTGCCAAGCCGATCCCCCTGCCGAGACGTGGAGTGCCTAGCCGATTCCCCTGCCAGCTGATAACCCGCCAATAAATGATGTGCCTGCCCGATCTCCCTTCCAATGCCTGGAGTGCCCAACCGATTCCCCTACCAAGGCGTGGAGTGCCCAGCTGGTTCCCCTGCCGACACGTGGAGGGCCTGGCAGCTTTCCCTTCCATCTTGTAACTCGCCAATAAATGCTATGCCTGCCCGATCTCCCTGCCAATGGCTGGAGTGCCCAGCCGATCCCCCTGCCAAGACGTGGAGTGCCCAGCCGATTCCCCTGCCGCCGCGTGGAGTGCCCAGCCGATTCCATTGTCAGCTGATAACCCGCCAATAAATCATATGCCGGCCCGATCTCCCTGCTAGCTGATAACCCGCCAATACGTGCCTGGCCGATCTCCCTGCCAAAGCCTGGTGTGCCCAGCCGACCCCCCAGACGACGCGTGGAGTGCCCAGCCGATCCCCCTGCCGAGACGTGGAGTGCCCAGGCGATTCCCCTGCCGACGCGTTGAGTGCCTAGCCGATTCCCCTGCTAGCTGATAACCCGCCAATACGTGCCTGGCCGATCTCCCTGCCAAAGCCTGGTTTGCCCAGCTGACCCCCCAGACGAGGCGTGGAGTGCCAAGCTGATTCCCCTGCCGACGCGTGGAGTGCCCAGCCGATTCCATTGTCAGCTGATAACTCGCCAATAAATGATATACCGGCCCGATCTCCCTGCCAAGGCCTGGAGTGCCCGGCCGACCCCCCTGACCAGGCGTGGAGTGCCCAGCCGATTTCCCTGCCGACGCGTGGAGTGCCTAGCCGATTCCCCTGCCAGCTGATAACCCGCAAATAAATGATATGCCGGCCCGATCTCCCTGCCAATGCCTGGAGTGCCAGGCCGACCCCCCTGACCAGGCGTGGAGTGCCCATCCGATTCCCCTGCCGACGCGTGGAGTGCCTAGCCGATTCCCCTGCCAGCTGATAGCCCGCCAATAAATGATATGCCTGCCCGATCTCCCTGCCAATGCCTGGAATGCACGGCCGACCCCCCTGACCAGGCGTGGAGTGCCCAGCCGATTCCCCTGCCAGCTGATAACCCGCCAATACGTGCCTGGCCGATCTCCCTGCCAAAGCCTGGTGTGCCCAGCCAACCCCCCAGACGAGGCGTGGAGTGCCCAGCCGATCCCCCTGCCGAGACGTGGAGAGCCCAGCCGATTCCCCTGCCAGCTGATAACCCGCCAATAAATGATATGCCTGCCCGATCTCCCTGCCAATGCCTGGAGTGCCCAGCCGATCCCCCTACCGAGGCGTGGAGTGCCCAGCTGATTCCCCTGCCGACACGTGGAGGGCCTGGCAGCTTTCCCTGCCACCTTGTAACCCGCCAATAAATGCTATGCCTGCCCGATCTGCCTGTCAATGCCTGGAGTGCCCAGCCGATCCCCCTGCCGTGACGTGGAGTGCCCAGCCGATTCCCCTGCCGACTCGTGGAGTGCCCATTGTCAGCTGATAACCCGCCAATAAATGATATGCCGGCCCGATCTCCCTGCCAAGGCCTGGAGTGCCCGGCCGACCCCCCTGCCGAGAAGTGGAGTGCCCAGCTGATTCCCCTACCGACGCGTGGAGGGCCCGGCCGATCCCCTGCTAGCTGATAACCCGCCAATACGTGCCTGGCCGATCTCCCTGCCTAGGCCTGGAGTGCCCGGCCGACCCCCCTGCCGAGAAGTGGAGTGCCCAGCCGATTCCCCTGCCGACGCGTGGAGTGCCTAGCCGATTCCCCTGCAAGCTGATAACCCGCCAATAAATGATATGCCTGACCGATCTCCCTGCCAAGGCCTGGAGTGCCCGGCCGACCTCCCTGCCGAGAAGTGAAGTACCCAGCCGATTCCCCTACCGACGCGTGGAGGGCCTGGCCGATCCCCTGCTAGCTGATAACCCGCCAATACGTGCCTGGCCGATCTCCCTGCCAAGGCCTGGAGTGCCCAGCCGATCCCCCTGCCGAGGCGTGGAGTGCCCAGCCGACCCCCCTGACCAGGCGTGGAATGCCCAGCCGATTCCCCTGCCAGCTGTTAACCCGCCAATAAATTATATGCCGGCCCGATCTCCCTGCCAAGGCCTTGAGTGCCCGGCCGACCCCCCTGCCGAGGCCTGGAAAGCCCAGCCGATTCGTCTGCCGACGCGTTGAGTGCCTATCCGATTCTCTGCCAGCTGATAACCCGCCAATAAATGATATGCCGGCCCGATCTCCCTACCAAGGCCTGGAGTGCCCGGCCGACCCCCCTGACCAGGCGTGGAGTGCCCAACCGATTCCCCTGCCGACGGGCACTCCGACCCTCCTGCCGAGACGTGGAGTACCCAGCCGAATCGCCTGCCGTCGCGTGGAGTGCCCAGCCGATTCCCCTACCGACGCGTGGAGGGCCTGGCAGCTTTCCCTGCCAGCTTGTAACCCGCCAATAAATGATATGCCTGCCCGATATCTCTGTCAATACCTGGAGTGCCCGGACGATTCCCCTGCCGAGTAGTGGAGTGCCCAGCCGATTCCCCTTCGAGGCGTGGAGCGCCCAGCCGATTTCCCTGCCGACGCGTGGAGTGCCTGGCCGATTCCCCTGCCACCTGATAACCCGCCAATATATGATATGCCTGCCCGATCTCCCTGCCAATGCCTGGAGTCCCGGGCGATCCCGCAGCCGACGCGTGGAGTGCCTAGCCGATTCCCCGGCTAGCGTATAACCCGCTAATAAATGATATACCGGCCCGATCTCCCTGCCAAGGCGTGGAGTGCCCGGCCGACCCCCCTGACCAGGCGTGGAGTGCCCAACCGATTCCCCTGCCGACGCGTGGAGTGTCTAGCCGATTCCCCTGCCAGCTGATAACCCGATAATAAATTATATGCCTGCCCGATCTCCCTGCCAAGGCCTGGAGTGCCCGGCCGACCCTCCTGCCGAGAATGGAGTGCCCAGCCGATTTCCCTGCCGACGCGTTGAGTGCCTAGCCGATTCCCCCGCCAGCTGATAACCCGCTAATAAATGATATGCCGGCCCGATCTCTCTGCCAAGGCCTGGAGTGCCCAGCCGATCCTCTTGCCGAGACGTGGAGTGCCCGGCCGAACCCCTGACCAGGCGTGGAGTGCCTAGCCGATTCCCCTGCCAGCTGTTAACCCGCCAATAAATTATATGCCGGCCCGATCTCCCTGCCAATGCCTGGAGTGCCCGGCCGATCCCCCTGCCGAGGCGTGGAGTGCCCAGCCGAATCCCGTGCCGACGCGTGGAGTGCCTGGCCGATTCCCTGCCAGCTGGTAATCCTGCAAATCGAGAAGGGCCTGGCCGATCTCCCTGCCAAGGCCTAGAGTGCCCGGCCGATCGCCTTGCCGATGCGTGGAGTGGCTGGCCGATCCCCTGCTAGCTGATAACCGGCCAATAAAGGATATGCCTGCCCGATCTCTCTGCCAATGCCTGGAGTACCCGGCTGATCCCGAAGCCGAGGTGGGAGTGCCAATCCGTCTTCCCTGCAAGGTGATAACCCTGCCGAGACGTGAAGAGCCTGGCCGATCCCCTCCCAGTTGATAACCCGCCAATAATTGAAATGCCTGCCCGATGTCCCTGCCAAGACCTGGATTGCCCGGGTGATCCCACAGCCGAGGTGGGAGTGCCAAGCCTTATTCCCGGCAAGCTGATACCCCTGCCGAGACGTGGAGTGCTTCACCGATCTCCATGCCAAGTCCTGTTCGGCCCATCCCCATGCCTGGAGTGCCTGGCCGATCCCCTGCCAGCTGATAGCCGGCCAATAAATGATATGCCTGCCCGATCTCCCTGCCAAGACCTGGAGTGCCCGGCCGATCCCGCAGCCGAGGTGGGAGTGCCCATCCGTATTCCCTGCAAGCTGAAACCCCTGCCGAGATGTGAAGAGCCAGGCCGATCCCCTCCCAGTTGATAAACCGCCAATACGTGAAGTGCCTGGCCGATCTCCCTGCCAAGGCCTGGAATGCCCGGCCGATCCGCTTGCCGAAGCGTGGAGTGCCCAGCCGATTCCCCTGCCGACGCGTGGAGTGCCTGGCCGATTCCCTTGCCAGCTGATAACCCGCCAATAAATGATATGCCTGCCCGATCTCCCTGCCAATGCCTGCAGTGCCCGGCCGATCCCCCTGCCGAGGCGTGGAGTGCCCAGCTGATTCCCCTGCCGACACGTGGAGGGCCTGGCAGCTTTCCCTGCCAGCTTGTAACCCGCCAATAAATGATATGCCTGCCCGATATCTCTGTCAATACCTGGAGTGCCCGGACGATTCCCCTGCCGAGTAGTGGAGTGCCCAGCCGATTCCCCTTCGAGGCGTGGAGCGCCAAGCCGATTTCCCTGCCGACGCGTGGAGTGCCTGGCCGATTCCCCTGCCACCTGATAACCCGCCAATATATGATATGCCTGCCCGATCACCCTGCCAATGCCTGGAGTCCCGGGCGATCCCGCAGCCGACGCGTGGAGGGCCTAGCCGCTTCCCCTGCCAGCTGATACCCCGCCAATAAACTATATGCCTGCCCGATCTCCCTGCCAATGCCTGGAGTGCCCGGCCGATCCCCCTGCCGAGGCGTGGAGTGCACCGCCGAATCCCGTGCCGACGCGTGGAGTGCCTGGCCGATTCCCTGCCAGCTGCAAAACCTGCAATCCTGCTAATCCTGCAAAACATGAAGTTCCTGGCCGATCTCCCTGCCAAGGCCTAGAGTGCCCGGCCGATCCCCCTGCCTAGGCGTGGAGTGGCTGGCCGATCCCCTGCTAGCTGATAACTGGCCAATAAATGATATGCCTGCCCGATCTCTCTGCCAATGCCTGGAGTGCCCGGCCGATCCCAAAGCCGAGGTGGGAGTGCCAATCCGTCTCCCCTGCAAGGTGATACCCCTGCAGAGACGTGAAGAGCCTGGCCGATTCCCTCTCAGTTGATAACCCGCCAATAATTGAAATGCCTGCCCGATGTCCCTGCCAAGACCTGGATTGCCCGGGTGATCCCACAGCCGAAGTGGGAGTGCCCATCCCTTCAAGCTGATACCCCTGCCGAGACGTGACGAGCCTGGCCGATCCCCTGCTAGCTGATAACCCGCCGATACGTGAAGTGCCTGGCCGATCTCCCTGTTATAGCCTGGAGTGCCCGGACGATACCCCTGCCGAGGCGTGGAGTGCCTAGCCGATTCGCCTGCCAGCTGATAACCCGATTTATTATCGAATAAATTATATGCCTGCCCGATCTCCCTGCCGAGGCCTGGAGTGCCCGGCCGACCAAATGCCGAGACGTGGAGTGCCACGCTGATTCCCTTGCCGACGCGCTGAGTGCATAGCCGATTCCTCTGCCAGCTGACAACCCGCTAATAAATGATATGCCGGCCCGATCTCCCTGCCAAGGCCTGGAGTGCCCGACCGACCCTCCTGCCGAGACGTGGAGTACCCAGCCGAATCGCCTGCCGTCGCGTGGAGTGCCCAGCCGATTCCCCTACCGACGCGTGGAGGGCCTGGCCGATCCCCTGCTAGCTGATAACCCGCCAATACGTGCCTGGCCGATCTTTCTTCCAAGGCCTCGAGTGCCCGTCCGATAACCACTGCCGAAGCGTTGAGTGCCCAGCCGATTCCCCTGCCGATGCGTGGAGTGCCTAGCTGATTCCCCTGCCAGCTGATAACCCGCCAATAAATGATATGCCTGACCGATCTCCCTGCAAATGCCTGAAGTGCCCGGCCGACACCCGTAACGAGGCCTGGAGTGCCCTGCCGATTCCCCTGCGAGGTGAAGTGCCCAGCCGATTCCCCTACCGACCCTCGGAGGGCCTGGCCGATTCCCTTGCCAGCTGATAACCCGCCAATAAATGATATGCCTGCCCGATCTCCCTGCCAATGCCTGCAGTGCCCGGCCGATCCCCCTGCCGAGGCGTGGAGTGCCCAGCTGATTCCCCTGCCGACACGTGGAGGGCCTGGCAGCTTTCCCTGCCACCTTGTAACCCGCCAATAAATGATATGCCTGCCCGATATCTCTGTCAATACCTGGAGTGCCCGGACGATTCCCCTGCCGAGTAGTGGAGTGCCCAGCCGATTCCCCTTCGAGGCGTGGAGCGCCCAGCCGATTTCCCTGCCGACGCGTGGAGTGCCTGGCCGATTCCCCTGCCACCTGATAACCCGCCAATATATGATATGCCTGCCCGATCTCCCTGCCAATGCCTGGAGTCCCGGGCGATCCCGCAGCCGACGCGTGGAGGGCCTAGCCGCTTCCCCTGCCAGCTGATACCCCGCCAATAAACTATATGCCTGCCCGATCTCCCTGCCAATGCCTGGAGTGCCCGGCCGATCCGCTTGCCGAAGCGCGGAGTGCCCAGCCGATTCCCCTGCCGACGCGTGGAGTGCCTGGCCGATTCCCTTGCCAGCTGATAACCCGCCAATAAATGATATGCCTGCCCGATCTCCCTGCCAATGCCTGCAGTGCCCGGCCGATCCCCCTGCCGAGGCGTGGAGTGCCCAGCTGATTCCCCTGCCGACACGTGGAGGGCCTGCCAGCTTTCCCTGCCAGCTTGTAACCCGCAAATAAATGATACGCCTGCCCGATATCTCTGTCAATACCTGGAGTGCCCGGACGATTCCCCTGCCGAGTAGTGGAGTGCCCAGCCGATTCCCCTTCGAGGCGTGGAGCGCCCAGCCGATTTCCCTGCCGACGCGTGGAGTGCCTGGCCGATTCCCCTGCCACCCGATAACCCGCCAATATATGATATGCCTGCCCGATCTCCCTGCCAATGCCTGGAGTCCCGGGCGATCCCGCAGCCGACGCGTGGAGGGCCTAGCCGCTTCCCCTGCCAGCTGATACCCCGCCAATAAACTATATGCCTGCCCGATCTCCCTGCCAATGCCTGGAGTGCCCGGCCGATCCCCCTGCCGAGGCGTGGAGTGCACCGCCGAATCCCGTGCCGACGCGTGGAGTGCCTGGCCGATTCCCTGCCAGCTGCAAAACCTGCAATCCTGCTAATCCTGCAAAACGTGAAGTGCCTGGCCGATCTCCCTGCCAAGGCCTAGAGTGCCCGGCCGATCCCCCTGCCGAGGCGTGGAGTGGCTGGCCGATCCCCTGCTAGCTGATAACTGGCCAATAAATGATATGCCTGCCCGATCTCTCTGCCAATGCCTGGAGTGCCCGGTCGATCCCGAAGCCGAGGTGGGAGTGCCAATCCGTCTCCCCTGCAAGGTGATACCCCTGCAGAGACGTGAAGAGCCTGGCCGATTCCCTCCCAGTTGATAACCCGCCAATAATTGAAATGCCTGCCCGATGTCCCTGGCAAGACCTGGATTGCCCGGGTGATCCCACAGCCGAAGTGGGAGTGCCCACCCCTTCAAGCTGATACCCCTGCCGAGACGTGACGAGCCTGGCCGATCCCCTGCTAGCTGATAACCCGCCGATACGTGAAGTGCCTGGCCGATCTCCCTGTTATAGCCTGGAGTGCCCGGACGATACCCCTGCCGAGGCGTGGAGTGCCTAGCCGATTCGCCTGCCAGCTGATAACCCGATTTATTATCGAATAAATTATATGCCTGCCCGATCTCCCTGCCGAGGCCTGGAGTGCCCGGCCGACCAAATGCCGAGACGTGGAGTGCCACGCTGATTCCCTTGCCGACGCGCTGAGTGCATAGCCGATTCCTCTGCCAGCTGACAACCCGCTAATAAATGATATGCCGGCCCGATCTCCCTGCCAAGGCCTGGAGTGCCCGACCGACCCTCCTGCCGAGACGTGGAGTACCCAGCCGAATCGCCTGCCGTCGCGTGGAGTGCCCAGCCGATTCCCCTACCGACGCATGGAGGGCCTGGCCGATCCCCTGCTAGCTGATAACCCGCCAATACGTGCCTGGCCGATCTTTCTTCCAAGGCCTCGAGTGCCCGTCCGATAACCACTGCCGAGACGTGGAGTTCCCAGCCGATTCCCCTGCCAGCTGTTAGCCCGCCAATAAATTATATGCCGGCCCGATCTCCCTGCCGAGACGTGGAGTGTCCAGCCGATTCCCCTGCCGATGCGTTGAGTGCCCAGCCGATTCCCCTGCCGATGCGTGGAGTGCCTAGCTGATTCCCCTGCCAGCTGATAACCCGCCAATAAATGATATGCCTGACCGATCTCCCTGCAAATGCCTGAAGTGCCCGGCCGACCCCCGTAACGAGGCCTGGAGTGCCCTGCCGATTCCCCTGCGAGGTGTAGTGCCCAGCCGATTCCCCTACCGACCCTCGGAGGGCCTGGCCGATCCCCTGCTAGCTGATAGCCAATACGTGCCTGGCCGATCTCCCTGCCAAGGCCTGGAGTGCCCAGCCGATCCCCCTGCCGAGACGTAGAGTGCCCAGCCGATTACCCTGCCGACGCGTCGAGTGCCTAGCCGATTCCCCTGCAAGCTAATAACCCGCCAATAAATGATATGCCTGACCGATCTCCCTGCCAATGCCCGGAGTGCCCGGCCGACCCCCCCGTCGAGGCGTGGAGTGCCCAGCCGATTCCCCTGCCGAGACGTGGAGTTCCCAGCCGATTCCCCTGCCAGCTGTTAGCCCGCCAATAAATTATATGCCGGCCCGATCTCCCTGCCGAGACGTGGAGTGTCCAGCCGATTCTGCTGCCGAGACGTGGAGTGCCCAGCCGATTCCCCTGCCGAAGCTTTGAGTACCTAGCCGATTCCCCTGCCAGCTGATAACCCGCCAATAAATGATATGCCTGACCGATCTACCTGCCAATGCCTGGAGTGCCCGGCCGACCCCCCCGTCGAGGCGTGGAGTGCCCAGCCGATTCCCCTGCCGAGACGTGGAGTTCCCAGCCGATTTCCCTGCCAGCTGTTAGCCCGCAAATAAATGATATGCTTGCCCGATCTCCCTGCCAACGCCTGGAGTGCCCGACCGACCCCCTTGACCAGTCGTGGAGTCCCCAGCCGATTCCCCTGCCAGCGGTTAACCCGCCAATAAATGATATGCCGGCCCGATCTCCCTGCCAAGGCCTGGAGTGCCCGGCCGACCCCCCTGCCGAGACGTGGAGTGCCCAGCCAATTCCCCTGCCGAAGCGTTGAGTACCTAGCCGATTCCCCTGCCAGCTGATAACCCGCCAATAAATGATATGCCTGAACGATCTCCCTGCCAATGCCTGGAGTGCCCGGCCGACCCCCCCGTCGAGGCGTGGAGTGCCCAGCCGATTCCCCTGCCAGCTGTTAACCCGCCAATAAATGATATGCCGGCCCGATCTCCCTGCCAAGGCCTGGAGTGCCCGGCCGACCCCCCTGCCGAGACGTGGAGTGCCCAGCCGATTTCCCTGCCAGCTGTTAGCCCGCCAATAAATGATATGCCGGCACGATCTCCCTGCCGAGACGTGGAGTGCCCAGCCGATTCTGCTGCCGAGACGTGGAGTGCCCAGCCGATTCCCTTGCCGAAGCGTTGAGTACCTAGCCGATTCCCCTGCCAGCTGATAACCCGCCAATAAATGATATGCCGGCCCGATCTCCCTGCCAAGGCCTGGAGTGCCCGGCCGACCCCCCCGTCGAGGCGTGCAGTGCCCAGCCGATTCCCCTGCCGAGACGTGGAGTTCCCAGGCGATTTCCCTGCCAGCTGTTAGCCCGCCAATAAATGATATGCCGGCCCGATCTCCCTGCCTAGACGGGGAGTGCCCAGCCGATTCCGCTGCCGACGCGTTGTGTGCCTAGCCGATTCCCCTGCCAGCTGATAACCCGCCAATAAATAATTTTCCTGACGGATCTACTTGCCAATGCCTGGAGTGCCCGGCCGACCCCCCTGACGAGGCGTGGAGTGCCCGGCCCATTTCCCTGCGAGGCGTGGAGTGCCTAGCCGATTCTTCTGCCAGCTGATAACCCGCCAATAAATGATATGCCTGCCCGATCTCCCTGCCAAGACCTGGAGTGCCCGGCCGATCCCCTTCCCGAGGCGTGGAGTGCCCAGCCGATTCCCGTGCCGACGCGTGTAGTGCCTGGCCGATGATCTGCCAGCTGCTAACCGTGACCTGGTAATACGTGAAGTGCCTGGCCGGTCTACATGCCAAGGCCTGGAGTGCCCGGCTGACCCCCCTGACCAGGCTTGGAGTGCCCAGCCTATTCCCCTGCCAGCTGTTAACCCGCCAATAAATGATATGCCGGCCCAATCTCCCTGCCAATGCCTGGAGTGCCCGGCCGACCCCCCTGACCAGGCGTGGAGTGCCCAGCCGATTCCCCTGCCAGCTGTTAACCCGCCAATAAATGATATGCCGGCCCGATCTCCCTGCCAAGGCCTGGAGTGCCCGGCCGACCCCCCTGCCGAGACGTGGAGTGCCCAGCCGATTGTGCTGCCGACGCGTTGAGTGCCAAGCCGATTCCCCTGCCAGCTGATAATCCGCCAATAAATGATATGCCTGACCGATCTCCCTGCCAATGCCTGGAGTGCCCGGCCGATCCCGAAGCCGAGGTGAGAGTGCCAATCCGTCTTCCCTGCAAGGTTATACCCCTGCCGAGACGTGAAGAGCCTGTCCGATCCCCTCCCATTTGATAACCCGCCAATAATTGAAATGCCTGCCCGATGTCCCTGCCAAGACCTGGATTGCCCGGGTGATCCCACAGCCGAGGTGGGAGTGCCAAGCCGTATTTCCGGCAAGCTGATACCCCTGCCTAGACGTAAAGAGCCTGGCCGATCGCCTCCCAGTTGATAAACCGCCAATACGTGAAGTGCCTGGCCGATCTCCCTGCCAAGGCCTGGAATGCCCGGCCGATCCGCTTGCCGAAGCGTGGAGTGCCCAGACGATTCCCCTGCCAAGTCCTGGAGTGTTCGGCCGATCCCCCTGCCGAGGCGTGGAGTGTCAGCCGATTCCCCTGCCGACGCGTGGAGTGCCTGGCCGATCTCCTGCCAGCTGATAACCGGCCAATAAATGATATGCCATCCGCTTGCCGAAGCGTGGAGTGCCCAGACGATTCCCCTGCCGACGCGTGGAGTGCCTGGCCGATTCCCCTGCTAGCTGATAACCCGCCGAGGCGTGGGGTGCCCAGCTGATTCCCCTGCCGACACGTGGAGGGCCTGGCAGCTTTCCCTGCCAGCTTGTAACCCGCAACTAAATGATATGCCTGCCCGATCTCTCTGCCAATGCCTGGAGTGCCAGGACGATCCCCCTGCCGAGGCGTGGAGTGCCTAGCCGATTCCCCTGCCAGCTGATAACCCGCCAATAAACGATATGCCGGCCCGATCTCCCTGCCAATGCCTGGAGTGCCCGGCCGACCCCCCTGCCGAGAAGCTGAGTGCCCAGCCGATTTCCCTACCGACGCGTGGAGGGCCTGGCCGATTCCCTTGCCAGCTGATAACCCGCCAGTAAATGATATGCCTGCCCGATCTCCCTGCCAATACCTGGAATGCCCGGCCGATCCGCTTGCCGAAGCGTGGAGTGCTCAGACGATTTCCCTGCCGACGCGTGGAGTTCCTGGCCGATTCCCCTGCTAGCTGATAACCCGCCGAAGCGTGGAGTGCCCAGCTGATTCCCCTGCCGACACGTGGAGGGCCTGGCAGCTTTCCCTGCCAGCTTGTAACCCGCAACTAAATGATATGCCTGCCCGATCTCTCTGCCAATGCCTGGAGTGCCCGGACGATCCCCCTGCCGAGGCGTGGAGTGCCTAGCCGATTCCCCTGCCAGCTGCCTGCGGCCGACCCCCTGACAAGGCCTGGAGTGCCCGGCCGACCCTCCTGCCGAGACGTGGAGTGGCCAGCCGATTCGCCTTCCGTCGCGTGGAGTGCCTGGCCGATTCCCCTACCGACGCGTGGAGGGCCTGGCCGATCCCCTGCTAGCTGATAACCCGCCAATACGTGCCTGGCCAATCTTTCTTCCAAGGCCTGGAGTGCCCGTTCGATCTCCCTGCCGAGGCCTGGAGTGCCCGTCCGATTCCCCTGCCGACGCGTGGAGTGCTTAGCTGATTCCCCTGCCAGCTGATAACCCGCCAATAAATGATACGCCTGACTGATCTCCCTGCCAATGCCTGGAGTGCCTGGCCGACCCCCCTGACGAGGTCTGGAGTGCCCGTCCGATCCCCCTGCCGAAGCGAGGAGTGCCCAGCCGATTACTCTGCCGACGCGTGGAGTGCCTAGCTGATTCCCCCGCCAGCTGATAACCCGCCAATAAATGATACGCCTGACTGATCTCCCTGCCAATGCCTGGAGTGGCTGGCCGATCTCCCTGCCAAGGCCTGGAGTCCCCAGCTGATTCCCCTGCCAGCTGTTAACCCGCCAATAAATGATATGCCGGCCCGATCTCCCTGCCAAGGCCTGGAGTGCCCGGCCGACCCCCTTGCCGAGACGTGGAGTGCCCAGCCGATTCCCCTGCCGAAGCGTTGAGTACCTAGCCGATTCCCCTGCCAACTGATATCCCGCCAATAAATGATATGCCTGACCGATCTCCCTGCCAATGCCTGGAGTGCCCGGCCGACCCCCCCGTCGAGGCGTGGAGTGCCCAGCCGATTCCCCTGCCGAGACGTGGAGTTTCCAGCCGATTCCCCTGCCAGCTGTTAGCCTGCCAATATATGATATGCCGGCCCGATCTCCCTGCCGAGACGTGGAGTGCCCAGCCGATTCCGCTGCCGAGACGTGGAGTGCCCAGCCGATTCCGCTGCCGACGCGTTGAGTGCCTAGCCGATTCCCCTGCCAGCTGATAACCCGCCAATAAGTTATTTGCCTGACGGATCTCCTTGCCAATGCCTGGAGTGCCCGGCCGACCCCCCTGACGAGGCGTGGAGTGCCCGGCCGATGCCCCTGCGAGGCGTGGAGTGCCTAGCCGATTCTTCTGCCAGCTGATAACCCGCCAATAAATGATATGCCTGCCCGATCTCCCTGCCAAGACCTGGAGTGCCCGGCCGACCCCCGTGCCGATGCGTCGAGTGCCTAGCCGATTCCTTTGCCAGCTGATAACCCGCCCATAAATGATATGCCTGCCCGATCTCCCTGCCAATGCCTGGAGTGCCCGGCCGACCCCCCTGACCAGGCGTGGAGTGCCCAGCCGATTCCCCTGCCAGCTGTTAACCCGCCAATAAATGATATGCCGGCCCGATCTCCCTGCCAAGGCCTGGAGTGCCCGGCCGACCCCCCTGCCGAGACGTGGAGTGCCCAGCCGATTGTGCTGCCGACGCGTTGAGTGCCAAGCCGATTCCCCGCCAGCTGAGTGCCCGGCCGATTTCGAAGACGAGGTGGGAGTGCCAATCCGTCTTCCCTGCAAGGTGATACCCCTGCAGAGACGTGAAGAGCCTGGCCGATTCCCTCCCAGTTGATAACCCGCCAATAATTGAAATGCCTGCCCGATGTCCCTGCCATGAGCCTGTGAAGAGCCTGTCCGATCCCCTCCCATTTGATAACCCGCCAATAATTGAAATGCCTGCCCGATGTCCATGCCAAGACCTGGATTGCCCGGGTGATCCCACAGCCGAGGTGGGAGTGCCAAGCCGTATTCCCGGCAAGCTGATACCCCTGCCGAGACGTGGAGTGCCTGACCGATCTCCATGCCAGCTGATAACCGGCCAATAAATGATATGCCAGTCCGATCTCCCTGCCAAGTGCCCGGCCGATCCCGCAGCCGAGGTGGGAGTGCCGACACCCCTGCCGAGACGTGGAGTGCCCAGCCGATTGTGCTGCCGACGCGTTGAGTGCCAAGCCGATTCCCCTGCCAGCTGATAATCCGCCAATAAATGATATGTCTGCCCGATCTCCCTGCCAAGACCTGGAGTGCCCGGCCGACCCCCGTGCCGACGCGTCGAGTGCCTAGCCGATTCCAGCCCGATCTCCCTGCCAAGTGCCCGGCCGATCCCGCAGCCGAGGTGGGAGTGCCGACCCCCCTGCCGACGCGTTGAGTGCCAAGCCGATTCCCCTGCCAGCTGATAATCCGCCAATAAATGAATGCCTGCCCGATCTCCCTGCCAAGACCTGGAGTGCCCGGCCGACCCCCGTGCCGACGCGTCGAGTGCCTAGCCGATTCCTTTGCCAGCTGATAACCCGCCAATAAATGATATACCGGCTCGATTTCCCTGCCAAGGCCTGGAGTGCCCGGCCGACCCTCCTGCCGAGACGTGGAGTGCCCAGCCGATTCGCCTGCCGTCGCCTGGAGTGCCCAGCCGATTCCCCTACCGACGCGTGGAGGTCCTGGCCGATCCCCTGCTAGCTGATAACCCGCCAATACGTGCCTGGCCGATCTTTCTTCCAAGGCCTGGAGTGCCCGTCCGATCCCCCTGCCGAAGCGTGGAGTGTTCGGCCGATTCCCCTGCCGAGGCGTGGAGTGTCAGCCGATTCCCCTGCCGACGCGTGGAGTGCCTGGCCGATCCCCTGCCAGCTGATAACCGGCCAATAAATGATATGCCAGCCCGATCTCCCTGCCAAGACCTCGAGTGCCCGGCCGATCCCGCAGCCGAGGTGGGAGTGCCCATCCGTATTCCCTGCAAGCTGAAACCCCTGCCGAGACGTGAAGAGCCTGGCCGATCGCCGATCGCCCAGGCCTGACGAGGCCTGGAGTGCCCTGCCGATTCCCCAGCCGAGAAGTGGAGTGCCCAGCCGATTCCCCTGCCGAAGCGTTGAGTACCTAGCCGATTCCCCTGCCAGCTGATAACCCGCCAATAAATGATATGCCTGACCGATCTCCCTGCCAATGCCTGGAGTGCCCGGCCGACCCCCCCGTCGAGGCGTGGAGTGCCCTGCCGATTCCCCTGCCGAGAAGTGGAGTGCCCAGCCGATTTCCCTACCGACGCGTGGAGGGCCTGGCCGATCCCCTGCTAGCTGATAACCCGCCAATACGCGCCTGGCCGATCTCCCTGCCAAGGCCTTGAGTGCCCAGCCGATCCCCCTGCCGACGCGTGGAGTGCCTAGCTGATTCCCCTGCTAGCTGATAACCCGCCAATAATTGAAATGCCTGCCCGATGTCCCTGCCATGAGCCTGTGAAGAGCCTGTCCGATCCCCTCCCATTTGATAACCCGCCAATAATTGAAATGCCTGCCCGATGTCCATGCCAAGACCTGGATTGCCCGGGTGATCCCACAGCCGAGGTGGGAGTGCCAAGCCGTATTCCCGGCAAGCTGATACCCCTGCCGAGACGTGGAGTGCCTGACCGATCTCCATGCCAGCTGATAACCGGCCAATAAATGATATGCCAGCCCGATCTCCCTGCCAAGTGCCCGGCCGATCCCGCAGCCGAGGTGGGAGTGCCGACCCCCCTGCCGAGACGTGGAGTGCCCAGCCGATTGTGCTGCTGACGCGTTGAGTGCCAAGCCGATTCCCCTGCCAGCTGATAATCCGCCAATAAATGATATGCCTGCCCGATCTCCCTGCCAAGACCTGGAGTGCCCGGCCGACCCCCGTGCCGACGCGTCGAGTGCCTAGCCGATTCCCCTGCCAGCTGATAACCCGCCAATAAATGATATGCCTGACCGATCTCCCTGCCAATGCCTGGAGTGGTCGGCCGACCCCCCCGTCGAGGCGTGGAGTGCCCTGCCGATTCCCCTGCCGAGAAGTGGAGTGCCCAGCCGATTTCCCTACCGACGCGTGGAGGGCCTGGCCGATCCCCTGCTAGCTGATAACCCGCCAATACGCGCCTGGCCGATCTCCCTGCCAAGGCCTTGAGTGCCCAGCCGATCCCCCTGCCGACGCGTGGAGTGCCTAGCTGATTCCCCTGCTAGCTGATAACCCGCCAATAAATGGTATGCCTGACCGATCTGCCGGCCAATGCCAGGAGTGCCCGGCCAACCACCCTGACGAGGCCTGGAGTGCCCTGCCGATTCCCCTGCCGACGCGTGGAGTGCCTAGCCGATTCCCCTACCGACGCTCGGAGGGCCTGGCCGATCCCCTGCTTGCTGATAGCCCGCCAATACGTGCCTGGCCGATCTCCCTGAAAAGGCCTGGAGTGCCCGGACGATCCCCCTGCCAAGGCATGGAGTACCTAGCCGATTCCCCTGCCAGCTGATAACCCGCCAATAAATGATATGCCGGCCCGATCTCCCTGCCGAGACGTGGAGTGCCCAGCCGATTCCGCTGCCGACGCGTTGAGGGCCTGGCCGATCCCCTGCTGGCTGATAACCCGCCAATACGTGCCTGACCGATCTCCCTGCCAATGCCTGGAGTGCCGGCCGACTCCCTGACCAGGCGTGGAGTGTCGTGTGCCTAGCCGATTTCCCTGCCAGCTGATAACCCGCCAATAAATGATATGCCGGCCCGATCTCCCTGCCAAGGCCTGGAGTGCCCGGCAAACCCCCCTGCGAGGCGTGGAGTTCCCAGCCGATTCCCCTGCCGACGCGTTGAGTGCCTAGCTGATTCCCTTGCCAGCCGATAACCCGCCAATACATTAAATGCCTGACCGATCTCCCTGCCAATGTCTGGAGTACCTGGCCGAGCCCCCTGACGAGGCCTAAAGTGCCCGGCCGATTCCCCTGCGAGGCGTGGAGTGCCCAGGCGATTCCCCTACCGACGCGTGGAGGGCTTGGCCGATTCCCCTGCCAGCTGATAACCCGCTAATAAATGATATGCCGGCCCGATATCCCTGCCAAGGCCTGGAGTGCCCGGCCGATCCCTCAGCCGAGGTGGAAGTGCCCATCCGTATTCCCTGCAAGGTGATACCCCTGTCGAGACGTGACGAGCCTGGCCGATCCCCTGCTAGCTGAAAACCCGCCAATACGTGAAGTACTTAGCCGATCGCCCTGCCTTAGCCTGGAGTGCCCAGCCGATCCCCCTGCCGAGGCGTGGAGTGTCCAGCCGATTCCCTTACCGACGCGTGGAGTGCCTAGCTGATTCCCTTGCCAGCTGATAACCCGCCAACAAATGAAATGCCTGACCGATCTCCTGGCCAATGCCTGGAGTGCCCGGCCGACCCCCTGACGAGGCCTGGAGTGCCCGGCCGATTCCCCTACCGACGCGTGGAGGGCCTGGCCGACCATCTGCTAGCTGATAACCCGCTAATACGTAATTGGCCGATCTCCCTGCCAAGGCCTGGAGTGCCCGGCCGATCCCCCTGCCGACGCGTGGATGCCGGCTGATCCCCTGCTGGCTGATAACCCGCCAATACTTTCCTGGCCGATCTCCATGCCAAGGCCTGAGTGCCCAGCCGATTCCCCTGCCGAGGCGTGGAGTGCCAACCGATTTCCCTGCCGACGCGTGGAGTTCCTGGCCGAACCCGTGCTAGCTGATAACCCGCCAATACGTGCTTGGCCGATCTCCCTGCCGAGGCGTGGAGTGCCCAGCCGATTCCCCTGCCGACGCGTGGATTCCGGCCGATGCCGCAGCCGGGGTGGGAGTGCCAATCGGTATTCCCTCCAAGCTGAAATCTCTGCCAAGATGTGCAGAGCCTGGCCGATTCCCCTGCCAGCTGATAACCCGCCAATAAATGATATGCCTGCCCGATCTCCCTGCCAATGCCTGGAGTGCCCGGCCAGTTAATAACCCGCCAATACGTGAAGTGCCTGGCCGAATACCCTGCCGAGGCGTGGAGTGCCCAGCCGATTCCCGTGCCGACGCGTGGAGTGCCTGGCCGCTCTCTTGCCAGCTGGTAACCCGCCAATACGTGAAGTGCCTGGCCGATCTCCCTGTCAAGGCCTGGAGTGCCCGGCCGAATCCCCTGCGAGGCGTTGAGTGCCCAGTCGATTCCCTTGCCGACGCGTGGATGGCCTGGCCGATCCCCTGCCAGCTGGTAACCCTCCAATACGTGAATTGCCTGGCCGATCTCCCTGCCAAGGCCTGGAGTGCCCGGCCGAACCCCCTGCCGAGGTGAAAGTGCCAAGCCATATTCCCTGCAAGCTGATACCCCTGCCGAGACGTGAAGTGCCTGGCCGATCTCCATGCCAAGGCGTGGAGTGGAGTCGTGGAGTGCCCAGGCGATTCCCCTACCGACGCGTGGAGGGCTTGGCCGATTCCCCTGCCAGCTGATAACCCGCTAATAAATGATATGACGGCCCGATGTCCCTGCCAAGGCCTGGAGTGCCCGGCCGATCCCTCAGCTGAGGTGGAAGTGCCCATCCGTATTCCCTGCAAGGTGATACCCCTGTCGAGACGTGACGAGCCTGGCCGATCCCCTGCTAGCTGATAACCCGCCAATACGTGAAGTGCTTAGCCGATCGCCCTGCCTTAGCCTGGAGTGCCCGGCCGATCCCCCTGCCGAGGCGTGGAGTGCCCAGCTGATTCCCTTACCGACGCGTTGGAGCCTGGCCGATCCCCTCCTAGCTGTTAACCCGCCAATACGTGCCTGGCCGATCTCCCTGCCAAGGCCTGGAGTGCCCAGCCGATTCCCCTGCCGACGCGTGGAGTGCCTGGCCGATTCCTCTGCCAGCTGATAACCCGCTAATAAATGATATGCCGGCCCGATATCCCTGCCAAGGCCTGGAGTGCCCGGCCGATCCCGCAGCCGAGGTGGAAGTGCCCATCCGTATTCCCAGCAAGGTGATACCCCTGTCGAGACGTGACGAGCCTGGCCGATCCCCTGCTAGCTGAAAACCCGCCAATACGTGAAGTACTTAGCCGATCGCCCTGCCTTAGCCTGGAGTGCCCAGCCGATCCCCCTGCCGAGGCGTGGAGTGTCCAGCCGATTCCCTTACCGACGCGTGGAGTGCCTAGCTGATTCCCTTGCCAGCTGATAACCCGCCAACAAATTAAATGCCTGACCGATCTCCTGGCCAATGCCTGGAGTGCCCGGCCGACCCCCTGACGAGGCCTGGAGTGCCCGGCCGATTCCCCTACCGACGCGTGGAGGGCCTGGCCGACCATCTGCTAGCTGATAACCCGCTAATACGTAATTGGCCGATCTCCCTGTCAAGGCCTGGAGTGCCCGGCCGATCCCCCTGCCGAGGTGGAAGTGCCAAGCCATATTCCCTGCAAGCTGATACACCTGCCGAGATGTGGAGTGCCTGGCCGATCTCCACGCCAAGGCCTGCAGTGGAGTCGTGGAGCGCCCAGCCGATTCACTTGCCGACGCGTGGATTCCGGCCGATGCCGCAGCCGGGGTGGGAGTGCCAATCGGTATTCCCTCCAAGCTGAAATCTCTGCCAAGATGTGCAGAGCCTGGCCGATTCCCCTGCCAGCTGATAACCCGCCAATAAATGATATGCCTGCCCGATCTCCCTGCCAATGCCTGGTGTGCCCGGCCAGTTAATAACCCGCCAATACGTGAAGTGCCTGGCCGAATACCCTGCCGAGGCGTGGAGTGCCCAGCCGATTCCCGTGCCGACGCGTAGAGTGCCTGGCCGCTCTCTTGCCAGCTGGTAACCCGCCAATACGTGAAGTGCCTGGCCGATCTCCCTGTCAAGGCCTGGAGTGCCCGGCCGAATCCCCTGCGAGGCGTTGAGTGCCCAGTCGATTCCCTTGCCGACGCGTGGATGGCCTGGCCGATCCCCTGCCAGCTGGTAACCCTCCAATACGTGAATTGCCTGGCCGATCTCCCTGACAAGGCCTGGAGTGCCCGGCCGAACCCCCTGCCGAGGTGGAAGTGCCAAGCCATATTCCCTGCAAGCTGATACCCCTGCCGAGACGTGAAGTGCCTGGCCGATCTCCATGCCAAGGCCTGGAGTGGAGTCGTGGAGTGCCCAGCCGATTCCCCTGCCGACGCGTGGATGCCGGCCGATGCCGTAGCCGGGGTGGGAGTGCCAATCGGTATTCCCTGCAAGCAGAAACCTCTGCCAAGACGTGCAGAGCCTGGCCGATCCCCTGCCAGTTAATAACCCGCCAATACGTGAAGTGCCTGGCCGATCTACCTGCCAAGGCCTGGAGTGGCCGGCTGATCACCCTGCCGAGGTGGAAGTGCCAAGCCATATTCCCTGCAAGCTGAGTTACCTGCCGAGACGTAAAGTATCTGTCCGATCTCCATGCCAAGGCCTGGAGTGCCCGGCCGATCTCCCTGCCAATGCCTGGAGTGCCCGGCCGATCCCCCTGACGAGGCGTGGAGTGCCCAGCCGATTTCCCTGCCGACGCGTCGAGTGCCTATCCGATTTTCCTGCCAGCTGATAGCCCGCCAATAAATGATATGATATATCCCAGCCAATGCCTGGAGTGCCCGGCCGACAGCCCTGACGAGGCGGGGAGTGCACGGCCGATTCCCCTGCGTGGCGTGGAGTGCCCAGGCGATTTCCCTACGGACGCGTGGAGGGCTTCGCCGATCCCGTGATAGCTGATAACCCGCCAATACGTGCTTGGCCGCTCTCACTGCCAAGGCTCGGAGGGCCCAGCCGATCCCCCTGCCGAGACGTGCAGTGCCCAGCCGATTCCCCTGCCGACGCGTCGAGTGCCTATCCGATTTTCCTGCCAGCTGATAGCCCGCCAATAAATGATATGATATATCCCAGCCAATGCCTGGAGTGCCCGGCCGACAGCCCTGACGAGGCGGGGAGTGCACGGCCGATTCCCCTGCGTGGCGTGGAGTGCCCAGGCGATTTCCCTACCGACGCGTGGAGGGCTTCGCCGATCCCCTGATAGCTGTTAACCCGCCAATACGTGCCTGGCCGATCTTCCTGCCAAGGCCTGGAATGCCCGGCCGATCCCCCTGCCGAGGTGGAAGTGCCAAGCCATATTCCCTGCAAGCTGATACCCCTGCCGAGACGTGAAGTGCCTGGCCGATCTCCATGCCAAGGCCTGGAGTGGAGTCGTGGAGTGCCCAGCCGATTCCCCTGCCGACGCGTGGATGCCGGCCGATGCCGTAGCCGGGGTGGGAGTGCCAATCGGTATTCCCTGCAAGCAGAAACCTCTGCCAAGACGTGCAGAGCCTGGCCGATCCCCTGCCAGTTAATAACCCGCCAATACGTGAAGTGCCTGGCCGATCTACCTGCCAAGGCCTGGAGTGGCCGGCTGATCACCCTGCCGAGGTGGAAGTGCCAAGCCATATTCCCTGCAAGCTGAGTTACCTGCCGAGACGTAAAGTATCTGTCCGATCTCCATGCCAAGGCCTGGAGTGCCCGGCCGATCTCCCTGCCAATGCCTGGAGTGCCCGGCCGATCCCCCTGACGAGGCGTGGAGTGCCCAGCCGATTTCCCTGCCGACGCGAGGAGTGCCTGGCCGATCCCGTGATAGCTGATAACCCGCCAATACGTGCTTGGCCGCTCTCACTGCCAAGGCTCGGAGGGCCCAGCCGATCCCCCCTGCCGAGACGTGCAGTGCCCAGCCGATTCCCCTGCCGACGCGTCGAGTGCCTATCCGATTTTCCTGCCAGCTGATAGCCCGCCAATAAATGATATGATATATCCCAGCCAATGCCTGGAGTGCCCGGCCGACAGCCCTGACGAGGCGGGGAGTGCACGGCCGATTCCCCTGCGTGGCGTGGAGTGCCCAGGCGATTCCCCTACCGACGCGTGGAGGGCTTCGCCGATCCCTTGATAGCTGTTAACCCGCCAATACGTGCCTGGCCGATCTTCCTGCCAAGGCCTGGAATGCCCGGCCGATCCCCCTGCCGAGGTGGAAGTTCCAAGCCATATTCCCTGCAAGCTGATACCCCTGCCGAGACTTGAATTTCCTGGCCGTTCTCCATGGGATGGCCTTGAGTGGAGTCGTGGAGTGCCCAGTCGATTCCCCTGCCGACGCGTGGATGCCGGCCGATGCCGCAGCCGAGGTGGGAGTGCCAATCCGTATTCCCTGCAAGCTGAGTTACCTGCCGAGACGTAAAGTATCTGTCCGATCTCCATGCCAAGGCCTGGAGTGCCCGGCCGATCTCCCTGCCAATGCCTGGAGTGCCCGGCCGATCCCCCTGACGAGGCGTGGAGTGCCCAGCCGATTTCCCTGCCGACGCGAGGAGTGCCTGGCCGATCCCGTGATAGCTGATAACCCGCCAATACGTGCTTGGCCGCTCTCACTGCCAAGGCTCGGAGGGCCCAGCCGATCCCCCTGCCGAGACGTGCAGTGCCCAGCCGATTCCCCTGCCGACGCGTCGAGTGCCTATCCGATTTTCCTGCCAGCTGATAGCCCGCCAATAAATGATATGATATATCCCAGCCAATGCCTGGAGTGCCCGGCCGACAGCCCTGACGAGGCGGGGAGTGCACGGCCGATTCCCCTGCGTGGCGTGGAGTGCCCAGGCGATTTCCCTACCGACGCGTGGAGGGCTTCGCCGATCCCCTGATAGCTGTTAACCCGCCAATACGTGCCTGGCCGATCTTCCTGCCAAGGCCTGGAATGCCCGGCCGATCCCCCTGCCGAGGTGGAAGTGCCAAGCCATATTCCCTGCAAGCTGATACCCCTGCCGAGACGTGAAGTGCCTGGCCGATCTCCATGCCAAGGCCTGGAGTGGAGTCGTGGAAAGCCCAGCCGATTCCCCTGCCGACGCGTGGATGCCGGCCGATGCCGTAGCCGGGGTGGGAGTGCCAATCGGTATTCCCTGCAAGCAGAAACCTCTGCCAAGACGTGCAGAGCCTGGCCGATCCCCTGCCAGTTAATAACCCGCCAATACGTGAAGTGCCTGGCCGATCTACCTGCCAAGGCCTAGAGTGGCCGGCTGATCACCCTGCCGAGGTGGAAGTGCCAAGCCATATTCCCTGCAAGCTGAGTTACCTGCCGAGACGTAAAGTATCTGTCCGATCTCCATGCCAAGGCCTGGAGTGCCCGGCCGATCTCCCTGCCAATGCCTGGAGTGCCCGGCCGATCCCCCTGACGAGGCGTGGAGTGCCCAGCCGATTTCCCTGCCGACGCGTCGAGTGCCTATCCGATTTTCCTGCCAGCTGATAGCCCGCCAATAAATGATATGATATATCCCAGCCAATGCCTGGAGTGCCCGGCCGACAGCCCTGACGAGGCGGGGAGTGCACGGCCGATTCCCCTGCGTGGCGTGGAGTGCCCAGGCGATTTCCCTACCGACGCGTGGAGGGCTTCGCCGATCCCCTGATAGCTGTTAACCCGCCAATACGTGCCTGGCCGATCTTCCTGCCAAGGCCTGGAATGCCCGGCCGATCCCCCTGCCGAGGTGGAAGTGCCAAGCCATATTCCCTGCAAGCTGATACCCCTGCCGAGACGTGAAGTGCCTGGCCGATCTCCATGCCAAGGCCTGGAGTGGAGTCGTGGAGTGCCCAGCCGATTCCCCTGCCGACGCGTGGATGCCGGCCGATGCCGTAGCCGGGGTGGGAGTGCCAATCGGTATTCCCTGCAAGCAGAAACCTCTGCCAAGACGTGCAGAGCCTGGCCGATCCCCTGCCAGTTAATAACCCGCCAATACGTGAAGTGCCTGGCCGATCTACCTGCCAAGGCCTGGGTGGCCGGCTGATCACCCTGCCGAGGTGGAAGTGCCAAGCCATATTCCCTGCAAGCTGAGTTACCTGCCGAGACGTAAAGTATCTGTCCGATCTCCATGCCAAGGCCTGGAGTGCCCGGCCGATCTCCCTGCCAATGCCTGGAGTGCCCGGCCGATCCCCCTGACGAGGCGTGGAGTGCCCAGCCGATTTCCCTGCCGACGCGAGGAGTGCCTGGCCGATCCCGTGATAGCTGATAACCCGCCAATACGTGCTTGGCCGCTCTCACTGCCAAGGCTCGGAGGGCCCAGCCGATCCCCCTGCCGAGACGTGCAGTGCCCAGCCGATTCCCCTGCCGACGCGTCGAGTGCCTATCCGATTTTCCTGCCAGCTGATAGCCCGCCAATAAATGATATGATATATCCCAGCCAATGCCTGGAGTGCCCGGCCGACAGCCCTGACGAGGCGGGGAGTGCACGGCCGATTCCCCTGCGTGGCGTGGAGTGCCCAGGCGATTCCCCTACCGACGCGTGGAGGGCTTCGCCGATCCCTTGATAGCTGTTAACCCGCCAATACGTGCCTGGCCGATCTTCCTGCCAAGGCCTGGAATGCCCGGCCGATCCCCCTGCCGAGGTGGAAGTTCCAAGCCATATTCCCTGCAAGCTGATACCCCTGCCGAGACTTGAATTTCCTGGCCGTTCTCCATGGGATGGCCTTGAGTGGAGTCGTGGAGTGCCCAGTCGATTCCCCTGCCGACGCGTGGATGCCGGCCGATGCCGCAGCCGAGGTGGGAGTGCCAATCCGTATTCCCTGCAAGCTGAGTTACCTGCCGAGACGTAAAGTATCTGTCCGATCTCCATGCCAAGGCCTGGAGTGCCCGGCCGATCTCCCTGCCAATGCCTGGAGTGCCCGGCCGATCCCCTGACGAGGCGTGGAGTGCCCAGCCGATTTCCCTGCCGACGCGAGGAGTGCCTGGCCGATCCCGTGATAGCTGATAACCCGCCAATACGTGCTTGGCCGCTCTCACTGCCAAGGCTCGGAGGGCCCAGCCGATCCCCCTGCCGAGACGTGCAGTGCCCAGCCGATTCCCCTGCCGACGCGTCGAGTGCCTATCCGATTTTCCTGCCAGCTGATAGCCCGCCAATAAATGATATGATATATCCCAGCCAATGCCTGGAGTGCCCGGCCGACAGCCCTGACGAGGCGGGGAGTGCACGGCCGATTCCCCTGCGTGGCGTGGAGTGCCCAGGCGATTTCCCTACCGACGCGTGGAGGGCTTCGCCGATCCCCTGATAGCTGTTAACCCGCCAATACGTGCCTGGCCGATCTTCCTGCCAAGGCCTGGAATGCCCGGCCGATCCCCCTGCCGAGGTGGAAGTGCCAAGCCATATTCCCTGCAAGCTGATACCCCTGCCGAGACGTGAAGTGCCTGGCCGATCTCCATGCCAAGGCCTGGAGTGGAGTCGTGGAAAGCCCAGCCGATTCCCCTGCCGACGCGTGGATGCCGGCCGATGCCGTAGCCGGGGTGGGAGTGCCAATCGGTATTCCCTGCAAGCAGAAACCTCTGCCAAGACGTGCAGAGCCTGGCCGATCCCCTGCCAGTTAATAACCCGCCAATACGTGAAGTGCCTGGCCGATCTACCTGCCAAGGCCTAGAGTGGCCGGCTGATCACCCTGCCGAGGTGGAAGTGCCAAGCCATATTCCCTGCAAGCTGAGTTACCTGCCGAGACGTAAAGTATCTGTCCGATCTCCATGCCAAGGCCTGGAGTGCCCGGCCGATCTCCCTGCCAATGCCTGGAGTGCCCGGCCGATCCCCCTGACGAGGCGTGGAGTGCCCAGCCGATTTCCCTGCCGACGCGTCGAGTGCCTATCCGATTTTCCTGCCAGCTGATAGCCCGCCAATAAATGATATGATATATCCCAGCCAATGCCTGGAGTGCCCGGCCGACAGCCCTGACGAGGCGGGGAGTGCACGGCCGATTCCCCTGCGTGGCGTGGAGTGCCCAGGCGATTTCCCTACCGACGCGTGGAGGGCTTCGCCGATCCCGTGATAGCTGATAACCCGCCAATACGTGCTTGGCCGCTCTCACTGCCAAGGCTCGGAGGGCCCAGCCGATCCCCCTGCCGAGACGTGCAGTGCCCAGCCGATTCCCCTGCCGACGCGTCGAGTGCCTATCCGATTTTCCTGCCAGCTGATAGCCCGCCAATAAATGATATGATATATCCCAGCCAATGCCTGGAGTGCCCGGCCGACAGCCCTGACGAGGCGGGGAGTGCACGGCCGATTCCCCTGCGTGGCGTGGAGTGCCCAGGCGATTTCCCTACCGACGCGTGGAGGGCTTCGCCGATCCCCTGATAGCTGTTAACCCGCCAATACGTGCCTGGCCGATCTTCCTGCCAAGGCCTGGAATGCCCGGCCGATCCCCCCTGCCGAGGTGGAAGTTCCAAGCCATATTCCCTGCAAGCTGATACCCCTGCCGAGACTTGAATTTCCTGGCCGTTCTCCATGGGATGGCCTTGAGTGGAGTCGTGGAGTGCCCAGTCGATTCCCCTGCCGACGCGTGGATGCCGGCCGATGCCGCAGCCGAGGTGGGAGTGCCAATCCGTATTCCCTGTAAGCTGAATTCTCTGCCGAGACGTGAAGAGCCTGGCCGATCCCCTGCCAGTGAATAACCCGCCAATACGTGAAGTGCCTGGCCGATCTCCCTGACAAGGCCTGGAGTGCCCGGCCGAATCCCCTGCGAGGCGTTGAGTCCCCACTCGATTCTCCTGCCGACGCGTGGATGGCCTGGCCGATCCCCTGCCAGCTGGTAACCCTTCAATATGTGAAGTGTCTGGCCGATCTCCCTGCCAAGGCCTGCAGTGGAGTCGTGGAGTGCCCAGCCGATTCCCCTGCCGACGCGTGGATGCCGGCTGATCCCCTGCTGGCTGATAACCCGCCAATACTTTCCTGGCCGATCTCCATGCCAAGGCCTGAGTGCCCAGCCGATTCCCCTGCCGAGGCGTGGAGTGCCAACCGATTTCCCTGCCGACGCGTGAGTTCCTGGCCGAACCCGTGCTAGCTGATAACCCGCCAATACGTGCTTGGCCGATCTCCCTGCCGAGGCGTGGAGTGCCCAACCGATTCCCCTGCCGAAGCGTGGAGTGCCTAGCCGATAACCCTCCATGACGTGAAGTGCCTGGCCGATCTCCCTGACAGGGCCTGGAGTGCCCGGCAAAATCCCCTGCGAGGCGTTGAATCCCCAGTCGATTCCCCTGCCGACGCGTGGATGGCCTGGCCGATCCCCTGCCAGCTGGTAACCCTCCAATACGTGAAGTGCCTGGCCGATCTCCCTGCCAAGGCCTGGAGTGCCCGGCCGATCCCCCTGCCGAGGTGGAAGTGCCAAGCCATATTCCCTGCAAGCCGATTCCCCTGCCGACGCGAGGAGTGCCTGGCCGATCCCGTGATAGCTGATAACCCGCCAATACGTGCTTGGCCGCTCTCACTGCCAAGGCTCGGAGGGCCCAGCCGATCCCCCTGCCGAGACGTGCAGTGCCCAGCCGATTCCCCTGCCGACGCGTCGAGTGCCTATCCGATTTTCCTGCCAGCTGATAGCCCGCCAATAAATGATATGATATATCCCAGCCAATGCCTGGAGTGCCCGGCCGACAGCCCTGACGAGGCGGGGAGTGCACGGCCGATTCCCCTGCGTGGCGTGGAGTGCCCAGGCGATTTCCCTACCGACGCGTGGAGGGCTTCGCCGATCCCCTGATAGCTGTTAACCCGCCAATACGTGCCTGGCCGATCTTCCTGCCAAGGCCTGGAATGCCCGGCCGATCCCCCTGCCGAGGTGGAAGTGCCAAGCCATATTCCCTGCAAGCTGATACCCCTGCCGAGACGTGAAGTGCCTGGCCGATCTCCATGCCAAGGCCTGGAGTGGAGTCGTGGAAAGCCCAGCCGATTCCCCTGCCGACGCGTGGATGCCGGCCGATGCCGTAGCCGGGGTGGGAGTGCCAATCGGTATTCCCTGCAAGCAGAAACCTCTGCCAAGACGTGCAGAGCCTGGCCGATCCCCTGCCAGTTAATAACCCGCCAATACGTGAAGTGCCTGGCCGATCTACCTGCCAAGGCCTAGAGTGGCCGGCTGATCACCCTGCCGAGGTGGAAGTGCCAAGCCATATTCCCTGCAAGCTGAGTTACCTGCCGAGACGTAAAGTATCTGTCCGATCTCCATGCCAAGGCCTGGAGTGCCCGGCCGATCTCCCTGCCAATGCCTGGAGTGCCCGGCCGATCCCCCTGACGAGGCGTGGAGTGCCCAGCCGATTTCCCTGCCGACGCGTCGAGTGCCTATCCGATTTTCCTGCCAGCTGATAGCCCGCCAATAAATGATATGATATATCCCAGCCAATGCCTGGAGTGCCCGGCCGACAGCCCTGACGAGGCGGGGAGTGCACGGCCGATTCCCCTGCGTGGCGTGGAGTGCCCAGGCGATTTCCCTACCGACGCGTGGAGGGCTTCGCCGATCCCGTGATAGCTGATAACCCGCCAATACGTGCTTGGCCGCTCTCACTGCCAAGGCTCGGAGGGCCCAGCCGATCCCCCTGCCGAGACGTGCAGTGCCCAGCCGATTCCCCTGCCGACGCGTCGAGTGCCTATCCGATTTTCCTGCCAGCTGATAGCCCGCCAATAAATGATATGATATATCCCAGCCAATGCCTGGAGTGCCCGGCCGACAGCCCTGACGAGGCGGGGAGTGCACGGCCGATTCCCCTGCGTGGCGTGGAGTGCCCAGGCGATTTCCCTACCGACGCGTGGAGGGCTTCGCCGATCCCCTGATAGCTGTTAACCCGCCAATACGTGCCTGGCCGATCTTCCTGCCAAGGCCTGGAATGCCCGGCCGATCCCCCTGCCGAGGTGGAAGTTCCAAGCCATATTCCCTGCAAGCTGATACCCCTGCCGAGACTTGAATTTCCTGGCCGTTCTCCATGGGATGGCCTTGAGTGGAGTCGTGGAGTGCCCAGTCGATTCCCCTGCCGACGCGTGGATGCCGGCCGATGCCGCAGCCGAGGTGGGAGTGCCAATCCGTATTCCCTGTAAGCTGAATTCTCTGCCGAGACGTGAAGAGCCTGGCCGATCCCCTGCCAGTGAATAACCCGCCAATACGTGAAGTGCCTGGCCGATCTCCCTGACAAGGCCTGGAGTGCCCGGCCGAATCCCCTGCGAGGCGTTGAGTCCCCACTCGATTCTCCTGCCGACGCGTGGATGGCCTGGCCGATCCCCTGCCAGCTGGTAACCCTTCAATATGTGAAGTGTCTGGCCGATCTCCCTGCCAAGGCCTGCAGTGGAGTCGTGGAGTGCCCAGCCGATTCCCCTGCCGACGCGTGGATGCCGGCTGATCCCCTGCTGGCTGATAACCCGCCAATACTTTCCTGGCCGATCTCCATGCCAAGGCCTGAGTGCCCAGCCGATTCCCCTGCCGAGGCGTGGAGTGCCAACCGATTTCCCTGCCGACGCGTGAGTTCCTGGCCGAACCCGTGCTAGCTGATAACCCGCCAATACGTGCTTGGCCGATCTCCCTGCCGAGGCGTGGAGTGCCCAACCGATTCCCCTGCCGAAGCGTGGAGTGCCTAGCCGATAACCCTCCATGACGTGAAGTGCCTGGCCGATCTCCCTGACAGGGCCTGGAGTGCCCGGCAAAATCCCCTGCGAGGCGTTGAATCCCCAGTCGATTCCCCTGCCGACGCGTGGATGGCCTGGCCGATCCCCTGCCAGCTGGTAACCCTCCAATACGTGAATTGCCTGGCCGATCTCCCTGCCAAGGCCTGGAGTGCCCGGCCGATCCCCCTGCCGAGGTGGAAGTGCCAAGCCATATTCCCTGCAAGCCGATTCCCCTGCCGAGGCGTGGAGTGCCAACCGATTTCCCTGCCGACGCGTGGAGTTCCTGGCCGAACCCGTGCTAGCTGATAACCCGCCAATACGTGCTTGGCCGATCTCCCTGCCGAGGCGTGGAGTGCCCAGCCGATTCCCCTGCCGACGCGTGGATTCCGGCCGATGCCGCAGCCGGGGTGGGAGTGCCAATCGGTGTTCCCTCCGAGCTGAAGTCTCTGCCAAGATGTGCAGAGCCTGGCCGATTCCCCTGCCAGCTGATAACCCGCCAATAAATGATATGCCTGCCCGATCTCCCTGCCAATGCCTGGAGTGCCCGGCCAGTTAATAACCCGCCAATACGTGAAGTGCCTGGCCGAATACCCTGCCGAGGCGTGGAGTGCCCAGCCGATTCCCGTGCCGACGCGTGGAGTGCCTGGCCGCTCTCTTGCCAGCTGGTAACCCGCCAATACGTGAAGTGCCTGGCCGATCTCCCTGTCAAGGCCTGGAGTGCCCGGCCGAATCCCCTGCGAGGCGTTGAGTGCCCAGTCGATTCCCTTGCCGACGCGTGGATGGCCTGGCCGATCCCCTGCCAGCTGGTAACCCTCCAATACGTGAATTGCCTGGCCGATCTCCCTGCCAAGGCCTGGAGTGCCCGGCCGAACCCCCTGCCGAGGTGAAAGTGCCAAGCCATATTCCCTGCAAGCTGATACCCCTGCCGAGACGTGAAGTGCCTGGCCGATCTCCATGCCAAGGCGTGGAGTGGAGTCGTGGAGTGCCCAGGCGATTCCCCTACCGACGCGTGGAGGGCTTGGCCGATTCCCCTGCCAGCTGATAACCCGCTAATAAATGATATGACGGCCCGATGTCCCTGCCAAGGCCTGGAGTGCCCGGCCGATCCCTCAGCTGAGGTGGAAGTGCCCATCCGTATTCCCTGCAAGGTGATACCCCTGTCGAGACGTGACGAGCCTGGCCGATCCCCTGCTAGCTGATAACCCGCCAATACGTGAAGTGCTTAGCCGATCGCCCTGCCTTAGCCTGGAGTGCCCGGCCGATCCCCCTGCCGAGGCGTGGAGTGCCCAGCTGATTCCCTTACCGACGCGTTGGAGCCTGGCCGATCCCCTCCTAGCTGTTAACCCGCCAATACGTGCCTGGCCGATCTCCCTGCCAAGGCCTGGAGTGCCCAGCCGATTCCCCTGCCGACGCGTGGAGTGCCTGGCCGATTCCTCTGCCAGCTGATAACCCGCTAATAAATGATATGCCGGCCCGATATCCCTGCCAAGGCCTGGAGTGCCCGGCCGATCCCGCAGCCGAGGTGGAAGTGCCCATCCGTATTCCCAGCAAGGTGATACCCCTGTCGAGACGTGACGAGCCTGGCCGATCCCCTGCTAGCTGAAAACCCGCCAATACGTGAAGTACTTAGCCGATCGCCCTGCCTTAGCCTGGAGTGCCCAGCCGATCCCCCTGCCGAGGCGTGGAGTGTCCAGCCGATTCCCTTACCGACGCGTGGAGTGCCTAGCTGATTCCCTTGCCAGCTGATAACCCGCCAACAAATTAAATGCCTGACCGATCTCCTGGCCAATGCCTGGAGTGCCCGGCCGACCCCCCTGACGAGGCCTGGAGTGCCCGGCCGATTCCCCTACCGACGCGTGGAGGGCCTGGCCGACCATCTGCTAGCTGATAACCCGCTAATACGTAATTGGCCGATCTCCCTGTCAAGGCCTGGAGTGCCCGGCCGATCCCCCTGCCGAGGTGGAAGTGCCAAGCCATATTCCCTGCAAGCTGATACACCTGCCGAGATGTGGAGTGCCTGGCCGATCTCCACGCCAAGGCCTGCAGTGGAGTCGTGGAGCGCCCAGCCGATTCACTTGCCGACGCGTGGATTCCGGCCGATGCCGCAGCCGGGGTGGGAGTGCCAATCGGTATTCCCTCCAAGCTGAAATCTCTGCCAAGATGTGCAGAGCCTGGCCGATTCCCCTGCCAGCTGATAACCCGCCAATAAATGATATGCCTGCCCGATCTCCCTGCCAATGCCTGGTGTGCCCGGCCAGTTAATAACCCGCCAATACGTGAAGTGCCTGGCCGAATACCCTGCCGAGGCGTGGAGTGCCCAGCCGATTCCCGTGCCGACGCGTAGAGTGCCTGGCCGCTCTCTTGCCAGCTGGTAACCCGCCAATACGTGAAGTGCCTGGCCGATCTCCCTGTCAAGGCCTGGAGTGCCCGGCCGAATCCCCTGCGAGGCGTTGAGTGCCCAGTCGATTCCCTTGCCGACGCGTGGATGGCCTGGCCGATCCCCTGCCAGCTGGTAACCCTCCAATACGTGAATTGCCTGGCCGATCTCCCTGACAAGGCCTGGAGTGCCCGGCCGAACCCCCTGCCGAGGTGGAAGTGCCAAGCCATATTCCCTGCAAGCTGATACCCCTGCCGAGACGTGAAGTGCCTGGCCGATCTCCATGCCAAGGCCTGGAGTGGAGTCGTGGAGTGCCCAGCCGATTCCCCTGCCGACGCGTGGATGCCGGCCGATGCCGTAGCCGGGGTGGGAGTGCCAATCGGTATTCCCTGCAAGCAGAAACCTCTGCCAAGACGTGCAGAGCCTGGCCGATCCCCTGCCAGTTAATAACCCGCCAATACGTGAAGTGCCTGGCCGATCTACCTGCCAAGGCCTGGAGTGGCCGGCTGATCACCCTGCCGAGGTGGAAGTGCCAAGCCATATTCCCTGCAAGCTGAGTTACCTGCCGAGACGTAAAGTATCTGTCCGATCTCCATGCCAAGGCCTGGAGTGCCCGGCCGATCTCCCTGCCAATGCCTGGAGTGCCCGGCCGATCCCCCTGACGAGGCGTGGAGTGCCCAGCCGATTTCCCTGCCGACGCGTCGAGTGCCTATCCGATTTTCCTGCCAGCTGATAGCCCGCCAATAAATGATATGATATATCCCAGCCAATGCCTGGAGTGCCCGGCCGACAGCCCTGACGAGGCGGGGAGTGCACGGCCGATTCCCCTGCGTGGCGTGGAGTGCCCAGGCGATTTCCCTACGGACGCGTGGAGGGCTTCGCCGATCCCGTGATAGCTGATAACCCGCCAATACGTGCTTGGCCGCTCTCACTGCCAAGGCTCGGAGGGCCCAGCCGATCCCCCTGCCGAGACGTGCAGTGCCCAGCCGATTCCCCTGCCGACGCGTCGAGTGCCTATCCGATTTTCCTGCCAGCTGATAGCCCGCCAATAAATGATATGATATATCCCAGCCAATGCCTGGAGTGCCCGGCCGACAGCCCTGACGAGGCGGGGAGTGCACGGCCGATTCCCCTGCGTGGCGTGGAGTGCCCAGGCGATTTCCCTACCGACGCGTGGAGGGCTTCGCCGATCCCCTGATAGCTGTTAACCCGCCAATACGTGCCTGGCCGATCTTCCTGCCAAGGCCTGGAATGCCCGGCCGATCCCCCTGCCGAGGTGGAAGTGCCAAGCCATATTCCCTGCAAGCTGATACCCCTGCCGAGACGTGAAGTGCCTGGCCGATCTCCATGCCAAGGCCTGGAGTGGAGTCGTGGAGTGCCCAGCCGATTCCCCTGCCGACGCGTGGATGCCGGCCGATGCCGTAGCCGGGGTGGGAGTGCCAATCGGTATTCCCTGCAAGCAGAAACCTCTGCCAAGACGTGCAGAGCCTGGCCGATCCCCTGCCAGTTAATAACCCGCCAATACGTGAAGTGCCTGGCCGATCTACCTGCCAAGGCCTGGAGTGGCCGGCTGATCACCCTGCCGAGGTGGAAGTGCCAAGCCATATTCCCTGCAAGCTGAGTTACCTGCCGAGACGTAAAGTATCTGTCCGATCTCCATGCCAAGGCCTGGAGTGCCCGGCCGATCTCCCTGCCAATGCCTGGAGTGCCCGGCCGATCCCCCTGACGAGGCGTGGAGTGCCCAGCCGATTTCCCTGCCGACGCGAGGAGTGCCTGGCCGATCCCGTGATAGCTGATAACCCGCCAATACGTGCTTGGCCGCTCTCACTGCCAAGGCTCGGAGGGCCCAGCCGATCCCCCTGCCGAGACGTGCAGTGCCCAGCCGATTCCCCTGCCGACGCGTCGAGTGCCTATCCGATTTTCCTGCCAGCTGATAGCCCGCCAATAAATGATATGATATATCCCAGCCAATGCCTGGAGTGCCCGGCCGACAGCCCTGACGAGGCGGGGAGTGCACGGCCGATTCCCCTGCGTGGCGTGGAGTGCCCAGGCGATTCCCCTACCGACGCGTGGAGGGCTTCGCCGATCCCTTGATAGCTGTTAACCCGCCAATACGTGCCTGGCCGATCTTCCTGCCAAGGCCTGGAATGCCCGGCCGATCCCCCTGCCGAGGTGGAAGTTCCAAGCCATATTCCCTGCAAGCTGATACCCCTGCCGAGACTTGAATTTCCTGGCCGTTCTCCATGGGATGGCCTTGAGTGGAGTCGTGGAGTGCCCAGTCGATTCCCCTGCCGACGCGTGGATGCCGGCCGATGCCGCAGCCGAGGTGGGAGTGCCAATCCGTATTCCCTGCAAGCTGAGTTACCTGCCGAGACGTAAAGTATCTGTCCGATCTCCATGCCAAGGCCTGGAGTGCCCGGCCGATCTCCCTGCCAATGCCTGGAGTGCCCGGCCGATCCCCTGACGAGGCGTGGAGTGCCCAGCCGATTTCCCTGCCGACGCGAGGAGTGCCTGGCCGATCCCGTGATAGCTGATAACCCGCCAATACGTGCTTGGCCGCTCTCACTGCCAAGGCTCGGAGGGCCCAGCCGATCCCCCCTGCCGAGACGTGCAGTGCCCAGCCGATTCCCCTGCCGACGCGTCGAGTGCCTATCCGATTTTCCTGCCAGCTGATAGCCCGCCAATAAATGATATGATATATCCCAGCCAATGCCTGGAGTGCCCGGCCGACAGCCCTGACGAGGCGGGGAGTGCACGGCCGATTCCCCTGCGTGGCGTGGAGTGCCCAGGCGATTTCCCTACCGACGCGTGGAGGGCTTCGCCGATCCCCTGATAGCTGTTAACCCGCCAATACGTGCCTGGCCGATCTTCCTGCCAAGGCCTGGAATGCCCGGCCGATCCCCCTGCCGAGGTGGAAGTGCCAAGCCATATTCCCTGCAAGCTGATACCCCTGCCGAGACGTGAAGTGCCTGGCCGATCTCCATGCCAAGGCCTGGAGTGGAGTCGTGGAAAGCCCAGCCGATTCCCCTGCCGACGCGTGGATGCCGGCCGATGCCGTAGCCGGGGTGGGAGTGCCAATCGGTATTCCCTGCAAGCAGAAACCTCTGCCAAGACGTGCAGAGCCTGGCCGATCCCCTGCCAGTTAATAACCCGCCAATACGTGAAGTGCCTGGCCGATCTACCTGCCAAGGCCTAGAGTGGCCGGCTGATCACCCTGCCGAGGTGGAAGTGCCAAGCCATATTCCCTGCAAGCTGAGTTACCTGCCGAGACGTAAAGTATCTGTCCGATCTCCATGCCAAGGCCTGGAGTGCCCGGCCGATCTCCCTGCCAATGCCTGGAGTGCCCGGCCGATCCCCCTGACGAGGCGTGGAGTGCCCAGCCGATTTCCCTGCCGACGCGTCGAGTGCCTATCCGATTTTCCTGCCAGCTGATAGCCCGCCAATAAATGATATGATATATCCCAGCCAATGCCTGGAGTGCCCGGCCGACAGCCCTGACGAGGCGGGGAGTGCACGGCCGATTCCCCTGCGTGGCGTGGAGTGCCCAGGCGATTTCCCTACCGACGCGTGGAGGGCTTCGCCGATCCCCTGATAGCTGTTAACCCGCCAATACGTGCCTGGCCGATCTTCCTGCCAAGGCCTGGAATGCCCGGCCGATCCCCCTGCCGAGGTGGAAGTGCCAAGCCATATTCCCTGCAAGCTGATACCCCTGCCGAGACGTGAAGTGCCTGGCCGATCTCCATGCCAAGGCCTGGAGTGGAGTCGTGGAGTGCCCAGCCGATTCCCCTGCCGACGCGTGGATGCCGGCCGATGCCGTAGCCGGGGTGGGAGTGCCAATCGGTATTCCCTGCAAGCAGAAACCTCTGCCAAGACGTGCAGAGCCTGGCCGATCCCCTGCCAGTTAATAACCCGCCAATACGTGAAGTGCCTGGCCGATCTACCTGCCAAGGCCTGGAGTGGCCGGCTGATCACCCTGCCGAGGTGGAAGTGCCAAGCCATATTCCCTGCAAGCTGAGTTACCTGCCGAGACGTAAAGTATCTGTCCGATCTCCATGCCAAGGCCTGGAGTGCCCGGCCGATCTCCCTGCCAATGCCTGGAGTGCCCGGCCGATCCCCCTGACGAGGCGTGGAGTGCCCAGCCGATTTCCCTGCCGACGCGAGGAGTGCCTGGCCGATCCCGTGATAGCTGATAACCCGCCAATACGTGCTTGGCCGCTCTCACTGCCAAGGCTCGGAGGGCCCAGCCGATCCCCCTGCCGAGACGTGCAGTGCCCAGCCGATTCCCCTGCCGACGCGTCGAGTGCCTATCCGATTTTCCTGCCAGCTGATAGCCCGCCAATAAATGATATGATATATCCCAGCCAATGCCTGGAGTGCCCGGCCGACAGCCCTGACGAGGCGGGGAGTGCACGGCCGATTCCCCTGCGTGGCGTGGAGTGCCCAGGCGATTCCCCTACCGACGCGTGGAGGGCTTCGCCGATCCCTTGATAGCTGTTAACCCGCCAATACGTGCCTGGCCGATCTTCCTGCCAAGGCCTGGAATGCCCGGCCGATCCCCCTGCCGAGGTGGAAGTTCCAAGCCATATTCCCTGCAAGCTGATACCCCTGCCGAGACTTGAATTTCCTGGCCGTTCTCCATGGGATGGCCTTGAGTGGAGTCGTGGAGTGCCCAGTCGATTCCCCTGCCGACGCGTGGATGCCGGCCGATGCCGCAGCCGAGGTGGGAGTGCCAATCCGTATTCCCTGCAAGCTGAGTTACCTGCCGAGACGTAAAGTATCTGTCCGATCTCCATGCCAAGGCCTGGAGTGCCCGGCCGATCTCCCTGCCAATGCCTGGAGTGCCCGGCCGATCCCCCTGACGAGGCGTGGAGTGCCCAGCCGATTTCCCTGCCGACGCGAGGAGTGCCTGGCCGATCCCGTGATAGCTGATAACCCGCCAATACGTGCTTGGCCGCTCTCACTGCCAAGGCTCGGAGGGCCCAGCCGATCCCCCTGCCGAGACGTGCAGTGCCCAGCCGATTCCCCTGCCGACGCGTCGAGTGCCTATCCGATTTTCCTGCCAGCTGATAGCCCGCCAATAAATGATATGATATATCCCAGCCAATGCCTGGAGTGCCCGGCCGACAGCCCTGACGAGGCGGGGAGTGCACGGCCGATTCCCCTGCGTGGCGTGGAGTGCCCAGGCGATTTCCCTACCGACGCGTGGAGGGGCTTCGCCGATCCCCTGATAGCTGTTAACCCGCCAATACGTGCCTGGCCGATCTTCCTGCCAAGGCCTGGAATGCCCGGCCGATCCCCCTGCCGAGGTGGAAGTGCCAAGCCATATTCCCTGCAAGCTGATACCCCTGCCGAGACGTGAAGTGCCTGGCCGATCTCCATGCCAAGGCCTGGAGTGGAGTCGTGGAAAGCCCAGCCGATTCCCCTGCCGACGCGTGGATGCCGGCCGATGCCGTAGCCGGGGTGGGAGTGCCAATCGGTATTCCCTGCAAGCAGAAACCTCTGCCAAGACGTGCAGAGCCTGGCCGATCCCCTGCCAGTTAATAACCCGCCAATACGTGAAGTGCCTGGCCGATCTACCTGCCAAGGCCTAGAGTGGCCGGCTGATCACCCTGCCGAGGTGGAAGTGCCAAGCCATATTCCCTGCAAGCTGAGTTACCTGCCGAGACGTAAAGTATCTGTCCGATCTCCATGCCAAGGCCTGGAGTGCCCGGCCGATCTCCCTGCCAATGCCTGGAGTGCCCGGCCGATCCCCCTGACGAGGCGTGGAGTGCCCAGCCGATTTCCCTGCCGACGCGTCGAGTGCCTATCCGATTTTCCTGCCAGCTGATAGCCCGCCAATAAATGATATGATATATCCCAGCCAATGCCTGGAGTGCCCGGCCGACAGCCCTGACGAGGCGGGGAGTGCACGGCCGATTCCCCTGCGTGGCGTGGAGTGCCCAGGCGATTTCCCTACCGACGCGTGGAGGGCTTCGCCGATCCCGTGATAGCTGATAACCCGCCAATACGTGCTTGGCCGCTCTCACTGCCAAGGCTCGGAGGGCCCAGCCGATCCCCCTGCCGAGACGTGCAGTGCCCAGCCGATTCCCCTGCCGACGCGTCGAGTGCCTATCCGATTTTCCTGCCAGCTGATAGCCCGCCAATAAATGATATGATATATCCCAGCCAATGCCTGGAGTGCCCGGCCGACAGCCCTGACGAGGCGGGGAGTGCACGGCCGATCCCCTGCGTGGCGTGGAGTGCCCAGGCGATTTCCCTACCGACGCGTGGAGGGCTTCGCCGATCCCCTGATAGCTGTTAACCCGCCAATACGTGCCTGGCCGATCTTCCTGCCAAGGCCTGGAATGCCCGGCCGATCCCCCTGCCGAGGTGGAAGTTCCAAGCCATATTCCCTGCAAGCTGATACCCCTGCCGAGACTTGAATTTCCTGGCCGTTCTCCATGGGATGGCCTTGAGTGGAGTCGTGGAGTGCCCAGTCGATTCCCCTGCCGACGCGTGGATGCCGGCCGATGCCGCAGCCGAGGTGGGAGTGCCAATCCGTATTCCCTGTAAGCTGAATTCTCTGCCGAGACGTGAAGAGCCTGGCCGATCCCCTGCCAGTGAATAACCCGCCAATACGTGAAGTGCCTGGCCGATCTCCCTGACAAGGCCTGGAGTGCCCGGCCGAATCCCCTGCGAGGCGTTGAGTCCCCACTCGATTCTCCTGCCGACGCGTGGATGGCCTGGCCGATCCCCTGCCAGCTGGTAACCCTTCAATATGTGAAGTGTCTGGCCGATCTCCCTGCCAAGGCCTGCAGTGGAGTCGTGGAGTGCCCAGCCGATTCCCCTGCCGACGCGTGGATGCCGGCTGATCCCCTGCTGGCTGATAACCCGCCAATACTTTCCTGGCCGATCTCCATGCCAAGGCCTGAGTGCCCAGCCGATTCCCCTGCCGAGGCGTGGAGTGCCAACCGATTTCCCTGCCGACGCGTGAGTTCCTGGCCGAACCCGTGCTAGCTGATAACCCGCCAATACGTGCTTGGCCGATCTCCCTGCCGAGGCGTGGAGTGCCCAACCGATTCCCCTGCCGAAGCGTGGAGTGCCTAGCCGATAACCCTCCATGACGTGAAGTGCCTGGCCGATCTCCCTGACAGGGCCTGGAGTGCCCGGCAAAATCCCCTGCGAGGCGTTGAATCCCCAGTCGATTCCCCTGCCGACGCGTGGATGGCCTGGCCGATCCCCTGCCAGCTGGTAACCCTCCAATACGTGAAGTGCCTGGCCGATCTCCCTGACAAGGCCTGGAGTGCCCGGCCGAATCCCCTGCGAGGCGTTGAGTCCCCAGTCGATTCCCCTGCCGACGCGTGGATGGCCTGGCCGATCCCCTGCCAGCTGGTAACCCTCCAATACGTGAATTGCCTGGCCGATCTCCCTGCCAAGGCCTGGAGTGCCCGGCCGATCCCCCTGCCGAGGTGGAAGTGCCAAGCCATATTCCCTGCAAGCTGATACACCTGCCGAGACGTGGAGTGCCTGGCCGATCTCCATGCCAAGGCCTGCAGTGGAGTCGTGCAGCGCCCAGCCGATTCCCCTGCCGACGCGTGGATGGCCTGGCCGATCCCCTGCCAGCTGGTAACCCTCCAATACGTGAAGTGCCTGGCCGATCTCCCTGACAAGGCCTGGAGTGCCCGGCCGAATCCCCTGCGAGGCGTTGAGTCCCCAGTCGATTCCCCTGCCGACGCGTGGATGGCCTGGCCGATCCCGTGCCGAGGTGGAAGTTCCAAGCCATATTCCCTGCAAGCTGATACCCCTGCCGAGACGTGAAGTGCCTGGCCGATCTCCATGCCAAGGCCTGGAGTGCCCGGCCGAATCCCCTGCGAGGCGTTGAGTGCCCAGTCGATTCCCTTGCCGACGCGTGGATGGCCTGGCCGATCCCCTGCCAGCTGGTAACCCTCCAATACGTGCATTGCCTGGCCGATCTCCCTGCCAAGGCCTGGAGTGCCCGGCCGAACCCCCTGCCGAGGTGGAAGTGCCAAGCAATATTCCCTGCAAGCTGATACCCCTGCCGAGACGTGAAGTGCCTGGCCGATCTCCATGCCAAGGCCTGGAGTGGAGTCGTGGAGTGCCCAGCCGATTCCCCTGCCGACGCGTGGATGGCCTGGCCGATCCCCTGCCAGCTGGTAACCCTCCAATACGTGAAGTGCCTGGCCGATCTCCCTGACAAGGCCTGGAGTGCCCGGCCGAATCCCCTGCGAGGCGTTGAGTCCCCAGTCGATTCCCCTGCCGACGCGTGGATGGCCTGGCCGATCCCGTGCCGAGGTGGAAGTTCCAAGCCATATTCCCTGCAAGCTGATACCCCTGCCGAGACGTGAAGTGCCTGGCCGATCTCCATGCCAAGGCCTGCAGTGGAGTCGTGGAGTGCCCAGCCGATTCCCCTGCCGACGCGTGGATGCCGGCTGATCCCCTGCTGGCTGATAACCCGCCAATACTTGCCTGGCCGATCTCCCTGCCAAGGCCTGAGTGCCCAGCCGATTCCCCTGCCGAGGCGTGGAGTGCCAACCGATTTCCCTGCCGACGCGTGAGTTCCTGGCCGAACCCGTGCTAGCTGATAACCCGCCAATACGTGCTTGGCCGATCTCCCTGCCGAGGCGTGGAGTGCCCAACCGATTCCCCTGCCGAAGCGTGGAGTGCCTAGCCGATAACCCTCCATGACGTGAAGTGCCTGGCCGATCTCCCTGACAGGGCCTGGAGTGCCCGGCAAAATCCCCTGCGAGGCGTTGAGTCCCCAGTCGATTCCCCTGCCGACGCGTGGATGGCCTGGCCGATCCCCGGCCAGCTGGTAACCCTCCAATACGTGAATTGCCTGGCCGATCTCCCTGCCAAGGCCTGGAGTTCCCGGCCGATCCCCCTGCCGAGGTGGAAGTGCCAAGCCATATTCCCTGCAAGCTGATACACCTGCCGAGACGTGGAGTGCCTGGCCGATCTCCATGCCAAGGCCTGCAGTGGAGTCGTGCAGCACCCAGCCGATTCCCCTGCCGACGCGTGAATTCCGGTCGATGCCGCAGCCGGGATGGGAGTGCCAATCGGTATTCCCTCCAAGCTGAAATCTCTGCCAAGACGTGCAGAGCCTGGCCGATTCCCCTGCCAGCTGATAACCCGCCAATAAATGATATGCCTGCCCGATCTCCCTGCCAATGCCTGGAGTGCCCGGCCAGTTAATAACCCGCCAATACGTGAAGTGCCTGGCCGATCTCACTGTCAAGGCCTGGAGTGCCTGGCCGAATACCCTGCCGACGCGTGGAGTGCCTGCCCGCTCTCTTTCCAGCTGGTAACCCTTCAATATGTGAAGTGTCTGGCCGATCTCCCTGCCAAGGCCTGGAGTCCCCTGCCGAGGTGGAAGTTCCAAGCCATATTCCCTGCAAGCTGATACCCCTGCCGAGACGTGAAGTGCCTGGCCGATCTCCATGCCAAGGCCTGGAGTGGAGTCGTGGAGTGCCCAGCCGATTCCCCTGCCGACGCGTGGATGCCGGCTGATCCCCTGCTGGCTGATAACCCGCCAATACTTTCCTGGCCGATCTCCCTGCCAAGGCCTGAGTGCCCAGCCGATTCCCCTGCCGAGGCGTGGAGTGCCAACCGATTTCCCTGCCGACGCGTGGAGTTCCTGGCCGAACCCGTGCTAGCTGATAACCCGCCAATACGAGCTTGGCCGATCTCCCTGCCGAGGCGTGGAGTGCCCAACCGATTCCCCTGCCGACGCGTGGAGTGCCTAGCCGATTCCCCTGCCAGCTGATAACCCGCCAATAAATGATATGCCTGCCCGATCTCCCTGCCAATGCCTGGAGTGCCCGGCCAGTTAATTACCCGTCAATACGTGAAGTGCCTCGCCGATCTCCCTGTCATGGCCTGAAGTGCCCGGCCGAGGCGTGGAGTGCCCAGCCGATTCCCGTGCCGACGCGTGGAGTGCCTGGCCGCTCTCTTGCCAGCTGGTAACCCTTCAATATGTGAAGTGCCTGGCCGATCTCCCTGCCAAGGCCTGGAGTGCCCGGCCGATCCCCCTGCCGAGGTGGGAGTGCCAATCCGTATTCCCTGTAAGCTGAATTGTCTGCCGAGACGTGAAGAGCCTGGCCGATCCCCTGCCAGTTAATAACCCGCCAATACGTGAAGTGCCTGGCCGATCTCCCTGCCAAGGCCTGGAGTGCCCGGCCGAATCCCCTGCGAGGCGTTGAGTGCCCAACCGATTTCCCTGCCGACGCGTGGATGCCCGCCGATGCCGCAGCCGAGGTGGGAGTGCCAATCGGTATTCCCTGCAAGCTGAAACCTCTGCCAAGACGTGCAGAGCCTGTCCGATTTCCCTGCCGGCTGATAACCCGCCAATAAATGATATGCCTGCCCGATCTCCCTGCCAATGCCTGGAGTGCCCGGCCAGTTAATAACCCGCCAATACGTGAAGTGCCTGGCCGATCTCACTGTCAAGGCCCGGAGGGCCCAGCCGATCCCCCTGCCGAGACGTGCAGTGCCCAGCCGATTCCTCTGCCGACGAGTCGATTGCCTATCCGATTTTCCTGCCAGCTGATAGCCCGCCAATAAATAATATGCCTGCCCGATCTTCCTGCCAATGACTGGAGTGCCCGGCCGACACCCCTGACGAGGCGGGGAGTGCCCAGCCGATTTTGCTGCCGTCGCGTCAGCTGCCCTGCCAGCTGATAACCCGCCAATAAATGATATGCTTGCCCGATCTCCCTGCCAATGCCTGGAGTGCCCGGTCGATCCCCCTGCCGAGGCCGGGAAAGCCCAGCCGATTCCCCTGCCGACGTGTGAAGTGCCTGGCCGATCTCTATGCCAAGGCCTGGAGTGCCCGGCCGATTCCCCTGCGAGCCGTGGAGTGCCCAGCCGATTCCTCTGCGTGGCGTGGAGTGCCCAGCCGATTCCCCTACCGACGCGTAGAGGGCCTGGCCGATCCCCTGCTAGCTGATGGCCCGCCAATACTTTCCTTGCCGATCTCCATTCCAAGGCCTGAGTGCCCAGCCGATTCCCGTGCCGACGCGTGGAGTGCCTGGCCGCTCTCTTGCCAGCTGGTAACCCTTCAATATGTGAAGTGTCTGGCCGATCTCCCTGCCAAGGCCTGGAGTGCCCGACCGATCCCCCTGCCGAGGTGGAAGTGCCAAGCCATATTCCCTGCAAGCTGATACCTCTGCCGAGACTTGAATTTCCTGGCCGATCTCCATGGCATGGCCTTGAGTGGAGTCGTGGAGTGCCCAGCCGATTCCCCTGCCGACGCGTGGATCCCGGCTGATCCCCTGCTGGCTGATAACCCGACAATACTTTCCTGGCCGATCTCCATGCCAAGGCCTGAGTGCCCAGCCGATTCCCCTGCCGAGGCGTGGAGTGCCAACCGATTTCCCTGCTGACGCGTGGAGTTCCTGGCCGAACCCGTGCTAGCTGATAACCTGCCAATACGTGCTTGGCCGATCTCCCTGCCGAGGCGTGGAGTGCCCAACCGATTCCCCTGCCGAAGCGTGGAGTGCCTAGCCGATAACCCTCCAATACGTGAAGTGGCTGGCCGATCTCCCTGACAAGGCCTGGAGTGCCCGGCCGAATCCCCTGCGAGGCGTTGAATCCCCAGTCGATTCCCCTGCCGACGCGTGGATGGCCTGGCCGATCCCCTGCCAGCTGGTAACCCTCCAATACGTGAAGTGCCTGGCCGATCTCCCTGACAAGGCCTGGAGTGCCCGGCCGAATCCCCTGCGAGGCGTTGAGTCCCCAGTCGATTCCCCTGCCGACGCGTGGATGGCCTGGCCAATTTCCTGCCAGCTGGTAACCCTCCAATACGTGAATTGCCTGGCCGATCTCCCTGCCAAGGCCTGGAGTGCCCGGCCGATCCCCCTGCCGAGGTGGAAGTGCCAAGCCATATTCCCTGCAAGCTGATACCCCTGCCGAGACGTGAAGTGCCTGGCCGATCTCCATGCCAAGGCCTGGAGTGGAGTCGTGGAGTGCCCAGCCGATTCCCCTGCCGACGCGTGGATGCCGGCTGATCCCCTGCTGGCTGATAACCGCCAATACTTTCCTGGCCGATCTCCATGCCAAGGCCTGAGTGCCCAACCGATTCCCCTGCCGAAGCGCGGAGTGCCTAGCCGATTCCCCTGCCAGCTGATAACCCGCCAATAAATGATATGCCTGCCCGATCTTCCTGCCAATGCCTGGAGTGCCCGGCCAGTTAATAACCCGCCAATACGTGAAGTGCCTGGCCGATCTCCCTGTCAAAGCCTGGAGTGCCCGGCCGAGGCGTGGAGTGTCCAGCCGATTCCCGTGCTAGCTGATAACCCGCCAATACGTGCTTGGCCGATCTCCCTGCCGAGGCGTGGAGTGCCCAACCGATTCCCCTGCCGAAGCGTGGAGTGCCTAGCCGATAACCCTCCAATACGTGAAGTGCCTGGCCGGTCTCCCTGACAAGGCCTGGAGTGCCCGGCCGAATCCCCTGCGAGGCGTTGAATCCCCAGTCGATTCCCCTGCCGACGCGTGGATGGCCTGGCCGATCCCCTGCCAGCTGGTAACCCTCCAATACGTGAAGTGCCTGGCCGATCTCCCTGACAAGGCCTGGAGTGCCCAGACGATTCCCCTGCCGAGGCGTGGAGTGCCCAACCGATTCCCCTGCCGACGCGTGGAATGCCTAGCCGATTCCCTGCCAGCTGATAACCCGCCAATAAATGATATGCCTGCCCGATCTCCCTGCCAATGACTGGAGTGCCCGGCCGACACCCCTGACGAGGCGTGGAGTGCCAACCGATTTCCCTGCCGACGCGTGGAGTTCCTGGCCGAACCCGTGCTAGCTGATAACCCGCCAATACGTGCTTGGCCGATCTCCCTGCCGAGGCGTGAAGTGTCCAGCCGATTCCCGTGCTAGCTGATAACCCGCCAATACGTGCTTGGCCGATCTCCCTGCCGAGGCGTGGAGTGCCCAACCGATTCCCCTGCCGAAGCGTGGAGTGCCTAGCCGATAACCCTCCAATACGTGAAGTGCCTGGCCGATCTCCCTGACAAGGCCTGGAGTGCCCGGCCGAATCCCCTGCGAGGCGTTGAATCCCCAGTCGATTCCCCTGCCGACGCGTGGATGGCCTGGCCGATCCCCTGCCAGCTGGTAACCCTCCAATACGTGAAGTGCCTGGCCGATCTCCATGCCAAGGCCTGAGTGCCCAGCCGATTCCCCTGCCGATGCGTGGAGCGCCAACCGATTTCCCTGCCGACGCGTGGAGTTCCTGGCCGAACCCGTGCTAGCTGATAACCCGCCAATACGTGCTTGGCCGATCTCCCTGCCGAGGCGTGGAGTGTCCAGCCGATTCCCGTGCTAGCTGATAACCCGCCAATACGTGCTTGGCCGATCTCCCTGCCGAGGCGTGGAGTGCCCAACCGATTCCCCTGCCGAAGCGTGGAGTGCCTAGCCGATAACCCTCCAACACGTGAAGTGCCTGGCCGATCTCCCTGACAAGGCCTGGAGTGCCCGGCCGAATTCCTGCGAGGCGTTGAATCTCCAGTCGATTCCCCTGCCGACGCGTGGATGGCCTGCCCGATCCCCTGCCAGCTGGTAACCCTCCAATACGTGAAGTGCCTGGCCGATCTCCCTGCCAATGCCTGGAGTGCCCGGCCAGTTAATTACCCGTCAATACGTGAAGTGCCTCGCCGATCTCCCTGTCATGGCCTGGAGTGCCCGGCCGAGGCGTGGAGTGTCCAGCCGATTCCCGTGCCGACGCGTGGAGTGCCTGGCCGCTCCCTTGCCAGCTGGTAACCCTTCAATATGTGAAGTGCCTGGCCGATCTCCCTGCCAAGGCCTGGAGTGCCCGGCCGATCCCCCTGCCGAGGTGGAGGTGCCAATCCGTATTCCCTGTAAGCTGAAACCTCTGCCGAGACGTGAAGAGCCTGGCCGATCCCCTGCCAGTTAATAAACCTCCAATACGCGAAGTGCCTGGCCGATCTCCCTGTCAAGGCCTGGAGTTCCCGGCCGAATTCTCTGCGAGGCGTGGAGGGCCCAGTCGATTCCCCTGCCGACGCGTGGATGGCCTGGCCGCTCTCTTGCCAGCTGGTAACCCTTCAATATGTGAAGTGCCTGGCCGATCTCCCTGCCAATGACTGGAGTGCCCGGCCGACACCCCTGACGAGGCGTGGAGTGCCCAGCCGATTCCCGTGCCGACGCGTGGAGTGCCTGGCCGCTCTCTTGCCAGCTGGTAACCCTTCAATATGTGAAGTGCCTGGCCGATCTCCCTGCCAAGGCCTGGAGTGCCCGACCGATTCCCCTGCCGAGGCGTGGAGTGCCCAACATATTTCCCTGCCCAACATATTTCCCTGTGGATGCCGGCTGATCCCCTGCTGGCTGATAACCGCCAATACTTTCCTGGCCGATCTCCATGCCAAGGCCTGAGTGCCCAGCCGATTCCCCTGCCGAGGCGTGGAGTGCCAACCGATTCCTTTGCCGACGCGTGGAGTGCCTAGCCGATTCCCCTGCCAGCTGATAACCCGCCAATAAATGATATGCCTGCCAATGACTGGAGTGCCCGGCCGACACCCCTGACGAGGCGTGGAGTGCCCAGCCGATTCCCGTGCCGACGCGTGGAGTGCCTGGCCGCTCTCTTGCCAGCTGGTAACCCTTCAATATGTGAAGTGCCTGGCCGATCTCCCTGCCAAGGCCTGGAGTGCCCGACCGATCCCCCTGCCGAGGTGGAAGTGCCAAGCCATATTCCCTGCAAGCTGATACCCCTGGCGAGACGTGAAGTGCCTGGCCATGCCAAGGCCTGGAGTGGAGTCGTGGAGTGCCCAGCCGATTCCCCTGCCGACGCGTGGATGCCGGCTGATCCCCTGCTGGCTGATAACCGCCAATACTTTCCTGGCCGATCTCCATGCCAAGGCCTGAGTGCCCAGCCGATTCCCCTGCCGAGGCGTGGAGTGCCAACCGATTCCTTTGCCGACGCGTGGAGTGCCTAGCCGATTCCCCTGCCAACTGATAACCCGCCAATAAATGATATGCCTGCCCGATCTCCCTGCCAATGCCTAGAGTGCTCGGCCAATTAATAACCCGCCAATACGTGAAGTGCCTCGCCGATCTCCATGCCAAGGCCTGAGTGCCCAGCCGATTCCCCTGCCGAGGCGTGGAGTGCCCAACATATTTCCCTGCCGACGCGTGGAGCTCCTGGCCAAACCCGTGCTAGCTGATAACCCGCCAATACGTGCTTGGCCGATCTCCCTGCCGAGGCGTGGAGTGCCCAACCGATTCCCCTGCCGACGCGTGGAGTGCCTAGCCGATTCCCCTGCCAGCTGATAACCCGCCAATAAATGATATGCCTGCCCGATCTCCCTGCCAATGCCTGGAGTGCCCGGCCAGTTAATAACCCGCCAATACGTGAAGTGCCTCGGCGATCTCCCTGTCATGGCCTGGAGTGCCCGGCCGAATACCCTGCCGAGGCGTGGAGTGCCCAGCCGATTCCCGTGCCGACGCGTGGAGTGCCTGGCCGCTCTCTTGCCAGCTGGTAACCCTTCAATATGTGAAGTGCCTGGCCGATCTCCCTGCCAAGGCCTGAAGTGCCCGGCCGATCCCCCTGCCGAGGTGGAAGTGCCAATCCGTATTCCCTGTAAGCTGAAACCTCTGCCCAAACGTGAAGAGCCTGGCCGATCCCCTGCCAGTTAATAAACCTCCAATACGCCAAGTGCCTGGCCGATCTCCCTGTCAAGGCCTGGAGTGCCCGGCCGAATTCTCTGCGAGGCGTGGAGTGCCCAGTCGATTCCCCTGCCGACGCGTGGATGGCCTGGCCGATCCCCTTCCAGCTGGTAACCCTCCAATACGTGAAGTGCCTGGCCGATCTCCCTGCCAAGGCCTGGAGTGCCCGGCCGATCCCCCTGCCGAGGTGGAATTGCCAAACCATATTCCCTGCAAGGTGATACCCCTGCCGAGACGTGAAGTGCCTGGCCGATCTCCATGCCAAGGCCTGGAGTGGCCGGCTGATCTCCCTGCCAATGCCTGGAGTGCCCGGCCGATCCCCCTGCCGAGGTGAAAGTACCAAGCCATATTCCCTGCAAGCTGATACCCCTGCCGAGACGTGGAGTGCCTAGCCGGTTCCCCTGCCAGCTGATAACCCGCCAATAAGCTGCCTGGAGTGCCCGGTCGATCCCCCTGCCGAGGCCGGGAAAGCCCAGCCGATTTCCGTGCCGACGCGTGGAGTGCCTGGCCGCTCTCTTGCCAGCTGGTAACCCTCCAATACGTGAAGTGCCTGGCCGATCTCCCTGCCAAGGCCTGGAGTGCCCGGCCGATCCCCCTGCCGAGGTGGAATTGCCAAACCATATTCCCTGCAAGCTGATACCCCTGCCGAGACGTGAAGTGCCTGGCCGATCTCCATGCCAAGGCCTGGAGTGGAGTCGTGGAGTGCCCAGCCGACGCGTAGATGCCGGCCGATGCCGCAGCCGAGGTGGGAGTGCCAATCCGTATTCCCTGCAAGCTGAAACCTCTGCCAAGACGTGCAGAGCCTGGCCGATCCCCTGCCAGTTAATAACCCGCCAATACGTGAAGTGCCTGGCCGATCGCCCTGCCAAGGCCTGGAGTACCCGGCTGATCACCCCGCCGAGGTGGAAGTGCCAAGACATATTCCCTGCAAGCTGATTTACCTGCCGAGACGTAAAGTATCTGTCCGATCTCCATGCCAATGCCTGGAGTGCCCGGCCGATCTCCCTGCCAATGCCTGGAGTGCCCGGCCGATCCCCCTGCCGAGGTGAAAGTACCAAGCCATATTCCCTGCAAGCTGATACCCCTGCCGAGACGTGAAGTGCCTGGCCGATCTCCATGCCAAAGCCTGGAGTGGAGTCGTGGAGTGCCCAGCCGATTCCCCTGCCGACGCGTAGATGCCGGCCGATGCCGCAGCCGAGGTGGGAGTGCCAATCCGTATTCCCTGCAAGCTGAAACCTCTGCCAAGACGTGCAGAGCCTGGCCGATCCCCTGCCAGTTAATAACCCGCCAATACGTGAAGTGCCTGGCCGATCGCCCTGCCAAGGCCTGGAGTACCCGGCTGATCACCCTGCCGAGGTGGAAGTGCCAAGCCATATTCCCTGCAAGCTGATTTACCTGCCGAGACGTAAAGTACCTGTCCGATCTCCATGCCAAGGCCTGGAGTGCCCGGCCGATCTCCCTGCCAATGCCTGGAGTGCCCCGCCGATCCCCCTGACGAGGCGTGGAGTGCCCAGCCGATTTCCCTGCCGACGCGAGGAGTGCCTGGCCGATCCCGTGATAGCTGATAACCCGCCAATAGGTGCTTGGCCGATCTCACTGCCAAGGCCTGGAGTGCCCAGTCGATTTCCCTGCCGACGCATTGAGTGCCTAGCCGATTCCCCTGCCAGCTGATAACCCGCCAATAAATTATATGCCTACCCGATCTCCCTGTCAATGCCTGGAGTGCCCGGCCGACCCTCCTGACGAGGCGTGGAGTGCCCGGCCGATTCCCCATCGAGGCGTGGAGTGCCCAGCCGATTCCCCTGCCGACGCGTGGAGTGCCTAGCCGATTCCCCAGCCAGCTAATAACCCGTCAATAAATGATATGCCTGCCCGATCTCCCTGCCAATGCCTGAAGTGCCCGGCCGATCCCCTGCCAAGGCGTGAAGTGCCCAGCCGATTCCCGTGCCGACGCGTGGAATGCCTGGCCGATCCCCTGCCAGCTGGTAACCCTCCAATATGTGAAGTGCCTAGTCGATCTCCCTGCCAAGGCCTGGAGTACCCGGACGATCCCCCTGCCGAGGTAGAAGTGCCAAGCCATATTCCCAGCAAGCTGATACCCCTGCCAAGACGTAAATTTCCTGGCCGATCTCCATGCCATGGCCTGGAGTGGAGTCGTGGAGTGCCCAGCCGATTCCCCTGCCGACGCGTGGATGCCGGCCGATGCCGCAGCCGAGGTGGCAGTGCCAATCCGTATTCCCTGCAAGCTGAAACCTCTGCCGAATCGTGAAGAGCCTGGCCGATCCCCTGCCAGTTATTAACCCTCCAATACGTGAAGTGCCTGACCGATCTCCCTGCCAAGGCCTGGGGTGCCTGGCCGATCTCCCTGCCGAGGTGAAAGTGCCAAGCCATATTCCCTGCAAGCTGATATTCCTGCCGAGACGTGTAGTGCCCAGCCGATTCCCCTACCGACGCGTGAAGTGCCTAGCCGATCCCCAGCCAGCTGATAACCCGCCAATAAATGATATGCCGGGCCGATCTCCCTGCCAAGGCCTGGAGTGCCCGGCCGATCCCCCTGCCGAGGTGAAAGTACCAAGCCATATTCCCTGCAAGCTGATACCCCTGCCGAGACGTGAAGCGCCTGGCCGATCTCCATGCCAAGGCCTGGAGTGGAGTCGTGGAGTGCCCAGCCGATTCCCCTGCCGACGCGTAGATGCCGGCCGATGCCGCAACCGAGGTGGGAGTGCGAATCCGTATTCCCTGCAAGCTGAAACCTCTGCCAAGACGTGCAGAGCCTGGCCGATCCCCTGCCAGTTAATAACCCGCCAATACGTAAAGTGCCTGGCCGATATCCATGCCAAGGCCTGGAGTGCCTGGCCGATTCCCCTGCCGAGGCGTGGAGTGCCCAGCCGATTTCCCTGCCGACGCGTGGAGTGCCTGGCCGATTCCCCTGCCAGCTGATAACCCGCTAATAAATTATGTGCCGGGCCGATGTCCCTGTCAAGGCCTGGAGTGCCCGCCCGAACCCCCTGACGAGGCGTGGAGTGCCCAGCCGATTTCCCTGCCGACGCGTGGAGTGCCCAGCCGATTCCCGATTCCCTACCGAGGTTCCCCTACCACTCCCCTGCTAGCTGTTAATCCGCCAATACGTGCAGCCGATCTCCCTGCCAAGGCCTGCTGTGCCCAGCCGATCCCCCTGCCGAGGCGTGGAGTGACCAGCCGATTCCCCTGCCAGCTGATAACCCGCCAATAAATGATATGCCTGCCCAATCTCCCTGCCAATGCCTGGAATGCGCGGCCGATCCCCCTGCCGAGGCGTGGAGTACCCAGCTGATTCCCCTGGCGACACGTTGAGGGCCTGGCAGCTTTCCCTGCCAGCTTATAACCCGCCAATAAATGCTATGCGTGCCCGATCTCCCTTCCAAGACCTGGAGGGCCCAGCCGAGTCTCCTGCCGAGGCGTGGAGTGCCCAGCCGATTCCTCTGCCGACGCGTGGATGCCGGCCGATGCCGCAGCCGAGGTGGGAGTGACAATTCGTATTCCCTGCAAGCTGACACCCCTGCCGAGATGTGGAGAGCCTGGCCGATCCCCTGCTAGCTGATAACCCGCCAATACGTGAAGTGCCTAGCCCATCTCCCTGCCATAGCCTGGAATGCAAATACGATCCCCCTGCCGAGGCGTGGAGTGCCCAGCGGATTCCCCTGCCGACGCGTGGAGAGCCTGGCCGATCTCCATGCCAAGGCCTGGAGTGCTCGGCCGATTCCCCTGCAAGGCGTGGAGTGCCCAGCCGATTCCGCTGCCGACGCGTGGAGGGTCTGGCTTATCCTCTGCTAGCTGATAACACGCCAATACGTGCCTTGGCCGATCTCCCTGCCAAGGCCTGGAGTGCCCAGCCGATCCCCCTGCGGAGGCGTGGAGTGCCCAGCCAATTCCCCTGACGAGGCGTGGAGTGCCCAGCCGATTTCCCTGCCGACGCGTGGAGTGTCTGGCCGATTTCCCATCCGACGCGTGGAGTGCCTGGCCGATCCCGTGCCTATGCGTGGAGTGCCTGGCCGATCCCCCTGCAGAGGCGTGGAGTGCCCAGCGGATTCCCCTGCCGACGCGTGGAGAGCCTGGCCGATTCCCCTGCCAGCTGATAACCTGCCAATAAATGATATGTCTGCCCAATCTCCCTGCCAATGCCTGGAGTGCCCGGCCGATCCCCCTGCCGAGGCGTGGAGTACCCAGCTGATTCCCCTGGCGACACGTGGAGGGCCTGGCAGCTTTCCCTGCCAGCTTATAACCCGCTAATAAATGCTATGCGTGCCCGATCTCCCTTCCAAGACCTGGAGGGCCCAGCCGAGTCTCCTGCCGAGGCGTGGAGTGCCCAGCCGATTCCTCTGCCGACGCGTGGATGCCGGCCGATGCCGCAGCCGAGGTGGGAGTGACAATTCGTATTCCCTGCAAGCTGAAACCCCTGCCGAGACGTGAAGAGCCTGGCCGATCCTCTCCCAGTTGATAACCTGCCAATACGTGATGTGCCTGGCCGATCTCCCTGCCAAGGCCTGGAATGCCCGGTCGATCCGCTTGACGAGGCGTGGAGTGCTCAGCCGATTACCCTGCCGACGCGTGGAATGCCCAGCCGATTCCCCTGCCAGCTGATAACCCGCCAATAAATGATATGCCTGCCCAATCTCCCTGCCAATGCCTGGAAAGCCCGGTCGATCCCCCTGCCGAGGCGTGGAGTACCCGCTGATTCCCCTGCCGACACGTGGAGGGCCTGGCAGCTTTCCCTGCCAGCTGATAGCCCGCCAATAAATGATATGCCTGCCCAATCTCCCTGCCAATTCCTGGAAAGCCCGGTCGATCCCCCTGCCGAGGCGTGGAGTACCCGCTGATTCCCCTGCCGACACGTGGAGGGCCTGGCAGCTTTCCCTGCCAGCTGATAACCCGCCAATAAATGATATGCCTGCCCGATCTCCCTGCCAAGGCCTGGAATGCCCGGCCGATCCGCTTGCCGATGCGTGGAGTGCCCAGCCGAATCCCCTGCCGACGCGTGGAGTGCCCAGCCGATTCCCCTGCCGACGCGTGGAGTGCCTAGCCGATTCCCCTGCCAGCTGATAACCCGCTAATAAATTATATGCCGGCCCGATGTCCCTGCCAAGGCCTGGATTGCCCGGCCGATCCCGGGCCCGGATTGCTCGCAGCAAGCTGATTCCCCGCAAGCTGAAACCCCTGCCGAGACGTGAAGAGCCTGGCCGATCCCCTCCCAGTTGATAACCCGCCAATACGTGAAGTGCCTGGCCGATCTCCCTGCCAAGGCCTGGAATGCCCGGCCGATTACCCTGCCGACGCGTGGAATGCCTAGCCGATTCCCCTGCCAGCTTGTAACCCGCCAATAAATGCTATGCCTGCCCGATCTTCCTTCCAAGACCTGGAGGGCCCAATGCTTGGAGTGCCCGGCCGATCCCCCTGCCGAGGCGTGGAGTACCAGCTGATTCCCATGCCGACACGTGGAGGGCCTGGCAGCTTTCTCTGCCAGCTTGTAACCCGCCAATAAATGCTATGCCTGCCCGATCTCCCTTCCAAGACCTGGAGGGCCCAGCCGATTCTCCTGCCGAGGCGTGGAGTGCCTGGCCGATTCCCCTGCCAGCTGATAACCCGCCAATAAATGATATGCCTGCCCGATCTCCCTGCCAAGGCCTGGAATGCCCGGCCGATCCATTTGCCGATGCGTGGAGTGCCCAGCCGAACCTCCTGCCGACGCGTGGAGTGCCTAGCCGATTCCCCTGCCAGCTGATAACCCGCTAATAAATTATATGCCGGCCCGATGTCCCTGCCAAGGCCTGGATTGCCCGGCCGATCTCGCAGCCGAGGTGAGAGTGTCAATCCGTATTCCCTGCAAGCCGAAACCCCTGCCGAGACGTGAAGAGCCTGGCCGATCCCCTCCCAGTTGATAACCCGCCAATACGCGATGTGCCTGGCCGATCTCCCTGCCAAGGCCTGGAATGCCCGGTCGATCGAGGCGTGGAGTGCCCAGCCGATTACCCTGCCGAGGCGTGGAATGCCTAGCCGATTCCCCTGCCAGCTGATAACCCGCCAATAAATGATATGCCTGCCCAATCTCCCTGCCAATGCCTGGAGTGCCCGGCCGATCCCCCTGCCGAGGCGTGGAGTACCCGCTGATTCCCCTGCCGACACGTGGAGGGCCTGGCAGCTTTCCCTGCCAGCTTGTAACCCGCCAATAAATGCTATGCCTGCCCGATCTCCCTTCCAAGACCTGGAGGGCCCAATGCCTGGAGTGCCCGGCCGATCCCCCTGCCGAGGCGTGGAGTACCCAGCTGATTCCCCTGCCGACACGTGGAGGGCCTGTCAGCTTTCCCTGCCATCTTGTAACCCGCCAATAAATGCTATGCCTGGCCGATCTCCCTTCCAAGACCTGGAGGGCCCAGCCGATTTTCTTGCCGAGGCGTGGAGTGCCCAGCCGATTCCCCTGCCGACGCGTGGAGTGCCTGGCCGATTCCCCTGCCAGCTTGTAACCCGTCAATAAATGATATGCCTGCCCAATCTCAATGCCAAGGTCTGGAATACCCGGCCGATCCGCTTGACGAGGCGTGGAGTGCCCAGCCAATTACCCTGCCGACGCGTGGAATGCCTAGCCGATTCCCCAGCCAGCTGATAACCCGCCAATAAATGATATGCCTGCCTAATCTCCCTGCCAATGCCTGGAGTGCCCGGCCGATCCCCCTGCCGAGGCGTGGAGTACCCAGCTGTTTCCCTGCCGACACGTGGAGGGCCTGGCAGCTTTCCCTGCCAGCTTGTAACCCGCCAATAAATGCTATGCCTGCCCGATCTCCCTTCCAAGACCTGGAAGGCCCAGCCTATTCTCCAGGCGAGGCGTGGAGTGCCCAGCCGAATCCCCTGCCGACGCGTGGAGTGCACAGCCGATTCCCCTGCCGACGCGTGGAGTGCCTAGCCGATTCCCCTGCCAGCTGATAACCCGCTAATAAATTATATGCTGGCCCGATGTACCTGCCAAGGCCTGGAGTGCCCGGCCGATCTCGCAGCCGAGGTGAGAGTGTCAATCCGTATTCCCTGCAAGCTGAAACCCCTGCCGAGACGTGAAGAGCCTGGCCGATCCCCTCCCAGTTGATAACCCGCCAATACGCGATGTGCCTGGCCGATCTCCCTGCCAAGGCCTGGAATGCCCGGTCGATCCGCTTGACGAGGCGTGGAGTGCCCAGCCGATTACCCTGCCGAGGCGTGGAATGCCTAGCCGATTCCCCTGCCAGCTGATAACCCGCCAATAAATGATACGCCTGCCCAATCTCCCTGCCAATGCCTGGAGTGCCCGGCCGATCCCCCTGCCGAGGCGTGGAGTACCCGCTGATTCCCCTGCCGACACGTGGAGGGCCTGGCAGCTTTCCCTGCCAGCTTGTAACCCGCCAATAAATGCTATGCCTGCCCGATCTCCCTTCCAAGACCTGGAGGTCCCAATGCCTGGAGTGCCCGGCCGATCCCCCTGCCGAGGCGTGGAGTACCAGCTGATTCCCATGCCGACACGTGGAGGGCCTGGCAGCTTTCCCTGCCAGCTTGTAACCCGCCAATAAATGCTATGCCTGCCCGATCTCCCTTCCAAGACCTGGATTGCCCAGCCGATTCTCCTGCCGAGGCGTGGAGTGCCCAGCCGTTTCCCCTGCCGACGCGTGGAGTGCCTGGCCGATTCCCCTGCCAGCTGATAACCCGCCAATAAATGATATGCCTGCCCGATCTCCCTGCCAAGGCCTGGAATGCCCGGTCGATCCGCTTGCCGATGCGTGGAGTGCCCAGCCGAATCCCCTGCCGACGCGTGGAGTGCCCAGCCGATTCCCCTGCCGACGCGTGGAGTGCCTAGCCGATTCCCCTGCCAGCTGATAACCCGCTAATAAATTATATGCCGGCCCGATGTCCCTGCCAAGGCCTGGATTGCCCGGCCGATCTCGCAGCAAGCTGATTCCCCGCAAGCTGAAACCCCTGCCGAGACGTGAAGAGCCTGGCCGATCCCCTCCCAGTTGATAACCCGCCAATACGTGAAGTGCCTGGCCGATCTCCCTGCCAAGGCCTGGAATGCCCGGCCGATAACCCTGCCGACGCGTGGAATGCCTAGCCGATTCCCCTGCCAGCTGATAACCCGCCAATAAATAATGTGCCTGCCCAATCTCCCTGCCAATGCCTGGAGTGCCCGGCCGATCCCCCTGCCGAGGCGTGGAGTACCCAGCTGATTCCCCTGCCGACACGTGGAGGGCCTGGCAGCTTTCCCTGCCATCTTGTAACCCGCCAATAAATGCTATGCCTGGCCGATCTCCCTTCCAAGACCTGGAGGGCCCAGCCGATTTTCTTTCCGAGGCGTGGAATGCCCAGCCGATTACCCTGCCGACGCGTGGAATGCCTAGCCGATTCCCCTGCCATTTGATAACCCGCCAATAAATGATATGCCTGCCCAATCTCCCTGCCAATGCCTGGAGTGCCCGGCCGATCCCCCTGCCGAGGCGTGGAGTACCCAGCTGATTCCCTTGCCGACGCGTGGAGTGCCTGGCCGGTTCCCCTGCATGCTGATAACCCGCTAATAAATTATATGCCGGCCCAATGTCCCTGCCAAGGCCTGGAGTGCCCGGCCGATCTCGCAGCCGAGGTGGGAGTGCCCATTCGTATTCCCTGCAAGCTGAAACCCCTGCCAAGACGTGAAGAGCCTGGCCGATCCCCTCCCAATTGATAACCCGCCAATACGTGAAGTGCCTGGCTGATCCCGTGCCGACGCGTGGAGTGCCTGGCCAATCTCCTGCCAGCTGGTAACCCTCCAATACGTAAAGTGCCTGGCCGATCTCCATGCCAAGGCCTGGAGTGCCTGGCCGAATCCTCTGCCGAGGCGTGGAGTGCCCAGACGATTCTCCTGCCGACGCGTGGAGTGCCTGGCCGGTTCCCCTGCCAGCTGATAACCCGCTAATAAATTATATGCCGTCCGATGTCCCTGCCAAGGCCTGGAGTGCCCGGCCGATCTCGCAGCCGAGGTGGGAGTGCCCATTCGTATTCCCTGCAAGCTGAAACCCCTGCCAAGACGTGAAGAGCCTGGCCGATCCCCTCCCAGTTGATAACCCGCCAATACGTGAAGTGCCTGGCCAATCCCCCTGCCAAGGCCTGGAATGCCCGGCCGATCCGCTTGCCGAGGCGTGGAGTGCCCAGCCGATTCCCCTGCCGACGCGTGGAGTGCCTGGCCGATTCCCCTGCCAGCTGATAACCCGCCAATAAATGATATGCCTGCCCGATCTCCCTGCCAAGGCCTGGAATGCCCGGTCGATCCGCTTGCCGATGCGTGGAGTGCCCAGCCGAATCCCCTGCCGACGCGTGGAGTGCCCAGCCGATTCCCCTGCCGACGCGTGGAGTGCCTAGCCGATTCCCCTGCCAGCTGATAACCCGCTAATAAATTATATGCCGTCCGATGTCCCTGCCAAGGCCTGGAGTGCCCGGCCGATCTCGCAGCCGAGGTGGGAGTGCCCATTCGTATTCCCTGCAAGCTGAAACCCCTGCCAAGACGTGAAGAGCCTGGCCGATCCCCTCCCAGTTGATAACCCGCCAATACGTGAAGTGCCTGGCCAATCCCCCTGCCAAGGCCTGGAATGCCCGGCCGATCCGCTTGCCGAGGCGTGGAGTGCCCAGCCGATTCCCCTGCCGACGCGTGGAGTGCCTGGCCGATTCCCCTGCCAGCTGATAACCCGCCAATAAATGATATGCCTGCCCGATCTCCCTGCCAAGGCCTGGAATGCCCGGTCGATCCGCTTGCCGATGCGTGGAGTGCCCAGCCGAATCCCCTGCCGACGCGTGGAGTGCCCAGCCGATTCCCCTGCCGACGCGTGGAGTGCCTGGCCGATTCCCCTGCCAGCTGATAACCCGCCAATAAATGATATGCCTGCCCGATCTCCCTGCCAAGGCCTGGAATGCCCGGTCGATCCGCTTGCCGATGCGTGGAGTGCCCAGCCGAATCCCCTGCCGACGCGTGGAGTGCCCAGACGATTCTCCTGCCGACGCGTGGAGTGCCTGGCCGGTTCCCCTGCCAGCTGATAACCCGCTAATAAATTATATGCCGTCCGATGTCCCTGCCAAGGCCTGGAGTGCCCGGCCGATCTCGCAGCCGAGGTGGGAGTGCCCATTCGTATTCCCTGCAAGCTGAAACCCCTGCCAAGACGTGAAGAGCCTGGCCGATCCCCTCCCAGTTGATAACCCGCCAATACGTGAAGTGCCTGGCCAATCCCCCTGCCAAGGCCTGGAATGCCCGGCCGATCCGCTTGCCGAGGCGTGGAGTGCCCAGCCGATTCCCCTGCCGACGCGTGGAGTGCCTGGCCGATTCCCCTGCCAGCTGATAACCCGCCAATAAATGATATGCCTGCCCGATTTCCCTGCCAAGGCCTGGAATGCCCGGTCGATCCGCTTGCCGATGCGTGGAGTGCCCAGCCGAATCCCCTGCCGACGCGTGGAGTGCCCAGCCGATTCCCCTGCCGACGCGTGGAGTGCCTAGCCGATTCCCCTGCCAGCTGATAACCCGCTAATAAATTATATGCCGTCCGATGTCCCTGCCAAGGCCTGGAGTGCCCGGCCGATCTCGCAGCCGAGGTGGGAGTGCCCATTCGTATTCCCTGCAAGCTGAAACCCCTGCCAAGACGTGAAGAGCCTGGCCGATCCCCTCCCAGTTGATAACCCGCCAATACGTGAAGTGCCTGGCCAATCCCCCTGCCAAGGCCTGGAATGCCCGGCCGATCCGCTTGCCGAGGCGTGGAGTGCCCAGCCGATTCCCCTGCCGACGCGTGGAGTGCCTGGCCGATTCCCCTGCCAGCTAATAACCCGCTAATAAATTATATGCCGGCCCGATGTCCCTGCCAAGGCCTGGGGTGCCCGGCCGATCTCGCAGCCGAGGTGGGAGTGCCCATCCGTATTCCCTGCAAGCCGAAACCCCTGCCGAGACGTGAAGAGCCTGGTCGATCCCATCCCAGTTGATAACCCGCCAATACGTGAAGTGGCTGGCCGATCTCCCGCCAAGGCATGGAATGCCCGGCCGATCCGCTTGCCGAGGCGTGGAGTGCCCAGCCGAATCCCCTGCCGACGCGTGGAGTGCCCAGCCGATTCCCCTGCCGACGCGTGGAGTGCGCAGCCGATTCCTCTGCCCGCTAATAAACCGCTAATAAATTATATGCCGGCCCGATGTCCCTGCCAAGGCCTGGAGTGCCCGGCCGATCTCGCAGCCGAGGTGGGAGTGCCCATCCGTATTCCCTGCAAGCTGAAACCCCTGTCGAGACGTGAAGAGCCTGGCCGATCCCCTCCCAGTTGATAACCCGCCAATACGTGAAGTGCCTGGCCGATCTCCCTGCCAAGGCCTGGAATGCCCGGCCGATCCGCTTTACGAGGCGTGGAGTGCCCAGCCGATTACCCTGCCGACGCGTGGAGGTCCTGGCCGATCCCCTGCTAGCTGATAACCCGCCAATACGTGCCTGGCCGATCTCCCTGCCAAGGCCTGGAGTGCCCAGCCGATCTCCCTGCCGAGGCGTGGAGTGCCCAGCCGATTCCTCTGCGGACGCGTGGATGCCGGCCGATGCCGCAGCCGAGGTGGGAGTAGCAATTCGTATTCCCTGCAAGCTGACACCCCTGCCGAGATGTGAAGAGCCTGGCCGATCCCCTGCTAGCTGATAGCCCGCCAATACGTGAAGTGGCTAGCCCATCTCCCTGCCATAGCCTGGAATGCCAATACGATCCCCCTGCCGAGGCGTGGAGTGCCCAGCGGATTCCCCTGCCGACGCGTGGAGAGCATAACCGATCTCCCTTCAAAGACCTGGAGGGCCCAGCCGATTCTCCTGCCGAGGCGTGGAGTGCCCAGACGAATCCCCCGCCGACGCGTGGAGTGCCCAGCCGATTCCCCTGCCGACGCGTGGAATGCCTAGCCAATTCCCCTGCCAGCTAATAACCCGCTAACAAATTATATGCCGGCCCGATGTCCCTGCCAAGGCCTGGAGTGCTCGGCCGATTCCCCTGCGAGGCGTGGAGTGCCCAGCCGAATCCGCTGCCGACGCGTGGAGCGCCTGGCCGATCCCCTGCTAGCTGATAACACGCCAATACGTGCCTGGCCGATCTCCCTTCCAAGGCCTGGAGTGCCCAGCCGATCCCCTGCCGAGGCGTGGAGTGCCCAGCCGATTCCCCTGCCGACGCGTGGAGTGCCTGGCCGATCCCCCTGCCAGCTGTTAACCCTCCAATTCGTGAAGTGCCTGGCCGATCTCCATGCCAAGGCCTGGAGTGCCTGGCCGATTCCTCTGCCGAGGCGTAGAGTGCCCAGCCGATTCCTCTGCCGACGCGTGGATGCCTCAGTCGAGGTGGGAGTGACAAGCCTTTTTTTGCTGCAAGCCGATACCCCTGCCGATATGTGAAGAGCTTGGCCGATCCCCTGCTAGCTGATAGCCCGCCAAAACGTGAAGTGCCTAGCCCACTCCCTGCCATAGCCTGGAATGCCAATACGATCCCCCTGCCGAGGCGTGGAGTGCCCAGCGGACCTGACCTGCCTTTCCAAAACCTGGAAGGCCCAGCCGATTCTCCTGCCGAGGCGTGGAGTGCCCAGGCCGAATCCCCCGCCGACGCGTGGAGTGCCCAGCCGATTCCCCTGCCAGCTGATAACCCGCTAACAAATTATATGCCGGCCCGATGTCCCTGCCAAGGCCTGGAGTGCCCGGCCGATTCTCCTGCCGAGGCGTGGAGTGCCCAGCCGATTCCTCTGCCGACGCGTGGATGCCGGCCGATGCCGCAGCCGAGGTGGGAGTGACAATCCGTATTTCCTGTAAGCCGATACCCCTGCCGAGATGTAAAGAGACTGGCCGATCCCCTGCTAGCTGATAGCCCGCCAAAACGTGAAGTGCCTAGCCCACTCCCTGCCATAGCCTGGAATGCCAATACGATCCCCCTGCCGAGGCGTGGAGTGCCCAGCGGACCTGACCTGCCTTTCCAAGACCTGGAGGGCCCAGCCGATTCTCCTGCCGAGGCGTGGAGTGCCCAGCCGAATCCCCGCCGACGCGTGGAGTGCCCAGCCGATTCCCCTGCCGACGCGTGGAGTGCCCAGCCGATTCCCCTGCCAGCTGATAACCCGCTAACAAATTATATGCCGGCCCGATGTCCCTGCCAAGGCCTGGAGTGCCCGGCCGATTCTCCTGCCGAGGCGTGGAGTGCCCAGCCGATTCCTCTGCCGACGCGTGGATGCCGGCCGATGCCGCAGCCGAGGTGGGAGTGAGAATCCGTATTTCCTGCAAGCTGATACCCCTGCCGATATGTGAAGAGCTTGGCCGATCCCCTGCTAGCTGATAGCCCGCCAAAACGTGAAGTGCCTACCCCATCTCCCTGCCATAGCCTGGAATGCCAATACGATCCCCCTGCCGAGGCGTGGAGTGCTTAGCGGATTACCCTGCCGACGCGTGCAGAGCCTGGCCGATCCCGTGCCAGCTGATAACCCGCCAATACGTGCCTGGCCGATCTCCATGCCAAGGCCTGGAGTGCTCGGGCGATTCCCCTCCGAGGCGTGGAGTGCCCAGCCGAATCCGCTGCCGACGCGTGGAGGGCCTGGCCGATCCCCTGCTAGCTGATAACCCGCCAATACGTGCCCAGCCGATCCCCCTGCCGCGGCGTAAAGTGCCCAGCCGATTCCCCTGCCGACGCGTGGAGTGCCTAGCCGATTCCCCTGTCAGCTGATAACCCACCAATAAATGATATGCCGGTCCGGCAATACGTGCCTGGCCGATCTCCCTGCCAAGGCCTGGAGTGCCCAGCCGATCCCCCTGCCGAGGCGTGGAGTGCCCAGCCGATTCCCCTGCCGACGCGTGGAGTGCCTAGCCGATTCCCCTGTCAGCTGATAACGCGCCAATAAATGATATACCGGTCCGATCTCCCTGCCAAGGCCTAGAGTGCCCGGCCGATCCCCCTGCCGAGGCGTGGAGTGCCCAGCCGATTCCCGTGCCGACGCGTGGAATGCCAATACGATCCCCCTGCCGAGGCGTGGAGTGCCCAGCGGATTACCCTGCCGACGCGTGGAGAGCCTGGCCGATCTCCATGCTAAGGCCTGGAGTGCTCGGCCGATCCGCTTGCCGAGGCGTGGAGTGCCCAGCCGATTCCCCTGCCGACGCGTGGAGTGCCTAGCCGATTCCCCTGTCAGCTGATAACCCGCCTATAAATGATATGCCGGCCCGATCTCCCTGCCAAGGCCTGGAGTGCCCAGCCGATCCCCCTGCCGAGGCGTGGAGTGCCCAGCCGATTCCCCTGCCGACGCGTGGAGTGCCTGGCCGATCCCCCTGCCAGCTGTTAACCCTCCAATACGTGAAGTGCCTGGCCGATCTCCATGCCAAGGCCTGGAGTGCCTGGCCGATTCCTCTGCCGAGGCGTGGAGTGCCCAGCCGATTCCTCTGCCGACGCGTGGATGCCGGCCGGTGCCTCAGCCGAGGTGGGAGTGACAATCCTTTTTTTGCTGCAAGCCGATACCCCTGCCGATATGTGAAGAGCTTGGCCGATCCCCTGCTAGCTGATAGCCCGCCAAAACGTGAAGTGCCTAGCCCATCTCCCTGCCAAAGCCTGGAATGCCAATATGATCCCCCTGCCGAGGCTTGGAGTGTTTAGCGGATTACCCTGCCGACGCGTGGAGAGCCTGGCCGATCCCGTGCCAGCTGATAACCCGCCAATACGTGCCTGGCCGATCTCCATGCCAAGGCCTGGAGTGCTCGGGCGATTCCCCTCCGAGGCGTGGAGTGCCCAGCCGAATCCGCTGCCGACGCGTGGAGGGCCTGGCCGATCCCCTGCTAGCTGATAACCCACCAATACGTGCCCAGCCGATCCCCCGGCCGAGGCGTAGAGTGCCCAGCCGATTCCCCTGCCGACGCGTGGAGTGCCTAGCCGATTCCCCTGACAGCTAATAACCCACCAATAAATGATATGCCGGTCCGATCTCCCAGTCAAGGCCTGGAGTGCCCAGCCGATTCCCGTGCCGACGCGTGGAATGCCAATACGATCCCCCTGCCAGCTGCTAACCCTCCACTACGTGAAGTGCCTGGCCGATCTCCATGCCAAGGCCGAAAGTGCCTGGCCGATTCCCCTGTCAGCTGATAACCCACCAATAAATGATATGCCGGTCCGATCTCCCAGTCAAGGCCTGGAGTGCCCAGCCGATTCCCGTGCCAACGCGTGGAATGCCAATACGATCCCCCTGCCAGCTGCTAACCCTCCAATACTGGCCGATCCCCCGCTAGCTGATAGCCCGCCAATACGTGAAGTGAGTAGCCCATCTCCCTGCCATAGCCTGGAATGCCAATACGATTCCCCTGCCGAGGCGTGGAGTGCCCAACGGATTCCCCTGCCGACGCGTGGAGAGCCTGCCCGATCTCCATGCCAAGGCCTGGAGTGGTCGGCCGATTCCCCTGCGAGGCGTGGAGTGCCCAGCCGATTCCGCTGCCCACGCGTGGAGGGCCTGGCCGATCCCCTGCTAGCTGATAACCCGCCAATACGTGCCTGGCCGATCTCCCTGCCAAGGCCTGGAGTGCCCAGCCGATCCCCCTGCCGAGGCATGGAGTGCCCAGCCGATTCCCCTGCCGACGCGTGGAGTGCCTAGCCGATTCCCCTGCCAGCTGATAACCCGCCAATAAATGATATGCCGGCCGATTCCCGTGCCGACGCGTGGAGTGCCTGGCCGATCCCCTGCCAGCTGCTAACCCTCCAATACGTGAAGTGCCTGGCCGATCTCCCTGCCAAGGCCTGGAGTGCCTGGCCGATTCCCCTGCCGAGGCGTGAAGTGCCCAGCCGATTCCTCTGCCGACGCGTGGATGCTGGCCGATGCCGCAGCCGAGGTGGGAGTGACAATCCGTATTTCCTGCAAGCCGATACCCCTGCCGAGATGTGAAGAGCCTGGCCGATCCCCTGCTAGCTGATAGCCCGCCAATACGTGAAGTGCCTAGCCCATCTCCCTGCCATAGCCTGGAATGCCAATACGATTCCCCTGCCAAGGCCTGGAGTGCCCAGCCGATCCCCCTGCCGAGGCGTGGAGTGCCCAGCTGATTCCGCTGCCGACGCGTGGAGTGCCCAGCCAATTCCCCTGCCAGCTGATAACCCGCCAATAAATGATATGCCGGCTCGATCTCCCTGCCAAGCCTGGAGTGCCCGGCCGATCCCCCTGCCGAGGCGTGGAGTGTTCTGCCGATTCCCGTGCCGACGCGTGGAGTACCTGGCCGATCCCCTGCCAGCTGGTAACCCTCCAATACGTGAAGTGCCTGGCCGATCTCCATGCCAAGGCCTGGAGTGCCCGGCCGATTCCCCTGCCGAGGCATGGAGTGCCCAAGTGTCTGGCCGATTTCCCTGGCGACGCGTGGAGTGCCTGGCCGATCCCGTGCCGACGCGTGGAGTGCCCAGCTGATTCCGCTGCCGACGCGTGGAGTGCCCAGCCAATTCCCCTGCCAGCTGATAACCCGCCAATAAATGATATACCGGCTCGATCTCCCTGCCAAGCCTGGAGTGCCCGGCCGATCCCCCTGCCGAGGCGTGGAGTGCCCAGCCGATTCCCGTGCCGACGCGTGGAGTACCTGGCCGATCCCCTGCCAGCTGGTAACCCTCCAATACGTGAAGTGCCTGGCCAATCTCCATGCCAAGGCCTGGAGTGCCCGGCCGATTCCCCTGCCGAGGCATGGAGTGCCCAAGTGTCTGGCCGATTTCCGTGGCGACGCGTGGAGTGCCTGGCCGATCCCGTGCCGACGCGTGGAGTGCCCAGCTGATTCCGCTGCCGACGCGTGGAGTGCCCAGCCAATTCCCCTGCCAGCTGATAACCCGCCAATAAATGATATGCCGGCTCGATCTCCCTGCCAAGCCTGGAGTGCCCGGCCGATCCCCCTGCCGAGGCGTGGAGTGCCCAGCCGATTCCCGTGCCGACGCGTGGAGTACCTGGCCGATCCCCTGCCAGCTGGTAACCCTCCAATACGTGAAGTGCCTTGCCGATCTCCATGCCAAGGCCTGGAGTGCCTGGTCGATTCCCCTGCCGAGGCATGGAGTGCCCAAGTGTCTGGCCGATTTCCCTGCCGACGCGTTGAGTGCCTGGCCGATCCCGTGCCGACGCGTGGAGTGCCTGGCCGATCCCCTGCCAGCTGGTAACCCTCCAATACGTGAAGTGCCTGGCCGATCTCCATGCCAAGGCCTGGAGTGCCTGGCCGATTCCCCTGCCGAGGCGTGGAGTGCCCAGACGATTCCCCTGCCGACGCGTGGAGTGCCTGGCCGATTCCCCTGCCAGCTGATAACCCGCCAATAAATTATATGCCGGCCCGATGTCCCTGCAAGGCCTGGAGTGCCCGGCCGATCCCCCTGCCGAGGCGTGGAGTGCCCAGCCGATTCCCGTGCCGACGCGTGGAGTGCCTGGCCGATCCCCTGCCAGCTGATAACCCGCCAATACGTGCCTGGCCGATCTCCCTGCCAAGGCCTGGAGTGCCCAGCCGATCCCCCTGCCGAGGCATGGAGTGCCCAGCCGATTCCCCTGCCGACGCGTGGAGTGCCTAGCCGATTCCCCTGCCAGCTGATAACCCGCCAATAAATGATATGCCGGCCGATTCCCGTGCCGACGCGTGGAGTGCCTGGCCGATCCCCTGCCAGCTGCTAACCCTCCAATACGTGAAGTGCCTGGCCGATCTCCCTGCCAAGGCCTGGAGTGCCTGGCCGATTCCCCTGCCGAGGCGTGGAGTGCCCTGCCGATTCCTTTGCCGACGCGTGGATGCCGGCAGATGCCGCAGCCGAGGTGGGAGTGACAATCCGTATTTCCTGCAAGCCGATACCCCTGCCGAGATGTGAAGAGCCTGGCCGATCCCCTGCTAGCTGATAGCCCGCCAAAACGTGAAGTGCCTTGCCCATCTCCCTGCCATAGCCTGGAATGCCAATACGATCCCCCTGCCGAGGCGTGGAGTGCCCAGCGGATTCCCCTGCCGACGCGTGGAGAGCATAACCGATCTCCCTTCAAAGACCTGGAGGGCCCAGCCGATTCTCCTGCCGAGGCGTGGAGTGCCCAGACGAATCCCCCGCCGACGCGTGGAGTGCTCAGCCGATTCCCCTGCCGACGCGTAGAATGCCTAGCCAATTCCCCTGCCAGCTAATAACCCGCTAACAAATTATATGCCGGCCCGATGTCCCTGCCAAGGCCTGGAGTGCCCGGCCGATCTCGCAGCTGAGGTGGGAGTGCCAAGCCGTATTCCCTGCAAGCTGAAACCCCTGCCGAGACGTGAAGAGCCTGGCCGATCCCTGCCAGCTGATAACCCGCCAATACGTGAAGTGCCTGGCCGATCTCCCAGCCAAGGCCTGGAGTGCCCGGCCGATTCCCCTGCCGAGGCATGGAGTGCCCAAGTGTCTGACCGATTTCCCTGCCGACGCGTGGAGTGCCTGGCCGATCCAGTGCCGACGCGTGGAGTGCCTGGCCGATCCCCTGCCAGCTGCTAACCCTCCAATACGTGAAGTGCCTGGCCGATCTCAATGCCAAGGCCTGCAGTGCGTGGCCGATTCGCCTGCCGAGGCGTGGAGTGCCCAGACGATTCCCCTGCCGACGCGTGGAGTGCCTGGTCGATTCCCCTGCCAGCTGATAACCCGCCACTAAATTATATGCCGGCCCGATGTCCCTGCAAGGCCTGGAGTGCCCGGCCGATCCCCCTGCCGAGGCGTGGAGTGCCCAGCCGATTCCCGTGCCGACGCGTGGAGTGCCTGGCCGATCCCCTGCCAGCTGGTAACCCTCCAATACGTGAAGTGCCTGGCCGATCTCCATGCCAAGGCCTGGAGTGCCTGGTCGATTCCCCTGCCGAGGCATGGAGTGCCCAAGTGTCTGGCCGATTTCCCTGCCGACGCGTGGAGTGCCTGGCCGATCCCGTGCCGACGCGTGGAGTGCCTGGCCGATCCCGTGCCGACGCGTGGAGTGCCTGGCCGATCCCCTGCCAGCTGGTAACCCTCCAATACGTGAAGTGCCTGGCCGATCTCCATGCCAAGGCCTGGAGTGCCTGGCCGATTCCCCTGCCGAGGCGTGGAGTGCCCAGCCGATTCCCGTGCCGACGCGTGGAGTGCCTGGCCGATTCACCTGCCAGCTGATAACCCGCCAATAAATTATATGCCGGCCCAATGTCCCTGCCAAGGCCTGGAGTGCCCGGCCGATCTCGCAGCCGAGGTGGGAGTGCCCATTCGTATTCCCTGCAAGCTGAAACCCCTGCCGAGACGTGAAGAGCCTGGCCGATCCCCTCCCAGTTGATAACCCGCCAATACGTGAAGTGCCTGGCCGATCTCCATGCCAAGGCCTGGAGTGCCCGGCCGATTCCCCTGCCGAGGCATGGAGTGCCCAAGTGTCTGGCCGATTTCCCTGCCGACGCGTGGAGTGCCTGGCCGATCCCGTGCCGACGCGTGGAGTGCCTGGCCGATCCCGTGCCGTCGCGTGGAGTGCCTGGCCGATCCCCTGCCAGCTGGTAACCCTCTAATACGTGAAGTGCCTGGCCGATCTCCATGCCAAGGCCTGGAGTGCCTGGCCGATTCCCCTGCCGAGGCGTGGAGTGCCCAGACGATTCCCCTGCCGACGCGTGGAGTGCCGATTCCCGATTCCGAGGGCCGATTCCCCTGCCAGCTGATAACCCGCCAATAAATTATATGCCGGCCCGATGTCCCTGCAAGGCCTGGAGTGCCCGGCCGATCCCCCTGCCGAGGCGTGGAGTGCCCAGCCGATTCCCGTGCCGACGCGTGGAGTGCCTGGCCGATCCCCTGCCAGCTGGTAACCCTCCAATACGTGAAGTGCCTGGCCGATCTCCATGCCAAGTCCTTTGCCGACGCGTGGATGCCGGTCGATGCCGCAGCCGAGGTGGGAGTGACAATCCGTATTTCCTGCAAGCCGATACCCCTGCCGAGATGTGAAGAGCCTGGCCGATCCCCTGCTAGCTGATAGCCCGCCAAAACGTGAAGTGCCTAGCCCATCTCCCTGCCATAGCCTGGAATGCCAATACGATCCCCCTGCCGAGGCGTGGAGTGCCCAGCGGATTCCCCTGCCGACGCGTGGAGAGCATGACCGATCTCCCTTCCAAGACCTGGAGGGCCCAGCCGATTCTCCTGCCGACGCGTGGAGTGCCCAGCCGATTCCCCTGAAGACGCGTGGAGTGCCTAGCCAATTCCCCTGCCAGCTAATAACCCGCCAATAAAGGATATGCCTGCCCAATCTCCCTGCCAATGCCTAAAGTGCCCGGCCGATCCCCCTGCCGAGGCGTGGAGTACCCAGCTGATTCCCCTGCCGACACGTGGAGTGCCCAGCCAATTCCCCTGCCAGCTGATAACCCGCCAATAAATGATATGCCGGCTCGATCTCCCTGCCAAGCCTGGAGTGCCCAGCCGATCCCCCTGCCGAGGCGTGGAGTGCCCAGCCGATTCCCGTGCCGACGCGTGGAGTACCTGGCCGATCCCCTGCCAGCTGGTAACCCTCCAATACGTGAAGTGCCTGGCCGATCTCCATGCCAAGTCCTTTGCCGACGCGTGGATGCCGGCAGATGCCGCAGCCGAGGTGGGAGTGACAATCCGTATTTCCTGCAAGCCGATACCCCTGCCGAGATGTGAAGAGCCTGGCCGATCCCCTGCTAGCTGATAGCCCGCCAAAACGTGAAGTGCCTAGCCCATCTCCCTGCCATAGCCTGGAATGCCAATACGATCCCCCTGCCGAGGCGTGGAGTGCCCAGCGGATTCCCCTGCCGACGCGTGGAGAGCATGACCGATCTCCCTTCCAAGACCTGGAGGGCCCAGCCGATTCTCCTGCCGACGCGTGAAGTGCCCAGCCGATTCCCCTGCCGACGCGTGGAGTGCCTAGCCAATTCCCCTGCCAGCTAATAACCCGCCAATAAAGGATATGCCTGCCCAATCTCCCTGCCAATGCCTAAAGTGCCCGGCCGATCCCCCTGCCGAGGCGTGGAGTACCCAGCTGATTCCCCTGCCGACACGTGGAGTGCCCAGCCAATTCCCCTGCCAGCTGATAACCCGCCAATAAATGATATGCCGGCTCGATCTCCCTGCCAAGCCTGGAGTGCCCGGCCGATCCCCCTGCCGAGGCGTGGAGTGCCCAGCCGATTCCCGTGCCGACGCGTGGAGTACCTGGCCGATCCCCTGCCAGCTGGTAACCCTCCAATACGTGAAGTGCCTGGCCGATCTCTTGCCAAGGCCTGGAATGCCCGGCCGATCCGCTTGACGAGGCGTGGAGTGCCCAGCCGATTACCCTGCCGAGGCGTGGAATGCCTAGCCGATTCCCCTGCCAGCTGATAACCCGCCAATAAAGGATATGCCTGCCCAATCTCCCTGCCAATGCCTAAAGTGCCCGGCCGATCCCCCTGCCGAGGCGTGGAGTACCCAGCTGATTCCCCTGCCGACACGTGGAGGGCCTGGCAGCTTTCCCTGCCAGCTTGTAACCCGCCAATAAATGCTATGCCTGCCCGAATTCCCTGCCAAGGCCTGGAGTGCCCGGCCGATCCCCCTGCCGAGGCGTGGAGTGCTGAGCAGATTCCCGTGCCGACGCGTGGAGTGCCTGGCCGATCCTCCTTCCAGCTGCTAACCCTCCCATACGCGAAGTGCCTGGCCGATTCCCCTGCCGAGGCGTCAAGTGCCCAGCCGATTCCGCTGCCGACGCGTGGAGGGACTGGCCGATCCCCTGCTAGCTGATAACCCGCCAATACGTGCCTGGCCGATCTCCCTGCCAAGGCCTGGAGTGCCCAGCCGATCCCCCTGCCGAGGCGTGGAGTGCCTAGCCGATTCCCCTGCCAGCTGATAACCCGCCAATAAATGATATGCCGGCCGATTCCCGTGCCGACGCGTGGAGTGCCTGGCCGATCCCCTGCCAGCTGCTAACCCTCCAATACGTGAAGTGCCTGGCCGATCTCCATGCCAAGGCCTGGAGTGCCTGGCCGATTCCTCTGCCGACGCGTGGATGCCGGCCGATGCCGCAGCCGAGGTGGGAGTGAAACTCCGTATTTCCTGCAAGCCGCTACCCCTGCCGAGATGTGAAGAGCCTGGCCGATCCCCCTGCCGACGCGTGGAGTGCCTGGCCGATCCCCTGCTAGCTGATAGCCCGCCAAAACGTGAAGTGCCTAGCCCATCTCCCCTGCCATAGCCTGGAATGCCAATACGATCCCCCTGCCGAGGCGTGGAGTGCCCAGCGGATTCCCCTGCCGACGCGTGGAGAGCATGGCCGATCTCCCTTCCAAGACCTGGAGGGCCCAGCCGATTCTCCTGCCGAGGCGTGGAGTGCCCAGACGAATCCCCCACCGACGCGTGGAGTGCCCAGCCGATTCCCCTGCCGACGCGTGGAGTGCCTAGCCAATTCCCCTGCCAGCTAATAACCCGCTAACAAATTATATGCCGGCCCGATGTCCCTGCCAAGGCCTGGAGTGCCCGGCCGATGTCGCAGCCGAGGTGGGAGTGCCCATCCGTAATACCTGAAAGCTGAAATCCCTGCCAATACGTGAAGTGCCTGGCCGATCTCTTGCCAAGGCCTGGAATGCCCGGCCGATCCCCCTGCCAGCTGATAACCCGCCAATAAATTATATGCCGGCCCGATATCCCTGCAAGGCCTGGAGTGCCCGGACGATCCCCCTGCCGAGGCGTGGAGTGCCCAGCCGATTCCCGTGCCGACGCGTGGAGTGCCTGGCCGATCCCCTGCCAGCTGGTAACCCTCCAATACGTGAAGTGCCTGGCCGATCTCCATGCCAAGGCCTGGAGTGCCTGGTCGATTCCCCTGCCGAGGCATGGAGTGCCCAAGTGTCTGGCCGATTTCCCTGCCGACGCGTGGAGTGCCTGGCCGATCCCGTGCCGACGCGTGGAGCGCCTGGCCGATCCCCTGCCAGCTGGTAACCCTCCAATACGTGAAATACCAGGCCGATCTCCATGCCAAGGCTTGGAGTGCCTGGCCGATTCCCCTGCCGACGCGTGGAGTGCCTGGCCGATCCCCTGCCAGCTGGTAACCCTCCAATACGTGAAGTGCCTGGCCGATCTCCATGCCAAGGCCTGGAGTGCCTGGCCGATTCCCCTGCCGAGGCGTGGAGTGCCCAGACGATTCCCCTGCCGACGCGTGGAGTGCCTGGCCGATTCACCTGCCAGCAGATAACCCGCCAATAAATTATATGCCGGCCCAATGTCCCTGCCAAGGCCTGGAGTGCCCGGCCGATCTCGCAGCCGAGGTGGGAGTGCCCATTCGTATTCCCTGCAAGCTGAAACCCCTGCCGAGACGTGAAGAGCCTGGCCGATCCCTGCCAGCTGATAACCCGCCAATACGTGAAGTGCCTGGCCGATCTCCATGCCAAGGCCTGGAGTGCCCGGCCGATTCCCCTGCCGAGGCGTGGAGTGCCCAGCCGATTTCCCTGCCGACGCGTGGAGTGCCTGGCCGATCCCGTGCCAACGCGTGGAGTGCCTGGCCGATCCCGGGCCGACGCGTGGAGTGCCTGGCCGATCCCCTGCCAGCTGGTAACCCTCCAATACGTGAAGTGCCTGGCCGATCTCCATGCCAAGGCCTGGAGTGCCTGGCCGATTCCCCTGCCGAGGCGTGGAGTGCCCAGACGATTCCCCTGCCGACGCGTGGAGTGCCTGGCCGATTCCCCTGCCAGCTGATAACCCGCCAATACATGAAGTGCCTGGCCGATCTCCATGCCAAGGCCTGGAGTGCCTGGTCGATTCCCCTGCCGAGGCGTGGAGTGCCCTGCCGATTCCTTTGCCGACGCGTGGATGCCGGCAGATGCCGCAGCCGAGGTGGGAGTGACAATCCGTATTTCCTGCAAGCCGATACCCCTGCCGAGATGTGAAGAGCCTGGCCGATCCCCTGCTAGCTGATAGCCCGCCAATACGTGAAGTGCCTAGCCCATCTCCCTGCCATAGCCTGGAATGCCAATACGATTCCCCTGCCGAGGCGTGGAGTGCCCAGCGGATTCCCCTGCCGACGCGTGGAGAGCATGGCCGATCTCCATGCCAAGGCCTGGAGTGCTCGGCCGATGCCCCTGCGAGGCGTGGAGTGCCCAGCTGATTCCGCTGCCGACGCGTGGAGTGCCTAGCCAATTCCCCTGCCAGCTGATAACCCGCCAATAAATGATATGCCGGCCCGATCTCCCTGCCAAGGCCTGGAGTGCCCGGCAGATCCCCCTTCCGAGGCGTGGAGTGCCCAGACGATTCCCCTGCCGACGCGTGGAGTGCCTGGCCGATTCACCTGCCAGCAGATAACCCGCCAATAAATTATATGCCGGCCCAATGTCCCTGCCAAGGCCTGGAGTGCCCGGCCGATCCCCCAGCCGAGGTGGGAGTGCCCAGCCGTATTCCCTGCAAGCTGAAACCCCTGCCGAGACGTGAAGTGCCTGGCCGATCTCCATGCCAAGGCCTGGAGTGCCCGGCCGATCCCCCTGCCGAGGCGTGGAGTGCCCAGCGGATTCCCCTGCCGACGCGTGGAGAGCATGGCCGATCTCCCTTCCAAGACCTGGAGGGCCCAGCCGATTCTCCTGCCGAGGCGTGGAGTGCCCAGACGAATCCCCCGCCGACGCGTGGAGTGCCCAGCCGATTCCCCTGCCGACGCGTGGAGTGCCTAGCCAATTCCCCTGCCAGCTGATAACCCGCTAACAAATTATATGCCGGCCCGATGTCCCTGCCAAGGCCTGGAGTGCCCGGCCGATCTCGCAGCCGAGGTGGGAGTGCCCATCCGTAATACCTGCAAGCTGAAACCCCTGCCAAGACGTGAAGTGCCTGGCCGATCTCCATGCCAAGGCCTGGAGTGCCCGGCCGATCCCCCTGCCGAGGCGTGGAGTGCCCAGCCGATTCCCCTGGCGAGGCGTGGAATGCCTAGCCGATTCCCCCTGCCAGTTTATAACCCGCCAATAAAGGATATGCCTGCCCAATCTCCCTGCCAATGCCTAAAGTACCCGGCCGATCCCCCTGCCGAGGCGTGGAGTACCCAGCTGATTCCCCTGCCGACACGTGGAGGGCCTGGCAGCTTTCCCTGCCAGCTTGTAACCCGCCAATAAATGCTATGCCTGCCCGAATTCCCTGCCAAGGCCTGGAGTGCCCGGCTGATCCCCCTGCCGAGGCGTGGAGTGCTGAGCCGATTCCCGTGCCGACGCGTGGAGTGCCTGGCCGATCCTCCTGCCAGCTGCTAACCCTCCAATACGCGAAGTGCCTGGCCGATTCCCCTGCCGAGGCGTGGAGTGCCCAGCCGATTCCGCTGCCGACGCGTGGTGGGACTGGCCGATCCCCTGCTAGCTGATAACCCGCCAATACGTGCCTGGCCGATCCCCTGCCAAGGCCTGGAGTGCCCAGCCGATCCCCCTGCCGAGGCATGGAGTGCCCAGCCGATTCCCCAGCCGACGCGTGGAGTGCCTAGCCGATTCCCCTGTCAGCTGATAACCCGCCAATAAATGATATGCCGGACGATTCCCGTGCCGACGCGTGGAGTGCCTGGCCGATCCCCTGCCAGCTGCTAACCCTCCAATACGTGAAGTGCCTGGCCGATCTCCATGCCAAGGCCTGGAGTGCCTGGCCGATTCCCCTGCCGAGGCGTGGAGTGCCCAGCCGATTCCTCTGCCGACGCGTGGATGCCGGCCGATGCCGCAGCCGAGGTGGGAGTGACAATCCGTATTTCCTGCAAGCCGATACCCCTGCCGAGATGTGAAGAGCCTGGCCGATCCCCTGCTAGCTGATAGCCCGCCAATACGTGAAGTGCCTAGCCCATCTCCCTGCCATAGCCTGGAATGCCAATACGATTCCCCTGCCGAGGCGTGGAGTGCCCAGCGGATTCCCCTGCCGACGCGTGGAGAGCCTGCCCGATCTCCATGCCAAGGCCTGGAGTGGTCGGCCGATTCCCCTGCGAGGCGTGGAGTGCCCAGCTGATTCCGCTGCCGACGCGTGGAGTGCCTAGCCAATTCCCCTGCCAGCTGATAACCCGCCAATAAATGATATGCCGGCCCGATCTCCCTGCCAAGGCCTGGAGTGCCCGGCAGATCCCCCTTCCGAGGCGTGGAGTGCCCAGTCGATTCCCGATCCCCTGCCAGCTGGTTACCCGATGTCCGACCCGGCCCGATGTCCCTGCCAAGGCCTGGAGTGCCCGGCCGATCTCGCAGCCGAGGTGGGAGTGCCCATCCGTAATACCTGCAAGCTGAAACCCCTGCCAATACGTGAAGTGCCTGGCCGATCTCTTGCCAAGGCCTGGAATGCCCGGCCGATCCGCTTGACGAGGCGTGGAGTGCCCAGCCGATTACCCTGCCGAGGCGTGGAATGCCTAGCCGATTCCCCTGCCAGCTGATAACCCGCCAATAAAGGATATGCCTGCCCAATCTCCCTGCCAATGCCTAAAGTACCCGGCCGATCCCCCTGCCGAGGCGTGGAGTACCCAGCTGATTCCCCTGCCGACACGTGGAGGGCCTGGCAGCTTTCCCTGCCAGCTTGTAACCCGCCAATAAATGCTATGCCTGCCCGAATTCCCTGCCAAGGCCTGGAGTGCCCGGCTGATCCCCCTGCCGAGGCGTGGAGTGCTGAGCCGATTCCCGTGCCGACGCGTGGAGTGCCTGGCCGATCCTCCTGCCAGCTGCTAACCCTCCAATACGCGAAGTGCCTGGCCGATTCCCCTGCCGAGGCGTGGAGTGCCCAGCCGATTCCGCTGCCGACGCGTGGTGGGACTGGCCGATCCCCTGCTAGCTGATAACCCGCCAATACGTGCCTGGCCGATCCCCTGCCAAGGCCTGGAGTGCCCAGCCGATCCCCCTGCCGAGGCATGGAGTGCCCAGCCGATTCCCCAGCCGACGCGTGGAGTGCCTAGCCGATTCCCCTGTCAGCTGATAACCCGCCAATAAATGATATGCCGGACGATTCCCGTGCCGACGCGTGGAGTGCCTGGCCGATCCCCTGCCAGCTGCTAACCCTCCAATACGTGAAGTGCCTGGCCGATCTCCATGCCAAGGCCTGGAGTGCCTGGCCGATTCCCCTGCCGAGGCGTGGAGTGCCCAGACGAATCCCCCGCCGACGCGTGGAGTGCCCAGCCGATTCCCCTGCCGACGCGTGGAGTGCCTAGCCAATTCCCCTGCCAGCTGATAACCCGCTAACAAATTATATGCCGGCCCGATGTCCCTGCCAAGGCCTGGAGTGCCCGGCCGATCTCGCAGCCGAGGTGGGAGTGCCCATCCGTAATACCTGCAAGCTGAAACCCCTGCCAATACGTGAAGTGCCTGGCCGATCTCTTGCCAAGGCCTGGAATGCCCGGCCGATCCGCTTGACGAGGCGTGGAGTGCCCAGCCGATTACCCTGGCGAGGCGTGGAATGCCTAGCCGATTCCCCTGCCAGCTGATAACCCGCCAATAAAGGATATGCCTGCCCAATCTCCCTGCCAATGCCTAAAGTACCCGGCCGATCCCCTGCCGAGGCGTGGAGTACCCAGCTGATTCCCCTGCCGACACGTGGAGGGCCTGGCAGCTTTCCCTGCCAGCTTGTAACCCGCCAATAAATGCTATGCCTGCCCGAATTCCCTGCCAAGGCCTGGAGTGCCCGGCTGATCCCCCTGCCGAGGCGTGGAGTGCTGAGCCGATTCCCGTGCCGACGCGTGGAGTGCCTGGCCGATCCTCCTGCCAGCTGCTAACCCTCCAATACGCGAAGTGCCTGGCCGATTCCCCTGCCGAGGCGTGGAGTGCCCAGCCGATTCCGCTGCCGACGCGTGGTGGGCCTGGCCGATCCCCTGCTAGCTGATAACCCGCCAATACGTGCCTGGCCGATCCCCTGCCAAGGCCTGGAGTGCCCAGCCGATCCCCCTGCCGAGGCATGGAGTGCCCAGCCGATTCCCCAGCCGACGCGTGGAGTGCCTAGCCGATTCCCCTGTCAGCTGATAACCCGCCAATAAATGATATGCCGGACGATTCCCGTGCCGACGCGTGGAGTGCCTGGCCGATCCCCTGCCAGCTGCTAACCCTCCAATACGTGAAGTGCCTGGCCGATCTCCATGCTAAGGCCTGGAGTGCTCGGCCGATCCGCTTGCCGAGGCGTGGAGTGCCCAGCCGATTCCCCTGCCGACGCGTGGAGTGCCTAGCCGATTCCCCTGTCAGCTGATAACCCGCCTATAAATGATATGCCGGCCCGATCTCCCTGCCAAGGCCTGGAGTGCCCAGCCGATCCCCCTGCCGAGGCGTGGAGTGCCCAGCCGATTCCCCTGCCGACGCGTGGAGTGCCTGGCCGATCCCCCTGCCAGCTGTTAACCCTCCAATACGTGAAGTGCCTGGCCGATCTCCATGCCAAGGCCTGGAGTGCCCGGCCGATCCCCTTGCCGAGGCGTGGAGTGCCCAGCCGATTCCCCTGCCGACGCGTGGATGCCGGCCGGTGCCTCAGCCGAGGTGGGAGTGACAATCTTTTTTTGCTGCAAGCCGATACCCCTGCCGATATGTGAAGAGCTTGGCCGATCCCCTGCTAGCTGATAGCCCGCCAAAACGTGAAGTGCCTAGCCCATCTCCCTGCCAAAGCCTGGAATGCCAATATGATCCCCCTGCCGAGGCTTGGAGTGTTTAGCGGATTACCCTGCCGACGCGTGGAGAGCCTGGCCGATCCCGTGCCAGCTGATAACCCGCCAATACGTGCCTGGCCGATCTCCATGCCAAGGCCTGGAGTGCTCGGGCGATTCCCCTCCGAGGCGTGGAGTGCCCAGCCGAATCCGCTGCCGACGCGTGGAGGGCCTGGCCGATCCCCTGCTAGCTGATAACCCACCAATACGTGCCCAGCCGATCCCCCGGCCGAGGCGTAGAGTGCCCAGCCGATTCCCCTGCCGACGCGTGGAGTGCCTAGCCGATTCCCCTGACAGCTAATAACCCACCAATAAATGATATGCCGGTCCGATCTCCCAGTCAAGGCCTGGAGTGCCCAGCCGATTCCCGTGCCAACGCGTGGAATGCCAATACGATCCCCCTGCCAGCTGCTAACCCTCCAAGACTGGCCGATCCCCCGCTAGCTGATAGCCCGCCAATACGTGAAGTGAGTAGCCCATCTCCCTGCCATAGCCTGGAATGCCAATACGATTCCCCTGCCGAGGCGTGGAGTGCCCAACGGATTCCCCTGCCGACGCGTGGAGAGCCTGCCCGATCTCCATGCCAAGGCCTGGAGTGGTCGGCCGATTCCCCTGCGAGGCGTGGAGTGCCCAGCCGATTCCGCTGCCGACGCGTGGAGGGCCTGGCCGATCCCCTGCTAGCTGATAACCCGCCAATACGTGAAGTGCCTGGCCGATCTCCCTGCCAAGGCCTGGTGTGACCGGCCGATCCCCTGCCGAGGCATGGAGTGCCCAGCCGATTCCCCTGCCGATGCGTGGAGTGCCTGGCCGATCCCCTGCCAGCTGATAACCCGCCAATAAATGATATGCCGGCCGATTCCCGTGCCGACGCGTGGAGTGCCTGGCCGATCCCCTGCCAGCTGCTAACCCTCCAATACGTGAAGTGCCTGGCCGATCTCCCCTGCCAAGGCCTGGAGTGCCTGGCCGATTCCCCTGCCGAGGCGTGAAGTGCCCAGCCGATTCCTCTGCCGACGCGTGGATGCTGGCCGATGCCGCAGCCGAGGTGGGAGTGACAATCCGTATTTCCTGCAAGCCGATACCCCTGCCGAGATGTGAAGAGCCTGGCCGATCCCCTGCTAGCTGATAGCCCGCCAATACGTGAAGTGCCTAGCCCATCTCCCTGCCATAGCCTGGAATGCCAATACGATTCCCCTGCCAAGGCCTGGAGTGCCCAGCCGATCCCCCTGCCGAGGCGTGGAGTGCCCAGCTGATTCCGCTGCCGACGCGTGGAGTGCCCAGCCAATTCCCCTGCCAGCTGATAACCCGCCAATAAATGATATGCCGGCTCGATCTCCCTGCCAAGCCTGGAGTGCCCGGCCGATCCCCCTGCCGAGGCGTGGAGTGTTCTGCCGATTCCCGTGCCGACGCGTGGAGTACCTGGCCGATCCCCTGCCAGCTGGTAACCCTCCAATACGTGAAGTGCCTGGCCGATCTCCATGCCAAGGCCTGGAGTGCCCGGCCGATTCCCTGCCGAGGCATGGAGTGCCCAAGTGTCTGGCCGATTTCCCTGGCGACGCGTGGAGTGCCTGGCCGATCCCGTGCCGACGCGTGGAGTGCCCAGCTGATTCCGCTGCCGACGCGTGGAGTGCCCAGCCAATTCCCCTGCCAGCTGATAACCCGCCAATAAATGATATACCGGCCCGATCTCCCTGCCAAGCCTGGAGTGCCCGGCCGATCCCCCTGCCGAGGCGTGGAGTGCCCAGCCGATTCCCGTGCCGACGCGTGGAGTACCTGGCCGATCCCCTGCCAGCTGGTAACCCTCCAATACGTGAAGTGCCTGGCCAATCTCCATGCCAAGGCCTGGAGTGCCCGGCCGATTCCCCTGCCGAGGCATGGAGTGCCCAAGTGTCTGGCCGATTTCCGTGGCGACGCGTGGAGTGCCTGGCCGATCCCGTGCCGACGCGTGGAGTGCCCAGCTGATTCCGCTGCCGACGCGTGGAGTGCCCAGCCAATTCCCCTGCCAGCTGATAACCCGCCAATAAATGATATGCCGGCTCGATCTCCCTGCCAAGCCTGGAGTGCCCGGCCGATCCCCCTGCCGAGGCGTGGAGTGCCCAGCCGATTCCCGTGCCGACGCGTGGAGTACCTGGCCGATCCCCTGCCAGCTGGTAACCCTCCAATACGTGAAGTGCCTTGCCGATCTCCATGCCAAGGCCTGGAGTGCCTGGTCGATTCCCCTGCCGAGGCATGGAGTGCCCAAGTGTCTGGCCGATTTCCCTGCCGACGCGTGGAGTGCCTGGCCGATCCCGTGCCGACGCGTGGAGGGCCTGGCCGATCCCCTGCCAGCTGGTAACCCTCCAATACGTGAAGTGCCTGGCCGATCTCCATGCCAAGGCCTGGAGTGCCTGGCCGATTCCCCTGCCGAGGCGTGGAGTGCCCAGACGATTCCCCTGCCGACGCGTGGAGTGCCTGGCCGATTCCCCTGCCAGCTGATAACCCGCCAATAAATTATATGCCTGCCCGATCTCCCTGCCAAGGCCTGGAGTGCCCGGCCGATCCCCTGCCGAGGAGTGGAGTGTCCAGCCGATTCCCCTGCCGACGCGTGAAGTGCCTGGCCGATTCCCCTGCCATCTGATAACCCGCCAATACGTGCTTGGCCGATCTCCCTGCCAAGGCCTGGAGTGCCCGGCCGATCCCCCTGCCGAGGCATGGAGTGCCCAGCCGATTCCCCTGCCGACGCGTGGAGTGCCTAGCCGATTCCCCTGCCAGCTGATAACCCGCCAATAAATGATATGTCGGCCGATTCCCGTGCCGACGCGTGGAGTGCCTGGCCGATCCCCTGCCAGCTGCTAACCCTCCAATACGTGAAGTGCCTGGCCGATCTCCCTGCCAAGGCCTGGAGTGCCTGGCCGATTCCCCTGCCGAGGCGTGGAGTGCCCTGCCGATTCCTTTGCCGACGCGTGGATGCCGGCAGATGCCGCAGCCGAGGTGGGAGTGACAATCCGTATTTCCTGCAAGCCGATACCCCTGCCGAGATGTGAAGAGCCTGGCCGATCCCCTGCTAGCTGATAGCCCGCCAAAACGTGAAGTGCCTTGCCCATCTCCCTGCCATAGCCTGGAATGCCAATACGATCCCCCTGCCGAGGCGTGGAGTGCCCAGCGGATTCCCCTGCCGACGCGTGGAGAGCATAACCGATCTCCCTTCAAAGACCTGGAGGGCCCAGGCGATTCCGCTGCGAGGCGTGGAGTGCCCAGCCGATTCCGCTGCCCACGCGTGGAGGGCCTGGCCGATCCCCTGCTAGCTGATAACCCTCCAATACGTGCCTGGCCGATCTCCCTGCCAAGGCCTGGAGTGCCCAGCCGATCCCCCTGCCGAGGCATGGAGTGCCCAGCCGATTCCCCTGCCGACGCGTGGAGTGCCTAGCCGATTCCCCTGCCAGCTGATAACCCGCCAATAAATGATATGCCGGCCGATTCCCGTGCCGACGCGTGGAGTGCCTGGCCGATCCCCTGCCAGCTGCTAACCCTCCAATACGTGAAGTGCCTGGCCGATCTCCCTGCCAAGGCCTGGAGTGCCTGGCCGATTCCCCTGCCGAGGCGTGGAGTGCCCTGCCGATTCCTTTGCCGACGCGTGGATGCCGGCAGATGCCGCAGCCGAGGTGGGAGTGACAATCCGTATTTCCTGCAAGCCGATACCCCTGCCGAGATGTGAAGAGCCTGGCCGATCCCCTGCTAGCTGATAGCCCGCCAAAACGTGAAGTGCCTTGCCCATCTCCCCTGCCATAGCCTGGAATGCCAATACGATCCCCCTGCCGAGGCGTGGAGTGCCCAGCGGATTCCCCTGCCGACGCGTGGAGAGCATAACCGATCTCCCTTCAAAGACCTGGAGGGCCCAGCCGATTCTCCTGCCGAGGCGTGGAGTGCCCAGACGAATCCCCCGCCGACGCGTGGAGTGCTCAGCCGATTCCCCTGCCGACGCGTGGAATGCCTAGCCAATTCCCCTGCCAGCTAATAACCCGCTAACAAATTATATGCCGGCCCGATGTCCCTGCCAAGGCCTGGAGTGCCCGGCCGATCTCGCAGCTGAGGTGGGAGTGCCAATTCGTATTCCCTGCAAGCTGAAACCCCTGCCGAGACGTGAAGAGCCTGGCCGATCCCCTCCCAGTTGATAACCCGCCAATACGTGAAGTGCCTGGCCGATCTCCATGCCAAGGCCTGGAGTGCCCGGCCGATTCCCCTGCCGAGGCATGGAGTGCCCAAGTGTCTGACCGATTTCCCTGCCGATGCGTGGAGTGCCTGGCCGATCCAGTGCCGACGCGTGGAGTGCCTGGCCGATCCCCTGCCAGCTGCTAACCCTCCAATACGTGAAGTGCCTGGCCGATCTCAATGCCAAGGCCTGGAGTGCGTGGCCGATTCGCCTGCCGAGGCGTGGAGTGCCCAGACGATTCCCCTGCCGACGCGTGAAGTGCCTGGTCGATTCCCCTGCCAGCTGATAACCCGCCACTAAATTATATGCCGGCCCGATGTCCCTGCAAGGCCTGGAGTGCCCGGCCGATCCCCCTGCCGAGGCGTGGAGTGCCCAGCCGATTCCCGTGCCGACGCGTGGAGTGCCTGGCCGATCCCCTGCCAGCTGGTAACCCTCCAATACGTGAAGTGCCTGGCCGATCTCCATGCCAAGGCCTGGAGTGCCTGGTCGATTCCCCTGCCGAGGCATGGAGTGCCCAAGTGTCTGGCCGATTTCCCTGCCGACGCGTGGAGTGCCTGGCCGATCCCGTGCCGACGCGTGGAGTGCCTGGCCGATCCCGTGCCGACGCGTGGAGTGCCTGGCCGATCCCCTGCCAGCTGGTAACCCTCCAATACGTGAAGTGCCTGGCCGATCTCCATGCCAAGGCCTGGAGTGCCTGGCCGATTCCCTGCCGAGGCGTGGAGTGCCCAGCCGATTCCCGTGCCGACGCGTGGAGTGCCTGGCCGATTCACCTGCCAGCTGATAACCCGCCAATAAATTATATGCCGGCCCAATGTCCCTGCCAAGGCCTGGAGTGCCCGGCCGATCTCGCAGCCGAGGTGGGAGTGCCCATTCGTATTCCCTGCAAGCTGAAACCCCTGCCGAGACGTGAAGAGCCTGGCCGATCCCCTCCCAGTTGATAACCCGCCAATACGTGAAGTGCCTGGCCGATCTCCATGCCAAGGCCTGGAGTGCCCGGCCGATTCCCCTGCCGAGGCATGGAGTGCCCAAGTGTCTGGCCGATTTCCCTGCCGACGCGTGGAGTGCCTGGCCGATCCCGTGCCGACGCGTGGAGTGCCTGGCCGATCCCGTGCCGTCGCGTGGAGTGCCTGGCCGATCCCCTGCCAGCTGGTAACCCTCTAATACGTGAAGTGCCTGGCCGATCTCCATGCCAAGGCCTGGAGTGCCTGGCCGATTCCCCTGCCGAGGCGTGGAGTGCCCAGACGATTCCCCTGCCGACGCGTGGAGTGCCGATTCCCGATTCCGAGGGCCGATTCCCCTGCCAGCTGATAACCCGCCAATAAATTATATGCCGGCCCGATGTCCCTGCAAGGCCTGGAGTGCCCGGCCGATCCCCCTGCCGAGGCGTGGAGTGCCCAGCCGATTCCCGTGCCGACGCGTGGAGTGCCTGGCCGATCCCCTGCCAGCTGGTAACCCTCCAATACGTGAAGTGCCTGGCCGATCTCCATGCCAAGTCCTTTGCCGACGCGTGGATGCCGGCAGATGCCGCAGCCGAGGTGGGAGTGACAATCCGTATTTCCTGCAAGCCGATACCCCTGCCGAGATGTGAAGAGCCTGGCCGATCCCCTGCTAGCTGATAGCCCGCCAAAACGTGAAGTGCCTAGCCCATCTCCCTGCCATAGCCTGGAATGCCAATACGATCCCCCTGCCGAGGCGTGGAGTGCCCAGCGGATTCCCCTGCCGACGCGTGGAGAGCATGACCGATCTCCCTTCCAAGACCTGGAGGGCCCAGCCGATTCTCCTGCCGACGCGTGGAGTGCCCAGCCGATTCCCCTGAAGACGCGTGGAGTGCCTAGCCAATTCCCCTGCCAGCTAATAACCCGCCAATAAAGGATATGCCTGCCCAATCTCCCTGCCAATGCCTAAAGTGCCCGGCCGATCCCCTGCCGAGGCGTGGAGTACCCAGCTGATTCCCCTGCCGACACGTGGAGTGCCCAGCCAATTCCCCTGCCAGCTGATAACCCGCCAATAAATGATATGCCGGCTCGATCTCCCTGCCAAGCCTGGAGTGCCCAGCCGATCCCCCTGCCGAGGCGTGGAGTGCCCAGCCGATTCCCGTGCCGACGCGTGGAGTACCTGGCCGATCCCCTGCCAGCTGGTAACCCTCCAATACGTGAAGTGCCTGGCCGATCTCTTGCCAAGGCCTGGAATGCCCGGCCGATCCGCTTGACGAGGCGTGGAGTGCCCAGCCGATTACCCTGCCGAGGCGTGGAATGCCTAGCCGATTCCCCTGCCAGCTGATAACCCGCCAATAAAGGATATGCCTGCCCAATCTCCCTGCCAATGCCTAAAGTGCCCGGCCGATCCCCCTGCCGAGGCGTGGAGTACCCAGCTGATTCCCCTGCCGACACGTGGAGGGCCTGGCAGCTTTCCCTGCCAGCTTGTAACCCGCCAATAAATGCTATGCCTGCCCGAATTCCCTGCCAAGGCCTGGAGTGCCCGGCCGATCCCCCTGCCGAGGCGTGGAGTGCTGAGCAGATTCCCGTGCCGACGCGTGGAGTGCCTGGCCGATCCTCCTTCCAGCTGCTAACCCTCCCATACGCGAAGTGCCTGGCCGATTCCCCTGCCGAGGCGTCAAGTGCCCAGCCGATTCCGCTGCCGACGCGTGGAGGGACTGGCCGATCCCCTGCTAGCTGATAACCCGCCAATACGTGCCTGGCCGATCTCCCTGCCAAGGCCTGGAGTGCCCAGCCGATCCCCCTGCCAAGGCGTGGAGTGCCTAGCCGATTCCCCTGCCAGCTGATAACCCGCCAATAAATGATATGCCGGCCGATTCCCGTGCCGACGCGTGGAGTGCCTGGCCGATCCCCTGCCAGCTGCTAACCCTCCAATACGTGAAGTGCCTGGCCGATCTCCATGCCAAGGCCTGGAGTGCCTGGCCGATTCCTCTGCCGACGCGTGGATGCCGGCCGATGCCGCAGCCGAGGTGGGAGTGAAAATCCGTATTTCCTGCAAGCCGCTACCCCTGCCGAGATGTGAAGAGCCTGGCCGATCCCCCTGCCGACGCGTGGAGTGCCTGGCCGATCCCCTGCTAGCTGATAGCCCGCCAAAACGTGAAGTGCCTAGCCCATCTCCCTGCCATAGCCTGGAATGCCAATACGATCCCCCTGCCGAGGCGTGGAGTGCCCAGCGGATTCCCCTGCCGACGCGTGGAGAGCATGGCCGATCTCCCTTCCAAGACCTGGAGGGCCCAGCCGATTCTCCTGCCGAGGCGTGGAGTGCCCAGACGAATCCCCCCACCGACGCGTGGAGTGCCCAGCCGATTCCCCTGCCGACGCGTGGAGTGCCTAGCCAATTCCCCTGCCAGCTAATAACCCGCTAACAAATTATATGCCGGCCCGATGTCCCTGCCAAGGCCTGGAGTGCCCGGCCGATGTCGCAGCCGAGGTGGGAGTGCCCATCCGTAATACCTGAAAGCTGAAATCCCTGCCAATACGTGAAGTGCCTGGCCGATCTCTTGCCAAGGCCTGGAATGCCCGGCCGATCCCCCTGCCAGCTGATAACCCGCCAATAAATTATATGCCGGCCCGATATCCCTGCAAGGCCTGGAGTGCCCGGACGATCCCCCTGCCGAGGCGTGGAGTGCCCAGCCGATTCCCGTGCCGACGCGTGGAGTGCCTGGCCGATCCCCTGCCAGCTGGTAACCCTCCAATACGTGAAGTGCCTGGCCGATCTCCATGCCAAGGCCTGGAGTGCCTGGTCGATTCCCCTGCCGAGGCATGGAGTGCCCAAGTGTCTGGCCGATTTCCCTGCCGACGCGTGGAGTGCCTGGCCGATCCCGTGCCGACGCGTGGAGCGCCTGGCCGATCCCCTGCCAGCTGGTAACCCTCCAATACGTGAAATACCAGGCCGATCTCCATGCCAAGGCTTGGAGTGCCTGGCCGATTCCCCTGCCGACGCGTGGAGTGCCTGGCCGATCCCCTGCCAGCTGGTAACCCTCCAATACGTGAAGTGCCTGGCCGATCTCCATGCCAAGGCCTGGAGTGCCTGGTCGATTCCCCTGCCGAGGCATGGAGTGCCCAAGTGTCTGGCCGATTTCCCTGCCGAGGCGTGGAGTGCCCAGCCGATTCCCCTGCCGACGCGTGGAGTGCTTGGCCGATCCCCTGCCAGCTGGTAACCCTCCAATACGTGAAGTGCCTGGCCGATCTCCATGCCAAGGCCTGGAGTGCCTGGTCGATTCCCCTGCCGAGGCGTGGAGTGCCCAGACGATTCCCCTGCCGACGCGTGGAGTGCCTGGCCGATTCACCTGCCAGCAGATAACCCGCCAATAAATTATATGCCGGCCCAATGTCCCTGCCAAGGCCTGGAGTGCCCGGCCGATCTCGCAGCCGAGGTGGGAGTGCCCATTCGTATTCCCTGCAAGCTGAAACCCCTGCCGAGACGTGAAGAGCCTGGCCGATCCCCTCCCAGTTGATAACCCGCCAATACGTGAAGTGCCTGGCCGATCTCCATGCCAAGGCCTGGAGTGCCCGGCCGATTCCCCTGCCGAGGCATGGAGTGCCCAAGTGTCTGGCCGATTTCCCTGCCGACGCGTGGAGTGCCTGGCCGATCCCGTGCCAACGCGTGGAGTGCCTGGCCGATCCCGGGCCGACGCGTGGAGTGCCTGGCCGATCCCCTGCCAGCTGGTAACCCTCCAATACGTGAAGTGCCTGGCCGATCTCCATGCCAAGGCCTGGAGTGCCTGGCCGATTCCCCTGCCGAGGCGTGGAGTGCCCAGACGATTCCCCTGCCGACGCGTGGAGTGCCTGGCCGATTCCCCTGCCAGCTGATAACCCGCCAATACATGAAGTGCCTGGCCGATCTCCATGCCAAGGCCTGGAGTGCCTGGTCGATTCCCCTGCCGAGGCGTGGAGTGCCCGGCCGATTCCTTTGCCGACGCGTGGATGCCGGCAGATGCCGCAGCCGAGGTGGGAGTGACAATCCGTATTTCCTGCAAGCCGATACCCCTGCCGAGATGTGAAGAGCCTGGCCGATCCCCTGCTAGCTGATAGCCCGCCAAAACGTGAAGTGCCTAGCCCATCTCCCTGCCATAGCCTGGAATGCCAATACGATCCCCCTGCCGAGGCGTGGAGTGCCCAGCGGATTCCCCTGCCGACGCGTGGAGAGCATGGCCGATCTCCCTTCCAAGACCTGGAGGGCCCAGCCGATTCTCCTGCCGAGGCGTGGAGTGCCCAGACGAATCCCCCGCCGACGCGTGGAGTGCCCAGCCGATTCCCCTGCCGACGCGTGGAGTGCCTAGCCAATTCCCCTGCCAGCTGATAACCCGCTAACAAATTATATGCCGGCCCGATGTCCCTGCCAAGGCCTGGAGTGCCCGGCCGATCTCGCAGCCGAGGTGGGAGTGCCCATCCGTAATACCTGCAAGCTGAAACCCCTGCCAATACGTGAAGTGCCTGGCCGATCTCTTGCCAAGGCCTGGAATGCCCGGCCGATCCGCTTGACGAGGCGTGGAGTGCCCAGCCGATTACTCTGGCGAGGCGTGGAATGCCTAGCCGATTCCCCTGCCAGCTGATAACCCGCCAATAAAGGATATGCCTGCCCAATCTCCCTGCCAATGCCTAAAGTACCCGGCCGATCCCCCTGCCGAGGCGTGGAGTACCCAGCTGATTCCCCTGCCGACACGTGGAGGGCCTGGCAGCTTTCCCTGCCAGCTTGTAACCCGCCAATAAATGCTATGCCTGCCCGAATTCCCTGCCAAGGCCTGGAGTGCCCGGCTGATCCCCCTGCCGAGGCGTGGAGTGCTGAGCCGATTCCCGTGCCGACGCGTGGAGTGCCTGGCCGATCCTCCTGCCAGCTGCTAACCCTCCAATACGCGAAGTGCCTGGCCGATTCCCCTGCCGAGGCGTGGAGTGCCCAGCCGATTCCGCTGCCGACGCGTGGTGGGACTGGCCGATCCCCTGCTAGCTGATAACCCGCCAATACGTGCCTGGCCGATCCCCTGCCAAGGCCTGGAGTGCCCAGCCGATCCCCCTGCCGAGGCATGGAGTGCCCAGCCGATTCCCCAGCCGACGCGTGGAGTGCCTAGCCGATTCCCCTGTCAGCTGATAACCCGCCAATAAATGATATGCCGGACGATTCCCGTGCCGACGCGTGGAGTGCCTGGCCGATCCCCTGCCAGCTGCTAACCCTCCAATACGTGAAGTGCCTGGCCGATCTCCATGCCAAGGCCTGGAGTGCCTGGCCGATTCCCCTGCCGAGGCGTGGAGTGCCCAGCCGATTCCTCTGCCGACGCGTGGATGCCGGCCGATGCCGCAGCCGAGGTGGGAGTGACAATCCGTATTTCCTGCAAGCCGATACCCCTGCCGAGATGTGAAGAGCCTGGCCGATCCCCTGCTAGCTGATAGCCCGCCAATACGTGAAGTGCCTAGCCCATCTCCCTGCCATAGCCTGGAATGCCAATACGATTCCCCTGCCGAGGCGTGGAGTGCCCAGCGGATTCCCCTGCCGACGCGTGGAGAGCCTGCCCGATCTCCATGCCAAGGCCTGGAGTGGTCGGCCGATTCCCCTGCGAGGCGTGGAGTGCCCAGCTGATTCCGCTGCCGACGCGTGGAGTGCCTAGCCAATTCCCCTGCCAGCTGATAACCCGCCAATAAATGATATGCCGGCCCGATCTCCCTGCCAAGGCCTGGAGTGCCCGGCAGATCCCCCTTCCGAGGCGTGGAGTGCCCAGCCGATTCCCGATCCCCTGCCAGCTGGTTACCCGATGTCCGACCCGGCCCGATGTCCCTGCCAAGGCCTGGAGTGCCCGGCCGATCTCGCAGCCGAGGTGGGAGTGCCCATCCGTAATACCTGCAAGCTGAAACCCCTGCCAATACGTGAAGTGCCTGGCCGATCTCTTGCCAAGGCCTGGAATGCCCGGCCGATCCGCTTGACGAGGCGTGGAGTGCCCAGCCGATTACCCTGCCGAGGCGTGGAATGCCTAGCCGATTCCCCTGCCAGCTGATAACCCGCCAATAAAGGATATGCCTGCCCAATCTCCCTGCCAATGCCTAAAGTACCCGGCCGATCCCCCTGCCGAGGCGTGGAGTACCCAGCTGATTCCCCTGCCGACACGTGGAGGGCCTGGCAGCTTTCCCTGCCAGCTTGTAACCCGCCAATAAATGCTATGCCTGCCCGAATTCCCTGCCAAGGCCTGGAGTGCCCGGCTGATCCCCCTGCCGAGGCGTGGAGTGCTGAGCCGATTCCCGTGCCGACGCGTGGAGTGCCTGGCCGATCCTCCTGCCAGCTGCTAACCCTCCAATACGCGAAGTGCCTGGCCGATTCCCCTGCCGAGGCGTGGAGTGCCCAGCCGATTCCGCTGCCGACGCGTGGTGGGACTGGCCGATCCCCTGCTAGCTGATAACCCGCCAATACGTGCCTGGCCGATCCCCTGCCAAGGCCTGGAGTGCCCAGCCGATCCCCCTGCCGAGGCATGGAGTGCCCAGCCGATTCCCCAGCCGACGCGTGGAGTGCCTAGCCGATTCCCCTGTCAGCTGATAACCCGCCAATAAATGATATGCCGGACGATTCCCGTGCCGACGCGTGGAGTGCCTGGCCGATCCCCTGCCAGCTGCTAACCCTCCAATACGTGAAGTGCCTGGCCGATCTCCATGCCAAGGCCTGGAGTGCCTGGCCGATTCCCCTGCCGAGGCGTGGAGTGCCCAGCCGATTCCTCTGCCGACGCGTGGATGCCGGCCGATGCCGCAGCCGAGGTGGGAGTGACAATCCGTATTTCCTGCAAGCCGATACCCCTGCCGAGATGTGAAGAGCCTGGCCGATCCCCTGCTAGCTGATAGCCCGCCAATACGTGAAGTGCCTAGCCCATCTCCCTGCCATAGCCTGGAATGCCAATACGATTCCCCTGCCGAGGCGTGGAGTGCCCAGCGGATTCCCCTGCCGACGCGTGGAGAGCCTGCCCGATCTCCATGCCAAGGCCTGGAGTGGTCGGCCGATTCCCCTGCGAGGCGTGGAGTGCCCAGCTGATTCCGCTGCCGACGCGTGGAGTGCCTAGCCAATTCCCCTGCCAGCTGATAACCCGCCAATAAATGATATGCCGGCCCAATCTCCCTGCCAAGGCCTGGAGTGCCCGGCAGATCCCCCTTCCGAGGCGTGGAGTGCCCAGCCGATTCCCGTGCCGCCGCGTGGAGTGCCTGGCCGATCCCCTGCCAGCTGGTTACCCTCCAATACGTGAAGTACCTGGCCGATCTCCATGCCAAGGCCTGGAGTGCCTGGTCGATTCCCCTGCCGAGGCATGGAGTGCCCAAGTGTCTGGCCGATTTCCCTGCCGACGCGTGGAGTGCCTGGCCGATCCCGTGCCGACGCGTGGAGTGCCTGGCCGATCCCCTGCCAGCTGGTAACCCTCCAATACGTGAAGTACCTGGCCGATCTCCATGCCAAGGCCTGGAGTGCCTGGCCGATTCCCCTGCCGACGCGTGGAGTGCCTGGCCGATTCCCCTGCCAGCTGATAACCCGCCAATAAATTATATGCCGGCCCGATGTCCCTGCAAGGCCTGGAGTGCCCGGCCGATCCCCCTGCCGAGGCGTGGAGTGCCCAGCCGATTCCCCTGCCGACGCGTGGAGTGCCTGGCCGATCCCCTGCCAGCTGGTAACCCTCCAATACGTGAAGTGCCTGGCCGATCTCCATGCCAAGGCCTCGATTCCCCTGCCGAGGCATGGAGTGCCCAAGTGTCTGGCCGATTTCCCTGCCGACGCGTGGAGTGCCTGGCCGATCCCGTGCCGACGCGTGGAGTGCCTGGCCGATCCCCTGCCAGCTGGTAACCCTCCAATACGTGAAGTGCCTGGCCGATCTCCATGCCAAGGCCTGGAGTGCCTGGCCGATTCCCCTGCCGAGGCGTGGAGTGCCCAGACGATTCCCCTGCCGACGCTTGGAGTGCCTGGCCGATTCCCCTGCCAGCTGATAACCCGCCAATAAATTATATGCCGGCCCGATGTCCCTGCAAGGCCTGGAGTGCCCGGCCGATCCCCCTGCCGAGGCGTGGAGTGCCTGGTCGATTCCCCTGCCGAGGCATGGAGTGCCCAAGTGTCTGGCCGATTTCCCTGCCGACGCGTGGAGTGCCTGGCCGATCCCGCGCCGACGCGTGGAGTGCCTGGCCGATCCCGTGCCGACGCGTGGAGTGCCTGGCCGATCCCGTGCCGACGCGTGGAGTACCTGGCCGATCCCCTGCCAGCTGGTAACCCTCCAATACGTGAAGTGCCTGGCCGATCTCCATGCCAAGGCCTGGAGTGCCTGGCCGATTCCCCTGCCGAGGCGTGGAGTGCCCAGACGATTCCCCCTGCCGACGCGTGGAGTGCCTGGCCGATTCCCCTGCCAGCTGATAACCCGCCAATAAATTATATGCCGGCCCGATGTCCCTGCAAGGCCTGGAGTGCCCGGCCGATCCCCTGCCGAGGCGTGGAGTGCCTGGTCGATTCCCCTGCCGAGGCATGGAGTGCCCAAGTGTCTGGCCGATTTCCCTGCCGACGCGTGGAGTGCCTGGCCGATCCCGCGCCGACGCGTGGAGTGCCTGGCCGATCCCGTGCCGACGCGTGGAGTGCCTGGCCGATCCCGTGCCGACGCGTGGAGTGCCTGGCCGATCCCCTGCCAGCTGGTAACCCTCCAATACGTGAAGTGCCTGGCCGATCTCCATGCCAAGGCCTGGAGTGCCTGGCCGATTCCCCTGCCGAGGCGTGGAGTGCCCAGACGATTCCCCTGCCGACGCGTGGAGTGCCTGGCCGATTCCCCTGCCAGCTGATAACCCGCCAATAAATTATATGCCGGCCCAATGTCCCTGATAAGGCCTGGAGTGCCCGGCCGATCTCGCAGCCGAGGTGGGAGTGCCCATTCGTATTCCCTGCAAGCTGAAACCCCTGCCGAGACGTGAAGAGCCTGGCCGATCCCCTCCCAGTTAATAACCCGCCAATACGTGAAGTGCCTGGCCGATCTCCATGCCAAGGCCTGGAGTGCCCGGCCGATTCCCCTGCCGAGGCATGGAGTGCCCAAGTGTCTGGCCGATTTCCCTGCCGACGCGTGGAGTGCCTGGCCGATCCCGTGCCGACGCGTGGAGTGCCTGGCCGATCCCGTGCCGACGCGTGGAGTGCCTGGCCGATCCCCTGCCAGCTGGTAACCCTCCAATACGTGAAGTGCCTGGCCGATCTCCATGCCAAGGCCTGGAGTGCCTGGCCGATTCCCCTGCCGAGGCGTGGAGTGCCCAGACGATTCCCCTGCCGACGCGTGGAGTGCCTGGCCGATTCCCCTGCCAGCTGATAACCCGCCAATACATGAAGTGCCTGGCCGATCTCCATGCCAAGGCCTGAAGTCCCTGGTCGATTCCCCTGCCGAGGCATGGAGTGCCCAAGTGTCTGGCCGATTTCCCTGCCGACGCGTGGAGTGCCTGGCCGATCCCGTGCCGACGCGTGGAGTGCCTGGCCGATTCCCCTGCCAGCTGATAACCCGCCAATAAATTATATGCCGGCCCGATGTCCCTGCAAGGCCTGGAGTGCCCGGCCGATCCCCCTGCCGAGGCGTGGAGTGCCCAGCCGATTCCCCTGCCGACGCGTGGAGTGCCTGGCCGATCCCCTGCCAGCTGGTAACCCTCCAATACGTGAAGTGCCTGGCCGATCTCCATGCCAAGGCCTGGAGTGCCTGGTCGATTCCCCTGCCGAGGCATGGAGTGCCCAAGTGTCTGGCCGATTTCCCTGCCGACGCGTGGAGTGCCTGGCCGATCCCGTGCCGACGCGTGGAGTGCCTGGCCGATCCCCTGCCAGCTGGTAACCCTCCAATACGTGAAGTGCCTGGCCGATCTCCATGCCAAGGCCTGGAGTGCCTGGCCGATTCCCCTGCCGAGGCGTGGAGTGCCCAGACGATTCCCCTGCCGACGCTTGGAGTGCCTGGCCGATTCCCCTGCCAGCTGATAACCCGCCAATAAATTATATGCCGGCCCGATGTCCCTGCAAGGCCTGGAGTGCCCGGCCGATCCCCCTGCCGAGGCGTGGAGTGCCTGGTCGATTCCCCTGCCGAGGCATGGAGTGCCCAAGTGTCTGGCCGATTTCCCTGCCGACGCGTGGAGTGCCTGGCCGATCCCGCGCCGACGCGTGGAGTGCCTGGCCGATCCCGTGCCGACGCGTGGAGTGCCTGGCCGATCCCGTGCCGACGCGTGGAGTACCTGGCCGATCCCCTGCCATCTGGTAACCCTCCAATACGTGAAGCGCCTGGCCGATCTCCATGCCAAGGCCTGGAGTGCCTGGCCGATTCCCCTGCCGAGGCGTGGAGTGCCCAGCCGATTCCTCTGCCGACGCGTGGATGCCGGCCGATGCCGCAGCCGAGGTGGGAGTGACAATCCGTATTTCCTGCAAGCCGATACCCCTGCCGAGATGTGAAGAGCCTGGCCGATCCCCTGCTAGCTGATAGCCCGCCAATACGTGAAGTGCCTAGCCCATCTCCCTGCCATAGCCTGGAATGCCAATACGATTCCCCTGCCGAGGCGTGGAGTGCCCAGCGGATTCCCCTGCCGACGCGTGGAGAGCCTGCCCGATCCTCCTGCTAGCTGCTAACCCGCCAATACGTGCCTGGCCGATCCCCTGCCAAGGCCTGGAGTGCCCAGCCGATCCCCCTGCCGAGGCATGGAGTGCCCAGCCGATTCCCCAGCCGACGCGTGGAGTGCCTAGCCGATTCCCCTGTCAGCTGATAACCCGCCAATAAATGATATGCCGGACGATTCCCGTGCCGACGCGTGGAGTGCCTGGCCGATCCCCTGCCAGCTGCTAACCCTCCAATACGTGAAGTGCCTGGCCGATCTCCATGCCAAGGCCTGGAGTGCCTGGCCGATTCCCCTGCCGAGGCGTGGAGTGCCCAGCCGATTCCTCTGCCGACGCGTGGATGCCGGCCGATGCCGCAGCCGAGGTGGGAGTGACAATCCGTATTTCCTGCAAGCCGATACCCCTGCCGAGATGTGAAGAGCCTGGCCGATCCCCTGCTAGCTGATAGCCCGCCAATACGTGAAGTGCCTAGCCCATCTCCCTGCCATAGCCTGGAATGCCAATACGATTCCCCTGCCGAGGCGTGGAGTGCCCAGCGGATTCCCCTGCCGACGCGTGGAGAGCCTGCCCGATCTCCATGCCAAGGCCTGGAGTGGTCGGCCGATTCCCCTGCGAGGCGTGGAGTGCCCAGCTGAATCCGCTGCCGACGCGTGGAGTGCCTAGCCAATTCCCCTGCCAGCTGATAACCCGCCAATAAATGATATGCCGGCCCAATCTCCCTGCCAAGGCCTGGAGTGCCCGGCAGATCCCCCTTCCGAGGCGTGGAGTGCCCAGCCGATTCCCGTGCCGCCGCGTGGAGTGCCTGGCCGATCCCCTGCCAGCTGGTTACCCTCCAATACGTGAAGTACCTGGCCGATCTCCATGCCAAGGCCTGGAGTGCCTGGTCGATTCCCCTGCCGAGGCATGGAGTGCCCAAGTGTCTGGCCGATTTCCCTGCCGACGCGTGGAGTGCCTGGCCGATCCCGTGCCGACGCGTGGAGTGCCTGGCCGATCCCCTGCCAGCTGGTAACCCTCCAATACGTGAAGTACCTGGCCGATCTCCATGCCAAGGCCTGGAGTGCCTGGCCGATTCCCCTGCCGACGCGTGGAGTGCCTGGCCGATTCCCCTGCCAGCTGATAACCCGCCAATAAATTATATGCCGGCCCGATGTCCCTGCAAGGCCTGGAGTGCCCGGCCGATCCCCCTGCCGAGGCGTGGAGTGCCCAGCCGATTCCCCTGCCGACGCGTGGAGTGCCTGGCCGATCCCCTGCCAGCTGCTAACCCTCCAATACGTGAAGTGCCTGGCCGATCTCCATGCCAAGGCCTGGAGTGCCTGGTCGATTCCCCTGCCGAGGCATGGAGTGCCCAAGTGTCTGGCCGATTTCCCTGCCGAGGCGTGGAGTGCCCAGCCGATTCCGCTGCCGACGCGTGGTGGGACTGGCCGATCCCCTGCTAGCTGATAACCCGCCAATACGTGCCTGGCCGATCCCCTGCCAAGGCCTGGAGTGCCCAGCCGATCCCCCTGCCGAGGCATGGAGTGCCCAGCCGATTCCCCAGCCGACGCGTGGAGTGCCTAGCCGATTCCCCTGTCAGCTGATAACCCGCCAATAAATGATATGCCGGACGATTCCCGTGCCGACGCGTGGAGTGCCTGGCCGATCCCCTGCCAGCTGCTAACCCTCCAATACGTGAAGTGCCTGGCCGATCTCCATGCCAAGGCCTGGAGTGCCTGGCCGATTCCCCTGCCGAGGCGTGGAGTGCCCAGCCGATTCCTCTGCCGACGCGTGGATGCCGGCCGATGCCGCAGCCGAGGTGGGAGTGACAATCCGTATTTCCTGCAAGCCGATACCCCTGCCGAGATGTGAAGAGCCTGGCCGATCCCCTGCTAGCTGATAGCCCGCCAATACGTGAAGTGCCTAGCCCATCTCCCTGCCATAGCCTGGAATGCCAATACGATTCCCCTGCCGAGGCGTGGAGTGCCCAGCGGATTCCCCTGCCGACGCGTGGAGAGCCTGCCCAATCTCCATGCCAAGGCCTGGAGTGGTCGGCCGATTCCCCTGCGAGGCGTGGAGTGCCCAGCTGATTCCGCTGCCGACGCGTGGAGTGCCTAGCCAATTCCCCTGCCAGCTGATAACCCGCCAATAAATGATATGCCGGCCCGATCTCCCTGCCAAGGCCTGGAGTGCCCGGCAGATCCCCCTTCCGAGGCGTGGAGTGCCCAGCCGATTCCCGTTCCCCTGCCAGCTGGTTACCCGATGTCCGACCCGGCCCGATGTCCCTGCCAAGGCCTGGAGTGCCCGGCCGATCTCGCAGCCGAGGTGGGAGTGCCCATCCGTAATACCTGCAAGCTGAAACCCCTGCCAATACGTGAAGTGCCTGGCCGATCTCTTGCCAAGGCCTGGAATGCCCGGCCGATCCGATTGACGAGGCGTGGAGTGCCCAGCCGATTACCCTGCCGAGGCGTGGAATGCCTAGCCGATTCCCCTGCCAGCTGATAACCCGCCAATAAAGGATATGCCTGCCCAATCTCCCTGCCAATGCCTAAAGTACCCGGCCGATCCCCTGCCGAGGCGTGGAGTACCCAGCTGATTCCCTGCCGACACGTGGAGGGCCTGGCAGCTTTCCCTGCCAGCTTGTAACCCGCCAATAAATGCTATGCCTGCCCGAATTCCCTGCCAAGGCCTGGAGTGCCCGGCTGATCCCCCTGCCGAGGCGTGGAGTGCTGAGCCGATTCCCGTGCCGACGCGTGGAATGCCTGGCCGATCCTCCTGCCAGCTGCTAACCCTCCAATACGCGAAGTGCCTGGCCGATTCCCTTGCCGAGGCGTGGAGTGCCCAGCCGATTCCGCTGCCGACGCGTGGTGGGACTGGCCGATCCCCTGCTAGCTGATAACCCGCCAATACGTGCCTGGCCGATCCCCTGCCAAGGCCTGGAGTGCCCAGCCGATCCCCCTGCCGAGGCATGGAGTGCCCAGCCGATTCCCCAGCCGACGCGTGGAGTGCCTAGCCGATTCCCCTGTCAGCTGATAACCCGCCAATAAATGATATGCCGGACGATTCCCGTGCCGACGCGTGGAGTGCCTGGCCGATCCCCTGCCAGCTGCTAACCCTCCAATACGTGAAGTGCCTGGCCGATCTCCATGCCAAGGCCTGGAGTGCCTGGCCGATTCCCCTGCCGAGGCGTGGAGTGCCCAGCCGATTCCTCTGCCGACGCGTGGATGCCGGCCGATGCCGCAGCCGAGGTGGGAGTGACAATCCGTATTTCCTGCAAGCCGATACCCCTGCCGAGATGTGAAGAGCCTGGCCGATCCCCTGCTAGCTGATAGCCCGCCAATACGTGAAGTGCCTAGCCCATCTCCCTGCCATAGCCTGGAATGCCAATACGATTCCCCTGCCGAGGCGTGGAGTGCCCAGCGGATTCCCCTGCCGACGCGTGGAGAGCCTGCCCGATCTCCATGCCAAGGCCTGGAGTGGTCGGCCGATTCCCCTGCGAGGCGTGGAGTGCCCAGCTGAATCCGCTGCCGACGCGTGGAGTGCCTAGCCAATTCCCCTGCCAGCTGATAACCCGCCAATAAATGATATGCCGGCCCAATCTCCCTGCCAAGGCCTGGAGTGCCCGGCAGATCCCCCTTCCGAGGCGTGGAGTGCCCAGCCGATTCCCGTGCCGCCGCGTGGAGTGCCTGGCCGATCCCCTGCCAGCTGGTTACCCTCCAATACGTGAAGTACCTGGCCGATCTCCATGCCAAGGCCTGGAGTGCCTGGTCGATTCCCCTGCCGAGGCATGGAGTGCCCAAGTGTCTGGCCGATTTCCCTGCCGACGCGTGGAGTGCCTGGCCGATCCCGTGCCGACGCGTGGAGTGCCTGGCCGATCCCCTGCCAGCTGGTAACCCTCCAATACGTGAAGTACCTGGCCGATCTCCATGCCAAGGCCTGGAGTGCCTGGCCGATTCCCCTGCCGACGCGTGGAGTGCCTGGCCGATTCCCCTGCCAGCTGATAACCCGCCAATAAATTATATGCCGGCCCGATGTCCCTGCAAGGCCTGGAGTGCCCGGCCGATCCCCTGCCGAGGCGTGGAGTGCCCAGCCGATTCCCCTGCCGACGCGTGGAGTGCCTGGCCGATCCCCTGCCAGCTGATAACCCGCCAATACGTGAAGTGCCTGGCCGATCTCCATGCCAAGGCCTGGAGTGCCTGGTCGATTCCCCTGCCGAGGCATGGAGTGCCCAAGTGTCTGGCCGATTTCCCTGCCGACGCGTGGAGTGCCTGGCCGATCCCGTGCCGACGCGTGGAGTGCCTGGCCGATCCACTGTCAGTTGATAACCCGCCAATACGTGAAGTGCCTGGCCGATCTCCATGCCAAGGCTTGGAGTGCCCGGCCGATCCCCCTGCCGAGGCGTGGAGTGCCCAGACGATTCCCCTGCCGACGCTTGGAGTGCCTGGCCGATTCCCCTGCAAGCTGATAACCCGCCAATAAATTATATGCCGGCCCGATGTCCCTGCAAGGCCTGGAGTGCCCGGCCGATCCCCCTGCCGAGGCGTGGAGTGCCTGGTCGATTCCCCTGCCGAGGCATGGAGTGCCCAAGTGTCTGGCCGATCCCGCGCCGACGCGTGGAGTGCCTGGCCGATCCCGTGCCGACGCGTGGAGTGCCTGGCCGATCCCGTGCCGACGCGTGGAGTACCTGGCCGATCCCCTGCCATCTGGTAACCCTCCAATACGTGAAGTGCCTGGCCGATCTCCATGCCAAGGCCTGGAGTGCCTGGCCGATTCCCCTGCCGAGGCGTGGAGTGCCCAGACGATTCCCCTGCCGACGCGTGGAGTGCCTGGCCGATTCCCCTGCCAGCTGATAACCCGCCAATAAATTATATGCCGGCCCGATGTCCCTGCAAGGCCTGGAGTGCCCGGCCGATCCCCCTGCCGAGGCGTGGAGTGCCTGGTCGATTCCCCTGCCGAGGCATGGAGTGCCCAAGTGTCTGGCCGATTTCCCTGCCGACGCGTGGAGTGCCTGGCCGATCCCGCGCCGACGCGTGGAGTGCCTGGCCGATCCCGTGCCGACGCGTGGAGTGCCTGGCCGATCCCGTGCCGACGCGTGGAGTGCCTGGCCGATCCCCTGCCAGCTGGTAACCCTCCAATACGTGAAGTGCCTGGCCGATCTCCATGCCAAGGCCTGGAGTGCCTGGCCGATTCCCCTGCCGAGGCGTGGAGTGCCCAGACGATTCCCCTGCCGACGCGTGGAGTGCCTGGCCGATTCCCCTGCCAGCTGATAACCCGCCAATAAATTATATGCCGGCCCAATGTCCCTGATAAGGCCTGGAGTGCCCGGCCGATCTCGCAGCCGAGGTGGGAGTGCCCATTCGTATTCCCTGCAAGCTGAAACCCCTGCCGAGACGTGAAGAGCCTGGCCGATCCCCTCCCAGTTAATAACCCGCCAATACGTGAAGTGCCTGGCCGATCTCCATGCCAAGGCCTGGAGTGCCCGGCCGATTCCCCTGCCGAGGCATGGAGTGCCCAAGTGTCTGGCCGATTTCCCTGCCGACGCGTGGAGTGCCTGGCCGATCCCGTGCCGACGCGTGGAGTGCCTGGCCGATCCCGTGCCGACGCGTGGAGTGCCTGGCCGATCCCCTGCCAGCTGGTAACCCTCCAATACGTGAAGTGCCTGGCCGATCTCCATGCCAAGGCCTGGAGTGCCTGGCCGATCCCCCTTCCGAGGCGTGGAGTGCCCAGCCGATTCCCGTGCCGCCGCGTGGAGTGCCTGGCCGATCCCCTGCCAGCTGGTTACCCTCCAATACGTGAAGTACCTGGCCGATCTCCATGCCAAGGCCTGGAGTGCCTGGTCGATTCCCCTGCCGAGGCATGGAGTGCCCAAGTGTCTGGCCGATTTCCCTGCCGACGCGTGGAGTGCCTGGCCGATCCCGTGCCGACGCGTGGAGTGCCTGGCCGATCCCCTGCCAGCTGGTAACCCTCCAATACGTGAAGTACCTGGCCGATCTCCATGCCAAGGCCTGGAGTGCCTGGCCGATTCCCCTGCCGACGCGTGGAGTGCCTGGCCGATTCCCCTGCCAGCTGATAACCCGCCAATAAATTATATGCCGGCCCGATGTCCCTGCAAGGCCTGGAGTGCCCGGCCGATCCCCCTGCCGAGGCGTGGAGTGCCCAGCCGATTCCCCTGCCGACGCGTGGAGTGCCTGGCCGATCCCCTGCCAGCTGGTAACCCTCCAATACGTGAAGTGCCTGGCCGATCTCCATGCCAAGGCCTGGAGTGCCTGGTCGATTCCCCTGCCGAGGCATGGAGTGCCCAAGTGTCTGGCCGATTTCCCTGCCGACGCGTGGAGTGCCTGGCCGATCCCGTGCCGACGCGTGGAGTGCCTGGCCGATCCCCTGCCAGCTGGTAACCCTCCAATACGTGAAGTGCCTGGCCGATCTCCATGCCAAGGCCTGGAGTGCCTGGCCGATTCCCCTGCCGAGGCGTGGAGTGCCCAGACGATTCCCCTGCCGACGCTTGGAGTGCCTGGCCGATTCCCCTGCCAGCTGATAACCCGCCAATAAATTATATGCCGGCCCGATGTCCTGCAAGGCCTGGAGTGCCCGGCCGATCCCCCTGCCGAGGCGTGGAGTGCCTGGTCGATTCCCCTGCCGAGGCATGGAGTGCCCCTGCAAGGCCTGGAGTGCCCGGCCGATCCCCCTGCCGACGCGTGGAGTGCCTGGCCGATTCCCCTGCCAGCTGATAACCCGCCAATAAATTATATGCCGGCCCGATGTCCCTGCAAGGCCTGGAGTGCCCGGCCGATCCCCCTGCCGAGGCGTGGAGTGCCCAGCCGATTCCCCTGCCGACGCGTGGAGTGCCTGGCCGATCCCCTGCCAGCTGGTAACCCTCCAATACGTGAAGTGCCTGGCCGATCTCCATGCCAAGGCCTGGAGTGCCTGGTCGATTCCCCTGCCGAGGCATGGAGTGCCTGGCCGATCCCGTGCCGACGCGTGGAGTGCCTGGCCGATCCCCTGCCAGCTGGTAACCCTCCAATACGTGAAGTGTCTGGCCGATCCCGCGCCGACGCGTGGAGTGCCTGGCCGATCCCGTGCCGACGCGTGGAGTGCCTGGCCGATCCCGTGCCGACGCGTGGAGTACCTGGCCGATCCCCTGCCATCTGGTAACCCTCCAATACGTTAAGTGCCTGGCCGATCTCCATGCCAAGGCCTGGAGTGCCTGGCCGATTCCCCTGCCGAGGCGTGGAGTGCCCAGACGATTCCCCTGCCGACGCGTGGAGTGCCTGGCCGATTCCCCTGCCAGCTGATAACCCGCCAATAAATTATATGCCGGCCCGATGTCCCTGCAAGGCCTGGAGTGCCCGGCCGATCCCCTGCCGAGGCGTGGAGTGCCTGGTCGATTCCCCTGCCGAGGCATGGAGTGCCCAAGTGTCTGGCCGATTTCCCTGCCGACGCGTGGAGTGCCTGGCCGATCCCGCGCCGACGCGTGGAGTGCCTGGTCGATCCCCTGCCGACGCGTGGAGTGCCTGGCCGATCCCGTGCCGACGCGTGGAGTGCCTGGCCGATCCCCTGCCAGCTGGTAACCCTCCAATACGTGAAGTGCCTGGCCGATCTCCATGCCAAGGCCTGGAGTGCCTGGCCGATTCCCCTGCCGAGGCGTGGAGTGCCCAGACGATTCCCCTGCCGACGCGTGGAGTGCCTGGCCGATTCCCCTGCCAGCTGATAACCCGCCAATAAATTATATGCCGGCCCAATGTCCCTGATAAGGCCTGGAGTGCCCGGCCGATCTCGCAGCCGAGGTGGGAGTGCCCATTCGTATTCCCTGCAAGCTGAAACCCCTGCCGAGACGTGAAGAGCCTGGCCGATCCCCTCCCAGTTAATAACCCGCCAATACGTGAAGTGCCTGGCCGATCTCCATGCCAAGGCCTGGAGTGCCCGGCCGATTCCCCTGCCGAGGCATGGAGTGCCCAAGTGTCTGGCCGATTTCCCTGCCGACGCGTGGAGTGCCTGGCCGATCCCGTGCCGACGCGTGGAGTGCCTGGCCGATCCCGTGCCGACGCGTGGAGTGCCTGGCCGATCCCCTGCCAGCTGGTAACCCTCCAATACGTGAAGTGCCTGGCCGATCTCCATGCCAAGGCCTGGAGTGCCTGGCCGATTCCCCTGCCGAGGCGTGGAGTGCCCAGACGATTCCCCTGCCGACGCGTGGAGTGCCTGGCCGATCCCCTGCCAGCTGATAACCCGCCAATACATGAAGTGCCTGGCCGATCTCCATGCCAAGGCCTGGAGTCCCTGGTCGATTCCCCTGCCGAGGCATGGAGTGCCCAAGTGTCTGGCCGATTTCCCTGCCGACGCGTGGAGTGCCTGGCCGATCCCGTGCCGACGCGTGGAGTGCCTGGCCGATTCCCCTGCCAGCTGATAACCCGCCAATAAATTATATGCCGGCCCGATGTCCCTGCAAGGCCTGGAGTGCCCGGCCGATCCCCCTGCCGAGGCGTGGAGTGCCCAGCCGATTCCCCTGCCGACGCGTGGAGTGCCTGGCCGATCCCCTGCCAGCTGGTAACCCTCCAATACGTGAAGTGCCTGGCCGATCTCCATGCCAAGGCCTGGAGTGCCTGGTCGATTCCCCTGCCGAGGCATGGAGTGCCCAAGTGTCTGGCCGATTTCCCTGCCGACGCGTGGAGTGCCTGGCCGATCCCGTGCCGACGCGTGGAGTGCCTGGCCGATCCCCTGCCAGCTGGTAACCCTCCAATACGTGAAGTGCCTGGCCGATCTCCATGCCAAGGCCTGGAGTGCCTGGCCGATTCCCTGCCGAGGCGTGGAGTGCCCAGACGATTCCCCTGCCGACGCGTGGAGTGCCTGGCCGATTCCCCTGCCAGCTGATAACCCGCCAATAAATTATATGCCGGCCCGATGTCCCTGCAAGGCCTGGAGTGCCCGGCCGATCCCTCTGCCGAGGCGTGGAGTGCCCAGCCGATTCCCGTGCCGACGCGTGGAGTGCCTGGCCGATCCCCTGCCAGCTGGTAACCCTCCAATACGTGAAGTGCCTGGCCGATCTCCATGCCAAGGCCTGGAGTGCCTGGTCGATTCCCCTGCCGAGGCATGGAGTGCCCAAGTGTCTGGCCGATTTCCCTGCCGACGCGTGGAGTGGCTGGCCGATCCCGCGCCGACGCGTGGAGTGCCTGGCCGATCCCGTGTCGACGCGTGGAGTGCCTGGCCGATCCCGTGCCGACGCGTGGAGTGCCTGGCCGATCCCCTGCCAGCTGGTAACCCTCCAATACGTGAAGTGCCTGGCCGATCTCCATGCCAAGGCCTGGAGTGCCTGGCCGACTCCCCTGCCGAGGCGTGGAGTGCCCAGACGATTCCCCTGCCGACGCGTGGAGTGCCTGGCCGATTCCCCTGCCAGCTGATAACCCGCCAATAAATTATATGCCGGCCCAATGTCCCTGATAAGGCCTGGAGTGCCCGGCCGATCTCGCAGCCGAGGTGGGAGTGCCCATTCGTATTCCCTGCAAGCTGAAACCCCTGCCGGGACGTGAAGAGCCTGGCCGATCCCCTCCCAGTTAATAACCCGCGAATACGTGAAGTGCCTGGCCGATCTCCATGCCAAGGCCTGGAGTGCCCGGCCGATTCCCCTGCCGAGGCATGGAGTGCCCAAGTGTCTGGCCGATTTCCCTGCCGACGCGTGGAGTGCCTGGCCGATCCCGTGCCGACGCGTGGAGTGCCTGGCCGATCCCGTGCCGACGCGTGGAGTGCCTGGCCGATCCCCTGCCAGCTGGTAACCCTCCAATACGTGAAGTGCCTGGCCGATCTCCATGCCAAGGCCTGGAGTGCCTGGCCGATTCCCCTGCCGAGGCGTGGAGTGCCCAGACGATTCCCCTGCCGACGCGTGGAGTGCCTGGCCGATTCCCCTGCCAGCTGATAACCCGCCAATACGTGAAGTGCCTGGCCGATCTCCATGCCAAGGCCTGGAGTGCCTGGTCGATTCCCCTGCCGAGGCATGGAGTGCCCAAGTGTCTGGCCGATTTCCCTGCCGACGCGTGGAGTGCCTGGCCGATCCCGTGCCGACGCGTGGAGTGCCTGGCCGATCCCGTGCCGACGCGTGGAGTGCCTGGCCGATCCCGTGCCAGCTGCTAGCCCTCCAATACGCGAAGTGCCTGGCCGATTCCCCTGCCGAGGCGTGAAGTGCCCAGCCGATTCCGCTGCCGACGCGTGGAGTGCCTGGCCGATCCCCTGCCAGCTGGTAACCCTCCAATACGTGAAGAGCCTGGCCGATCTCCATGCCAAGGCCTGGAGTGCCTGGTCGATTCCCCTGCCGAGGCATGGAGTGCCCAAGTGTCTGGCCGATTTCCCTGCCGACGCGTGGAGTGCCTGGCCGATCCCGTGCCGACGCGTGGAGTGCCTGGCCGATCCCCTGCCAGCTGGTAACCCTCCAATACGTGAAGTGCCTGGCCGATCTCCATGCCAAGGCCTGGAGTGCCTGGCCGATTCCCCTGCCGAGGCGTGGAGTGCCCAGACGATTCCCCTGCCGACGCGTGGAGTGCCTGGCCGATTCCCCTGCCAGCTGATAACCCGCCAATAAATTATATGCCGGCCCGATGTCCCTGCAAGGCCTGGAGTGCCCGGCCGATCCCCTTGCCGAGGCGTGGAGTGCCCAGCCAATTCCCGTGCCGACGCGTGGAGTGCCTGGCCGATCCCCTCCCAGCTGCTAACCCTCCAATACGCGAAGTGCCTGGCCGATTCACCTGCCGAGGCGTGAAGTGCCCAGCCGATTCCGCTGCCGACGCGTGGAGTGCCTGGCCGATCCCCTGCCAGCTGGCAACCCTCCAATACGTGAAGTGCCTGGCCGATCTCCATCCCAAGGCCTGGAGTGCCTGGTCGATTCCCCTGCCGAGGCATGGAGTGCCCAAGTGTCTGGCCGATTTCCCTGCCGACGCGTGGAGTGCCTGGCCGATCCCGTGCCGACGCGTGGAGGGCCTGGCCGATCCCCTGCCAGCTGGTAACCCTCCAATACGTGAAGTGCCTGGCCGATCTCCATGCCAAGGCCTGGAGTGCCTGGCCGATTCCCCTGCCGAGGCGTGGAGTGCCCTGCCGATTCCTTTGCCGACGCGTGGATGCCGGCAGATGCCGCAGCCGAGGTGGGAGTGACAATCCGTATTTCCTGCAAGCCGATACCCCTGCCGAGATGTGAAGAGCCTGGCCGATCCCCTGCTAGCTGATAGCCCGCCAAAACGTGAAGTGCCTAGCCCATCTCCCTGCCATAGCCTGGAATGCCAATACGATCCCCCTGCCGAGGCGTGGAGTGCCCAGAGGATTCCCCTGCCGACGCGTGGAGAGCATGGCCGATCTCCCTTGCAAGACCTGGAGGGCCCAGACGATTCTCCTGCCGAGGCGTGGAGTGCCCAGACGAATCCCCCGCCGACGCGTGGAGTGCCCAGCCGATTCCCCTGCCGACGCGTGGAGTGCCTACCCAATTCCCCTGCCACCTGATAACCCGCTAACAAATTATATGCCGGCCCGATGTCCCTGCCAAGGCCTGGAGTGCCCGGCCGATCTCGCAGCTGAGGTGGGAGTGCCCATCCGTAATCCCTGCAAGCTGAAACCCCTGCCAATACGTGAAGTGCCTGGCCGATCTCTTGCCAAGGCCTGGAATGCTTGGCCGATCCGCTTGATGAGGCGTGGAGTGCCCAGCCGATTACCCTGCCGAGGCGTGGAATGCCTAGCCGATTCCCCTGCCAGCTGATAACCCGCCAATAAAGGATATGCCTGCCCAATCTCCCTGCCAATGCCTAAAGTGCACGGCCGATCCCCCTGCCGAGGCGTGGAGTGCCTGGCCGATCCCCTGCCAGCTGGTAACCCTCCAATACGTGAAGTGCCTGGCCGATCTCCATGCCAAGGCCTGGAGTGCCTGGTCGATTCCCCTGCCGAGGCATGGAGTGCCCAAGTGTCTGGCCGATTTCCCTGCCGACGCGTGGAGTGCCCAGACGATTCCCCTGCCGACATGTGGAGTGCCTGGCCGATTCGCCTGCCAGCTGATAACCCGCCAATAAATTATATGCCGGCCCGATGTCCCTGCCAAGGCCTGGAGTGCCCGGCCGATCTCGCAGCCGAGGTGGGAGTGCCCATCCGTAATCCCTGCAAGCTGAAACCCCTGCCAATACGTGAAGTGCCTGGCCGATCTCTTGCCAAGGCCTGGAATGCCCGGCCGATCCGCTTGACGAGGCGTGGAGTGCCCAGCCGAATACCCTGCCGACGCAGGCATACATAAAGAATATGTATGCCCAATCTCCCTGCCAATGCCTGGAGTGCCCGGCCGATCCCCCTGCCGAGGCGTAGAGTACCCAGCTGATTCCCCTGCCGACACGTGGAGGGCCTTGCAGCTTTTCCTGCCAGCTTGTAACCCGCCAATAAGTGCTATGCCTGCCCGATCTCCCTGCCAAGGCCTGGAGTGCCCGTCCGATCCCCCTGCCGAGGCGTGGAGTGCTGAGCCGATTCCCGTGCCGACGCGTGGAGTGCCTGGCCGATCCTCCTGCCAGCTGCTAACCCTCCAATACGCGAAGTGCCTGGCCGACTCCCCTGCCGAGGCGTGAAGTGCCCAGCCGATTCCGCTGCCGACGCGTGGAGTGCCTGGCCGATCCCCTGCCAGCTGGTAACCCTCCAATACGTGAAGTGCCTGGCCGATCTCCATGCCAAGGCCTGGAGTGCCTGGCCGATTCCCCTGCCGAGGCGTGGAGTGCCCAGACGATTCCCCTGCCGACTCGTGGAGTGCCTGGCCGATTCCCCTGCCAGCTGATAACCCGCCAATAAATTATATGCCGGCCCAATGTCCCTGCCAAGGTCTTGAGTGCCCGGACGATCTCGTAGCCGAGGTGGGAGTGCCCATTCGTATTCCCTGCAAGCGGAAACCCCTGCCGAGACGTGAAGAGCCTGGCCGATCCCCTCCCAGTTGATAACCCGCCAATACGTGAAGTGCCTGGCCGATCTCCATGCCAAGGCCTGGAGTGCCCGGCCGATTCCCCTGCCGAGGCATGGAGTGCCCAAGTGTCTGGCCGATTTCCCTGCCGACGCGTGGAGTGCCTGGCCGATCCCCTGCCAGCTGGTAACCCTCCAATACGTGAAGTGCCTGGCCGATCTCCATGCCAAGGCCTGGAGTGCCTGGCCGATTCCCCTGCCGAGGCCTGGAGTGCCCAGACGATTCCCCTGCCGACGCGTGGAGTGCCTGGCCGATTCCCCTGCCAGCTGATAACCTGCCAATAAATTATATGCCGGCCCGATGTCCCTGCAAGGCCTGGAGTGCCCGGCCGATCCCCCTGCCGAGGCGTGGAGTGCCAGCCGATTCCCGTGCCGACGCGTGGAGTGCCTGGCCGATCCCCTGCCAGCTGGTAACCCTCCAATACGTGAAGTGCCTGGCCGATTTCCCTGCCGACGCGTGGAGTTCCGGCCGATCCCGCGCCGACGCGTGGAGTGCCTGGCCGATCCCGTGCCGACGCGTGGAGTGCCTGGCCGATCCCCCTGCCGACGCGTGGAGTGCCTGGCCGATCCCCTGCCAGCTGGTAACCCTCCAATACGTGAAGTGCCTGGCCGATCTCCATGCCAAGGCCTGGAGTGCCTGGCCGATTCCCCTGCCGAGGCGTGGAGTGCCCAGACGATTCCCCTGCCGACGCGTGGAGTGCCTGGCCGATTCCCCTGCCAGCTGATAACCCGCCAATAAATTATATGCCGGCCCAATGTCCCTGCCAAGGCCTGGAGTGTCCGGCCGATCTCGCAGCCGAGGTGGGAGTGCCCATTCGTATTCCCTGCAAGCTGAAACCCCTGCCGAGACGTGAAGAGCCTGGCCGATCCCCTCCCAGTTGATAACCCGCCAATACGTGAAGTGCCTGGCCGATCTCCATGCCAAGGCCTGGAGTGCCTGGCCGATTCCCCTGCCGAGGCATGGAGTGGCCAAGTGTCTGGGCGATTTCCCTGCCGACGCGTGGAGTGCCTGGCCGATTCCGTGCCAACGCGTGGAGTGCCTGGCCGATCCCCTGCTAGCTGATAACCCGCCAATACGTGCCTGGCCGACCTCCCTGCCAAGGCCTGGAGTGCCCAGCCGATTCCCCTGCCGAGAAGTGGAGTGCCCAGCCGATTCCGCTGCCGACGCGTGGAGTGCCTAGCCGATTCCCCTGCCAGCTGATAACCCGCCAATAAATGATATGCCGGATCTCCCTGCCAAGGCCTGGAGTGCCCGGCCGATCCCCCTGCCGAGGCGTGGAGTGCCCAGCCGATTCCCGTGCCGACGCGTGGAGTGCCTGGCCGATCCCCTGCCAGCTGGTAACCCTCCAATACGTGTAGTGCCTGGCCGATCTCCATGCCAAGGCCTGGAGTGCCCGGCCGATTCCCCTGCCGAGGCATGGAGTGCCCAAGTGTCTGGCCGATTTCCCTGCCGACGCGTGGAGTGCCTGGCCGATCCCGTGCCGACGCGTGGAGTGCCTGGCCGATCCCCTGCAAGCTGGTAACCCTCCAATACGTGAAGTGCCTGGCCGATCTCCATGCCAAGGACTGGAGTGCCTGGCCGATTCCCCTGCCGAGGCGTGGAGTGCCCATACGATTCCCCTGCCGACGCGTGGAGTGCCTGGCCGATTCCCCTGCCAGCTGATAACCCGCCAATAAATTATATGCCGCCCCGATGTCCCTGCAAGGCCAGGAGTGCCCGGCCGATCCCCCTGCCGAGGCGTGGAGTACCCAGCCGATTCCCGTGCCGACGCGTGGAGTGCCTGGCCGATCCCCTGCCAGCTGGTAACCCTCCAATACGTGAAGTGCCTGGCCGATCTCCATGCCAAGGCCTGGAGTGCCCGGCCGATTCCCCTGCCGAGGCATGGAGTGCCCAAGTGTCTGGCCGATTTCCCTGCCGACGCGTGGAGAGCCTGGCCGATCCCGTGCCGCATGTGGAGTGCTTGGCCGATCCCCTGCCAGCTGGTAACCCTCCAATACGTGAAGTGCCTGGCCGATCTCCATGCCAAGGACTGGAGTGCCTGGCCGATTCCCCTGCCGAGGCGTGGAGTGCCCAGACGATTACCCTGCCGACGCGTGGAGTGCCTGGCCGATTCCCCTGCCAGCTGATAACCCGCCAATAAATTATATGCCGGCCCAATGTCCCTGCCAAGGCCTGGAGTGCCCGGCCGATCTCGCAGCCGAGGTGGGAGTGCCCATTCGTATTCCCTGCAAGCTGAAAATCCTGGCAAGACGTGAAGAGCCTGGCCGATCCCCTCCCAGTTGGTAACCCGCCAATACGTGAAGTGCCTGGCCGATCTCCCTGCCAAGGCCTGGAATGACCGGCCGATCCGCTTGCCGAGGCGTGGAGTGCCCAGCCGAATCCTCTGCCGACGCGTGGAGTGCCCAGCCGATTCCCCTGCCGACGCGTGGAGTGCCTAGCCGATTCCCCTGCCAGCTGATAACCCGCCAATAAATTATATGCCGGCCAAATGTCCCTGCCAAGGCCTGCAAGCTGAAACCCCTGCCGAGACGTGAAGAGCCTGGCCGATCCCCTCCCAGTTGATAACCCGCCAATACGAGAAGTGCCTGGCCGATCTCCCTGCCAAGGCCTGGAATGCCCGGCCGATCCGCTTGACGAGGCGTGGAGTGCCCAGCCGATTACCCTGCCGACGCGTGGAATGCCTAGCCGATTCCCCTGCCAGCTGATAACCCGCCAATAAATGATACGCCTGCCCAATCTCCCTGCCAATGCCTGGAGTGCCCAGCCGATCCCCCTGCCGAGGCGTGGAGTGCCCAGCCGATTCCCCTGCCGACGCATGGAGTGCCTAGCCGATTCCCCTGTCAGCTGATAACCCGCCAATAAATGATAGGCCGGCCCGATCTCCATGCCAAGGCCTGGAGTGCCCAGCCGATTCCCCTGACGAGGCGTGGAGTGCCCAGCCGATTTCCCTGCCGACGCGTGGAGTGCCCAGCTGATTTCCCTGCCGACGCGTGGAGTGCCTGGCCGATCCCGTGCCGACGCGTGGAGTGCCCAGCCGATTCCCCTGCCGACGCGTGGAGTGCCTGGCCGATCCCCCTGCCAGTTGCTAACCCTCCAATACGTGAAGTGCCTGGCCGATCTCCATGCCAAGGCCTGGAGTGCCTGGCCGATTCCCCTGCCGAGGCGTGGAGTGCCCAGCCGATTCCCCTGCCGACGCGTGGAGTGCCTGGCCGATTCCCCTGCCAGCTGATAACCCGACAATAAATGATATGCCTGCCCGATCTCCCTGCCAAGGCCTGGAATGCCCGGCCGATCCGCTTGCCGAGGCGTGGAGTGCCCAGCCGATTCCCCTGCCGACGCGTGGAGTGCCTAGCCGATTCCCCTGCCAGCTGATAACTCGCCAATAAATGATATGCCTGCCCGATCTCCCTGCCAAGGCCTGGAATGCCCGGCCGATCCGCTTGCCGAGGCGTGGAGTGCCCAGCCGAATCCCCTGCCGACGCGTGGAGTGCCCAGCCGATTCCCCTGCCGACGCGTGGAGTGCCTAGTTGATTCCCCTGCGGACCCCCCTGCCGAGACGTGGAGTGCCCAGCCGATTCCCCTGCCGACGCGTCGAGTGCCTAGCCGATTCTCCTACCAGCTGTTAACCGGCCAATAAATGATATGCCTGCCCGATCTCCCTGCCAATGCATGGAGTGCTCGGCCGATCCCCCTGACCAGGCGTGGAGTGCCTGACCGATCTCCATGCCAAGTCCTGGAGTGCTCGGCCGATCCCCCTGCCGACGCGTGGAGTGCCTAGCAGCTTTCCCTGCCAGCTGATAACCCGCCAATAAATGATATGCCTGCCCGATCTCCCTGCCAAGGCCTGGAATGCCCGGCCGATCCGCTTGCCGAGGCGTGGAGTGCCCAGCCGATTCCCCTGCCGACGCGTGGAGTGCCTAGCCGATTCCCCTGCCAGCTGATAACCCGCCAATAAATGATATGCCTGCCCGATGTCCCTGCCAAGGCCTGGAATGCCCGGCCGATCCGCTTGCCGAGGCGTGGAGTGCCCAGCCGAATTCCCCTGCCGACGCGTGGAGTGCCCAGCCGATTCCCCTGCCGACGCGTGGAGTGCCTAGTTGATTCCCCTGCCAGCTGATAACCCGCTTATAAATTATATGCCGGCCCGATTTCCCTTCCAAGGCCTGGAGTGCCCGGCCGATCCGCCTGCCGAGGCGTGGAGTGCCCAGCCGATTCCCCGGCCGACGCGTGGAGTGCCTGGCCGATCCCCCGCCAGCTGATAACCCGCCAATACGTTGTAACGAACTGTCTTTCTGCTGCTGATCGCCACAATTTGCCGCGGCTAGCTCACAGAGTTTCGCGGATCCGTTCCACCGAATTTATAGATTCGACGTGATTGCCCAAGCCCAGAAAGTAATACAAATAGCTTTAAGTTGGTTCACACTCTTTATTCTGAGAGCTCTTTACACTACAAAGGCTTTCTTTCTCCTTGATTCGGTGCTCCTTCCGTTCCTGTTGGCTCCGTCGTCGGCGTCCTATGCGGGTTGGCCGGGATACGCTGCCGCTGTTCCGTCGCCGCCGTTACTCCGTCGCCGATGGTACTCCTGTCGCCGCGCTGCCAGCGATTCCGCTACCTTCTGCCCTTTGACCTGGAGAAGACACCCCCTTGGGTCGACTACGACTGATCTGACGGTTGGCTGCGGTCGCTCGCCTCCGCTACACCGGGACACCGTGCATACGCTCCGGTGCCAGGTTTGGGAGTTTGTTTGCTGACTGCCGCCTTCGCTACACCGGGACACCGTGCATACGCTCCGGCGCCAGGTTTGGAAGTTGCCGTGTGACGTCTCCGCTACACCGGGATACCGTGCATACGCTCCGGTGCCAGGTTTGGAAGCCGCCGTGTGCCTGATCTTATTGTCGCGCACCCGCTACACCGGGACACCGTGCATACGCTCCGGCGGACCCGAGTTTGTAGTGGCGGGGCTGGTGACCAGGGTGTTCTCACTGGGTCTGTGACTTGGACGCGAGTCCTTGAGTCGGCCGATCCGTGTTTCGCAGGACCACGCCTGTTGGTTGCGATTCCAGGAGTCAGTAAGGCGTACGCCAGACTTTATCCCTTCTTCACTTCCTCGCAAGGCTACCTGCCGTGTTCGGGAATGGCTCAACTCGACTCTGACGCCTCGGGCTTGTAGAGGAAACCGTCCAGCAACGGATCCTTGTCTCCCTAGTTCTGTACGTCTCGTGGTTACCGGGCGTGTGATCCCAAGTATGCCTCCTTGTTTCGCAGGACCACGCCTGTTGGTTGCGATTCCAGGAGTCGGTAAGGCATACGCCAGACTTTATCCTTTCCTCACTTCCTTGCAAGGCTACCTGCCGTGTTCGGGAGTGGCTCAACTCGGTCTCCCCACCCTGGTTCTGTCTTGTGTCTCGTCCTTTACGTCTCGTGTACACCGGGCGTGCGATCTCGAATTGGTCTATCCTTGTCTCGCAGGACCACGCCTGTTGGTTATGATTTCAGGAGTCGGTAAGGCATACGCCAGACTTTATCCTTTCCTCACTTCCTTGCAAGGCTACCTGCCGTGTTCGGGAATGAACCAACTCGTCTACACGACCCTGGGTTTCCGGAGGAAAGTCCAGCAATGGATCCTTTCCTTATTTTCTTAATCGCTCTCCTTGCGCTTGGCTGTCGGACTCTCCAAAGGCGGTCCTTCAACTCAAGCAAAACCCGAATCCTTTTTAGAAACGCTCTAACCCTTGAATGGCGGACTCTCCACAGGCGGTCCTCCAACTCAACGCTACAAGCTTCCTAAAAAGACTCGTCCCGAGCCGCTCCAGTGGGCCTCCTTTTATACTGACTGGAGCGCCCGTTAATCCTCCTGGATTCTGCTCCTGCCGTTAATCCTGCTTCCAGCATCACGCCACTTTCCCGTTGGCGGGTCGCTATCCGTGGCCCCTCGTCTCCCCGGCCACGGATCTCTGCTGCTGGTGCGTGGTGCACCGGTGGGCTTCCAGGGCCCGCTGCACTCTTCGTCGCAACCCCCCTCTGCTCCCTTGCCGCTCACCCCGCCACACTTTCTAATGCACGCCTGCGCATCGTGCTGACCCCCCACTGGACTACTTTCCCAACGTTGCCCGGGACCCGTTACGTTCCACGTCGATTCCTTTATTCCCCGGGTGGCGCCGTTTACCCTTTCACCTGCCACCGTTACGTTCCACGTAGATTCCGTCCTCCCACGGGTAGCCCTTCGCCAGAACCCACGGTAACTGGCTTTCACCTTTCCCCCCAACCCCCCGTACTGATCCTGGCGATGTTCCCTTGGGCTGCCCGGGTTGTTGACCGGTGGTTGACCCCCCTTTTTCTGCCTCCTCGGCCCCCCCCTTTGCCCCCGGCTATCTGTCTTCGCGTGTGGGGAGACTAAATCTCCTCACACTTCCCCCCTTCTTCGGGAAACGACAGAGCCGTTTGGACATTGGTGTTGATGCGCTGTGCTAAACATGGGCCCCCAAAAAAAAATGACATTCTCGGTTACCCTCTTATTTTGGTGTGGATACCTATCCACTTCCCCCTCCTTCGGAAAACGATCTGTGCGCTCCCCTGGGACCCTTTTAGAGCACCTAGACTATGTACCCTATTCCTGTTTTTTCTCCTTTTTTTTTTTTTTTTTTTTTTTTTTTTTTTTTTTTAATTAATTTTTTTAATAATAATAATTTTTTTTTTTTTTATATTCTTTTTCTTTAATAATCTGTAATTTTTAATTTTTTTTTTTTTTTTTTTTTTTTGTTGTCCTTATAATTATTTTTTCTTTATCTTTGTTTTCAGTTAGAGTTTTTTTTTTTTTCCTATTAATTTTTTTTTTTAATATAACCCTTTTTGTTTTTTTTTTTTTGTTTTTTTTTTTTTTAACATTTTTTTTTTTACATATATGTATCTATGTTTTTTCCTTTCTATTTTAAATTTTTTTTCTATATACCCCCCCTTTTCTTTATCCTAAGCTTAAATTTATTTATATATATTTTTTTTTTTTTTTTTTAAATTAATTGGTTTTTTTTTTTTTTTTTTTTTGTTTCCCTCCCTTTTTTTTTTTTTAATTAATTGGTTTGTTTTTTTTTTTTTTTTTGCTTTCTTTTATTTATAAATTTTTCTTGACTTTTACTTTTTTATACTTTTCTCAATACTTTCACGCCGTTGGTTCCTCCTCGCACTCGGAAGCATACGGCTCCAACCTGTGCCATGACACACCACCTTCCGGTGCGTCCGCGCCTCCTCTCCACCTCCGCCGCCACCCTCACACAGAGCTCCGGCGGCCAGTCTTCTTCTGGGACCTCCTTGTCACCTCCATCCGACGCTGACCTCATCAGCACCGGCCTTGTTGGCCTCTCCTCCGGGCAAGAGTGCTGCCGGCCCAGCGCCGGCTTCTTTGGTGTCGGCCACACCCACGGCCCCTTCGTCCATGGCTCCTCCTCCTTATCCTCCTTCCTTGGGCGTGGTGTAGGTGGTGCCGCAGGCCACGTTGCTTCCTGCTGCCTCTTCCTGGCGGCCGTTGCCACCTCCCTTTCCTCGGGTCGTTCCGACCGAGGGCGTGGTGTTGGTGGCACCGCGGGCCACCGCGTCGCTGGTCGGGTCCTCCTCGTGGCTTTCCTCCTCTTCGCAGCCTCCACCAGCCGCCTTGCCCGTCGCAGCCGCATCCTCCTCGCCATCGCCCTCCTCATGGCTCTCTCCCGTCCATCTCTCCTCACGTCTCTCCACTCCCGGTCGATCTCCTCGCAGATCTCCTCTGCCCTTTGGGCCCTCTTCCTCGCCATCTCCGTGATGGCGACCATCGCCTCCTTCCGCTGGCGGCACCTCTCCGATCTCCTCCTGTGCTCCAGCGCCTCACTCCGGCGTCGCTCCTCCACAGTGGCGCGACCGACCGGAATGTGTTTCCTTCCACCTGCTGCCCGTTGGATTGCCCACTCCGTCCTGATCCGTTTTCCGCTCCATGTGGGATCGCCGACTATCTCCAAATCGCTCTCGTCAGACGAGACGATCATCGTTGGCTCTGACATGTTGCTCATGTTGCTTCGTTGATTTTTTTTTGAATAGACCGTGCTCCTCCCAGGCGCCGCCTTTTATAGCACGTCCAACTCCCGCTACTGGATATGCTCCGTTACTGTTCCGTGACTGGACCTGCTGAAGCTCCCGTTACTGGACATATCTCGTTTTCCATTGTGCACTTGTGCCGGTTGCCGTTCTATTCCTCCTTCGCCGGTGATCCCATGTCTTGGCACTTCAGCTCACTCACGTGTGCCCTCTTCTCTTTCTTTGTTCTTCCGTGCCGTATGATGACAATTACCGGCGAAACGAAATTGACGACCGTGTAGGGCCCATCGTACCGCGGCGCCAGTTTTGCTGCGAATCCCTCGGCTGCCTTCGACAAATGGTGCTCTTTTGCCCACACCGTTTCGCCAATCTTTGGGCTCCACTTCCGTCTCCGTAAATTATAGTGCCTCGCCTGGTCCTGGGCCGCCCGCTCCATGTTCCTCCGCACTATTTCGAAGACTTCCTTCATCTTCGTCGCGTTCTCCGTGGGCGTTCCTTGCCCAACTCCTGTGCCTAACGCGTTTTCGTCGAACAACGCTCTTGGCATCCTGGGCTCCCTGCCCTGCGTTACAAAGCAAGGCGAATACCCTGTCGACTCTGACACTGCCGAGTTTACTGCCAGCATGAGCTCTGGCCAGTGCTCGTCCCAAGTCCTCTGGTCCTCCCCAGCGAACTGGGCGATCATCGTTTTGATCGTTCTATTCGCCCTCTCTGTTGGATTTTCCTGGGGCGTATATGGTGCGGTGAACTGGTGGCGCACGCCAAGCTCCCCGAGGAACTTCTTAAAGCTGCGGCTGGTGAATTGTACGCCGTTATCCGTCACCATCACCTTCGGAACTCCATACCGAGCGACAATCCTTTCTCTGACTGCCTTTTGCAGTGCCTCGGTAGTTGCTTTCCGCAGTGGCACTATCTCCGTCCACTTCGAAAACCGGTCCATCATTACCAAAACCATTGTATTCCCATGTTTAGATCTTGGCAATGGACCCACGAAGTCCGCGCACACCGTTGCCCATGGCTCTTCCGGGACCTGTGTCAGCATTTGTCCTGCTGCTTGCATCTGGCATGGTTTGTATTTTAGGCAAGTTTCGCATCTCCTGACATATTTCCGGATGTCTCTTTGCATCCCTGGCCAGAAGTACCTGGCGGCCACTCTGGCTATCGTCTTCCTCACGCCTAGGTGTCCTGCCGCCGGTGCGTCATGGTTCTCTTTAAGGACCTGCTGCCTCGACTCCGTAGGCACGCACAACTTCCATGACGCCACTTCCTCGCTTCCTGCTCTATGCGGAACGTGGCGGTAAATCAAGCCGCCCTCCTCGACGTAGTCCGGGAATTTTTGCGGGCTTGCCTTCATTTTTCTCCTTTAACGCGTTTATCCACACGCACTCTTGGACTTCCAGATCCACGGTTCTTCTGAATTGCTCCAACACCGGCTGGCGAGATAGCGCGTCGGCGACCACGTTCAGCTTACCCTTCCTGTAGCTGATGACGTAGTCATACTGCTGCAACTCGAACACCCACCTCGCTATTCTTCCAAGCGGGCTCTCGAGGTTGTTGAGCCACTTCAGTGCCATATGATCCGTGATTACGTCGAACTGATATCCTTCCAGGTAGGGCCTCATTTGCCTGATCGCCCATACTATGGCTAGGCACTCTTTCTCCGTTGCCGAGTAATTTTTTTCAGCTCCAATCAGCGTTCGACTGGCGTATGCGATCACTCGTTCGCCCTCCTCGGTGTCCTGGGTCAGGACCGCTCCGACGCCGTAGTCGCTTGCGTCCGTTTGCAGCACGAACCTTTTCTCAAAATCTGGGCACGCCAGAACTGGGTCTTCCGCCAGCCGTGCCTTCAGGGTCTCGAACGCCTCCTGGTGCTTGGGGGTCCATTCCCATTTCGTCCCCTTTCGTAGCAGATCGTTCAAGGGCTTCGCGATTCCTGCGAAATCTGGGACGAACCGCCGATACAATGACGCCATCCCTATGAACTGTCGTACTCCCTTGACGTTTGTCGGGGGTTGCAGCTCCGTAATGGCAGCGACCTTCCCCGGATCCATGCCGATCCCTTGGCTCGTTATTCTATGTCCCAAGTATAGCAGTTCCTGCCTGAAAAAATGACATTTTTCCGTGTTTATCCGCAGGTTTGCTGCTTTCAACCTTCTGAACACTTCTCTTAGGTTCGCCATGTGTTCTTCCTTGGTGCGTCCGATCACGATGATATCGTCCTGATACGCAAAGGCATGTGGGGCCATGTCCGGCCCTATGACCTGGTCAAGGGCCCTTTGAAATGTTGCCGAGGCTGAGTGCAACCCGAACGGCATCACCTTCCATTGGTACAGACCCTTCCCTGGAACGGTGAAGGCGGTGTACTTTCTGCTTCCTTCCTCCAGAGGGATCTGCCAATACCCGTCCTTCAAGTCGAGGCTGCTGAAGAATCTGGCCTCCCTTAGTTGCTCCAATATGAAGTTTATTCGTGGCATTGGGTACGCATCTTTTACTGATTTTGCGTTGATTTGCCGAAAGTCCACGCACATTCTCCACTGACCCGTCTTTTTCTTCACCATTACAATCGGTGAGCTGTATGCGCTATTGGAGGGCTCAATGCATCCCTTTTCCAACAGCTCCTCCACTTTTGCGTTTATTTCCCCCTGTATTTTCGGGTTTTTGGGGTAATATCGCTGTTTTATGGGAATGTCGTCCTTCATGGTGATCCTGTGCTGAGTTATGTTCGAGCATCCTGTTTGGACGGCGAACGCTTCTAGCTCACTCTCGATAAATCTCTTATTCCGTTCGTCTTCCCATACCTCTGGACATCCGGACACTGCTACGGACAGTCTATCCTCCAGACATCCGCCCCATCTCTCCCTTTTGGGTATGGTAACGCGGTGGCCTGCGCATGTCACCGTTGCGCCGAACTCGCTGAGGAAATCCCATCCCAGCACCAGACTGTCCTCCATGCCTGGCATCACCAGCAGGTTCAGTGTCTTTGTCCTGTTGCCGAAGCTTATCCGAGCCTGTAATGCGGCGCGTATTTCTATATGGCTTCCATTGGCTAACTTTACCCGCCTCTTTATCGCGACTCGTTTCCCGGCTATTTCCTGGCTCTCTGCTAGGTCCTCTGATATAAAACTTGCCGTCGCTCCTGTATCCAGCATGGCTTTCGCCTCCGTGCCCTCGACCTCGATGGTTGCCGTCAACTGTTGCTCTTCTCCGGCTAGTCCTCCTATCAATTTCGAGAGGCAGCACCGTGCGATCCCTGCTCTCCTCCCTGTTGCTGGGACCGCTGCGCATTTCCCGCCCTCTGGCAGCATTCTGTGCTTCGAACTCCTGTCGCGCCGCACATTTTGCAGAAAAGCAGCCTTGGGTTCCTGCACCCGCTGGCCCAATGGCCCATGCCACCGCATCGGTTGCATGCCTGGGCTGGGTTCTCGACCGGACCCTGCCTTGGCCCTGCTGCCCACTGCTGACTAGGCTGCTGCGGAGCCGACCTATGCTGGGTCTCGGGCTGCCATCTCGGCATCCAACTTTGGTTCGTGTTATTCTGTCGCTCCGGTGGGCCTTGGCGCGGTTCCTCTCTTTGCCACCTTGGTGCCCATTGTGTGTTTTGGAGGGCCTGGTGGTGGAACTCGTCCCGTTGCTCTTTCTGGGTCCATTGGTCCCTCTGGAACCTTGCCGCTTCACCATGCTGCGGTCCTTCTCTCTGCCACCTCTCGTTTCCGGCCGGCTGACTGTGGCTCCACCTTTGTTCTGTGGCCACTTGCCTGTTAAAGGCCTCTTCCTCCTGCGCCAATTCTTCAAACTCCTCTGCTAAGCCCATCACCTCCTCTAAAGATGCGCAGGCGTATGGCCTTATGAACATTTTCATTCTTGGCATGCAGTTTTCGACGAGCCTCTCTATCACTTCTTTCGTTGTTTTGCCTAATGGTTTCATTAGTGACTGAAGGTCCACCATGTATTCTTTGAACGGCTCTCCACGACGCTGCTTCCGCTGGCGAACTTGGTCCGCCAACTTCTCGAAGTATCCTTTCGGCAGGAAAAAATTCTCGAAGCTTGCCTTGAACCTCGCCCATGTTGGCCATTCTTCGTCGTTCATGATGAACCATCTTTGGGCCCTGCCCTGCAGTAGTTCTGGCATGGCTCTGGGGATTGTATTTATGTCTAATCCGTATGTCTTTGCGGACCACGTTACTCGGTCCAGGAACTCTAACGGGTCCCCTGTGCCGTCGAAACGAAACGACCAGTCTCGCACCTGTCTGGCTACTTTGGCGTAATCCACCGGGGCCGGAACATACTTTCTCGACTGCGGTTCTATGCTCCTTCCCATTCTTGGATCTGGTACCGCCAGGCTCTCTATAAACTTCTCTGTTTCGCTGGCTGCTCTTTGCCTGGGGGTTGATCTTTGTCCAAACCTTTCCTCTAGGCCGTGCGTTAGCGCCAGTACCTCCTCTTCCTTGGTTTCGTCGACCCACCTCGCCACTGAGGATCTCATCGCTTCCACAGTCCCGTCTGCTGGTAGACCGATCTCTCTACACACTTCGCTCAGCTCCTCCTTTCTCAATGTGTAGATCCAATTCTTTCTTCCCATCTTTCTGCTATGTTATTTTCTAGGCTAAATGCAATCACGAAGTTTGGGCGCCAGGTGTAACGAACTGTCTTTCTGCTGCTGATCGCCACAATTTGCCGCGGCTAGCTCACAGAGTTTCGCGGATCCGTTCCACCGAATTTATAGATTCGACGTGATTGCCCAAGCCCAGAAAGTAATACAAATAGCTTTAAGTTGGTTCACACTCTTTATTCTGAGAGCTCTTTACACTACAAAGGCTTTCTTTCTCCTTGATTCGGTGCTCCTTCCGTTCCTGTTGGCTCCGTCGTCGGCGTCCTATGCGGGTTGGCCGGGATACGCTGCCGCTGTTCCGTCGCCGCCGTTACTCCGTCGCCGATGGTACTCCTGTCGCCGCGCTGCCAGCGATTCCGCTACCTTCTGCCCTTTGACCTGGAGAAGACACCCCCTTGGGTCGACTACGACTGATCTGACGGTTGGCTGCGGTCGCTCGCCTCCGCTACACCGGGACACCGTGCATACGCTCCGGTGCCAGGTTTGGGAGTTTGTTTGCTGACTGCCGCCTTCGCTACACCGGGACACCGTGCATACGCTCCGGCGCCAGGTTTGGAAGTTGCCGTGTGACGTCTCCGCTACACCGGGATACCGTGCATACGCTCCGGTGCCAGGTTTGGAAGCCGCCGTGTGCCTGATCTTATTGTCGCGCACCCGCTACACCGGGACACCGTGCATACGCTCCGGCGGACCCGAGTTTGTAGTGGCGGGGCTGGTGACCAGGGTGTTCTCACTGGGTCTGTGACTTGGACGCGAGTCCTTGAGTCGGCCGATCCGTGTTTCGCAGGACCACGCCTGTTGGTTGCGATTCCAGGAGTCAGTAAGGCGTACGCCAGACTTTATCCCTTCTTCACTTCCTCGCAAGGCTACCTGCCGTGTTCGGGAATGGCTCAACTCGACTCTGACGCCTCGGGCTTGTAGAGGAAACCGTCCAGCAACGGATCCTTGTCTCCCTAGTTCTGTACGTCTCGTGGTTACCGGGCGTGTGATCCCAAGTATGCCTCCTTGTTTCGCAGGACCACGCCTGTTGGTTGCGATTCCAGGAGTCGGTAAGGCATACGCCAGACTTTATCCTTTCCTCACTTCCTTGCAAGGCTACCTGCCGTGTTCGGGAGTGGCTCAACTCGGTCTCCCCACCCTGGTTCTGTCTTGTGTCTCGTCCTTTACGTCTCGTGTACACCGGGCGTGCGATCTCGAATTGGTCTATCCTTGTCTCGCAGGACCACGCCTGTTGGTTATGATTTCAGGAGTCGGTAAGGCATACGCCAGACTTTATCCTTTCCTCACTTCCTTGCAAGGCTACCTGCCGTGTTCGGGAATGAACCAACTCGTCTACACGACCCTGGGTTTCCGGAGGAAAGTCCAGCAATGGATCCTTTCCTTATTTTCTTAATCGCTCTCCTTGCGCTTGGCTGTCGGACTCTCCAAAGGCGGTCCTTCAACTCAAGCAAAACCCGAATCCTTTTAGAAACGCTCTAACCCTTGAATGGCGGACTCTCCACAGGCGGTCCTCCAACTCAACGCTACAAGCTTCCTAAAAAGACTCGTCCCGAGCCGCTCCAGTGGGCCTCCTTTTATACTGACTGGAGCGCCCGTTAATCCTCCTGGATTCTGCTCCTGCCGTTAATCCTGCTTCCAGCATCACGCCACTTTCCCGTTGGCGGGTCGCTATCCGTGGCCCCTCGTCTCCCCCGGCCACGGATCTCTGCTGCTGGTGCGTGGTGCACCGGTGGGCTTCCAGGGCCCGCTGCACTCTTCGTCGCAACCCCCCCCTCTGCTCCTTGCCGCTCACCCCGCCACACTTTCTAATGCACGCCTGCGCATCGTGCTGACCCCCCACTGGACTACTTTCCCAACGTTGCCCCGGGACCCGTTACGTTCCACGTCGATTCCTTTATTCCCCCGGGTGGCGCCGTTTACCCTTTCACCTGCCACCGTTACGTTCCACGTAGATTCCGTCCTCCCACGGGTAGCCCTTCGCCAGAACCCACGGTAACTGGCTTTCACCTTTCCCCCAACCCCCCGTACTGATCCTGGCGATGTTCCCTTGGGCTGCCCGGGTTGTTGACCGGTGGTTGACCCCCCTTTTTCTGCCTCCTCGGCCCCCCCCTTTGCCCCCGGCTATCTGTCTTCGCGTGTGGGGAGACTAAATCTCCTCACAACGTAAGTGCCTGGCCGATCTCCCTGCCAATACGTGAAGTGCCTGGCCGATCTCCCTTCCAATGCCTGGAGTGCCCTGCGAGGCGTGAAATGCCCAGTCGGTTCCCCTGCCGACGCGTGGATGGCCTGGCCGATGCCCTGCTAGCTGGTAACCTGTCGATACGTAAAATGCCTGGCCGATCTCCCTTCCAAGGCCTGGAGTGCCCAGCCGATCCACCTGCCGACGCGTTGAGTGCCTAGCCGATTCCCCTGCCGACGCGTGGATGCCGGCCGATGCCGCAGCCGAGGTGGGAGTGCCTGGCCGATCCCCCTGCCAGCTGCTAACCCTCCAATACGTGAAGTGCCTGGCCGATCTCCATGCCAAGGCCTGGAGTGCCTGGCCGATTCACCTGCCGAGGCGTGGAGTGCCCAGCCGATTCCCCTGCCGACGCGTGGAGTGCCTGGCCGATTCCCCTGCCAGCTGCTAACCCGCCAATAAATGATATGCCTGCCCGATCTCCCTGCCAAGGCCTGGAATGCCCGGCCGATCCGCTTGCCGAGGCGTGGAGTGCCCAGCCGATTCCCCTGCCGACGCGTGGAGTGCCTAGCCGATTCCCCTGCCAGCTGATAACCCGCCAATAAATGATATGCCTGCCCGATCTCCCTGCCAAGGCCTGGAATGCCCGGCCGATCCGCTTGCCGAGGCGTGGAGTGCCCAGCCGAATCCCCTGCCGACGCGTGGAGTGCCCAGCCGATTCCCCTGCCGACGCGTGGAGTGCCTAGTTGATTCCCCTGCGGACCCCCCTGCCGAGACGTGGAGTGCCCAGCCGATTCCCCTGCCGACGCGTCGAGTGCCTAGCCGATTCTCCTACCAGCTGTTAACCGGCCAATAAATGATATGCCTGCCCGATCTCCCTGCCAATGCATGGAGTGCTCGGCCGATCCCCCTGACCAGGCGTGGAGTGCCTGACCGATCTCCATGCCAAGTCCTGGAGTGCCCGGCTAATCCCCCTGCCGAGGTGGAAGTGCCAAGCAATATTCCCTGCAAGCTGATTTACTTGCCGAGACGTGAAGTACCTGTCCGATCTCCATCCCAAGGCCTGGAGTGCCCGGCCGATTCCCGAGTGTCAATCCGTCAATCAATGGCCGAGGTGGGAGTGTTAATCCGTACTCCCTGCAAGCTGAAACGCCTGCCAAGACGTGAAGAGCCTGGCCAATACCCTCCCAGTTGATAACCCGCCAATACGTGAAGTGCCTGACCCATCTCCCTGCCAAGGCCTGGAGTGCTCGGCCGATCCCTCTGTCGAGGCATAGAGTGCCCCGCCGATTCCCCTGCCGACGCGTGGAGTTCCTGGCCAGTCTGCCAGTTCCCCTGCCAGTTAATAACCTTTAAATAAGTGAAGTGCCTGGCCGATCTCCCTGCCAAGTCCTTAAGTTCCCGGCCGATCCCGAAGCTGAGGTGGGAGTGCCAAGCCTGATTCCCTGCATGCAGATACCCCTGCCGAAACGTGGAGTGCCTGACCGATTTCCATGCCAAGTCCTGGAGTGCTCGGCCGATCCCCCTGCCGACGCGTGGAGTGCCTAGCAGCTTTCCCTGCCAGCTGGTAACCCGCCAATAAATTATATGCCTGGCCGATCTCCCTGCCAAGGCCTGGAATGCCCGGCCGATCCGCTTGCCGAGGTGTGTGTGCCCGATCTCCCTGCCAAGACTTGGAGGGCACAGCCAATCCCGCAGACGAGGTAGGAGTGCCAACCCGTATCCCCTGCCAGCTGATAACCCGCCAATAAATGATATGCAGGCCCGATCTTCCTGCCAAGGCCTGGAGTGCCCGGCCGACCCCCCTGCCGAGACGTGGAGTGCCCAGCCGATTCCCCTGCCGACGCGTCGAGTGCCTAGCCGATTCTCCTACCAGCTGTTAACCGGCCAATAAATGATATGCCTGCCCGATCTCCCTGCCAATGCATGGAGTGCCCGGCCGACCCCCCTGACCAGGCGTGGAGTGTCCGGCCGATCCGCCTGCCGAGGCGTGGAGTACCCAGCCGATTCCCCTGCCGACGCGTGGAAGGCCTAGCCGCTTCCCCTGCCAGCTGATAACCCGCCAATAAATGATAGGCCTGGCCGATCTCCATGCCAATGCCTGGAGTGGAGTCGGGGAGTGACCAGCCGATTCCCCTGCCGACACGTGAATGCCGGCCGATGCCGCAGCCGAGGTGGGAGTTCAAATCCTATTTCCCTGCAAGCTTAAACCTCTGCCGAGACGTGAAGTGCCTGGCCGATCTCCCTGCCAAGGCCTGGAATGCCCGGCCGATCCGCTTGCCGAGGCGTGGAGTGCCCAGACGATTCCCCTGCCGACGCGTGGAGTGCCTGGCCGATTCTTCTGCCAGCTGATAACCCGCCAATAAATGATATGCCTGCCCGATCTCCCTCCCAATACCTGGAGTGCCCGGCCGGTCCCCCTGCCGAGGCGTGGAGGACCCAGCTGATTCCCCTGCCGAAACGTGGAGGGCCTGGCAGCGTTCCCTGCCAGCTTGTAACCCGCCAATAAATGATATGCCTGCCCGATCTCCCTGCCAAGACCTGGAGGGCCCACCCGATCACGCAGACGATGTAGGAGTGCCAACGCGTATTCCCTGCAAGCTCAAACCCCTGCCGTGACGTGAAGAGCTTCGCCGATCCCCTCCCAGTTGATAATCCACCAATAAGTAAAGTGCTTCACCGATCTCCCTGCCAATGCCTGGAGTGCCCGACCGATCCGCCTGCCGAGGCGTGGAGTACCCAGCCGATTCCCCTGCCGACGCGTGGAGGGCCTAGCCGCTCCCCCTGCCAGCTGATAACCCGCTAATAACTGATATGCATGCCCGATCTCCCTGCCAATGCCTGGAGTGCCCGGCCGATTCGCCTGCCGAGACGTGGAGTGCCTAGCCGATTCCCCTGCTAGCTGATAACCCGCTTATAAATGAAATGCATGCCCGATCTCCCTCCCAATGCCTGGAGTGCCCGGCCGATCCCCCTGCCGAGGCGTGGAGGGCCCAGCTGATTCCCCTGCCGACACGTGGAGGGCCTGGCAGCTTTCCCTGCCAGCTGGTAACCCGCCAATAAATGATGTGCCTGCCCGATCTCCCTGCCAAGACCTGGAGCGCCCGGCCGATCCCGCAGACGAGGTGGGAGTGCCAAGCCGCATTTCCTGCAATCTGATACCCCTGCCGAGACGTGAAGAGCCTGGCCGATTCCATTCTAGTTGATAACCCGCCAATACGTGAAGTGGCTGGCCGATCTCCCTGCCAAGGCCTGGAGTGCCCGGCCGACTCGCTTGCCGAGTCGTAAAGTGCCCAGCCGATTCCCCTGCCGACGCGTGGAGTGCCTGGCCGATTCTTCTGCCAGCTGATAACCCGCCAATAAATGATATGCCTGCCCGATCTCCCTCGCAATACCTGGAGTGCCCAGCCGATCCCCCTGCCGAGGCGTGGAGGGCCCAGCTGATTCCCCTGCCGACACGAAGAGGGCCTGGCAGCTTTCCCTGCCAGCTGGTAACCCGCCAATAAATGATGTGCCTGCCCGATCTCCCTGCCAAGACCTGGAGTGCCTGGCCGATCCCGCAGCCTAGGTGGGAGTGCCAAGCCGCATTTCCTTCTGTCTGATACCCCTGCCGAGACGTGAAGAGCCTGGCCGATCCCATTCTAGTTGATAACCCGCCAATACGTGAAGTGCCTGGCCGATCTCCCTGCCAAGGCCTGGAGTGCCCGGCCGATACCGCAGCCGAGGTGGGAGTGCCCATCCGTATTCCCTTCAAGCTGAAACCCCTGCCGAGTAGTGAAGAGCCTGGCCGATCCCCTCCCAGTTGATAAACCGCCAATACGTGAAGTGCCTGGCTTGTAACCCGCCAATAAATGATATTTTGCCCGATCTCCTTGCCAAGACCTGGAGGGCCCACCCGATCACGCAGACGATGTAGGAGAGCAACCCGTATTCCCTGCAAGCTCAAACCCCTGCCGTGACGTGAAGAGCTTCGCCGATCCCTTCCCAGTTGATAATCCACCAATAAGTGAAGTGCTTCACCGATCTCCCTGCCAATGCCTGGAGTGCCCGACCGATCCGCCTGCCGAGGCGTGGAGTACCCAGCCGATTCCCCTGTCGACGCGTGGAGGGCCTAGCCGCTCCCCCTGCCAGCTGATAACCCGCCAATAAATGATATGCATGTCCGATCTCCCTACCAATGCCTGGAGTGCCCGGCCGATCCCCCTGCCGAGGCGTGGAGTGCCCAGCCGATCCCGCAGCCGAGGTGAGAGTGCCCATACGTATTCCCTGCAAGCTGAAACCCCTGCCGAGACGTGAAGAGCCTGGCCGATCCTTTCCCAGTTGATAACCCGCCAATACGTGAAGTGCCTGGCCGATCTCCCTGCCAAGGTCTGGAATGCCCGGCCGACCCATCTGCCGAGACGTGGAGTGCCTAGCCGATTCCCCTGCTAGCTGATAACCCGCTAATAAATGCCCGGCCGATAAATGATATGCATGCCCGATCTCCCTCTCAATACCTGGAGTGCCCGGCCGATCCCCCTGCCGAGGCGTGGAGGACCCAGCCGATTCCCCTGCCGTCGCGTGGAGGGTCTAGCTGCTTCCCCTGCCAGCTGATAACCCGCCAATAAATGAAATGCATGCCCGATCTCCCTCCCAATGCCTGGAGTGCCCGGCCGATCCCCCTGCCGAGGCGTGGAGGGCCCAGCTGATTCCCCTGCCGACACGTGGAGGGCCTGGCAGCTTTCCCTGCCAGCTGGTAACCCGCCAATAAATGATGTGCCTGCCCGATCTCCCTGCCAAGACCTGGAGTGCCCGGCCGATCCCGCAGCCGAAGTGGGAGTGCCAAGCCGCATTTCCTGCAAGCTGATACCCTTGCCGAGACGTGAAGAGCCTGGCCGATCCCATTCTAGTTGATAACCCGCCAATACGTGAAGTGCCTGGCCGATCTCCCAGCCAAGGCCTGGAGTGCCCGGCCGATCCGCTTGCCAAGGCATGGAGTGCCCAGCCGATTCCCCTGCCGACGCGTGGAGTGCCTGGCCGATTTTTCTGCCAGCTGATAACCCGCCAATAAATGATATGCCTGCCCGATCTCCCTCCCAAGACCTGGAGTGCCTGGCCGATCCCCCTGCCGAGGCGTGGAGGACCCAGCTAATTCCCCTGCCGACACGTGGAGGGCCTGGCAGCTTTCCCTGCCAGCTGGTAACCGATCTGGTTCTGGTAACCGAGCTGGCCGATCTCCCTGCCAAGGCCAGGAGTGCCCGGCCGATCCCGCAGCCGAGGTGGGAGTGCCCATCCGTATTCAATACAAGCTGAAACCCCTGCCGAGTAGTGAAGAGCCTGGCCGATCCCCTCCCAGTTGATAAACCGCCAATACGTGAAGTGCCTGGCCGATCTCCCTGCCAAGGCCTGGAATGCCCGGCCGATCCGCTTGCCGAGGCGTGGAGTGCCCAGACGATTCCCCTGCCGTCGCGTGGAGGGTCTAGCTGCTTCCCCTGCCAGCTGATAACCCGCCAATAAATGAAATGCATGCCCGATCTCCCTCCCAATGCCTGGAGTGCCCGGCCGATCCCCCTGCCGAGGCGTGGAGGGCCCAGCTGATTCCCCTGCCGACACGTGGAGGGCCTGGCAGCTTTCCCTGCCAGCTGTTAACCCGCCAATAAATGATGTGCCTGCCCGATCTCCCTGCCAAGACCTGGAGTGCCGGGCCGATCCCGCAGCCGAGGTGGGAGTGCCAAGCCGCATTTCCTGCAAGCTGATACCCTTGCCGAGACGTGAAGAGCCTGGCCGATCCCATTCTAGTTGATAACCCGCCAATACGTGAAGTGCCTGGCCAATCTCCCAGCCAAGGCCTGGAGTGCCCGGCCGATCCGCTTGCCAAGGCATGGAGTGCCCAGCCGATTCCCCTGCCGACGCGTGGAGTGCCTGGCCGATTCTTCTGCCAGCTGATAACCCGCCAATAAATGATATGCCTGCCCGATCTCCCTCCCAAGACCTGTAGTGCCCGGCCGATCCCCCTGCCGAGGCGTGGAGGACCCAGCTAATTCCCCTGCCGACACGTGGAGGGCCTGGCAGCTTTCCCTGCCAGCTGGTAACCGATCTGGTTCTGGTAACCGAGCTGGCCGATATCCCTGCCAAGGCCAGGAGTGCCCGGCCGATCCCGCAGCCGAGGTGGGAGTGCCCATCCGTATTCCCTACAAGCTGAAACCCCTGCCGAGTAGTGAAGAGCCTGGCCGATCCCCTCCCAGTTGATATACCGCCAATACGTGAAGTGCCTGGCCGATCTCTCTGCCAAGGCCTGGAATGCCCGGCCGATCCGCTTGCCGAGGCGTGGAGTGCCCAGACGATTCCCCTGCCGTCGCGTGGAGGGTCTAGCTGATTCCCCTGCCGACACGTGGAGGGCCTGGCAGCTTTCCCTGCCAGCTGATAACCCGCCAATAAATGAAATGCATGCCCGATCTCCCTCCCAATGCCTGGAGTGCCCGGCCGATCCCCCTGCCGAGGCGTGGAGGGCCCAGCTGATTCCCCTGCCGACACGTGGAGGGCCTGGCAGCTTTCCCTGCCAGCTGGTAACCCGCCAATAAATGATGTGCCTGCCCGATCTCCCTGCCAAGACCTGGAGTGCCCGGCCGATCCCGCAGCCGAGGTGGGAGTGCCAAGCCGCATTTCCTGCAAGCTGATACCCCTGCCGAGACGTGAAGAGCTGGGCCGATCCCATTCTAGTTGATAACCCGCCAATACGTGAAGTGCCTGGCCGATCTCCCAGCCAAGGCCTGGAGTGCCCGGCCGATCCGCTTGCCAAGGCATGGAGTGCCCAGCCGATTCCCCTGCCGACGCGTGGAGTGCCTGGCCGATTCTTCTGCCAGCTGATAACCCGCCAATAAATGATATGCCTGACCGATCTCCCTCCCAAGACCTGGAGTGCCCGGCCGATCCCCCTGCCGAGGCGTGGAGGACCCAGCTTATTCCCCTGCCAACACGTGGAGGGCCTGGCAGCTTTCCCTGCCAGCTGGTAACCGATCTGGTTCTGGTAACCGAGCTGGCCGATCTCCCTGCCAAGACCTGGAGTGCCCGGCCGATCCCGCAGCCAAGGTGGGAGTGCCAAGCCGCATTTCCTGCAAGCTGATACCCCTGCCGAGACGTGAAGAGCTTGGCCGATCCCCTCCCAGTTGATAATCCACCAATACGTGAAGTGCTTAACCGATCTCCCTGCCAATGCCTGGAGTGCCCGGCTGATCCGCCTGCCGAGGCGTGGAGTACCCAGCCGATTCCCCTGCCGACGCGCAGAGGGCCTAGCCGCTTCCCCTGCTAGCTGATAACCCGCCAATAAATGATATGCATGCCCGATCTCCCTGCCAATGCCTGGAGTGCCCGGCCGATCCCCCTGCGGAGGCGTGAAGTGCCTGATCCTTTCCCAGTTGATAACCCGCCAATACGTGAAGTGCCTGTCCGATCTCCTTGCCAAGGTCTGGAATGCCCGGCCGACCCATCTGCCGAGACGTGGAGTGCCTAGACGATTCCCCTGCTAGCTGATAACCCGCTAATAAATGATATGCATGCCCGATCTCCCTCCCAGGACCTGGAGTGCCTGGCCGATCCCCCTGCCTAGGCGTGGAGGACCCAGCCGATTCCCCTGCTGTCGCGTGGAGGATCTAGCTGCTTCCCCTGCCAGCTGATAACCCGCCAATAAATGAAATGCATGCCCGATCTCCCTCCCAATGGTTGGAGTTCCCGGCCGATCCCCCCTGCCGAGGCGTGGAGGGCCCAGCTGATTCCCCTGCCGACACGTGAAGGGCCTGGCAGCTTTCCCTGCCAGCTGGTAACCGATCTGGTTCTTGTAACCGAGCTGGCCGATCTCCCTGCCAAGGCCTGGAGTGCCCGGCCGATCCCGCAGCCGAGGTGGGAGTGCCCATCCGTATTCCCTACAAGCTGAAACCGCTGCCGAGTAGTGAAGAGCCTGGCCGATCCCCTCCCAGTTGATAAACCGCCAATACGTGAAGTGCCTGGCCGATCCGCTTGCCGAGGCGTGGAGTGCCCAGACGATTTTCCTGCCGTCGAGTGGAGGTTCTAGCTGCTTCCCCTGCCAGCTGATAACCCGCCAATAAATGAAATGCATGCCCGATCTCCCTCCCAATGGTTGGAGTTCCCGGCCGATCCCCCTGCCGAGGCGTGGAGGGCCCAGCTGATTCCCCTGCCGACACGTGAAGGGCCTGGCAGCTTTCCCTGCCAGCTGGTAACCGATCTGGTTCTTGTAACCGAGCTGGCCGATCTCCCTGCCAAGGCCTGGAGTGCCCGGCCGATCCCGCAGCCGAGGTGGGAGTGCCCATCCGTATTCCCTACAAGCTGAAACCGCTGCCGAGTAGTGAAGAGCCTGGCCGATCCCCTCCCAGTTGATAAACCGCCAATACGTGAAGTGCCTGGCCGATCCGCTTGCCGAGGCGTGGAGTGCCCAGACGATTTTCCTGCCGTCGAGTGGAGGTTCTAGCTGCTTCCCCTGCCAGCTGATAACCCGCCAATAAATGAAATGCATGCCCGATCTCCCTCCCAATGCCTGGAGTGCTCGGCCGATCCCCCTGCCGAGGCGTGGAGTGCCTAGCCGATTCCCCTGCCGACACGTGGAGTGCCTAGCTGATTCCCCTGCCAGCTGATAGCCCGCCAATAAATGATATGCCGGACCGATCTCCCTGCCAATGCCTGGAGTGCCCAACCGACCCCCTGACGAGGCGTGGAGTGCCCTGACGATTTCGCTGCCGATGCGTTGAGTGCCTGGCCGATTCCCCTGCCAGCTGATAACCCGCCAATAAATGATATGCCTGCCCGATCTCCCCTGCCAATGCCTGGAGTGCCCGGCCGATCCCTTTGCCGAGGCGTGGAGTGCCCAGCTGATTCCCCTGCCAGCTGATAACCCGCTAATAAATCCTTTTCCTGCCCGATCTCCCTGCCAATAACTGGAGTGCCCCGCCGACCCCCCTGACGAGGCCTGGAGTGCCCAGCCGATCCCCCTGCCGACGCGTGGAAGGCCCAGACGATTTCCCTGCCATCGCGTGGAGTGCCTGGCCGATCCCCTGACAGCTGGTAACCCTCCAATACGTGCCTGGCCGATCTCCCTGCCAATGCCTGGAGTGCCCGGCCGACCTCCCTGACGAGGCCTGGAGTGACCGGCCGATTCCCCTGCGAGGCGTGGAGTGCCCAGCCGATTCCCCTACCGACGCGTGGAGGGCCTGGGCGATCCCCTGCTAGGTGATAACCCGCCAATAAATGATATGCCGGCCCGATCTAACTGCCAAGGCCTGGAGTGCCCGGCCGCCCCCCGACGAGGCGTGGAGTGCCCAGCCGATTCCCCTGCCGACACGTGGAGGGCCTGGCAGCTTTCCCTGACAGCTTGTAACCCGCCAATAAATGCTATGCCTGTTCGATCTCCCTGTCAATACCTGGAGTGCCCGGCCGGCCCCCTGACGAGGCCTGGAGTGCCAGCCGATTCCCCTGCGAGGCGTGGAGTGCCCAGCCGATTTCCCTACCGACGCGTGGAGGGCCTGGCCGGTCCCCTGCTAGCTGATAACCCGCTAGTACGTCTCTGGACGATCTCCTGCCAAGGCCTGGAGTGCCCGGCCGACCCCCTGACCAGGCGTGGAGTGCCCAGCCGATTCCCCTGCCGACTCGTGGAGTGCCTAGCCGATTCCCTGCCAGCTGATAACCCGCTAATAAATGATATGCCGGTCCGATGTCCCTTTCAAGGCCTGGAGTGCCCGGACGATCCCGCAGCCGAGGTGAGCCTGCCCATCCGTATACCCTGCAAGCTGAAACCTCTGCCGAGACGTGAAGATCCTGGCCGATCCCCTCCCAGTTGATAAACCGTCTATACGTGAAGTGCCCGGCTGATCTCCCTGCCAAGGCCTGGAATGCCCGGTTTATCCGCTTGCCGAGGCGTGGAGTGCCCAGCCGATTCTTCTGCCGACGCGTGGAGTGCCTGGCCGATTCCCCTGCCAGCTGTTAACCCGCCAATACATGATGGAGTCGTGGAGTGCCCAGCTGATTCCCCTGCCCACACGTGGAGGGCCTGGAAGCTTTCTCTGCCAGCTTGTAACCCGCCAATAAATGATATGCCGGCCCGATATCCCTGCCAAGGCCTGGAGTGCCCGGACGACCCCCCCGACGAGGCCTGAAGTGCACGGCCGATTCCCCTGCGAGGCGTGGAGTGCCCAGCCGATTCCCCTACCGACGCGTGGGAGGGCCTGGCCGATCCCCTGCTAGCTGATAACCCGCTAAAACGTGCCTGAACGATCTCCCTGCCAAGGCGTGGAGTGCCCGGACGACCCTCCTGCCGGGGCGTGGAGTGCCCAGCTGATTCCCCTGCCGACGCGTGGAGGGCCTGGGCGATCCCCTGCCAGCTTGTAACCCGCCAATAAATGATATGCCAGCCCGATATCCCTGCCAATGCCTGGAGTGCCCGGACGACCCTCCTGCCGGGGCGTGGAGTACCCAGCCGATTCCCCTGCCGACGCGTTGAGTACCTAGCCGATTCCCCTCCCATTTGATAACCCGCCAATACGTGAAGTTCCTGGCCGATCTCCCTGCCAAGGACTGGAATGCCCGGCCGACCCCCCTGACGAGGCCTGGAGTGCCCGGCCGATTCCCCTGCGAGTCGTGGAGTGCCCAGCTGATTCCCCTGCCCACACGTGGAGGGCCTGGGCGATCCCCTGCCAGCTTGTAACCCGCCAATAAATGATATGCCAGCCCGATATCCCTGCCAATGCCTGGAGTGCCCGGACGACCCTCCTGCCGGGGCGTGGAGTACCCAGCCGATTCCCCTGCCGACGCGTTGAGTACCTAGCCGATTCCCCTCCCATTTGATAACCCGCCAATACGTGAAGTTCCTGGCCGATCTCCCTGCCAAGGACTGGAATGCCCGGCCGACCCCCCTGACGAGGCCTGGAGTGCCCGGCCGATTCCCCTGCGAGGCGTGGAGTGCCCAGCCGATTCCCCTACCGACGCGTGGAGGGCCTGGCCGATCCCCTGCTAGCTGATAACCCGCCAATAAATGATATGCCGGCCCGATCTAACTGCCAAGGCCTGGAGTGCCCGGCCGACCCCCCATGACGAGGCGTGGAGTGCCTAGCCGATTTCCCTGCCAACGCGTGGAGTGCCTGGCCGATCCCCTGCCAGCTGGTAACCCTTCAATACGTGAAGTGCCTGGCCGATCTTCATGCCACGGCCTGGAGTGCCTGGCCGATTCCACTGACGAGGCGTGGAAAGCCCAGCCGATTTCTCTGCCGACGCGTGGATGCCGGCCTATGCCGCAGCCGAGGTAGGAGTGCCAAGCTGATGCCCCTGCCGAGACGTAAAGAGGCTGGCCGATCCCATGCTAGTTGAAAACCCGCCAATACGTGAAGTGCCTGGCTTATATCCCTGCCAAAGCCTGGAGTGCCTGGCCGATTCCCCTGCCGAGGCGTGGAGTACCCAGACGATTCCCCTGCCGACGCGTGGAGTGTCTAGCCGATTCCCCTGCCAGCTGATAACCCGCCAATAAATGATATGGCGGCCCGATCTCCCTGCCAATGCCTGGAGTGCCCAGCCGATCCCCCTGCCGACGCGTGGAATGCCCAGACGATTTCCCTGCCATCGCGTGGAGTGCCTGGCCGATCCCCTGACAGCTGGTAACCCTCCAATACGTGCCTGGCCGATCTCCCTGCCAATGCCTGGAGTGCCCGGCCGACCTCCCTGACGAGGCCTGGAGTGACCGGCCGATTCCCCTGCGAGGCGTGGAGTGCCCAGCCGATTCCCCTACCGACGCGTGGAGGGCCTGGGCGATCCCCTGCTAGGTGATAACCCGCCAATAAATGATATGCCGGCCCGATCTTACTGCCAAGGCCTGGAGTGCCCGGCCGACCCCCCGACGAGGCGTGGAGTGCCCAGCCGATTCCCCTGCCGACACGTGGAGGGCCTGGCAGCTTTCCCTGACAGCTTGTAACCCGCCAATAAATGCTATGCCTGTTCGATCTCCCTGTCAATACCTGGAGTGCCCGGCCGGCCCCCTGACGAGGCCTGGAGTGCCAGCCGATTCCCCTGCGAGGCGTGGAGTGCCCAGCCGATTTCCCTACCGACGCGTGGAGGGCCTGGCCGGTCCCCTGCTAGCTGATAACCCGCTAGTACGTCTCTGGACGATCTCCCTGCCAAGGCCTGGAGTGCCCGGCCGACCCCCCTGACCAGGCGTGGAGTGCCCAGCCGATTCCCCTGCCGACTCGTGGAGTGCCTAGCCGATTCCCTGCCAGCTGATAACCCGCTAATAAATGATATGCCGGTCCGATGTCCCTTTCAAGGCCTGGAGTGCCCGGACGATCCCGCAGCCGAGGTGAGCCTGCCCATCCGTATACCCTGCAAGCTGAAACCTCTGCCGAGACGTGAAGAGCCTGGCCGATCCCCTCCCAGTTGATAAACCGCCTATACGTGAAGTGCCTGGCTGATCTCCCTGCCAAGGCCTGGAATGCCCGGTTTATCCGCTTGCCGAGGCGTGGAGTGCCCAGCCGATTCTTCTGCCGACGCGTGGAGTGCCTGGCCGATTCCCCTGCCAGCTGTTAACCCGCCAATACATGATGGAGTCGTGGAGTGCCCAGCTGATTCCCCTGCCCACACGTGGAGGGCCTGGAAGCTTTCTCTGCCAGCTTGTAACCCGCCAATAAATGATATGCCGGCCCGATATCCCTGCCAAGGCCTGGAGTGCCCGGACGACCCCCCCGACGAGGCCTGAAGTGCACGGCCGATTCCCCTGCGAGGCGTGGAGTGCCCAGCCGATTCCCCTACCGACGCGTGGAGGGCCTGGCCGATCCCCTGCTAGCTGATAACCCGCTAAAACGTGCCTGAACGATCTCCCTGCCAAGGCGTGGAGTGCCCGGACGACCCTCCTGCCGGGGCGTGGAGTGCCCAGCTGATTCCCCTGCCGACGCGTGGAGGGCCTGGGCGATCCCCTGCCAGCTTGTAACCCGCCAATAAATGATATGCCAGCCCGATATCCCTGCCAATGCCTGGAGTGCCCGGACGACCCTCCTGCCGGGGCGTGGAGTACCCAGCCGATTCCCCTGCCGACGCGTTGAGTACCTAGCCGATTCCCCTCCCATTTGATAACCCGCCAATACGTGAAGTTCCTGGCCGATCTCCCTGCCAAGGACTGGAATGCCCGGCCGACCCCCTGACGAGGCCTGGAGTGCCCGGCCGATTCCCTGCGAGGCGTGGAGTGCCCAGCCGATTCCCCTACCGACGCGTGGAGGGCCTGGCCGATCCCTGCTAGCTGATAACCCGCCAATAAATGATATGCCGGCCCGATCTAACTGCCAAGGCCTGGAGTGCCCGGCCGACCCCCATGACGAGGCGTGGAGTGCCTAGCCGATTTCCCTGCCAACGCGTGGAGTGCCTGGCCGATCCCCTGCCAGCTGGTAACCCTTCAATACGTGAAGTGCCTGGCCGATCTTCATGCCACGGCCTGGAGTGCCTGGCCGATTCCACTGACGAGGCGTGGAAAGCCCAGCCGATTTCTCTGCCGACGCGTGGATGCCGGCCGATGCCGCAGCCGAGGTAGGAGTGCCATGCCGTATTCCCTGCAAGCTGATGCCCCTGCCGAGACGTAAAGAGGCTGGCCGATCCCATGCTAGTTGAAAACCCGCCAATACGTGAAGTGCCTGGCTTATATCCCTGCCAAAGCCTGGAGTGCCTGGCCGATTCCCCTGCCGAGGCGTGGAGTACCCAGACGATTCCCCTGCCGACGCGTGGAGTGTCTAGCCGATTCCCCTGCCAGCTGATAACCCGCCAATAAATGATATGGCGGCCCGATCTCCCTGCCAATGCCTGGAGTGCCCAGCCGATCCCCCTGCCGACGCGTGGAATGCCCAGACGATTTCCCTGCCATCGCGTGGAGTGCCTGGCCGATCCCCTGACAGCTGGTAACCCTCCAATACGTGCCTGGCCGATCTCCCTGGCAATGCCTGGAGTGCCCGGCCGACCTCCCTGACGAGGCCTGGAGTGACCGGCCGATTCCCCTGCGAGGCGTGGAGTGCCCAGCCGATTCCCCTACCGACGCGTGGAGGGCCTGGGCGATCCCCTGCTAGGTGATAACCCGCCAATAAATGATATGCCGGCCCGATCTAACTGCCAAGGCCTGGAGTGCCCGGCCGACCCCCCGACGAGGCGTGGAGTGCCCAGCCGATTCCCCTGCCGACACGTGGAGGGCCTGGCAGCTTTCCCTGACAGCTTGTAACCCGCCAATAAATGCTATGCCTGTTCGATCTCCCTGTCAATACCTGGAGTGCCCGGCCGGCCCCCCTGACGAGGCCTGGAGTGCCAGCCGATTCCCCTGCGAGGCGTGGAGTGCCCAGCCGATTTCCCTACCGACGCGTGGAGGGCCTGGCCGGTCCCCTGCTAGCTGATAACCCGCTAGTACGTCTCTGGACGATCTCCCTGCCAAGGCCTGGAGTGCCCGGCCGACCCCCCTGACCAGGCGTGGAGTGCCCAGCCGATTCCCCTGCCGACTCGTGGAGTGCCTAGCCGATTCCCTGCCAGCTGATAACCCGCTAATAAATGATATGCCGGTCCGATGTCCCTTTCAAGGCCTGGAGTGCCCGGACGATCCCGCAGCCGAGGTGAGCCTGCCCATCCGTATACCCTGCAAGCTGAAACCTCTGCCGAGACGTGAAGAGCCTGGCCGATCCCCTCCCAGTTGATAAACCGCCTATACGTGAAGTGCCTGGCTGATCTCCCTGCCAAGGCCTGGAATGCCCGGTTTATCCGCTTGCCGAGGCGTGGAGTGCCCAGCCGATTCTTCTGCCGACGCGTGGAGTGCCTGGCCGATTCCCCTGCCAGCTGTTAACCCGCCAATACATGATGGAGTCGTGGAGTGCCCAGCTGATTCCCCTGCCCACACGTGGAGGGCCTGGAAGCTTTCTCTGCCAGCTTGTAACCCGCCAATAAATGATATGCCGGCCCGATATCCCTGCCAAGGCCTGGAGTGCCCGGACGACCCCCCCGACGAGGCCTGAATTGCACGGCCGATTCCCCTGCGAGGCGTGGAGTGCCCAGCCGATTCCCCTACCGACGCGTGGAGGGCCTGGCCGATCCCCTGCTAGCTGATAACCCGCCAATAAATGATATGCCGGCCCCATCTAACTGCCAAGGCCTGGAGTGCCCGGCCGACCCCCCATGACGAGGCGTGGAGTGCCTAGCCGATTTCCCTGCCAACGCGTGGAGTGCCTGGCCGATCCCCTGCCAGCTGGTAACCCTTCAATACGTGAAGTGCCTGGCCGATCTTCATGCCACGGCCTGGAGTGCCTGGCCGATTCCACTGACGAGGCGTGGAAAGCCCAGCCGATTTCTCTGCCGACTCGTGGATGCCGGCCTATGCCGCAGCCGAGGTAGGAGTGCCATGCCGTATTCCCTGCAAGCTGATGCCCCTGCCGAGACGTAAAGAGGCTGGCCGATCCCATGCTAGTTGAAAACCCGCCAATACGTGAAGTGCCTGGCTTATATCCCTGCCAAAGCCTGGAGTGCCTGGCCGATTCCCCTGCCGAGGCGTGGAGTACCCAGACGATTCCCCTGCCGACGCGTGGAGTGTCTAGCCGATTCCCCTGCCAGCTGATAACCCGCCAATAAATGATATGGCGGCCCGATCTCCCTGCCAATGCCTGGAGTGCCCGGCCGACCCCCCTGACGAGGCCTGGAGTGCCCGGCCGATTCCCCTGCGAGGCGTGGAGTGCCCAGCCGATTCCCCTAACGACGCGTGGAGGGCCTGGCCGATCCTCTGCTAGCTGATAATCCGCTAATACGTGCCTAGACGATCTCCCTGCCAAGGCCTGGAGTGCCTGGCCGACCCCCCTGAACAGGCGTGGAGTGCCCAGTCGATTCCCTGCCGACGCGTGAAGTGCCTAGCTGATTCCCTGCCAGCTGATAACCCGCTAATAAATGATAGGCCTGGCAGCTTTCCCTGCCAGCTTCTAGCCCGCCAATAAATGCTATGCCTGCCCGATCCTCCTGCCAATGCCTGGAATGCCCGGCTGATCCGCTTGCCGAGGCCTGGAGTGCCCGGCCGATTCCCCTGCGAGGCGTGGAGTGCCCAGCCGATTTCCCTGCCGACGCGTGGAGTGCCTAGCCGATTTCCTTGCCAGGTGATAAACCGCCAATAAATGACAAGCCGGCCCGATCTCCTGCCAAGGCTTGGAGTGCCCGGACGACCCTCCTGCCGAGGCGTGGAGTGCCCAGCCGATTCCCCTGCCGACGCGTTGAGTGCCTAGCCGATTCCCCACCCAGCTGATAGCCCGCCAATAAATTAAATGCCTGACCGATCTCCCTGCCAATGCCTGGAGTGCCCGGCCGACCCCCTGACGAAGCCTGGATTGCCCAGCCGATTCTCCTGCGAGGCGTGGAGTGCCCAGCCGATTCCCCTACCGACGCGTGGAGGGCCTGGCTGATCCCCTGCTAGCTGTTAACCCGCCAATACGTGCCTGGCCGATCTCCCTGCCATAGCCTGGAGTGCCCGGCCGACCCCCCTGAAGAGGCGTGGAGTGCCCAGCCGATTCCCCTGCCGACGCATAGAGGGCCTGGCCGATCCGCTGCTAGCTGATAACCCGCCAATAAATGATATGCCCGCCCGATCTCCCTGCCAAGGCCTGGAGTTCCCGGCCGACCGCCCTGACGAGGCGTGGAGTGCCCAGCCGATTTCCTTGCCGACGCGTGGAGTGCCTGGCCGATCCCCTGCCGAGGAGTCGAGTGCCCAGCCGATTCCCCTACCGACGCGTGGAAGGCCTGGCCAATCCCCTGCCAGCTGATAACCGGCCAATAAATTATATGCCTGCCCGATCTCCATGCCAAGACCTGGAGTGCCCGGCCGATTCCGCAGCCGAGGTGGGAGTGCCTATCCGTATTCCCTGCAAACTGAAACCCCTGCCGAGACGTGAAGAGCCTGGCCGATCCCCTCCCAGTTGATAAACCGCCAATATGTGAAGTGCCTGGTCGATCTCCCTGCCATGGCCTGGAATGCCGGCCGATCCGCTTGCCGAGGCGTGGAGTGCCCAGCCGATTCCCCTACCGACGCGTGGAGGGCCTGGCTGATCCCCTGCTAGCTGTTAACCCGCCAATACGTGCCTGGCCGATCTCCCTGCCATAGCCTGGAGTGACCGGCCGACCCCCCTGACGAGGCGTGGAGTGCCCAGCCGATTCCCCTGCCGACGCATAGAGGGCCTGGCCGATCCGCTGCTAGCTGATAACCCGCCAATAAATGATATGCCCGCCCGATCTCCCTGCCAAGGCTTGGAGTTCCCGGCCGACCGCCCTGACGAGGCGTGGAGTGCCCAGCCGATTTCCTTGCCGACGCGTGGAGTGCCTGGCCGATCCCCTGCCGAGGAGTCGAATGCCCAGCCGATTCCCCTACCGACGCGTGGAAGGCCTGGCCGATCCCCTGCCAGCTGATAACCGGCCAATAAATTATATGCCTGCCCGATCTCCATGCCAAGACCTGGAGTGCCCGGCCGATTCCGCAGCCGAGGTGGGAGTGCCTATCCGTATTCCCTGCAAACTGAAACCCCTGCCGAGACGTGAAGAGCCTGGCCGATCCCCTCCCAGTTGATAAACCGCCAATATGTGAAGTGCCTGGTCGATCTCCCTGCCATGGCCTGGAATGCCGGCCGATCCGCTTGCCGAGGCGTGGAGTGCCCAGCCGATTCCCATGCCGAAGCGTGGACTGCTTGGCCGATTCCCTTGCCAGCTGATAACCCGCCAATAAATGATATGCCTACCCGATCTCCCCGCCAATGCCTGGAGTGCCCAGCCGATCCCCCTGCCGAGGCGTTGAGTGCCTAGCCGATCCCCCTGCGGAGACGTGGAGTGCCTAGCCGATTCCCCTGCCAGCTGATAACCCGCCAATAAATGATATGCCTGCCTGATCTCCCTGCCAATGCCTGGAGTGCCCGGCCGATCCCCCTGCCGAGGCGTGGATTGCCTAGCTGAGGCCTGGCCGATCCGCTGCCAGCTTGTAACCCGCCAATAAATGCTATGCCTGCCCGATCTCCCTGCCAAAGCCTGGAATGCCCGGCCGACCCCCCTGACGAGGCCTGGAGTGCCCGGCCAATACCCCTGCGAGGCGTGGAGTGCCCAGCCGATTCCCCTACCGACGCGTGGAGGGCCTGGCCGATCCCCTGCCAGCTGATAACCGGCCAATAAATGAAATGCCTGCCCGATCTCCCTGCCAAGACCTGGAGTGCCCGGCCGATCCCGCAGCCGAGATGGGAGTGCCCATCCGTATTCCCTGCAAGCTGAAACCCCTGCCGAGACGTGAAGAGCCTGGCCGATCCCCTCCCAGTTGATAAACCGCCTATACGTGAAGTGCCTGCCAAGGCCTGGAATGCCCGGCCGATCCGCTTGCCGAGGCGTGGAGTGCCCGGCCGATCCGCTTGCCGAGGCGTGGAGTGCCCAGCCGATTCCCCTGCCGACGCGTGGAGTGCCTGGCCGATCCCCTGCTAGCTGATAACCGGCCAATTAATGATATGCCTGCCCGATCTCCCTGCCAAGACCTGGAGTGCCCGGCCGATCCCGCAGCCGAGGTGGGAGTGCCCATCCGTATTCCTTGCAAGCTGAAAACCCTGCCGAGACGTGAAGAGCCTGGCCGATCCCCTGCTGGATATACCGCCAATACGTGAAGTGTCTGGCCGATCTCCCTGCCATAGCCTGGAGTGCCCGGACGATCCCCCTGCCGAGGCGTGGAGAGCGCAGCCGATTCCCCTGACGACCCGTGGAGTGCCTCGCCGATCTCCATGCCAAGGCCTGGAGTGCCCGTCCGATTCCCCTGCGAGGCGCGGAGTGCCCAGCCGATTAACCTGCTGACGCATGGAGGGCCTGGCCGATCCTCTGCTAGCTGATAACCCCCCAATACGTGCCTGGCCGATCTCCCTGCCAAGGCCTGGAGTGCCCAGCCGATCCCCCTGCCGAGGCGTGGAATGCCCAGACGATTCCCCTGCCGACGCGTGCAGTCCCTAGCCGATTCCCCTCCCAGCTGATAACCCGCCAATAAATTAAATGCCTGACCGATCTCCCTGCCAATGCCTGGAGTGCCCGGCCGACCCCCCTGACGACGCCTAGAGTGCCCGGCCGATTCCCCTGCGAGGTGTGGAGTGCCCAGCCGATTCCCCTACCGACGCGTGGAGGGCCTGGCCGATCCCCTGCTAGCTGATAATCCGCTAATACATGCCTTGACGATCTCCCTGCCAAGGCCTGGAGTGCCTGGCCGACCCCCTGTCCAGGCGTGGAGTGCCCAGTCGATTCCCCTGACGACGCGTTGAGTGCCTAGCCGATTCCCCACCCAGCTGATAGCCAGTCAATAAATTAAATGCCTGACCGAACTCCCTGCCAATGCCTGGAGTGCCCGGCCGACCCCCCTGACGAGGCCTGGATTGCCCAGCCGATTCTCCTGCGAGGCCTGGATTTCCCAGCCGATTCTCTTGCGAGGCGTGGAATGCCCAGCCGATTCCCCTATCGCCGCGTGGAGGGCCTGGCCGATCCCCTGCTAGCTGTTAGCCCGCCAATACTTGCCTGGCCGATCACCCTGCCAAGGCCTGGAGTGCCTAGCCGATTCCCCACCCAGCTGATAGCCCGCCAATAAATTAAATGCCTGACCGAACTCCCTGCCAATGCCTGGAGTGCCCGGCCGACCCCCTTGACGAGGCCTGGATTGCCCAGCCGATTCTCCTGCGAGGCGTGGAGTGCCCAGCCGATTCCCCTACCGACGCGTGGAGGGCCTGGCTGATCCCCTGCTAGCTGTTAACCCGCCAATACGTGCCTGGCCGATCTCCCTGCCATAGCCTGGAGTGACCGGCCGACCCCCCTGACGAGGCGTGGAGTGCCCAGCCGATTCCCCTGCCGACGCATAGAGGGCCTGGCCGATCCGCTGCTAGCTGATAACCCGCCAATAAATGATATGCCCGCCCGATCTCCCTGCCAAGGCCTGGAGTTCCCGGCCGACCGCCCTGACGAGGCGTGGAGTGCCCAGCCGATTTCCTTGCCGACGCGTGGAGTGCCTGGCCGATCCCCTGCCGAGGAGTCGAATGCCCAGCCGATTCCCCTACCGACGCGTGGAAGGCCTGGCCGATCCCCTGCCAGCTGATAACCGGCCAATAAATTATATGCCTGCCCGATCTCCATGCCAAGACCTGGAGTGCCCGGCCGATTCCGCAGCCGAGGTGGGAGTGCCTATCCGTATTCCCTGCAAACTGAAACCCCTGCCGAGACGTGAAGAGCCTGGCCGATCCCCTCCCAGTTGATAAACCGCCAATATGTGAAGTGCCTGGTCGATCTCCCTGCCATGGCCTGGAATGCCGGCCGATCCGCTTGCCGAGGCGTGGAGTGCCCAGCCGATTCCCATGCCGAAGCGTGGACTGCCTGGCCGATTCCCTTGCCAGCTGATAACCCGCCAATAAATGATATGCCTTCCCGATCTCCCCGCCAATGCCTGGAGTGCCCAGCCGATCCCCCTGCCGAGGCGTTGAGTGCCTAGCCGATTCCCCTGCTATCTGATAACCGCCAATACGTGCTTGACCGATCTCCCTGCCAAGTGCCCAGCCGACCCCCAGACGAGGCGTGGAGTGCCCAGCCGATCCCCCTGCGGAGACGTGGAGTGCCTAGCCGATTCCCCTGCCAGCTGATAACCCGCCAATAAATGATATGCCTGCCTGATCTCCCTGCCAATGCCTGGAGTGCCCGGCCGATCCCCCTGCCGAGGCGTGGATTGCCTAGCTGAGGCCTGGCAGCTTTCCCTGCCAGCTTGTAACCCGCCAATAAATGCTATGCCTGCCCGATCTCCCTGCCAAAGCCTGGAATGCCCGGCCGACCCCCTGACGAGGCCTGGAGTGCCCGGCCAATACCCCTGCGAGGCGTGGAGTGCCCAGCCGATTCCTCTACCGACGCGTGGAGGGCCTGGCCGATCCCCTGCCAGCTGATAGCCGGCCAATAAATGAAATGCCTGCCAGATCTCCCTGCCAAGACCTGGAGTGCCCGGCCGATCCGGCAGCCGAGGTGGGAGTGCCCATCCGTATTCCTTGCAAGCTGAAAACCCTGCCGAGACGTGAAGAGCCTGGCCGATCCCCTGCTGGATATACCGCCAATACGTGAAGTGTCTGGCCGATCTCCCTGCCATAGCCTGGAGTGCCCGGACGATCCCCCTGCCGAGGCGTGGAGAGCGCAGCCGATTCCCCTGACGACGCGTGGAGTGCCTCGCCGATCTCCATGCCAAGGCCTGGAGTGCCCGTCCGATTCCCCTGCGAGGCGCGGAGTGCCCAGCCGATTAACCTGCCGACGCATGGAGGGCCTGGCCGATCCCCTGCTAGCTGATAACCCGCCAATACGTGCCTGGCCGATCTCCCTGCCAGGGCCTGGAGTGCCCAGCCGATCCCCCTGCCGAGGCGTGGAATGCCTAGCCGATTCCCCTCCCAGCTGATAACCCGCCAATAAATTAAATGCCTGACCGATCTCCCTGCCAATGCCTGGAGTGCCCGGGCGACCCCCCTGACGACGCCTGGAGTGCCCGGCCGATTCCCCTGCGAGGTGTGGAGTGCCCAGCCGATTCCCCTACCGACGCGTGGAGGGCCTGGCCGATACCCTGCTAGCTGATAATTCGCTAATACATGACTTGACGATCTCCCTGCCAAGGCCTGGAGTGCCTGGCCGACCCCCTGTCCAGGCGTGGAGTGCCCAGTCGATTCCCCTGACGACGCATTGAGTGCCTAGCCGATTCCCCACCCAGCTGATAGCCCGCCAATAAATTAAATGCCTGACCGAACTCCCTGCCAATGCCTGGAGTGCCCGGCCGACCCCCCTGACGAGGCCTGGATTGCCCAGCCGATTCTCCTGCGAGGCCTAGATTTTCCAGCCGATTCTCCTGCGAGGCGTGGAGTGCCCAGCCGATTCCCCTACCGCCGCGTGGAGGGCCTGGCCGATCCCCTGCTAGCTGTTAGCCCGCCAATACTTGCCTGGCCGATCACCCTGCCAAGGCCTGGAGTGCCCAGCCGATCCCCCTGACGAGGCGTGGAGTGCCCAGCCGATTCTCCTGCCGACGCGTGGAGTGCCTGGCCGATTCTTCTGCCAGCTGATAACCCGCCAATACATGATATGCCTGCCCAATCTCCCTGCCAATGCCTGGGGTGCCCGGCCGACCCCCCTGCCGAGGCGTGGAGTGCCCAGCTGATTCCCCTGCCGACACGTGGAAGGCCTGGCAGCTTTCCCTGCCAGCTTCTAGCCCGCCAATAAATGCTATGCCTGCTCGATCCTCCTGCCAATGCCTGGAATGCCCGGCTGATCCGCTTGCCGAGGCCTGGAGTGCCCGGCCGGTTCCCCTGCGAGTCGTGGAGTGCCCAGCCGATTTCCCTGCCGACGCGTGGAGTGCCTAGCCGATTTCCTTGCCAGGTGATAAACCGCCAATAAATGACAAGCCGGCCCGATCTCTCTGCCAAGGCTTGGGTGCCCGGACGACCCTCCTGCCGAGGCGTGGGTGCCCAGCCGATTCCCCTGCCGACGCGTTGAGTGCCGAGCCGATTCCCCACCCAGCTGATAGCCCGCCAATAAATTAAATGCCTGACCGATCTCCCTGCCAATGCCTGGAGTGCCCGGCCGACCCCCCTGACGAAGCCTGGATTGCCCAGCCGATTCTCCTGCGAGGCGTGGAGTGCCCAGCCGATTCCCCTACCGACGCGTGGAGGGCCTGGCTGATCCCCTGCTAGCTGTTAACCCGCCAATACGTGCCTGGCCGATCTCCCTGCCATAGCCTGGAGTGACCGGCCGACCCCCCTGACGAGGCGTGGAGTGCCCAGCCGATTCCCCTGCCGACGCATAGAGGGCCTGGCCGATCCGCTGCTAGCTGATAACCCGCCAATAAATGATATGCCCGCCCGATCTCCCTGCCAAGGCCTGGAGTTCCCGGCCGACCGCCCTGACGAGGCGTGGAGTGCCCAGCCGATTTCCTTGCCGACGCGTGGAGTGCCTGGCCGATCCCCTGCCGAGGAGTCGAGTGCCCAGCCGATTCCCCTACCGACGCGTGGAAGGCCTGGCCGATCCCCTGCCAGCTGATAACCGGCCAATAAATTATATGCCTGCCCGATCTCCATGCCAAGACCTGGAGTGCCCGGCCGATTCCGCAGCCGAGGTGGGAGTGCCTATCCGTATTCCCTGCAAACTGAAAACCCTGCCGAGACGTGAAGAGCCTGGCCGATCCCCTGCTGGATATACCGCCAATACGTGAAGTGTCTGGCCGATCTCCCTGCCATAGCCTGGAGTGCCCGGACGATCCCCCTGCCGAGGCGTGGAGAGCGCAGCCGATTCCCCTGACGACGCGTGGAGTGCCTGGCCGATTCCCTTGCCAGCTGATAACCCGCCAATAAATGACAAGCCGGCCCGATCTCCCTGCCAAGGCTTGGAGTGCCCGGACGACCCTCCTGCCGAGGCGTGGAGTGCCCAGCCGATTCCCCTGCCGACGCGTTGAGTGCCTAGCCGATTCCCCACCCAGCTGATAGCCCGCCAATAAATTAAATGCCTGACCGAACTCCCTGCCAATGCCTGGAGTGCCCGGCCGACCCCCCTGACGAGGCCTGGATTGCCCAGCCGATTCTCCTGCGAGGCCTAGATTTTCCAGCCGATTCTCCTGCGAGGCGTGGAGTGCCCAGCCGATTCCCCTACCGCCGCGTGGAGGGCCTGGCCGATCCCCTGCTAGCTGTTAGCCCGCCAATACTTGCCTGGCCGATCACCCTGCCAAGGCCTGGAGTGCCCAGCCGATCCCCCTGACGAGGCGTGGAGTGCCCAGCCGATTCTCCTGCCGACGCGTGGAGTGCCTGGCCGATTCTTCTGCCAGCTGATAACCCGCCAATACATGATATGCCTGCCCAATCTCCCTGCCATAGCCTGGGGTGCCCGGCCGACCCCCTGCCGAGGCGTGGAGTGCCCAGCTGATTCCCCTGCCGACACGTGGAAGGCCTGGCAGCTTTCCCTGCCAGCTTCTAGCCCGCCAATAAATGCTATGCCTGCCCGATCCTCCTGCCAATGCCTGGAATGCCCGGCTGATCCGCTTGCCGAGGCCTGGAGTGCCTGGCCGATTCCCCCTGCCGAGGCGTGGAGTACCCAGACGATTCCCCTGCCGACGCGTGGAGTGTCTAGCCGATTCCCCTGCCAGCTGATAACCCGCCAATAAATGATATGGCGGCCCGATCTCCCTGCCAATGCCTGGAGTGCCCAGCCGATCCCCCTGCCGACGCGTGGAATGCCCAGACGATTTCCCTGCCATCGCGTGGAGTGCCTGGCCGATCCCTGACAGCTGGTAACCCTCCAATACGTGCCTGGCCGATCTCCCTGCCAATGCCTGGAGTGCCCGGCCGACCTCCCTGACGAGGCCTGGAGTGACCGGCCGATTCCCCTGCGAGGCGTGGAGTGCCCAGCCGATTCCCCTACCGACGCGTGGAGGGCCTGGGCGATCCCCTGCTAGGTGATAACCCGCCAATAAATGATATGCCGGCCCGATCTTACTGCCAAGGCCTGGAGTGCCCGGCCGACCCCCCGACGAGGCGTGGAGTGCCCAGCCGATTCCCCTGCCGACACGTGGAGGGCCTGGCAGCTTTCCCTGACAGCTTGTAACCCGCCAATAAATGCTATGCCTGTTCGATCTCCCCTGTCAATACCTGGAGTGCCCGGCCGGCCCCCCTGACGAGGCCTGGAGTGCCAGCCGATTCCCCTGCGAGGCGTGGAGTGCCCAGCCGATTTCCCTACCGACGCGTGGAGGGCCTGGCCGGTCCCCTGCTAGCTGATAACCCGCTAGTACGTCTCTGGACGATCTCCCTGCCAAGGCCTGGAGTGCCCGGCCGACCCCCCTGACCAGGCGTGGAGTGCCCAGCCGATTCCCCTGCCGACTCGTGGAGTGCCTAGCCGATTCCCTGCCAGCTGATAACCCGCAAATAAATGATATGGCGGCCCGATCTCCCTGCCAATGCCTGGAGTGCCCGGCCGATCCCGCAGCCGAGTTGAGCCTGCCCATCCGTATACCCTGCAAGCTGAAACCTCTGCCGAGACGTGAAGAGCCTGGCCGATCCCCTCCCAGTTGATAAACCGCCTATACGTGAAGTGCCTGGCTGATCTCCCTGCCAAGGCCTGGAATGCCCGGTTTATCCGCTTGCCGAGGCGTGGAGTGCCCAGCCGATTCTTCTGCCGACGCGTGGAGTGCCTGGCCGATTCCCTTGCCAGCTGATAACCCGCCAATAAATGACAAGCCGGCCCGATCTCCCTGCCAAGGCTTGGAGTGCCCGGACGACCCTCCTGCCGAGGCGTGGAGTGCCCAGCCAATTCCCCTGCCGACGCGTTGAGTGCCTAGCCGATTCCCCACCCAGCTGATAGCCCGCCAATAAATTAAATGCCTGACCGATCTCCCTGCCAATGCCTGGAGTTCCCGGCCGACCGCCCTGACGAGGCGTGGAGTGCCCAGCCGATTTCCTTGCCGACGCGTAGAGTGCCTGGCCGATCCCCTGCCGAGGAGTCGAGTGCCCAGCCGATTCCCCTACCGACGCGTGGAAGGCCTGGCCGATCCCCTGCCAGCTGATAACCGGCCAATAAATTATATGCCTGCCCGATCTCCATGCCAAGACCTGGAGTGCCCGGCCTATCCCGCAGCCGAGGTGGGAGTGCCCATCCGTATTCCTTGCAATCTGAAAACCCTGCCGAGACGTGAAGAGCCTGGCCGATCCCCTGCTGGATATACCGCCAATACGTGAAGTGTCTGGCCGATCTCCCTGCCATAGCCAGGAGTGCCCGGACGATCCCCCTGCCGAGGCGTGGAGAGCGCAGCCGATTCCTCTGACGACGCGTGGAGTGCCTGGCCGATTCCCTTGCCAGCTGATAACCCGCCAATAAATGATATGCCTGCCCCATCTCCCCGCCAATGCCTGGAGTGCCCAGCTGATCCCCCTGCCGAGGCGTTGAGTGCCTAGCCGATTCCCCTGCTATCTGATAACCGCCAATACGTGCTTGACCGATCTCCCTGCCAAGTGCCCAGCCGACCCCCCAGACGAGGCGTGGAGTGCCCGGCCGATCCCCCTGCGGAGACGTGGAGTGCCTAGCCGATTCCCCTGCCAGCTGATAACCCGCCAATAAATGATATGCCTGCCTGATCTCCCTGCCAATGCCTGGAGTGCCCGGCCGATCCCCCTGCCGAGGCGTGGATTGCCTAGCTGAGGCCTGGCAGCTTTCCCTGCCAGCTTGTAACCCGCCAATAAATGCTATGCCTGCCCGATCTCCCTGCCAAAGCCTGGAATGCCCGGCCGACTCCCCTGACGAGGCCTGGAGTGCCCGGCCAATACCCCTGCGAGGCGTGGAGTGCCCAGCCGATCCCCCTGCGGAGACGTGGAGTGCCTAGCCGATTCCCCTGCCAGCTGATAACCCGCCAGTAAATGATATGCCTGCCTGATCTCCCTGCCAATGCCTGGAGTGCCCGGCCGATCCCCCTGCCGAGGCGTGGATTGCCTAGCTGAGGCCTGGCAGCTTTCCCTGCCAGCTTGTAACCCGCCAATATATGCTATGCCTGCCCGATCTCCCTGCCAAAGCCTGGAATGCCCGGCCGACCCCCTGACGAGGCCTGGAGTGCCCGGCCAATACCCCTGCGAGGCGTGGAGTGCCCAGCCGATTCCCCTGTCCAGGCGTGGAGTGCCCAGTCGATTCCCCTGACGACGCGTTGAGTGCCTAGCCGATTCCCCACCCAGCTGATAGCCCGTCAATAAATTAAATGCCTGACCGAACTCCCCTGCCAATGCCTGGAGTGCCCGGCCGACCCCCTGACGAGGCCTGGATTGCCCAGCCGATTCTCCTGCGAGGCCTGGATTTCCCAGCCGATTCTCCTGCGAGGCGTGGAATGCCCAGCCGATTCCCCTATCGCCGCGTGGAGGGCCTGGCCGATCCCCTGCTAGCTGTTAGCCCGCCAATACTTGCCTGGCCGATCACCCTGCCAAGGCCTGGAGTGCCTAGCCGATTCCCCACCCAGCTGATAGCCCGCCAATAAATTAAATGCCTGACCGAACTCCCTGCCAATGCCTGGAGTGCCCGGTCGACCCCCCTGACGAGGCCTGGATTGCCCAGCCGATTCTCCTGCGAGGCGTGGAGTGCCCAGCCGATTCCCCTACCGACGCGTGGAGGGCCTGGCTGATCCCCTGCTAGCTGTTAACCCGCCAATACGTGCCTGGCCGATCTCCCTGCCATAGCCTGGAGTGACCGGCCGACCCCCCTGACGAGGCGTGGAGTGCCCAGCCGATTCCCCTGCCGACGCATAGAGGGCCTGGCCGATCCGCTGCTAGCTGATAACCCGCCAATAAATGATATGCCCGCCCGATCTCCCTGCCAAGGCCTGGAGTTCCCGGCCGACCGCCCTGACGAGGCGTGGAGTGCCCAGCCGATTTCCTTGCCGACGCGTGGAGTGCCTGGCCGATCCCCTGCCAAGGCCTGGAGTGCCCGGACGACCCTCCCGACGAGGCCTGAAGTGCACGGCCGATTCCCCTGCGAGGCGTGGAGTGCCCAGCCGATTCCCCTACCGACGCGTGGAGGGCCTGACCGATCCCCTGCTAGCTGATAACCCGCTAAAACGTGCCTGAACGATCTCCCTGCCAAGGCCTGGAGTGCCCGGACGACCCTCCTGCCGGGGCGTGGAGTGCCCAGCTGATTCCCCTGCCGACGCGTGGAGGGCCTGGGCGATCCCCTGCCAGCTTGTAACCCGCCAATAAATGATATGCCAGCCCGATATCCCTGCCAATGCCTGGAGTGCCCGGACGACCCTCCTGCCGGGGCGTGGAGTACCCAGCCGATTCCCCTGCCGACGCGTTGAGTACCTAGCCGATTCCCCTCCCATTTGATAACCCGCCAATACGTGAAGTTCCTGGCCGATCTCCCTGCCAAGGACTGGAATGCCCGGCCGACCCCCTGACGAGGCCTGGGTGCCCGGCCGATTCCCCTGCGAGGCGTGGAGTGCCCAGCCGATTCCCCTACCGACGCGTGGAGGGCCTGGCCGATCCCCTGCTAGCTGATAACCCGCCAATAAATGATATGCCGGCCCGATCTAACTGCCAAGGCCTGGAGTGCCCGGCCGACCCCCATGACGAGGCGTGGAGTGCCTAGCCGATTTCCCTGCCAACGCGTGGAGTGCCTGGCCGATCCCTGCCAGCTGGTAACCCTTCAATACGTGAAGTGCCTGGCCGATCTTCATGCCACGGCCTGGAGTGCCTGGCCGATTCCACTGACGAGGCGTGGAAAGCCCAGCCGATTTCTCTGCCGACGCGTGGATGCCGGCCTATGCCGCAGCCGAGGTAGGAGTGCCATGCCGTATTCCCTGCAAGCTGATGCCCCTGCCGAGACGTAAAGAGCCTGGCCGATCCCATGCTAGTTGAAAACCCGCCAATACGTGAAGTGCCTGGCTTATATCCCTGCCAAAGCCTGGAGTGCCTGGCCGATTCCCCTGCCGAGGCGTGGAGTACCCAGACGATTCCCCTGCCGACGCGTGGAGTGTCTAGCCGATTCCCCTGCCAGCTGATAACCCGCCAATAAATGATATGGCGGCCCGATCTCCTGCCAATGCCTGGAGTGCCCGGTCGACCCCCCTGACGAGGCCTGGAGTGCCCGGCCGATTCCCCTGCGAGGCGTGGAGTGCCCAGCCGATTCCCCTAACGACGCGTGGAGGGCCTGGCCGATCCTCTGCTAGCTGATAATCCGCTAATACGTGCCTAGACGATCTCCCTGAACAGGCGTGGAGTGCCCAGTCGATTCCCTGCCGACGCGTGAAGTGCCTAGCTGATTCCCTGCCAGCTGATAACCCGCTAATAAATGATAGGCCTGGCAGCTTTCCCTGCCAGCTTCTAGCCCGCCAATAAATGCTATGCCTGCCCGATCCTCCTGCCAATGCCTGGAATGCCCGTCTGATCCGCTTGCCGAGGCCTGGAGTGCCCGGCCGATTCCCCTGCGAGGCGTGGAGTGCCCAGCCGATTTCCTTGCCGACGCGTGGAGTGCCTGGCCGATCCCCTGCCGAGGAGTCGAGTGCCCAGCCGATTCCCCTACCGACGCGTGGAAGGCCTGGCCGATCCCCTGCCAGCTGATAACCGGCCAATAAATTATATGCCTGCCCGATCTCCATGCCAAGACCTGGAGTGCCCGGCCGATTCCGCAGCCGAGGTGGGAGTGCCTATCCGTATTCCCTGCAAACTGAAACCCCTGCCGAGACGTGAAGAGCCTGGCCGATCCCCTCCCAGTTGATAAACCGCCAATACGTGAAGTGCCTGGTAGATTTCCCTGCCATGGCCTGGAATGCCGGCCGATCCGCTTGCCGAGGCGTGGAGTGCCCAGCCGATTCCCATGCCGAAGCGTGGACTGCTTGGCCGATTCCCTTGCCAGCTGATAACCCGCCAATAAATGATATGCCTACCCGATCTCCCCGCCAATGCCTGGAGTGCCCAGCCGATCCCCCTGCCGAGGCGTTGAGTGCCTAGCCGATCCCCCTGCGGAGACGTGGAGTGCCTAGCCGATTCCCCCTGCCAGCTGATAACCCGCCAATAAATGATATGCCTGCCTGATCTCCCTGCCAATGCCTGGAGTGCCCGGCCGATCCCCCTGCCGAGGCGTGGATTGCCTAGCTGAGGCCTGGCAGCTTTCCCTGCCAGCTTGTAACCCGCCAATAAATGCTATGCCTGCCCGATCTCCCTGCCAAAGCCTGGAATGCCCGGCCGACCCCCTGACGAGGCCTGGAGTGCCCGGCCAATACCCCTGCGAGGCGTGGAGTGCCCAGCCGATTCCCCTACCGACGCGTGGAGGGCCTGGCCGATCCCCTGCCAGCTGATAACCGGCCAATAAATGAAATGCCTGCCCGATCTCCCTGCCAAGACCTGGAGTGCCCGGCCGATCCCGCAGCCGAGATGGGAGTGCCCATCCGTATTCCCTGCAAGCTGAAACCCCTGCCGAGACGTGAAGAGCCTGGCCGATCCCCTCCCAGTTGATAAACCGCCTATACGTGAAGTGCCTGCCAAGGCCTGGAATGCCCGGCCGATCCGCTTGCCGAGGCATGGAGTGCCCGGCCGATCCGCTTGCCGAGGCGTGGAGTGCCCAGCCGATTCCCCTGCCGACGCGTGGAGTGCCTGGCCGATCCCCTGCTAGCTGATAACCGGCCAATTAATGATATGCCTGCCCGATCTCCCTGCCAAGACCTGGAGTGCCCGGCCGATCCCGCAGCCGAGGTGGGAGTGCCCATCCGTATTCCTTGCAAGCTGAAAACCCTGCCGAGACGTGAAGAGCCTGGCCGATCCCCTGCTGGATATACCGCCAATACGTGAAGTGTCTGGCCGATCTCCCTGCCATAGCCTGGAGTGCCCGGACGATCCCCCTGCCGAGGCGTGGAGAGCGCAGCCGATTCCCCTGACGACGCGTGGAGTGCCTCGCCGATCTCCATGCCAAGGCCTGGAGTGCCCGTCCGATTCCCCTGCGAGGCGCGGAGTGCCCAGCCGATTAACCTGCTGACGCATGGAGGGCCTGGCCGATCCCCTGCTAGCAGATAACCCCCCAATACGTGCCTGGCCGATCTCCCTGCCAAGGCCTGGAGTGCCCAGCCGATCCCCCTGCCGAGGCGTGGGATGCCCAGACGATTCCCCTGCCGACGCGTGGAGTGCCTAGCCGATTCCCCTCCCACCTGATAACCCGCCAATAAATTAAATGCCTGACCGATCTCCCTGCCAATGCCTGGAGTGCCCGGCCGACCCCCCTGACGACGCCTGGAGTGCCCGGCCGATTCCCCTGCGAGGTGTGGAGTGCCCAGCCGATTCCCCTACCGACGCGTGGAGGGCCTGGCCGATCCCCTGCTAGCTGATAATCCGCTAATACATGCCTTGACGATCTCCCTGCCAAGGCCTGGAGTGCCTGGTCGACCCCCCTGTCCAGGCGTGGAGTGCCCAGTCGATTCCCCTGACGACGCGTTGAGTGCCTAGCCGATTCCCCACCCAGCTGATAGCCAGTCAATAAAATAAATGCCTGACCGAACTCCCTGCCAATGCCTGGAGTGCCCGGCCGACCGCCCTGACGAGGCGTGGAGTGCCCAGCCGATTTCCTTGCCGACGCGTGGAGTGCCTGGCCGATCCCCTGCCGAGGAGTCGAATGCCTAGCCGATTCCCCTACCGACGCGTGGAATGCCTGGCCGATCCCCTGCCAGCTGATAACCGGCCAATAAATTATATGCCTGCCCGATCTCCATGCCAAGACCTGGAGTGCCCGGCCGATTCCGCAGCCGAGGTGGGAGTGCCTATCCGTATTCCCTGCAAACTGAAACCCCTGCCGAGACGTGAAGAGCCTGGCCGATCCCCTCCCAGTTGATAAACCGCCAATACGTGAAGTGCCTGGTCGATCTCCCTGCCATGGCCTGGAATGCCGGCCGATCCGCTTGCCGAGGCGTGGAGTGCCCAGCCGATTCCCATGCCGAAGTGTGGACTGCCTGGCCGATTCCCTTGCCAGCTGATAACCCGCCAATAAATGATATGCCTGCCCGATCTCCCCGCCAATGCCTGGAGTGCCCAGCCGATCCCCCTGCCGAGGCGTTGAGTGCCTAGCCGATTCCCCTGCTATCTGATAACCGCCAATACGTGCTTGACCGATCTCCCTGCCAAGTGCCCAGCCGACCCCCCAGACGAGGCGTGGAGTGCCCAGCCGATCCCCCTGCGGAGACGTGGAGTGCCTAGCCGATTCCCCTGCCAGCTGATAACCCGCCAATAAATGATATGCCTGCCTGATCTCCCTGCCAATGCCTGGAGTGCCCGGCCGATCCCCCTGCCGAGGCGTGGATTGCCTAGCTGAGGCCTGGCAGCTTTCCCTGCCAGCTTGTAACCCGCCAATAAATGCTATGCCTGCCCGATCTCCCTGCCAAAGCCTGGAATGCCCGGCCGACCCCCCTGACGAGGCCTGGAGTGCCCGGCCAATACCACTGCGAGGCGTGGAGTGCCCAGCCGATTCCCCTACCGACGCGTGGAGGGCCTGGCCGATCCCCTGCCAGCTGATAACCGGCCAATAAATGAAATGCCTGCCAGATCTCCCTGCCAAGACCTGGAGTGCCCGGCCGATCCCGCAGCCGAGGTGGGAGTGCCCATCCGTATTCCTTGCAAGCTGAAAACCCTGCCGAGACGTGAAGAGCCTGGCCGATCCCCTGCTGGATATACCGCCAATACGTGAAGTGTCTGGCCGATCTCCCTGCCATAGCCTGGAGTGCCCGGACGATCCCCCTGCCGAGGCGTGGAGAGCGCAGCCGATTCCCCTGACGACGCGTGGAGTGCCTCGCCGATCTCCATGCCAAGGCCTGGAGTGCCCGTCCGATTCCTGGAGTGCCCATAGCCTGGAGTGCCCGGACGATCCCCCTGCCGAGGCGTGGAAAGCGCAGTCGATTCCCCTGCCGACGCGTGGAGTGCCCAGCCGATTCTCCTGCGAGGCCTGGATTTCCCAGCCGATTCTCCTGCGAGGCGTGGAGTGCCCAGCCGATTCCCCTACCGCCGCGTGGAGGGCCTGGCCGATCCCCTGATAGCTGTTAGCCCGCCAATACTTGCCTGGCCGATCACCCTGCCAAGGCCTGGAGTGCCCAGCCGATCCCCCTGACGAGGCGTGGAGTGCCCAGCCGATTCTCCTGCCGACACGTGGAGTGCCTGGCCGATTCTTCTGCCAGCTGATAACCCGCCAATACATGATATGCCTGCCCAATCTCCCTGCCAATGCCTGGGGTGCCCGGCCGACCCCCCTGCCGAGGCGTGGAGTGCCCAGCTGATTCCCCTGCCGACACGTGGAAGGCCTGGCAGCTTTCCCTGCCAGCTTCTAGCCCGCCAATAAATGCTATGCCTGCCCGATCCTCCTGCCAATGCCTGGAATGCCCGGCTGATCCGCTTGCCGAGGCCTGGAGTGCCCGGCCGATTCCCCTGCGAGTCGTGGAGTGCCCAGCCGATTTCCCTGCCGACGCGTGGAGTGCCTAGCCGATTTCCTTGCCAGGTGATAAACCGCCAATAAATGACAAGCCGGCCCGATCTCCCTGCCAAGGCTTGGAGTGCCCGGACGACCCTCCTGCCGAGGCGTGGAGTGCCCAGCCGATTCCCCTGCCGACGCGTTGAGTGCCTAGCCGATTCCCCACCCAGCTGATAGCCCGCCAATAAATTAAATGCCTGACCGATCTCCCCTGCCAATGCCTGGAGTGCCCGGCCGACCCCCTGACGAAGCCTGGATTGCCCAGCCGATTCTCCTGCGAGGCGTGGAGTGCCCAGCCGATTCCCCTACCGACGCGTGGAGGGCCTGGCTGATCCCCTGCTAGCTGTTAACCCGCCAATACGTGCCTGGCCGATCTCCCTGCCATAGCCTGGAGTGACCGGCCGACCCCCCTGACGAGGCGTGGAGTGCCCAGCCGATTCCCCTGACGACGCGTTGAGTGCCTAGCCGATTCCCCACCCAGCTGATAGCCCGCCAATAAATTAAATGCCTGACCGATCTCCCTGCCAATGCCTGGAGTGCCCGGCCGACCCCCCTGACGAAGCCTGGATTGCCCAGCCGATTCTCCTGCGAGGCGTGGAGTGCCCAGCCGATTCCCCTACCGACGCGTGGAGGGCCTGGCTGATCCCCTGCTAGCTGTTAACCCGCCAATACGTGCCTGGCCGATCTCCCTGCCATAGCCTGGAGTGCCCGGACGATCCCCCTGCCGAGGCGTGGAGAGCGCAGCCGATTCCCCTGACGACGCGTGGAGTGCCTCGCCGATCTCCATGCCAAGGCCTGGAGTGCCCGTCCGATTCCTGGAGTGCCCATAGCCTGGAGTGCCCGGACGATCCCCTGCCGAGGCGTGGAAAGCGCAGTCGATTCCCCTGCCGAGGCGTGGAGTGCCCAGCCGATTCTCCTGCGAGGCCTGGATTTCCCAGCCGATTCTCCTGCGAGGCGTGGAGTGCCCAGCCGATTCCCCTACCGCCGCGTGGGAGGGCCTGGCCGATCCCCTGATAGCTGTTAGCCCGCCAATACTTGCCTGGCCGATCACCCTGCCAAGGCCTGGAGTGCCCAGCCGATCCCCCTGACGAGGCGTGGAGTGCCCAGCCGATTCTCCTGCCGACACGTGGAGTGCCTGGCCGATTCTTCTGCCAGCTGATAACCCGCCAATACATGATATGCCTGCCCAATCTCCCTGCCAATGCCTGGGGTGCCCGGCCGACCCCCTGCCGAGGCGTGGAGTGCCCAGCTGATTCCCCTGCCGACACGTGGAAGGCCTGGCAGCTTTCCCTGCCAGCTTCTAGCCCGCCAATAAATGCTATGCCTGCCCGATCCTCCTGCCAATGCCTGGAATGCCCGGCTGATCCGCTTGCCGAGGCCTGGAGTGCCCGGCCGATTCCCCTGCGAGTCGTGGAGTGCCCAGCCGATTTCCCTGCCGACGCGTGGAGTGCCTAGCCGATTTCCTTGCCAGGTGATAAACCGCCAATAAATGACAAGCCGGCCCGATCTCCTGCCAAGGCTTGGAGTGCCCGGACGACCCTCCTGCCGAGGCGTGGAGTGCCCAGCCGATTCCCCTGCCGACGCGTTGAGTGCCTAGCCGATTCCCCACCCAGCTGATAGCCCGCCAATAAATTAAATGCCTGACCGATCTCCCTGCCAATGCCTGGAGTGCCCGGCCGACCCCCTGACGAAGCCTGGATTGCCCAGCCGATTCTCCTGCGAGGCGTGGAGTGCCCAGCCGATTCCCCTACCGACGCGTGGAGGGCCTGGCTGATCCCCTGCTAGCTGTTAACCCGCCAATACGTGCCTGGCCGATCTCCCTGCCATAGCCTGGAGTGACCGGCCGACCCCCCTGACGAGGCGTGGAGTGCCCAGCCGATTCCCCTGACGACGCGTTGAGTGCCTAGCCGATTCCCCACCCAGCTGATAGCCCGCCAATAAATTAAATGCCTGACCGATCTCCCTGCCAATGCCTGGAGTGCCCGGCCGACCCCCTGACGAAGCCTGGATTGCCCAGCCGATTCTCCTGCGAGGCGTGGAGTGCCCAGCCGATTCCCCTACCGACGCGTGGAGGGCCTGGCTGATCCCCTGCTAGCTGTTAACCCGCCAATACGTGCCTGGCCGATCTCCCCTGCCATAGCCTGGAGTGCCCGGACGATCCCCCTGCCGAGGCGTGGAGAGCGCAGCCGATTCCCCTGACGACGCGTGGAGTGCCTCGCCGATCTCCATGCCAAGGCCTGGAGTGCCCGTCCGATTCCTGGAGTGCCCATAGCCTGGAGTGCCCGGACGATCCCCCTGCCGAGGCGTGGAAAGCGCAGTCGATTCCCCTGCCGACGCGTGGAGTGCCCAGCCGATTCTCCTGCGAGGCCTGGATTTCCCAGCCGATTCTCCTGCGAGGCGTGGAGTGCCCAGCCGATTCCCCTACCGCCGCGTGGAGGGCCTGGCCGATCCCCTGATAGCTGTTAGCCCGCCAATACTTGCCTGGCCGATCACCCTGCCAAGGCCTGGAGTGCCCAGCCGATCCCCCTGACGAGGCGTGGAGTGCCCAGCCGATTCTCCTGCCGACACGTGGAGTGCCTGGCCGATTCTTCTGCCAGCTGATAACCCGCCAATACATGATATGCCTGCCCAATCTCCCTGCCAATGCCTGGGGTGCCCGGCCGACCCCCCTGCCGAGGCGTGGAGTGCCCAGCTGATTCCCCTGCCGACACGTGGAAGGCCTGGCAGCTTTCCTGCCAGCTTCTAGCCCGCCAATAAATGCTATGCCTGCCCGATCCTCCTGCCAATGCCTGGAATGCCCGGCTGATCCGCTTGCCGAGGCCTGGAGTGCCCGGCCGATTCCCCTGCGAGTCGTGGAGTGCCCAGCCGATTTCCCTGCCGACGCGTGGAGTGCCTAGCCGATTTCCTTGCCAGGTGATAAACCGCCAATAAATGACAAGCCGGCCCGATCTCCCTGCCAAGGCTTGGAGTGCCCGGACGACCCTCCTGCCGAGGCGTGGAGTGCCCAGCCGATTCCCCTGCCGACGCGTTGAGTGCCTAGCCGATTCCCCACCCAGCTGATAGCCCGCCAATAAATTAAATGCCTGACCGATCTCCCTGCCAATGCCTGGAGTGCCCGGCCGACCCCCTGACGAAGCCTGGATTGCCCAGCCGATTCTCCTGCGAGGCGTGGAGTGCCCAGCCGATTCCCCTACCGACGCGTGGAGGGCCTGGCTGATCCCCTGCTAGCTGTTAACCCGCCAATACGTGCCTGGCCGATCTCCCTGCCATAGCCTGGAGTGACCGGCCGACCCCCCTGACGAGGCGTGGAGTGCCCAGCCGATTCCCCTGACGACGCGTTGAGTGCCTAGCCGATTCCCCACCCAGCTGATAGCCCGCCAATAAATTAAATGCCTGACCGAACTCCCTGCCAAGGCCTGGAGTTCCCGGCCGACCGCCCTGACGAGGCGTGGAGTGCCCAGCCGATTTCCTTGCCGACGCGTGGAGTGCCTGGCCGATCCCCTGCCGAGGAGTCGAGTGCCCAGCCGATTCCCCTACCGACGCGTGGAATGCCTGGCCGATCCCCTGCCAGCTGATAACCGGCCAATAAATTATATGCCTGCCCGATCTCCATGCCAAGACCTGGAGTGCCCGGCCGATTCCGCAGCCGAGGTGGGAGTGCCTATCCGTATTCCCTGCAAACTGAAACCCCTGCCGAGACGTGAAGAGCCTGGCCGATCCCCTCCCAGTTGATAAACCGCCAATACGTGAAGTGCCTGGCCGATCTCCCTGCCAAGGCCTGGAATGCCGGCCGATCCGCTTGCCGAGGCGTGGAGTGCCCAGCCGATTCCCCTGCCGAAGCGTGGACTGCCTGGCCGATTCCCTTGCCAGCTGATAACCCGCCAATAAATGATATGCCTGCCCGATCTCCCCGCCAATGCCTGGAGTGCCCAGCCGATCCCCCTGCCGAGGCGTTGAGTGCCTAGCCGATTCCCCTGCTATCTGATAACCGCCAATACGTGCTTGACCGATCTCCCTGCCAAGTGCCCAGCCGACCCCCCAGACGAGGCGTGGAGTGCCCAGCCGATCCCCCTGCGGAATACGTGCCTGGCCGATCTCCCTGCCAAGGTCTGGAGTGCAAAGCCGATCCCCGCCATAAATGGTATGCCTGCCAGATCACCCTGCCAATGCCTGGAGTGCCCGGCCGACCCCCCTGACTAGGCCTGGAGTGCCCGGCCGATTCCCCTGCGAGGCGTGGAGTGCCCAGCCGATTCCCCTACCGACGCGTGGAGGGCCTGGCCGATCCCCTGCTAGCTGATAACCCGCCAATACGTGCCTGGCCGATCTCCTTGCCAAGGCCGATCCGCTTGCCGAGGCGTGGAGTGCCCAGCCGATTCCCCTGCCGACGCATGGAGTGCCTGGCCGATTCCCCTGCCAGCTGATAACCCGCCAATAAATAATATGCCTGCCCGATCTCCCTGCCAATGTCTGGAGTGCCCGGCCGATTCCCCGGCGAGGCGTGGAGTGCCCAGATGATTCCCCTGCCGACACGTGGAGGGCCTGGGCGATCTCCTGCTAGGTGATAACCCGCCAATACGTGCCTGGCCGATCTCCCTGCCGAGGTCTGGAGTGCCCAGCCGATCCCCCTGCCGAGGCGTGGAGTGCCCAGCCGATTCCCCTGCCGACGCGTGGAGTGCCTAGCCGATTCTTCTGCCAGCTGATAACCCGCTAATAAATCCTTTGCCTGCCCGATCTCCCTGCCAATACCTGGAGTGCCCCCCTGACGAGGCCTGGAGTGCCCGGCCGATTCCCCTGCGAGGCGTGGAGTGCCCAGCCGATTCCCCTACCGACGCGTGGAGGGCCTGGCCGATCCCCTGCAAGCTGATAACCCGCCAATACGTACCTGGCCGATCTCCCTGCCAAGGCCGATCCGCTTGCCAAGGCCTGGAGTGCCCGGCCGATTCCCCTGCCAGCTGATAACCCGCCAATTAATGATATGCCCGGCCGATCCCGCTGCCGAGGCGTGGAGTGCCCAGATGATTCCCCTGCCGACACGTGGAGGGCCTGGGCGATCTCCTGCTAGGTGATAACCCACCAATACGTGCCTGGCCGATCTCCCTGCCAAGGTCTGGAGTGCCCAGCCGATCCCCCTGCCGAGGCGTGGAGTGCCCAGCCGATTCCCCTGCCGACGCGTGGAGTGCCTAGCCGATTCCCCTGCCAGCTGATAGCCCGCCAATATATGATATGCCGGACCGATCTCCCTGCCAAGGCCTGGAGTGCCCAACCGACCCCCCTGACGAGGCGTGGAGTGCCCTGCCGATTTCGCTGGCGACGCGTTGAGTGCCCGGCCGATCCCCCTGCCGAGGCGTGGAGTGCCCAGATGATTCCCCTGCCGACACGTGGAGGGCCTGGGCGATCTCCTGCTAGGTGATAACCCGCCAATACGTGCCTGGCCGATCTCCCTGCCAAGGTCTGGAGTGCCCAGCCGATCCCCCTGCCGAGGCGTGGAGTGCCCAGCCGATTCCCCTGCCGATGCGTGGAGTGCCTAGCTGATTCCCTTGCCAGCTGATAGCCCGCCAATAAATAATATGCCTGACCGATCTCCCTGCCAATGCCTGGAGTGCCCGGCCGACCCCCCTGACGAGGCCTGGAGTGCCCGGCCGATTCCCCTGCGAGGCGTGGAGTGCCCAGCCGATTCCCCTACCGACGCGTGGAGACCTGGCCGATCCCCTGCTAGCTGATAGCCCGCCAATACGTGCCTGGCCGATCTCCCTGCCGAGGCCGATCTCCCTGCCAAGGCCGATCTCCCTGCCAAGGCCGATCCGTTTGCCGAGGCGTGGAGTGCCCGGCCGATCCCCCTGCCGAGGCGTGGAGTGCCCAGCTGATTCCCCTGCCGACAAGTGGAGGGCCTGGCAGCTTTCCCTGCCAGCTTGTAACCCGCAAATAAATGCTATGTCTGCCCGATCTCCCTGCCAAGACCTGGAGGGCCAAGCCGATTTCCCTGCCGAGGCGTGGAGTGCCCAGCCGATTCCGCTGCCGACGCGCTGATGCAGGCCAATGCCGCAGCCGAGGTGGGAGTGCGAATCCGTATTCCGTGCAAGCTGATTCCCCTGTCGAGACGTTAAGAGCCTTGCCGATTCCCTCCCAGTTGATAACCCGCCAATAATTGAAATGCCTGCCCGATGTCCCTGCCAAGACCTCGATTGCCCAGGTGATCCCACAGCCGAGGTTGGAGTGCCAACCCGTATTCCCTGCAAGCTGAAAACCCTGCCGAGACGTGAAGAGCCTGGCCGATTCCCTCCCAGTTGATAACCGGCCAATACGTGAAGTGCCTGGCCGATCTCCATGCCACGGCCTGGAGTGCCCAGCCGATTTCTCTGCCGACGCGTGGATGCCGGCCGATGCCGCAGCCGAGGTGGGAGTGCCAAGCCGTATTCCCTGCAAGCTGATGCCCCTGCCAAGACGTAAAGAGCCTGGCCGATCCCATGCTAGTTGATAACCCGCCAATACTTGAAGTGCCTGGCCGATATCCCTGCCAAAGCCTGGAGTGCCTGGCCTGGAAAGCCTGGAGTGCCTGGCCGATTCCCCTGCCGAGGCGTGGAGTACCCAGACGATTCCCCTGCCGACGCGTGGAGTGTCTAGCCGATTCCCCTGCCAGCTGATAACCCGCCAATAAATGATATGCCTGACCGATCTCCCTGCCAATGCCTGAAGTGCCCGGCCGACCCCCCTGACGAGGCCTGGAGTGCCCGGCCGATTCCCCTGCGAGGCGTGGAGTGCCCAGCCGATTCCCCTACCGACGCGTGGAGACCTGGCCGATCCCCTGCTAGCTGATAGCCCGCCAATACGTGCCTGGCCGATCTCCCTGCCAAGGCCGATCCGTTTGCCGAGGCGTGGAGTGCCCGGCCGATCCCCCTGCCGAGGCGTGGAGTGCCCAGCTGATTCCCCTGCCGACAAGTGGAGGGCCTGGCAGCTTTCCCTGCCAGCTTGTAACCCGCAAATAAATGCTATGTCTGCCCGATCTCCCTGCCAAGACTGGATTTCCCTGCCGAGGCTGGAGTGCCCAGCCGATTCCGCTGCCGACGCGCTGATGCAGGCCAATGCCGCAGCCGAGGTGGGAGTGCGAAGAGTGGGAGTCCGTTCAAGCTGATTCCCCTGTCGAGACGTTAAGAGCCTTGCCGATTCCCTCCCAGTTGATAACCCGCCAATAATTGAAATGCCTGCCCGATGTCCCTGCCAAGACCTCGATTGCCCAGGTGATCCCACAGCCGAGGTTGGAGTGCCAACCCGTATTCCCTGCAAGCTGAAAACCCTGCCGAGACGTGAAGAGCCTGGCCGATTCCCTCCCAGTTGATAACCGGCCAATACGTGAAGTGCCTGGCCGATCTCCATGCCACGGCCTGGAGTGCCCAGCCGATGCCGCAGCCGAGGTGGGAGTGCCAAGCCGTATTCCCTGCAAGCTGATGCCCCTGCCAAGACGTAAAGAGCCTGCCAAAGCCTGAAGTGCCTGGCCGATTCCCCTGCCGAGGCGTGGAGTACCCAGACGATTCCCCTGCCGACGCGTGGAATGTCTAGCCGATTCCCCTGCCAGCTGATAACCCGCCAATAAATGATATGCCGGCCCGATCTCCCTGCCAAGGCTTGGAGTGCCCGGACGACCCTCCTGCCGAGGCGTGGAGTGCCCAGCCGATTCCCTGCCGACGCGTGGAGTGCCTAGCCGATTCCCCCGCCAGCTGATAACCCGCCAATAAATGATATGCCTGACCGATCTCCCTGCCAATGCCTGGAGTGCCCGGCCGACCCCCCTGACGAGGCCTGGAGTGCCCGGCCGATTCCCCTGCGAGGCGTGGAGTGCCCAGCCGATTCCCCTGCCAGCTGATAGCCCGCCAATAAATGATATGCCGGACCGATCTCCCGCCAAGGCCTGGAGTGCCCAACCGACCCCCCTAACGAGGCGTAGAGTACCCAGCCGATTTCGCTGCCGACGCGTTGAGTGCATGGCCGATTCCCCTGCCAGCTGATCTCCCTGCCAATACCTGGAGTGCCCCGCCGACCCCCCTGACGAGGCCTGGAGTGCCCGGCCGATTACTCTGCCGAAGCGTGGATGCCGGCCGATGCCGCAGCCGAGGTGGGAGTGCCAAGCCGTATTTCCTGCAAGCTGATGCCTCTTCCAAGACGTAAAGAGCCTAGCCGATCCCATGCTAGTTGATAACCCGCCAATACGTGAAGTGCCTGGCCGATATTTCTGCCAAAGCCTGGAGTGCCTGGCCGATTCCCCTGCCGAGGCGTGGAGTACCCAGACGATTCCCCTGCCGACGCGTGGAGTGTCTAGCCGATTCCCCTGCCAGCTGATAACCCGCCAATAAATGATATGCCGGCCCGATCTCCCTGCCAAGGCTTGGAGTGCCCGGACGACCCTCCTGCCGAGGCGTGGAGTGCCCAGCCGATTCCCTGCCGACGCGTGGAGTGCCTAGCCGATTCCCCCGCCAGCTGATAACCCGCCAATGAATGCTTTGCCTGCCCGATCTCCCTGCCAATACCTGGAGTGCCCCGCCGACCCCCCTGACGAGGCCTGGAGTGCCCGGCCGATTCCCCTGCGAGGCGTGGAGTGCCCAGCCGATTCCCCTACCGACGCGTGGAGGGCCTGGCCGATCCCCTGCTAGCTGATAAGCCGCTAATACGTGCCTGGAGGATCTCCCTGCCGAGTGCCTGGCCAATCTCCCTGCCAAGGCCTGGAGTGCCCGGCCGACCCCCCTGACGAGGCGTGGAGTGCCCAGCCGATTTCCCTGCCAACGCGTGGAGTGCCTGGCCGATCCCCTGCCAGCTGGTAACCCTCCAATACGTGCCTGGCCAATCTCCCTGCCAATGCCTGGAGTGCCCGGCCGACCCCCCTGACGAGGCCTGGAGTGCCCGTCCGATTCCCCTGCGAGGCGTAGAGTGCCCAGCCGATTCCTCTACCGACGCGTGGAGGGCCTGGCCGATCCCCTGCTAGCTGATAACCCGTCAATACGTGCCTGGCCGATCTCCCTGCCAATGTCTGGAGTGCCCTGCCGATCCCCCTGCCGAGGCGTGGAGTGCCAGCCGCGTGGAGTGCCTAGCTGATTCCCCTGCCAGCTGATAGCCCGCCAATAAATGATATGCCAGACCGATCTCCCTGCCAAGGCCTGGAGTGCCCAACCGACCCCCCTGACGAGGCGTAGAGTGCCCAGCCGATTTCGCTGCCGACGCGTGGAATGCCCAGCCGATTCCCCTGCCAGCTGATAACCCGCTAATAAATGCTTTGCCTGCCCGATCTCCCTGCCAATACCTGGAGTGCCCCGCCGACCCCCCTGACGAGGCCTGGAGTGCCCAGCCGATCCCCCTGCCGACGCGTGGAATGCCCAGCCGATTTCCCTGCCATCGCGTGGAGTGCCTGGCCGATCCCCTGCCAGCTGGTAACCCTCCAATACGTGCCTGGCCAATCTCCCTGCCAATGCCTGGAGTGCCCGGCCGACCTCCCTGACGAGGCCTGGAGTGACCGGCCGATTCCCCTGCGAGGCGTGGAGTGCCCAGCCGATTCCACTCCCGACGCGTGGAGTGCCTGGCCGATTCCCCTGCCAGCTGATAACCCGCCAATAAATTATATGCCTGCCCGATCTCCCTGCCAATGCCTGGAGTGCCCGGCCGATTCCCCGGCGAGGCGTGGAGTGCCCAGCCGATTCCCCTGCCGTCGCGTGGAGGGCCTGGCCGATCCCCTGCTAGCTGGAGTGGCCGAGGCGTGGAGTGCCCAGCTGATTCCCCTGCCGACACGTGGAGGGCCTGGCCGATCTCCTGCTAGGTGATAACCCGCCAATACGTGCCTGGCCGATCTCCCTGACAAGGCGTGGAGTGCCTAGCCGATTCCCCTGCCGACACGTGGAGTGCCTAGCTGATTCCCCTGCCAGCTGATAGCCCGCCAATAAATGATATGCCGGACCGATCTCCCTGCCAATGCCTGGAGTGCCCAACCGACCCCCCTGACGAGGCGTGGAGTGCCCTGACGATTTCGCTGCCGATGCGTTGAGTGCCTGGCCGATTCCCCTGCCAGCTGATAACCCGCCAATAAATGATATGCCTGCCCGATCTCCCTGCCAATGCCTGGAGTGCCCGGCCGATCCCTTTGCCGAGGCGTGGAGTGCCCAGCTGATTCCCCTGCCAGCTGATAACCCGCTAATAAATCCTTTGCCTGCCCGATCTCCCTGCCAATAACTGGAGTGCCCCGCCGACCCCCCCGACGAGGCCTGGAGTGCCCAGCCGATCCCCCTGCCGACGCGTGGAATGCCCAGACGATTTCCCTGCCATCGCGTGGAGTGCCTGGCCGATCCCCTGACAGCTGGTAACCCTCCAATACGTGCCTGGCCGATCTCCCTGCCAATGCCTGGAGTGCCCGGCCGACCTCCCTGACGAGGCCTGGAGTGACCGGCCGATTCCCCTGCGAGGCGTGGAGTGCCCAGCCGATTCCACTCCCGACGCGTGGAGTGCCTCGCCGATTCCCCTGCCAGCTGATAACCCGCCAATAAATTATATGCCTGCCCGATCTCCCTGCCAATGCCTGGAGTGCCCGGCCGATTCCCCGGCGAGGCGTGGAGTGCCCAGCCGATTCCCCTGCCGTCGCGTGGAGGGCCTGGCCGATCCCCTGCTAGCTGGAGTGGCCGAGGCGTGGAGTGCCCAGCCGATTCCCCTACCGACGCGTGGAGGGCCTGGGCGATCCCCTGCTAGGTGATAACCCGCCAATAAATGATATGCCGGCCCGATCTAACTGCCAAGGCCTGGAGTGCCCGGCCGACCCCCCGACGAGGCGTGGAGTGCCCAGCCGATTCCCCTGCCGACACGTGGAGGGCCTGGCAGCTTTCCCTGACAGCTTGTAACCCGCCAATAAATGCTATGCCTGTTCGATCTCCCTGTCAATACCTGGAGTGCCCGGCCGGCCCCCCTGACGAGGCCTGGAGTGCCCAGCCGATTCCCCTGCGAGGCGTGGAGTGCCCAGCCGGTTTCCCTACCGACGCGTGGAGGGCCTGGCCGGTCCCCTGCTAGCTGATAACCCGCTAGTACGTCTCTGGACGATCTCCCTGCCAAGGCCTGGAGTGCCCGGCCGACCCCCCTGACCAGGCGTGGAGTGCCCAGCCGATTCCCCTGCCGACTCGTGGAGTGCCTAGCCGATTCCCTGCCAGCTGATAACCCGCTAATAAATGATATGCCGGTCCGATGTCCCTTTCAAGGCCTGGAGTGCCCGGACGATCCCGCAGCCGAGGTGAGCCTGCCCATCCGTATACCCTGCAAGCTGAAACCTCTGCCGAGACGTGAAGAGCCTGGCCGATCCCCTCCCAGTTGATAAACCGCCTATACGTGAAGTGCCTGGCTGATCTCCCTGCCAAGGCCTGGAATGCCCGGTTTATCCGCTTGCCGAGGCGTGGAGTGCCCAGCCGATTCTTCTGCCGACGCGTGGAGGGCCTGGCCGATCCCCTGCTAGCTGATAACCCGCTAAAACGTGCCTGAACGATCTCCCTGCCAAGGCCTGGAGTGCCCGGACGACCCTCCTGCCGGGGCGTGGAGTGCCCAGCTGATTCCCCTGCCGACGCGTGGAGGGCCTGGGCGATCCCCTGCCAGCTTGTAACCCGCCAATAAATGATATGCCAGCCCGATATCCCTGCCAATGCCTGGAGTGCCCGGACGACCCTCCTGCCGGGGCGTGGAGTACCCAGCCGATTCCCCTGCCGACGCGGTGAGGACCTAGCCGATTCCCCTCCCATTTGATAACCCGCCAATACGTGAAGTTCCTGGCCGATCTCCCTGCCAAGGACTGGAATGCCCGGCCGACCCCCCTGACGAGGCCTGGAGTGCCCGGCCGATTCCCCTGCGAGGCGTGGAGTGCCCAGCCGATTCCCCTACCGACGCGTGGAGGGCCTGGCCGATCCCCTGCTAGCTGATAACCCGCCAATAAATGATATGCCGGCCCGATCTAACTGCCAAGGCCTGGAGTGCCCGGCCGACCCCCCATGACGAGGCGTGGAGTGCCTAGCCGATTTCCCTGCCAACGCGTGGAGTGCCTGGCCGATCCCCTGCCAGCTGGTAACCCTTCAATACGTGAAGTGCCTGGCCGATCTTCATGCCACGGCCTGGAGTGCCTGGCCGATTCCACTGACGAGGCGTGGAAAGCCCAGCCGATTTCTCTGCCGACGCGTGGATGCCGGCCTATGCCGCAGCCGAGGTAGGAGTGCCATGCCGTATTCCCTGCAAGCTGATGCCCCTGCCGAGACGTAAAGAGACTGGCCGATCCCATGCTAGTTGAAAACCCGCCAATACGTGAAGTGCCTGGCTTATATCCCTGCCAAAGCCTGGAGTGCCTGGCCGATTCCCCTGCCGAGGCGTGGAGTACCCAGACGATTCCCCTGCCGACGCGTGGAGTGTCTAGCCGATTCCCCTGCCAGCTGATAACCCGCCAATAAATGATATGGCGGCCCGATCTCCTGCCAATGCCTGGGTGCCCAGCCGATCCCCCTGCCGACGCGTGGAATGCCCAGACGATTTCCCTGCCATCGCGTGGAGTGCCTGGCCGATCCCCTGACAGCTGGTAACCCTCCAATACGTGCCTGGCCGATCTCCCTGCCAATGCCTGGAGTGCCCGGCCGACCTCCCTGACGAGGCCTGGAGTGACCGGCCGATTCCCCTGCGAGGCGTGGAGTGCCCAGCCGATTCCCCTACCGACGCGTGGAGGGCCTGGGCGATCCCCTGCTAGGTGATAACCCGCCAATAAATGATATGCCGGCCCGATCTAACTGCCAAGGCCTGGAGTGCCCGGCCGACCCCCCGACGAGGCGTGGAGTGCCCAGCCGATTCCCCTGCCGACACGTGGAGGGCCTGGCAGCTTTCCCTGACAGCTTGTAACCCGCCAATAAATGCTATGCCTGTTCGATCTCCCTGTCAATACCTGGAGTGCCCGGCCGGCCCCCTGACGAGGCCTGGAGTGCCAGCCGATTCCCCTGCGAGGCGTGGAGTGCCCAGCCGATTTCCCTACCGACGCGTGGAGGGCCTGGCCGGTCCCCTGCTAGCTGATAACCCGCTAGTACGTCTCTGGACGATCTCCTGCCAAGGCCTGGAGTGCCCGGCCGACCCCCCCTGACCAGGCGTGGAGTGCCCAGCCGATTCCCCTGCCGACTCGTGGAGTGCCTAGCCGATTCGCTGCCAGCTGATAACCCGCTAATAAATGATATGCCGGTCCGATGTCCCTTTCAAGGCCTGGAGTGCCCGGACGATCCCGCAGCCGAGGTGAGCCTGCCCATCCGTATACCCTGCAAGCTGAAACCTCTGCCGAGACGTGAAGAGCCTGGCCGATCCCCTCCCAGTTGATAAACCGCCTATACGTGAAGTGCCTGGCTGATCTCCCTGCCAAGGCCTGGAATGCCCGGTTTATCCGCTTGCCGAGGCGTGGAGTGCCCAGCCGATTCTTCTGCCGACGCGTGGAGTGCCTGGCCGATTCCCCTGCCAGCTGTTAACCCGCCAATACATGATGGAGTCGTGGAGTGCCCAGCTGATTCCCCTGCCCACACGTGGAGGGCCTGGAAGCTTTCTCTGCCACCTTGTAACCCGCCAATAAATGATATGCCGGCCCGATATCCCTGCCAAGGCCAGGAGTGCCCGGACGACCCCCCCGACGAGGCCTGAAGTGCACGGCCGATTCCCCTGCGAGGCGTGGAGTGCCCAGCCGATTCCCCTACCGACGCGTGGAGGGCCTGGCCGATCCCCTGCTAGCTGATAACCCGCTAAAACGTGCCTGAACGATCTCCCTGCCAAGGCCTGGAGTGCCCGGACGACCCTCCTGCCGGGGCGTGGAGTGCCCAGCTGATTCCCCTGCCGACGCGTGGAGGGCCTGGGCGATCCCCTGCCAGCTTGTAACCCGCCAATAAATGATAAGCCAGCCCGATATCCCTGCCAATGCCTGGAGTGCCCGGACGACCCTCCTGCCGGGGCGTGGAGTACCCAGCCGATTCCCCTGCCGACGCGTTGAGTACCTAGCCGATTCCCCTCCCATTTGATAACCCGCCAATACGTGAAGTTCCTGGCCGATCTCCCTGCCAAGGACTGGAATGCCCGGCCGACCCCCCTGACGAGGCCTGGAGTGCCCGGCCGATTCCCCTGCGAGGCGTGGAGTGCCCAGCCGATTCCCCTGCCGACGCGTGGAGGGCCTGGCCGATCCCCTGCTAGCTGATAACCCGCCAATAAATGATATGCCGGCCCGATCTAACTGCCAAGGCCTGGAGTGCCCGGCCGACCCCCCATGACGAGGCGTGGAGTGCCTAGCCGATTTCCCTGCCAACGCGTGGAGTGCCTGGCCGATCCCCTGCCAGCTGGTAACCCTTTAATACGTGAAGTGCCTGGCCGATCTTCATGCCACGGCCTGGAGTGCCTGGCCGATTCCACTGACGAGGCGTGGAAAGCCCAGCCGATTTCTCTGCCGACGCGTGGATGCCGGCCTATGCCGCAGCCGAGGTAGGAGTGCCATGCCGTATTCCCTGCAAGCTGATGCCCCTGCCGAGACGTAAAGAGCCTGGCCGATCCCATGCTAGTTGAAAACCCGCCAATACGTGAAGTGCCTGGCTTATATCCCTGCCAAAGCCTGGAGTGCCTGGCCGATTCCCCTGCCGAGGCGTGGAGTACCCAGACGATTCCCCTGCCGACGCGTGGAGTGTCTAGCCGATTCCCCTGCCAGCTGATAACCCGCCAATAAATGATATGGCAGCCCGATCTCCCTGCCAATGCCTGGAGTGCCCGGTCGACCCCCCTGACGAGGCCTGGAGTGCCCGGCCGATTCCCCTGCGAGGCGTGGAGTGCCCAGCCGATTCCCCTAACGACGCGTGGAGGGCCTGGCCGATCCTCTGCTAGCTGATAATCCGCTAATACGTGCCTAGACGATCTCCCTGCCAAGGCCTGGAGTGCCTGGCCGACCCCCCTGAACAGGCGTGGAGTGCCCAGTCGATTCCCTGCCGACGCGTGAAGTGCCTAGCTGATTCCCTGCCAGCTGATAACCCGCTAATAAATGATAGGCCTGGCAGCTTTCCCTGCCAGCTTCTAGCCCGCCAATAAATGCTATGCCTGCCCGATCCTCCTGCCAATGCCTGGAATGCCCGTCTGATCCGCTTGCCGAGGCCTGGAGTGCCCGGCCGATTCCCTTGCGAGGCGTGGAGTGCCCAGCCGATTTCCCTGCCGACGCGTGGAGTGCCTAGCCGATTTCCTTGCCAGGTGATAAACCGCCAATAAATGACAAGCCGGCCCGATCTCCCTGCCAAGGCTCGGAGTGCCCGGACGACCCTCCTGCCGAGGCGTGGAGTGCCCAGCCGATTCCCCCTGCCGACGCGTTGAGTGCCTAGCCGATTCCCCACCCAGCTGATAGCCCGCCAATAAATTAAATGCCTGACCGATCTCCCTGCCAATGCCTGGAGTGCCCGGCCGACCCCCCTGACGAAGCCTGGATTGCCCAGCCGATTCTCCTGCGAGGCGTGGAGTGCCCAGCCGATTCCCCTACCGACGCGTGGAGGGCCTGGCTGATCCCCTGCTAGCTGTTAACCCGCCAATACGTGCCTGGCCGATCTCCCTGCCATAGCCTGGAGTGCCCGGCCGAGGCGTGGAGTGCCCTGACGAGGCGTGGAGTACCCAGCCGATTCCCCGGCCGACGCATAGAGGGCCTGGCCGATCCGCTGCTAGCTGATAACCCGCCAATAAATGATATGCCCGCCCGATCTCCCTGCCAAGGCCTGGAGTTCCCGGCCGACCGCCCTGACGAGGCGTGGAGTGCCCAGCCGATTTCCTTGCCGACGCGTGGAGTGCCTGGCCGATCCCCTGCCGAGGAGTCGAGTGCCCAGCCGATTCCCCTACCGACGCGTGGAAGGCCTGGCCGATCCCCTGCCAGCTGATAACCGGCCAATAAATTATATGCCTGCCCGATCTCCATGCCAAGACCTGGAGTGCCCGGCCGATTCCGCAGCCGAGGTGGGAGTGCCTATCCGTATTCCCTGCAAACTGAAACCCCTGCCGAGACGTGAAGAGCCTGGCCGATCCTCCCAGTTGATAAACCGCCAATACGTGAAGTGCCTGGTCGATCTCCCTGCCATGGCCTGGAATGCCGGCCGATCCGCTTGCCGAGGCGTGGAGTGCCCAGCCGATTCCCATGCCGAAGCGTGGACTGCTTGGCCGATTCCCTTGCCAGCTGATAACCCGCCAATAAATGATATGCCTACCCGATCTCCCCCGCCAATGCCTGGAGTGCCCAGCCGATCCCCCTGCCGAGGCGTTGAGTGCCTAGCCGATCCCCCTGCGGAGACGTGGAGTGCCTAGCCGATTCCCCTGCCAGCTGATAACCCGCCAATAAATGATATGCCTGCCTGATCTCCCTGCCAATGCCTGGAGTGCCCGGCCGATCCCCCTGCCGAGGCGTGGATTGCCTAGCTGAGGCCTGGCAGCTTTCCCTGCCAGCTTGTAACCCGCCAATAAATGCTATGCCTGCCCGATCTCCCTGCCAAAGCCTGGAATGCCCGGCCGACCCCCTGACGAGGCCTGGAGTGCCCGGCCAATACCCCTGCGAGGCGTGGAGTGCCCAGCCGATTCCCCTACCGACGCGTGGAGGGCCTGGCCGATCCCCTGCCAGCTGATAACCGGCCAATAAATGAAATGCCTGCCCGATCTCCCTGCCAAGACCTGGAGTGCCCGGCCGATCCCGCAGCCGAGATGGGAGTGCCCATCCGTATTCCCTGCAAGCTGAAACCCCTGCCGAGACGTGAAGAGCCTGGCCGATCCCCTCCCAGTTGATAAACCGCCTATACGTGAAGTGCCTGGCTGATCTCCCTGCCAAGGCCTGGAATGCCCGGCCGATCCGCTTGCCGAGGCGTGGAGTGCCCGGCCGATCCGCTTGCCGAGGCGTGGAGTGCCCAGCCGATTCCCCTGCCGATGCGTGGAGTGCCTGGCCGATCCCCTGCTAGCTGATAACCGGCCAATTAATGATATGCCTGCCCGATCTCCCTGCCAAGACCTGGAGTGCCCGGCCGATCCCGCAGCCGAGGTGGGAGTGCCCATCCGTATTCCTTGCAAGCTGAAAACCCTGCCGAGACGTGAAGATCCTGGCCGATCCCCTGCTGGATATACCGCCAATACGTGAAGTGTCTGGCCGATCTCCCTGCCATAGCCTGGAGTGCCCGGACGATCCCCCTGCCGAGGCGTGGAGAGCGCAGCCGATTCCCCTGACGACCCGTGGAGTGCCTCGCCGATCTCCATGCCAAGGCCTGGAGTGCCCGTCCGATTCCCCTGCGAGGCGCGGAGTGCCCAGCCGATTAACCTGCTGACGCATGGAGGGCCTGGCCGATCCCCTGCTAGCTGATAACCCCCCAATACGCGCCTGGCCGATCTCCCTGCCAAGGCCTGGAGTGCCCAGCCGATCCCCTGCCGAGGCGTGGAATGCCCAGACGATTCCCCTGCCGACGCGTGGAGTGCCTAGCCGATTCCCTCCCAGCTGATAACCCGCCAATAAATTAAATGCCTGACCGATCTCCCTGCCAATGCCTGGAGTGCCCGGCCGACCCCCCGCCAATAAATGATATGCCCGCCCGATCTCCCTGCCAAGGCCTGGAGTTCCCGGCCGACCGCCCTGACGAGGCGTGGAGTGCCCAGCCGATTTCCTTGCCGACGCGTGGAGTGCCTGGCCGATCCCCTGCCGAGGAGTCGAGTGCCCAGCCGATTCCCCTACCGACGCGTGGAAGGCCAGCCGATCCCCTGCCAGCTGATAACCGGCCAATAAATTATATGCCTGCCCGATCTCCATGCCAAGACCTGGAGTGCCCGGCCGATTCCGCAGCCGAGGTGGGAGTGCCTATCCGTATTCCCTGCAAACTGAACCCCTGCCGAGACGTGAAGAGCCTGGCCGATCCCCTCCCAGTTGATAAACCGCCAATACGTGAAGTGCCTGGTCGATCTCCCTGCCATGGCCTGGAATGCCGGCCGATCCGCTTGCCGAGGCGTGGAGTGCCCAGCCGATTCCCATGCCGAAGCGTGGACTGCTTGGCCGATTCCCTTGCCAGCTGATAACCCGCCAATAAATGATATGCCTACCCGATCTCCCCGCCAATGCCTGGAGTGCCCAGCCGATCCCCCTGCCGAGGCCTGGAGTGCCCGGCCAATACCCCTGCGAGGCGTGGAGTGCCCAGCCGATTCCCCTACCGACGCGTGGAGGGCCTGGCCGATCCCCTGCCAGCTGATAACCGGCCAATAAATGAAATGCCTGCCCGATCTCCCTGCCAAGACCTGGAGTGCCCGGCCGATCCCGCAGCCGAGATGGGAGTGCCCATCCGTATTCCCTGCAAGCTGAAACCCCTGCCGAGACGTGAAGAGCCTGGCCGATCCCCTCCCAGTTGATAAACCGCCTATACGTGAAGTGCCTGCCAAGGCCTGGAATGCCCGGCCGATCCGCTTGCCGAGGCGTGGAGTGCCCGGCCGATCCGCTTGCCGAGGCGTGGAGTGCCCAGCCGATTCCCCTGCCGACGCGTGGAGTGCCTGGCCGATCCCCTGCTAGCTGATAACCGGCCAATTAATGATATGCCTGCCCGATCTCCCTGCCAAGACCTGGAGTGCCCGCCCGATCCCGCAGCCGAGGTGGGAGTGCCCATCCGTATTCCTTGCAAGCTGAAAACCCTGCCGAGACGTGAAGAGCCTGGCCGATCCCCTGCTGGATATACCGCCAATACGTGAAGTGTCTGGCCGATCTCCCTGCCATAGCCTGGAGTGCCCTGACGATCCCCCTGCCGAGGCGTGGAGAGCGCAGCCGATTCCCCTGACGACCCGTGGAGTGCCTCGCCGATCTCCATGCCAAGGCCTGGAGTGCCCGTCCGATTCCCCTGCGAGGCGCGGAGTGCCCAGCCGATTAACCTGCTGACGCATGGAGGGCCTGGCCGATCCCCTGCTAGCTGATAACCCCCCAATACGTGCCTGGCCGATCTCCCTGCCAAGGCCTGGAGTGCCCAGCCGATCCCCCTGCCGAGGCGTGGAATGCCCAGACGATTCCCCTGCCGACGCGTGGAGTGCCTAGCCGATTCCCCTCCCAGCTGATAACCCGCCAATAAATTAAATGCCTGACCGATCTCCCTGCCAATGCCTGGAGTGCCCGGCCGACCCCCCTGACGACGCCTGGAGTGCCCGGCCGATTCCCCTGCGAGGTGTGGAGTGCCCAGCCGATTCCCCTACCGACGCGTGGAGGGCCTGGCCGATCCCCTGCTAGTTGATAATCCGCTAATACATGCCTTGACGATCTCCCTGCCAAGGCCTGGAGTGCCTGGCCGACCCCCCTGTCCAGGCGTGGAGTGCCCAGTCGATTCCCCTGACGACGCGTTGAGTGCCTAGCCGATTCCCCACCCAGCTGATAGCCAGTCAATAAATTAAATGCCTGACCGAACTCCCAGCCAATGCCTGGAGTGCCCGGCCGACCCCCCTGACGAGGCCTGGATTGCCCAGCCGATTCTCCTGCGAGGCGTGGAGTGCCCAGCCGATTCCCCTACCGACGCGTGGAGGGCCTGGCTGATCCCCTGCTAGCTGTTAACCCGCCAATACGTGCCTGGCCGATCTCCCTGCCATAGCCTGGAGTGTCCGGCCGACCCCCCTGACGAGGCGTGGAGTGCCCAGCCGATTCCCCTGCCGACGCATAGAGGGCCTGGCCGATCCGCTGCTAGCTGATAACCCGCCAATAAATGATATGCCCGCCCGATCTCCCTGCCAAGGCCTGGAGTTCCCGGCCGACCGCCCTGACGAGGCGTGGAGTGCCCAGCCGATTTCCTTGCCGACGCGTGGAGTGCCTGGCCGATCCCCTGCCGAGGAGTCGAATGCCCAGCCGATTCCCCCTACCGACGCGTGGAAGGCCTGGCCGATCCCCTGCCAGCTGATAACCGGCCAATAAATTATATGCCTGCCCGATCTCCATGCCAAGACCTGGAGTGCCCGGCCGATTCCGCAGCCGAGGTGGGAGTGCCTATCCGTATTCCCTGCAAACTGAAACCCCTGCCGAGACGTGAAGAGCCTGGCCGATCCCCTCCCAGTTGATAAACCGCCAATACGTGAAGTGCCTGGTCGATCTCCCTGCCATGGCCTGGAATGCCGGCCGATCCGCTTGCCGAGGCGTGGAGTGCCCAGCCGATTCCCATGCCGAAGCGTGGACTGCCTGGCCGATTCCCTTGCCAGCTGATAACCCGCCAATAAATGATATGCCTGCCCGATCTCCCCGCCAATGCCTGGAGTGCCCAGCCGATCCCCCTGCCGAGGCGTTGAGTGCCTAGCCGATTCCCCTGCTATCTGATAACCGCCAATACGTGCTTGACCGATCTCCCTGCCAAGTGCCCAGCCGACCCCCCAGACGAGGCGTGGAGTGCCCAGCCGATCCCCCTGCGGAGACGTGGAGTGCCTAGCCGATTCCCCTGCCAGCTGATAACCCGCCAATAAATGATATGCCTGCCTGATCTCCCTGCCAATGCCTGGAGTGCCCGGCCGATCCCCCTGCCGAGGCGTGGATTGCCTAGCTGAGGCCTGGCAGCTTTCCCTGCCAGCTTGTAACCCGCCAATAAATGCTATGCCTGCCCGATCTCCCTGCCAAAGCCTGGAATGCCCGGCCGACCCCCTGACGAGGCCTGGAGTGCCCGGCCAATACCCCTGCGAGGCGTGGAGTGCCCAGCCGATTCCCCTACCGACGCGTGGAGGGCCTGGCCGATCCCCTGCCAGCTGATAACCGGCCAATAAATGAAATGCCTGCCAGATCTCCCTGCCAAGACCTGGAGTGCCCGGCCGATCCCGCAGCCGAGGTGGGAGTGCCCATCCGTATTCCTTGCAAGCTGAAAACCCTGCCGAGACGTGAAGAGCCTGGCCGATCCCCTGCTGGATATACCGCCAATACGTGAAGTGTCTGGCCGATCTCCCTGCCATAGCCTGGAGTGCCCGGACGATCCCCTGCCGAGGCGTGGAGAGCGCAGCCGATTCCCCTGACGACGCGTGGAGTGCCTCGCCGATCTCCATGCCAAGGCCTGGAGTGCCCGTCCGATTCCCCTGCGAGGCGCGGAGTGCCCAGCCGATTAACCTGCCGACGCATGGAGGGCCTGGCCGATCCCCTGCTAGCTGATAACCCGCCAATACGTGCCTGGCCGATCTCCCTGCCAAGGCCTGGAGTGCCCAGCCGATCCCCCTGCCGAGGCGTGGAATGCCCAGACGATTCCCCTGCCGACGCGTGGAGTGCCTAGCCGATTCCCCTCCCAGCTGATAACCCGCCAATAAATTAAATGCCTGACCGATCTCCCTGCCAATGCCTGGAGTGCCCGGCCGACCCCCCTGACGACGCCTGGAGTGCCCGGCCGATACCCCTGCGAGGTGTGGAGTGCCCAGCCGATTTCCCTACCGACGCGTGGAGGGCCTGGCCGATACCCTGCTAGCTGATAATTCGCTAATACATGACTTGACGATCTCCCTGCCAAGGCCTGGAGTGCCTGGCCGACCCCCCTGTCCAGGCGTGGAGTGCCCAGTCGATTCCCCTGACGACGCATTGAGTGCCTAGCCGATTCCCCACCCAGCTGATAGCCCGCCAATAAATTAAATGCCTGACCGAACTCCCTGCCAATGCCTGGAGTGCCCGGCCGACCCCCCTGACGAGGCCTAGATTGCCCAGCCGATTCTCCTGCGAGGCCTAGATTTTCCAGCCGATTCTCCTGCGAGGCGTGGAGTGCCCAGCCGATTCCCCTACCGCCGCGTGGAGGGCCTGGCCGATCCCCTGCTAGCTGTTAGCCCGCCAATACTTGCCTGGCCGATCACCCTGCCAAGGCCTGGAGTGCCCAGCCGATCCCCCTGACGAGGCGTGGAGTGCCCAGCCGATTCTCCTGCCGACGCGTGGAGTGCCTGGCCGATTCTTCTGCCAGCTGATAACCCGCCAATACATGATATGCCTGCCCAATCTCCCTGCCAATGCCTGGAATGCCCGGCTGATCCGCTTGCCGAGGCCTGGAGTGCCCGGCCGATTCCCCTGCGAGTCGTGGAGTGCCCAGCCGATTTCCCTGCCGACGCGTGGAGTGCCTAGCCGATTTCCTTGCCAGGTGATAAACCGCCAATAAATGACAAGCCGGCCCGATCTCCCTGCCAAGGCTTGGAGTGCCCGGACGACCCTCCTGCCGAGGCGTGGAGTGCCCAGCCGATTCCCCTGCCGACGCGTTGAGTGCCTAGCCGATTCCCCACCCAGCTGATAGCCCGCCAATAAATTAAATGCCTGACCGATCTCCCTGCCAATGCCTGGAGTGCCCGGCCGACCCCCCTGACGAAGCCTGGATTGCCCAGCCGATTCTCCTGCGAGGCGTGGAGTGCCCAGCCGATTCCCCTACCGACG